>CM042843.1:5540993-6224592 GCA_023653725.1 Bungarus multicinctus
CTCAACTTACGAACACAATTGAGCCCAAAATGTATGTTGCTAACTGAAACATTTGTTACATGAGTTCTGCCCCCATTTGATGATTTCTCTTGCCACAGTTGTTAAGCAAATCACTACAGTGTTTAAGTTAGTAACATGTCTGTTAAGTGAATCTGGTTTCCCCATTGACTTTGCTTGTCTGAAGGTCAGAAAAGGGGGATCACAATCTGGACATTGCAGTCATCATAAATATGAACCAGTTGCGTCTGAATTTTGATCATGTGACCAGAGGGAGGCTGCAATAGTTGTAAACCTGAAAATGGTACAAGTCAGAGGTGGGTATTCAGCAGGTTCTGACCAGTTCTGGAGAACCAGTAGAGGACATTTTGGGTGGTTCGGAGAACTGGCCAATCCCACTTCTGACTGGCCCCATCTATTCTCTGCCTCCTGAGTCCCCAGCTGATCGGCTGGCTCTTCTTTGGTTGCCTTGCACAGGAAAACGGAGCTGGAAAGCAGGTTAGTGGGGTGGGAAGGGAATGGGGATTTTGCAGTAACCTTCCCTCTGCCATGCCCACCAAGCTACGCCCACAGAACTGGTAGTAAAGAAATTTGAGTCCCACCACTGTCACAAGTCCCTCTTTTAAACGCTGTTGTAACTTTGAATTGTCAAAGTTGAATGAACTGTTGTGTCAAAGACGATCTGTGCCTGCTGTCCCTTCTGTACAAACCAAGAGAGACCGCCCAAATTATTATTGTTATTGCTGCTATTGTTATTATTAGCCAAAGGAGCTTGCTGGATATTAAGGCCTGTCCAATTGCTCAAAATATCTCCAAATAATTCTTTAGCAATTCCCCAGGTCTAATATAATCAAAGTTCCTGGGGAGAAAAACTGTTATTCCAGATATCAAGGGCTGGGTTCAATTTATCCATGTTTGAAAGGGCAGGTTTTTTTCCCCCCATTAATCAAAAAGGAACACAATATGTTCAGCAGAGTTTTCATGACATTTTACAACAGTTAGACTTTTTTTTCCCTTTTTCATTTGAATTTTTCAGACACAGTTTAATCTTGACCTACAGGTGATATGTCTGGATTATTCTTTTTCTTTTCTTTTCTTTTCTTTTCTTTTCTTTTCTTTTCTTTTCTTTTCTTTTCTTTTCTTTTCTTTTCTTTTCTTTTCCTTTCCTTTCTTTCTTTCTTTCTTTCTTCTTTCTTTCTTTCTTTTTTTCTTTCTTTCTTTCTTGGTTTTCTTGTTCCTGTTTTTATTTGTTTTTATTTATTTATGTTTATTTCCCACTTATTTATTTAGTTTTTGTATTTTTTCATAGTTGGGGGGTTGTATGTTTGTGTACTTCAGATATATACATACATATGTACATGTACATATATACACACATACAGTTTTCTGACATTTGCTATACTTTGTTTTAACTTCACTCCCCACCTCATTATCTCTTTTCAGTGCCAGCATTTCATTAAAAATATTGTCAGCTGAGGAATCCAAGGGAAAAAGTGGCAGGGAGGAATATGAAATCAAATCAAATGTTTATTGTCAATGCACAACATGCGTTCCATGAAATTGAAAATGGATAGGGTATCCCCTGTTTAGTTCTTCGGTAACACAAGTATCTTATTTCTTCTATTTTGTCACCATGGAAAAAAGAGCCAAAAGGTTCAAAAGACTCAAAATATTAGAGCTAATTAACCTGAAGATGGAGAGTCAACAAAGGACTCTTATCTCATCCTTTTTCTCTTTGTAAGATGCTGAACTAGAAACTTATCTATCTTGATATCTTGAGTTCAAGTCTTCCTTGATGCACAGAAACCAGCGAGGGGACTTTGGTCCAATCCTCTGTCTCTACAACTCCAACCAAACTTACAGGGTGGTTGTAGAGAAAATAAGAGGAGGAAGCACCTTGAGTTGTACAAACAAAAGGTGTTAAATATATGGAATTAATCATTTATTTTTTAAAGTAACTGAGTCTTTCTAAGTCCTTTTTTAGAACAATTTCTACATCATCCCTTCCACAACTCTGTGCTTCTGTTTGTATGTATATCTTATGTGCGTTTATGTCTGCAAAAGGGGGGGGGAGGGAGAGGGAGGGAGGGAGGGAGGAAGGAAGGAAGGAAGGAAGAAAGGAAGGAAGGAAGGAAGGAAGGAAGGAAGGAAGGAAGGAAGGAAGGAAGGAAGGAAGGAAGGAAGGAAGGAAGGAATACCTTTTTATGCTCCTGAAAGTAAGTTTGGCTAGAAGTCTAATAAATAAGTAAATTTTCATCATTCAGTATTGAAAATATGAAGATAAACAAAAAACTAACAGCTGATAATAAGAAGTGAGAAAAGTGAGTAAATTTCTAATCAATTTCTATCTTTCCTCTTCTAGCCAACCTTTTTTTCCCCCAAGTTATTGGGGCATATCATCCTTGTCTGATGGAAATAGACATTGTCCATCTGCCTTTAGGGCAAAGGTGGCAATCCACAGGCTGAGAAGGAGATGCCAATCTGAGATTAATTTCATGCAACCTTCAAACCGATTCAAAGCTTGCCTGCAAGAGATTGAGTAAGAAAGGAATCTGTTTCTATTGTTTGGGAGACAAAAAAGAAAGGACAAAAAAACAAGAGCAGAGAATGTGAAGGTCTACACCCAAATTTTGGCTCTGACTCTCCTCACTCTTTGTCTGCCTCCTCCCTGTAGTTTACACCTAAGTAAAGGTAGATCAAAAGAGAGAAACAAGAAGCAACAGCTCATTTGGGATTTCTTTCTTTGTTCAAGGATGTTTAGTTAGGAGAGGAAGGAGACATATAATGGACAAAGAACAACATTAGTTGGATTTTTAAGAGTTAAACATGAACACTGAAATGTCAGCAGGTCTAATTGAAGTACCCATATTCTGGATGCTGTTGTGAGTACACCATAAAAATATTCAACGCTGAGTGGCTTGCATCAAGGCACCGATTTGAATTCTTCTTTTTGGCACCAAAGTCTGAAAAAGTTCATGACTTCACGAAGGCATTCCTGGATTCTAAGAAGAATGCCTTTAGTCTCCGTTGAAGAATGTGCAGGACGCCATTTCCCTGGGCAAATAAAGCAGGGATTGTTCTAGTGTGGTACAGTTGCCAAAGATCTTGTCTTCAGAAGGGTCAACATGTATGTACAGTTGACATTCTTCCCACTCTTTCCAAGCGTCTGGAATTCGGAACGATGGAGGAACTTGTGTATATTCTTGGGAGAATTTGCGGTTTTCTGAGAAACTACACTTCTTGACATATGCAGAATAATCCTTTTCTCAGGAAGTGCTGCCCAAGTAGGTAAGGCATGAATTGCTCCTGTGTAAAAGAAGATGCATAGAAAATTACATAGATGTTCATGGTGACCTGAGCCAAAGTTTGATCTCCAGGACAGCTACATTTCTCTTTTCAGGACCCTGAAAATACCTTGATTTACAAGACTGTTCTGTCAACCTTATAAGGTGGACCAGACAGGAAGCCTGACCAGATCAATCTAATTCTATATTATTGTAAGTTTGCATTAATAGAATTTTGCCAGTCTGAAAATCCAATTCTCTCCCTGTATCCTTTCTACCCTGAGAAATGACCAGGCTGAGCCCAAGGGAGGGGTCAAACATGTCATCAGTCTCAAATTCCTCTGTGCCCACAAAAGATCCAAGTCCAGCCCTCCTTGTATTCCATTAACTCTTACCAACTGCCAATTTGCCTTGACTGTTAGTAGTTCAGATTCTTGTAAAGAGAAAACATGGAATAAACTTATACTCTTTTGGACAACCTTGGTTTCTGATTTCTTGAGCCTGACATTAGGGAAAGTCTCTTCTGAGACTCTTGCCTCACCCATTACCAGCTGAGGGCTATTTTGTCTCTTATCTGACCATTCCTGTAGGAGATGACTTAGCTGAGTCTGAGGGAGGAGTCAAATGGGTCATCAATCTTTAATCATTTCATGCTCACAAGAGATCCAAGTCCAGCCCACCTTGAATTCCATTAACTCTTATCTATCACCAATTTGCCTCGGACTGTTAGTAGTTCAGATTCTTGTGGAGAGCTTAAGCTTGCAATAAATCTTTATACCAATTTGAACTACCTGTACTTTCTGATTTTCCCGGCACTTGGCCCAGTCTCCCAAGTCATTTGCATGCACCATTACATTTGCACTTTCGTAGGTCATTCTTTCTGCAATTCCTTCAGAATTCAGGGGGGAAATCCTTTATTATGAAGATTGTAGCTGGCTGTAATTAAAAGCATGTTCCATCTTGTTTAAAAGAAAATGCCTGGTTTGTCTATACACTAAACTTACCAATAATAAGAATAAATGGGTTTTTTTTTACTGTAAAAAAACAAAGCAGCCACTTTTTCTTTAAAGAAATAAATAAATTAACATGCTGGAGAGAAAAAAAGATAACAATCACTATAAGCATCAGTGAGAAAGTGATCTTGGCACCCACTCACCTTATCAGTCCTGGTTTCATCACCAAGAAGGATTTTTCTTATAGAACATACTATAAAACATAGAATAATAGAATTGGAAGGGACCTTGGAGGTCTTCTAGTCCAACCCCTAGGAGACCCTATACCCAGGGGTGGAGTTCAAAAATTTTAGCAACCGATTCTCTAACCAGTTGCTGGGTGGGCACGGCCTGGTCAGCCTCCTGAACCACAGCAGGGGGGCATTTTTCCCCGGGCTCTGGAGTCTTTTCTTGAGCCTCTGGGGGGGTGAAAACAGCCGCCTCGGGCTCCAGAGCTCTCTGGAAGCTGGAAAGTGGCCCATTTCCAGTCTTCCCGAACTTCTGGGAGGCCCATTTTTCACCCTCCCCGAGCCTCCATGGGTGCCCTGCACTTCCCTGCATCCAAAACGGGCCATGTGGGGACTCCTGGGAGGGGCGGGGTAGGATGGGCGGGGCCAGCCAGGAGTGGGATTTGGGGGCTCTGTGAACTGCACAGAATCTTAGCTAGGGGCTCTCCTGCACCCCTGCAAACCTCCAGCAGCTACCCCTGCCTATATCATTCCGGGTGAATGGATGTCCAGTTTCATCTTGAAAGTCTGCACTGATGGACTCCCAACTCAGAAAGGCAAGCCATCTCACTGGTTAATTGTTCTCACCCTCAGAGAAAACTCTCCTTGGTTCTAGGTTGGATCTCTCTTTAACGAACTTCCACCTGTTACTTCTAGTCCTGCCCTCTGGTGCTTTGGAGAATAAGTCAACAACCCCCTTTCCTCCATGACAGCTCCTTATTTCTCCTGCTGTTGGTGCTCAGAGAAGGGTCTACCTTGAAAAAAATGTAATTTGCAAGTGAGAAGAATATCAAATGGAGTGTTTCAGCAGGTACTGGAGTCCCTTCACAAAGACCAGAATGATTCTCAGATCTTGGCAGGCTGCCCAGGCCTCCTAACAGATCCATTCACCACGAGAAGAATATGGTCTCTGGAGGGGAAAAAAATGGCCTGTTTCAGTGTTTGTGATGGTTGCTGCTGCACACACACACCAAGAGAGGCTAGCCTGAGGAGGGAAAAATCCCCTTCCTCCCTAATATCTCCACTTTCAAGAAGAGAGCAAGAAAGAGCTGTAGTGCTCTTCTGTAATCATACAATTCACTCCCTTATGGAGAGGGGACCGCACATTAACACCGAAGCATGTTCAGGCGATGGGATCTGATTGGAGAGGGGAGGGGAGGATACCTCCAACTGGCAAGCTGCATTCTATCTCCAGCTCCCAGAAGGCTCTGCCATGTTTGAAATCTCCCCTCCTGTTGATTATATCAAGCTTTCCACTAACACCTATCATTTCAAGTCATCTACACTCTGCCTTCAAAGCCATCAAGAGCGTTTTTCTCTCCCTCCTCCTCCACAACCCATGGCCTCTCGCTCTGCGCTCTACACTTTACTGATCCTCCTTATTGAGTTTTCTCCCTGTTTCTCTGCAGTTTGTCATAACTCATCATAAAATGCTTCTTTTTTCAGGCCGGGAGTTAGCCCAAAGAGTATCGGATCAATGCTTCAACCAAAGAAGCTGGTAGGGAGGCAGCGTTTCAAGATTTGTTCTCTTTAAAAAAGAAGAAGAAAAAGAAGAAGAATTTCACTTGTTCACATCTTGGCAAAGGGACCAACCGCGGCAGACAAAAGGGAAGTGTCGCCAATCAATTTTGCATCAAATGAAATCTGAGTTTGAAAATGCCTCTTTCAAGGGTTTCAACATGTCCATCAACCCCTATTTTAAGGACCCAGAGAATAGATTGCTTCATACAAAAAATGACTCTTGAAAAAGAGTAAGGAGAACAGCAACAAAGATGATAAGGGGCCCAAAAGACCACCCTGATGATGAACGACTGAGGGAACTAGGCTTGTTTAGTCTAACAAACAGAAGGCTTAGGGGTGACATGATAGCTGTCTTCCAATATTTGAGGGCGCCCATAGAGAAGAAGGGCTCAACCTACTCGCCAATGCTCATGAGGGCAAGACAAGAAGTAATGGGTGGGAAAATATTAAAGAGAGATCCAATCTGGAACTAAAGAGAAATTTCCTGATAGTGAGAATACCTTTCTGGATCGGGACGCCCTGCGCACGGTCACTCAGGCCCTTGTCACCTCTCGCCTGGACTATTGTAATGCTCTCTACATGGGGCTCCCTGCGGGGAGCACCCGGAGACTCCAACTGGTGCAAAATGCGGCCGCGCGGGTGATCATGGGGGCGTCACGTAGCTCCCATGTGACGCCTCTCCTGCGCGAGCTGCATTGGCTGCCGGTGGCTCTCCGGGTTCGCTTTAAGGTTCTAGTTCTGACCTTTAGGGCAATCCATGGCATTGGGCCGGGCTATCTGCAGGACCGCATTCTGCCGGTGATCTCCAACAGGCCGGTGCGTTCTCACAGGGAGGGCCTTCTCCGGGTGCCATCAGCCGCCATGTGTCGTCTGGCGGCCCCAAGGAATAGGGCCTTCTCTGTGGGGGCCCCTGCCCTCTGGAATACTCTGCCACCTGAACTACGCACCAGCACGGACCTGAGGGCCTTCAGGCGCGCGTTGAAGACCTGGCTCTTTGAGCTGGCTGGCCTGGGCTGAGGTATTTTTAAATTGTCTCCCAAATTCTGGTTTTAATTGGGTTTTTAAAGTTGGGGGGTGGGTCCTATTATATAATCAGCCACTATTTAATGTCTTTTTAATTTTTGTACTGTTTTTTGGGGATTGGATTTGGCTGTAAACCACCCTGAGTCCCTAGGGAGAAGGGCGGTATAGAAATCCTAATAATAAATAAATAAATAAATAAATCTAGAAGTTATGGGTGCTCTGGAAGTTTTCAAGACAAGACAAGACAGCCACTTGTTCGGAGTGGATCTCCTGCCATGGGCAGGGGGATGGACTAAAAGACCTTCAAGTTTCCTTCCAACCAGAGATGGGATTCAGCAGGTTCTGACCAGTTCTGGAGAACTGGTAGCGGAAATTTTGAGTAGTTCAGAGAACCGGCAAATCCCACCTCTGACTGGAGATTTTACAGTATCCTTCCCCTGCCACGTCCACCAAGCCACACCCACAGAACCAGTAGTAAAAAAATTTGAATCTCACCACTGCTTCCAACCCTATTATTCTATGTTCTAAGTAACACTGTAGAGACTTTAGTGTTCCTCCCCTTATGCTTGGATTCAAAAATCTAAAAATATAGATCATATATTAGAATGCTAGTCAATTTTACTCACTACTAATTTATTGAATGTAGGCATTGACAAAGTGGTACAATCAAAGTCAAGTGAGATACAAATACCACTCTATAAATTCTTAGTAAGACTACACCTAGAATACAGCATCCAGTTTTGGTCCCCACACTATAAAAAAAGATATTGAGGCTTTAGAAAAAGTGCAGAGAAGAGCAACCAGGATGATTAGGGGACTGGAGACTAAAACATACGAAGAAGAGTTGCAGGAACTGGGCTTGGCTAGTCTAGGGAAGAGAAAGACCAGAGGAGACAGGATAGCAGTCTTCCAATATTGGAGGGGCTACCCCAGAGAGGAAGGGGTCAAGCTATTTTCCAAGGCATCCAAAGGCCAGACAAGGAATAATGGATGGAAACTGATCCAGGAGAGATTCATCCTGGAAATAAAGAGAAACTTTCTGACAGTGAGAACAATCAACCCATGGAATAGCTTGCCCTTAGAAGTTGTGGGAGTGTCATCACTGGAGGCTTTCAAGAAAAGATCGGACTGCCATTTGTCAGAAATGGTGCAGGGTCTCCTGTTTAGGTGGGGTTTGGACTAGATGACCTACAAGGTCCTTCCCAACTCTGATTATCTGTAAAAAAACTGTGTAATTCATACTTCCACCAGTACAGTCCAACAAAAAGAAAGAAAAAAATTGTTCTCATCTTCAGTATAAAGTGATAGCCAATTTTCCAAGCTCATGCAGAAGAGAATCTAGAATATTTCCAATTACTGTAATTCAGGACCATGAATTGGCAAATTTTCCAGGAATCTATTTCACCCAGGGAGAAAGTGTCCTTCACATGACTTGCCTTAAACTAGTGTATATAAACTCAGATCAGAACTTCATCTAATCCTCAACATTTTGGGTGCTGCCTCAAAAATCTTTGCTCAGGGACTTTCTTCAAAAAAAAAAAAAAATCCTTTTGAAAGCATGGGATGTGTTCTGATCAGACTGAATTGTCAGTTAGATTCAAATAGCTGAATTCAAATCAGTTTGGAAAACTAAGGTGATTCAGTTCAACATTTCTATTTGATGCTTCATTTAGGATCTATGCAATTTGCTGAACTGATTCGGAAAATAAGGCTTTATATAACCAAAAAAAATATGAAACCCTTCCAAATCATCAAATCAACTTAAAGGAATCCAATTAGATTTGATTATTCAGATTGATATTGTAGCCTCCTAGTACAGAAGCCAAGGTGAAGGCCATGTTTAATATTTATGATACACAATTATAATTTTACACCAGAGTTCTTTATGACACTTGAATGGAGAACACGAAATCTGGTGATTTCCTTCAATACATTCCATTTCTCCTCACTAAGACTTGACTTAGTTCTTCAGATTTACATCCCAAGAATAACAGTTAAGGCCCCTTTGCTGTCCTTCATCTTCTGTATTGAAGAAAGACAAATATCCTTATCTTTCTTTAGCATGCCTTTAATTCCCCCTGTAGCCAATTTTTTGCTTCTTGGTCAAAGCTGCTGTTGTTATTGATGACTTTCATTTTGGAACCTTTATGTTTAATTTCACTTGCTCATTGAACTTGTAAGTATCTGTCTGATTTTATTTGAGGCAGGTTTACTCAAAATATATCTGCAACTGTTTCTGTGTACTACAGTTACGCTGTAATCCTAAGCAACGACTATCTCTATAGTAAGATTTACTAAGCTTCTTCCTAGACTCTAATCTTGAGGTTCTTGTGTCTTTGTAATGACACCAGTACTTTGTATATGTAAGATAACACTTGACCCTTATGTCCTGAGGTAGTAACAAAATTAGGGCTGACCAAAAGCGGAATAAAAAGCAAATAAATAAATAAATAGCATTTATTAAAAGTGTACTCTTATACCCATTTCCTTGCAAAACAATTAATGACTATATTCTCTGAGGGGTGTCCTTGGCACTCATATTTTATAAAGGGACCCTCCTTACATGTAATATAATGTAATGGAATAATAGAATATATAGAGGAGAGGAGAATTATAAAAGAATGGAATGGAATAGAATGGAATAGAATAGAACAGAACAGAATAGAATGATGAAAGAATGGAATGGAATAGAACAGAATAATTTGGCCAAGCATGACTAGACACACAAAGAATTTGTCTCCAGTGCAGAATTTCTCAGTGTATAATTGCTAAGGTAGTTTTATATTGTTGGCATTCAGGAAAAATGTTTGATTTTTTTTCCCCACTAACACTGATGGTGTTACCTAGTTTGGGTAAGGAAACATCTGCAAGAAAACAACCAAGCCCAGAGAGCACCAAGGGCCCTTCATGTTTTTTTTAAAAACTTGAATTTGAAGACTTCTATCTATTTCTGGGAAATTTTAAGGGGAGATAAGAATAATAAGATAATAAGTAAGATAAGATAAGAGGTTTTCACACATACTTAACTAAAATTTGGTTTCTTGTATTTTCCATTTATTAGTTCTAGACACATTCCTTAGATTAAAGAGACATTAAATAGCTCAATTAGGTATCAGAGACTTAAGACATACAGGTGAAACTCGAAAAATTAGAATATCATGCAAAAGTTCATTTATTTCAGTAATGCAACTTAAAAGGTGAAACTAATATATGAGATAGACTCATTACATGCAAAGCAAGATAGTTCAAGCCGTGATTTGTCATAATTTGTGATGATTATGGCTTACAGCTCATGAAAACCCCAAATCCACAATCTCAGAAAATTAGAATATTACATGCAATCAATAAAACAAGGATTGTACATAGAACAATATCGGACCTCTGAAAAGTATAAACATGCATATGTACTCAGTACTTGGTTTGGGCCCCTTTTGCAGCAATTACTGCCTCAATGAGACATGGCATGGAAGCTATCAGCCTGTGGCACTGCTGAGGTGTTATGGAAGACCAGGATGCTTTAATAGCGGCCTTCAGCTCTTCTGCATTGTTCGGTCTCATGTCTCTCATCTTTCTCTTGGCAATGTCCCACAGATTCTCTATGGGGTTCAAGTCAGGCAAGTTGGCTGGCCAATCAAGCACATAATCCCATGGTCATTGAACCAGGTTTTGGTGCTTTTAGCAGTGTGGGCAGGTGCCAAGTCCTGCTGGAAAATGAAGTCAGCATCCCCATAAAGCTCATCTGCAGAAGGAAGCATGAAGTGCTCCAAAATCTCCTGGTAGACAGCTGCGTTGACCCTGGACTTAATGAAGCACAGTGGACCAACACCAGCAGATGACATGGCTCCCCAAATCAACACAGACTGTGGAAACTTCACACTGGACTTCAAGCATCTTTCAGTATGTGCCTCTCCATTCTTCCTCCAGACTCTGGGTCCTTGGTTTCCAAATGAGATGCAAAAGTTGCTCTCATCAGAAAAGAGGACTTTGGACCACTGAGCAACAGACCAGTTCCGTTTTTCTTTAGCCCAAGTAAGACGCTTCTGACATTGTTTGTTGTTCAGGAGAGGCTTGACAAAAGGAATATGACGTTTGAAGCCCATGTCCAGGATCCCTCTGTGTGTGGTGGCTCTTGATGCACTGACTCCAGCCTTAGTGCACTCCTTGTGAAAGTC
This sequence comes from Bungarus multicinctus, assembly GCA_023653725.1. Classification (NCBI taxonomy): domain Eukaryota; kingdom Metazoa; phylum Chordata; class Lepidosauria; order Squamata; family Elapidae; genus Bungarus; species Bungarus multicinctus. Next base: position 5,552,210 of record CM042843.1, read on the forward strand.
CCCAACACTTATGAATGGCCTTTTCCTGACAATCCTCTCCAGGCTGCGGTCATCTCTGCTGCTTGTGCACCTTTTTCTTCCACACTTTTCCCTTCCACATAACTGTCTGTTAATGAGCTTTGATACAGCACTTTGGGAACATCCAACTTCGTTTGCAATTACCTTTTGAGGCTTTCCCTCCTTATGGAGGGTGTCAATGATGGTTTTCTGCACAACTGTCAGGTCAGCAGTCTTTCCCATGATTGTGATTTCTACTGAACCAGACTGAAGGGCCATTTAAAAGCTCAGGAACCCTTTGCAAGTATTATGGCTTAATTAGCTGATTAGAGTGGGACACTTTGAGCGTAGAATATTGAACCTTTTCACAATATTCTAATTTTCTGAGATTGTGGATTTCAGGTTTTCATGAGCTGTAAGCCATAATCATCTCAATTATGACACATCAGCACATTGTCTTGCTTTGATGTAATGAGTCTATCTCATATATTAGGTTCACCTTTTAAGTTGTATTATTGAAATAAATGAACTTTTGCACAATATTCTTATTTTTTGAGTTTCACCTGTATGTCATCTGCTCTGGATATGGATATTTCTGATATATATTATTGAATGTGTATGTATGTGCTTTACTAGTTGAATATTCAGAAAGTATCTAGATAACTTTTTAAAATAGTGTAATAAGCCAAAAACCATACGGTCACAGGAAATTCAAAATATCAACAATATAACTAAGGAACCTCCCCTGCCTGCTTTTAAACAATTCAAGTTAAATATTCCACATTATGTTTTTTCCCACTTAACATGAAATTCTTGACCTCCCTTTTTTTAATGAAATCGAGTTTAAATAAAAACAATTTCTACGTCAATGGAGGCCAGTATTGTAGAAAACTCTTCATTCTAAATGCAAAAAAAAAACCCATCCCAACTTTAGAAATAAATAATTTTTTAGCAAAATACAGTTTTTAGCGTTGGCTTCAACCTATGTTGGTTCGGTGTGGCACCTCTGTGCCAGCCATATTAGCTACAGATCCCATCTGTCATGCCTTTAAACACAGCCTTGCCACATAACAAAGCAACATGGATTTGAGGGAGCAAGGTGGCATTTCATATCAGAGTGAACGTCTGGGGTTTTCTTTCAATGAATGGGAAGGCCCTACTCTTCCCATGAATCAGGAGAAATAAATAATTAAATATATGGTGCATGTGTGTATGTGTGTGTGTGTGTGTGTATAAGCTCGATAATCGGGCTTAGTTTTTGAGGAGGAAAATAAGGGGAAAAATTGTATTTCTGCCTATCAGTATCCATTGGTATTCATCTGGCTATCATCCTGTCAGTATGTGAGAGAGTTGAGGGCTGTTTGGAAACTGAAAGAGTATTTGCTACGTGAGCAAGGAGGAGAGAGCAAGTAGCCTAGGCGGGGCTTAGCTCAACTGTTTTGTACTAAAGCTGGTTGCAGCCGTGAAACTGAACTGAACTCCACTCCTCTGCTTGTGTTTTGCATTTGGAACAGATTTCTTTTTAGGTGGGAAAAGGGAGTAGAACTCCTTAACATCAGGGCATGTTAATAATAATAATATATGAAATATTAATGGCTCTGATGATCATTTCAAGAAATCCTTTCTTAGTGAGCACCTAGAATTCAAGAGGAACATAAATTCCAAATTTCAAGTTTGTAGGCTTTATGGTTCTGGAGATTTTGTGATGATACATGAGGGGTATTTCGCATATATATTTATATGTATACATACATATATATGATTGTTTGATGCATCTCCATGTCCCACCTGATTATTATTTTGTCTTCTCTTCAAAGGCTAATCCCCTTCTCAGTGGGGTATTCAGCCGGTTCACAACGGATCGGGCAAACCGGTAGCAAGAATTTGGCGTGGGTCGCTAAACTGGTAGTAAGTTCTGGCTGGCCAGGCCCCCCACCGGGTTGCCCTCCCGCCCGATGCTCGCTCACCCCGCCCGCCTGGCTGTCAATCACCTAAGGTATTTCTTTCTTTTTTTCCCCTCCCGACAATCAGCTGTAGATAAGATCAGCTGTGCCGGGATTCCCCTTGCTGAGGCCCAGGAAGGCAAAAAATGGAGGGAGGAGCTCAGCCCCCCCTCCATTTTTTGCCTTCCAGAGCCCCAGAGGAGCCTTAGGGGAGCAAAAATGCCCCCCCCAGAGGCTTCTCTGAGGCTAGGAAGCTCCCAAAATGGAGCTTGGAGGAGTGCTGCATGCCCCTCCCATGCTCTATTCCTTTTCTTCCAGAGCCCCAGAGGAGCCTTAGGGAAGCAAAAACGCCCCCCCAGAGGCTCTTCTGTGGCTAAGAAGCTCCCCAAAATGGGTGGGGACTGCACAAAAGAAAAGCCACGCCTACCCAGTCACAAGGCCACGCCTACCAAGCCACGCCCACAGAACCGGTAGTAAAAGTTTTTGAATACCACCACTGCCCCTTCTGCTTAAATCTTAGAAACATTTTGCTCTGCTTTCCTTATCTTTCTTCTTCTTCTTCTTCTTCTTCTTCTTCTTCTTCTTCTTCTTCTTCTTCTTCTTCTTCTTCTTCTTTCTTCTTCTTCTTTTCCTTCAACCTCCTTTCCCTCCAATTCAATCTCAGCCTTTTGCACTGTGATGATATCAAATGAGGCCTTTTCTCCCCTCCCTTCCTATAGTCATACCAAAAAGGGGTGAGGTCAGTCTAATAATACATAAGGTCAACGGTATGAGCCACGCAGTTCCTCTGTCATTTTTCATTCTCCCTGGCAGCACTTAAATGACAGTTACGGCTAGCAGGAACTCGGGAGCCGATGGTGGTTAGATGATGTCACAAGCATTTGATGTGGCCAAGGATTTTCAGGGCAGCTGGGAGGGGGGCAGATTAATCCCGGTGGAAGACATTCCAATTCATTGCTTAGCTTGGCCATGCAGGCGCACACATGCACACGGAACAGCTATTTAGTCTCATCTATGAATATAAAAATTAAGAAGTGTGCGCTAAAGCCCGTTGATAGACAGAACGAAGACGGGGGGGATCATGATAATAATAACAGTACTGTAATGATCATCATCATAACGTCCATCAGCAGGCAACCATTCTGTGTGCGAAGCGGGAGAAAAGAGATTGCTCCATCGACCTATTGTTGACTGCTATTTCATGAAGGGTTTTCCATTTGATTCGTCTTCTCTTTTTTTCTTCCCTCTCTCTCTCTTTTTTAATAGTGTTTTAATAGTGTTCCTTTACATTTAGATCAGGGCATCATTCAAAGCAGGAGCATTCCCCTGGATGTCTCTTCCCCATCTAGTTTTAATTTTTTTTTTTTTAAGTTTTGTGTTAAATAACCATCACAACAATTATGTAGAAATAGACTATGGCAAAAGAAAGAAAAGATTAGCAATAGATGCCTTGGGTGCCATCCTCAAACATCTGATTAACAGAATAACAGAATTGGAAGGAACCTTGGTGGTCTTCTAGTCCAACCCCCTGCTCATGCAGGAGACCCTATATCCATGGCATGCAGAGCCATTTGTGCCAGCATGTGAGTTGCAGACAAACTTACCTCACTATGCATGCACGCACCTCACAACTGATTTTCGGCCAGTTTGAGGTCTTTTTTCGGCCTCCCAGAGGCTTCAGCAAAGCTTCTGCAGGCTTTTCAGGCTGAAAAAACTAGGCCTGTTTTGTAACATTCCTGTTTTTCCAGAAATACCAGAAGTGATGAAATGGGCCTAGTTTTTCGGCCTGCAGAAGCCTTCCTGAAGCCTCTGGGAGGCCGAAAAAGGCCTCAAACCAGCTGAAAATCAGCTGTGAGGTGCAGTGCAGGTAAGGGGGTGGGGGGAGATTGCATGTGCACGCGTAGGGGGCATGGAGGGGGTGCATTGCCTCTGGGTGCTGGCACACGAACATGTAAGCACGCACCACAATTTTTGGCATAGGAGCCCAAAAAGGTTAGCCATCACTGCACTATACCATTCCAGGCAAATGAGTGTCCATTTGTCTGAAATGGACAAACATTTCAAGCAAACAGTTCAGACATTTGATTGCCCATTTGTCTGAAACCCAAAGATGCTTTTTTTTTCAAGAGGCAACTGGACTTTCTGGTTTTTCTTTGAAGATGTTTCACTTTTCATTTAAGAAGCTTCTTCAGCTCTTCTTCTGAAAAAGAGCTGCTTCTTCTGAAATGGTGTTTCATCTGGAGCAACATTTGAATACTATGGTGATGAGCTACGGTGGCGCAGTGGTTAGAATATAGTATTGTGGGCAAACTCTGCCCACAGTAGGGAGTTTGATCCTGACTGGCTCAAGGTTCACTCAGCCTTCCATCCTTCTGAGGTCGGTAACATGAGGATCCAGATTGTTGGGGACAATATACTGACTCTGTAAACTGCTTAGAGAGGGCTGTAAAGCACTATGAAGCAGTATATAAATCTATCGGCATTGACAAACTCACTGTTGGTCAATTGCAAATGCAGCCTTGCTTGAAACAGCTTACATCCTGTGTCGAGACCTATCCCTGATTCTTAGGAAGGGCTCAAAAAGTAAATAAAAATGGCAAATCCAGTCAGAAAAATTGGGCTGACTGTGCGATGACCCATAATAATAATAATGAAGTTACAAAGCACGGCATCTGCCTCATGTTTAATTTAAACCATGACTCCGTATTCCACTGGCATTATTAGCAAATAAAAATGATGACTGCCCATAATCTTGTATCTTCTCTTTGCTCTTTCTAATAATCTGATAGGGTCTTCCAGCCAGAAAGCTGAATAAGCCCCGAAAGGCCCCTAAAATTGCTTATCTTTGCTATTGATGTTATCTGCCACTGAATTCAGCACAACTTACCTCCAAGTAAGCATGCATAATTGAACAATACTTGCCTTCAGAAATCTACTTTCCTTGGACAGGAGCCCAATGTTACAATACTAATGATGTTATCTCGTTTGGATAATGAAATGTCTGCGTGGAAACCTCAAGCTCAGAGAGCACCCCTCCTTTCAGCTCTGAGCTACAAATATTCTTCTTTAATGTTACTACAACAACTTAATTTCCTACAGAAAGTCTGTCACTACCGAATAGCATCTTGCCTACCGTACATAACCCAAGTGAAGAAAGAGAATGGTTGTGATGTTTTGGTTTAGGTACTGGATTAAGGAGAAAACCAAAATTCTAGTTATCCCTTAGATACAGGGGTCAGCTGAGTGACCTTGGGACAGTCTCTCTCTCTCTCTCTCTCTCTCTCTCTCTCTCTCTGTCTCTCTCTCTCTGTGTCTCTCTTTCTCTCTCTCAGTCCAAATCAACAATAGGCTGTGAAACCAGCTATGTGAAATAATTCCCCCGCATTGCAGGGGTGGGATTCTCCCGGTTTGGACCAATTTGAGCAAACCCTTAGCACTGATGATCAGCTGGCTGAGAACTGGTTCACTCTGACCAGAGGTGGTATTCAGCAAGTTCTAACCGGTTCTGAAGAACCAGTAGTGGAAATTTTGAGTAGTTTGGAGAACTGGCAAATGCCACCTCTGACTGACCCCACCCCCATCTATTCTTTGCCTCCTGAGTCCCAACTGATCGGCTGAGTCTTCTTTGGTTGCCCTGCACAGGAGAACAGAGCTGGAAAGCAGGTTAGTGGGGTGGGGAGGGAATGGAATTTTGCAGTATAATTGTTACTCCTAACCCAACAGCTCTTCATATTTCATTTGGTTTTGACTGTTATTAAACGGTTGAAAAGGGAGGTGTTGCTAGGAGGACAAGAATGAAAGAAGACAAATTCCAGATGCCTGAGACCTCTTTCATTTCTTGCTACCATGGCCCATCATTGGATAGTTTTCCTCTCCGAGCAAAAGGTCAGAGAGTATAAATATAAATTGCATTCTGCATTACTTTTAGATGACTGAAGCTGTCAAAGCGATCATAGGAGCTTTCAGTCCCTTACCCCACCACTTCTGCCCTGATTTTGGACTACAAAGTCATGTGTGAATTGAATACAACCGACCAGATGAAACATCCAACAGAGACATATTGTTCTGCTCCCAAGATGGGATGGTCATGGCAATATTTGACCCAAGGTGGATGAAGAACTCTCCAATTGCTGGATGCCTTGGGATTATTTAAAAAAAAATGCAATCTCTCCAAGATGGTTGAACAAAAGCCGGAAAAGAATAGAAAATAGACACGTACAGCATGTCAGAGATCTGGTTGAGGAAAAGGGATTGACTCTAATTAGAGGGTCTAATGCAGGGGTCTGCAACCTTAAATACTCAAAGAACCAGTTTCCACAGAAAAGAAAACATCGGGAGCCACAAAACCTGGGTGGGTGTGGCCAATGCAACGCCACTCCCACCAAGTCACATGAAACCCTCCCCCGCCACGCCTACAGCAGGTTTTGTGGCTCCCTGTGTTTTCTGTGGGAAATGGGTCTCTCTCTCTCCTTCCCTCTCTCTCATTTCTGTTTTTTGTGTTTTACCTTCTCAGGCCAGTTGAGGTGTGACTGGGAGGGGAGGGTGAGGGGTGGGGCCAGCCAGTGGTGGGATCACCCAACAAGGAGCCACAGCAGAGGGCCCAAAGAGCTGCATGTGGCTCCAAAGCTGTGGGTTGCTGATAGTGTAATAGCTTCCCAGAGTATATAGTGTAATAGCTTCCCAGAGTTTTCAAAAAGCAACTTGTGCTACTCTGATCCCATAGAACTCTCAAAATATTTATCAATTGTAAAAGCTATGACGTAGCCACCTCAGATTTAAACCAAAGGATCTCCAGGTCATAAGCCATTTTTTAAAAATCTTAAATGGTAAAGCAGTTAGCACAGCTCCAATGCTCAACACAATTCCCAGCTCCATGCAGCTGGAGTATATCTTACTGAAGCATTTTATACAGAATATAGAATAACAGAATTAGAAGGCATCTTGGAGGTCTTCTAGTCCAATGGCCTCAACCTTTGAGGCACCAGGGACCGGTTCCATGGAGAGAAGTTTTTCCATGGACTGAAGGAGGTGTGGTTTCAGGTGCGGCCTGCCTCCCGTGGATGGAGCTTTGGTTGTTTGCACAGCCTGGTTTCTGACATGCTATGAATTGGTGCCAGTCCATGGACCCAGGGTTGGGACTCTAGTTCTAATCCAACCCCTGGCCCAAGTAGGAGACCCTAAACCATTACAGACAAAATGGCTATCCAACTTCTTCTTAGAAGAGCTTCTTCAAGCAAGCCATTACATTGATTCTCTTCTTGGTATTAGACATTTTTCCTTAATTATACGTTGGATTTATTGTTGATAACTTTCCATCCCTTACTTCTTGTCATGCCCTCAGGTGCTTTGTAGAATAAATTGACCCCTCCTCTATGTGACAACCCCTCAAATATTGGAAGACTGCTATCATGTCACCCCCAATCCTTCTGTTCATTAGACTAGACATATGCAGTTCCTACAACCATCCATCATAATAAATATCATTATATCAACTAAACCTTTTAGATGTGGATAATCAATAGATAGGATTGGTGTAAGGTCTCCTAGCTTGGACTAGGGGTTTGACTGGAAGGCCTCTATGATTCTTCTGACCCAGCTCCCCATACACAATAAACTCTCTGAAGTTCTCAAAGATTCCTTTATTAGGAGCGCCAGTAGCCCAGGCAAAAAGTTTCTCTCTCCACGCAGGCTAACAATTCCCATCTGGCTGGGAGATGAATAGTTGTCTGCCACATCTATTCTATCTCCACCCCCTGCCTGTTATCCCCAGAGCTAGGGTGGGACTTCACTACAAGCAATGGCTTTTTCATCCCAAGGACCGGCCCATAGATTTCCAGTGCTCTCCTCTCCTTTGCCTTCTGCGCATCTGTGCATCAGGCACTGAACCCAGCTGTTTCTTCTCTTCCTCATCAGCCACCTCCAGACCTGGGAGCTGTTGACTCTCCATCTGAGGACTGAGTCCAGGCTCCACTCTCTCTCTCTCTCTGCCAGCTCCATCCCCCCTTCCCCCTCGGAGCTCTCAGGTTGTCTTGATGCTGACTCTGACTCCCATGACTCCTCCTCTTCCTCCACCTCTCCTCTGATTTGGCTGCTGGAAGGGCTAGTGGCTGCAGACCGCAACAATGATCCTTTTCAGCAGTATGTTTCTATATTCAACTCTCCAGTCAAGTTGGGTTATAGCTATATTAAGAGATAATTCTCCTTGGCCATGACCAACTGAGGAACAGCTGCAGCTGACTGCAAAGCATAACTGTGTCAGTGTGCTTCCTTGTGGCTGTTGCCATCTGGCAAATCAGAGACAACCGGGAGTCAAGGATTATGGGCTTGGATTGTTTTTTTTAGGATGGAGTACAACATCATCCAGAACTGGATCATTCACAATCCTAAAGCCTCCTTTCCCGTTAAACCAACTGGATCTCATCCGAGATTTCTTCAGCTTTTTCACCATGCTGAAAATTCTGTTTGCTTGGAAGATGTGAGTTCCAAGTGAGGATGTGTGTGGCTGTAGGAAAAAGAGATTATTCTTTTTTTAAAAAAAGAAAAAATATAGTAACAATTTAGTAAGAAATACTCTTGAGAAGCACAGCTCTTCAACATATGGTACATCAGAAGGAGATCCAATTCTGGCTAATAACTTTACCCCCTTGATGAAGAGTGATAAAAGCTTTAGGGTTTTCTTATGAAATTACAATGGCATGTTATCAATCTGTTCTCTCTCTTTAGATGGTGATTAGTTAACAGCCCCAGAAAGTCAGTGACTCCCTGGGCAACCAAGCATTGTTTTGCAGTGCCTGATGGACCCAGGGAAGCTTGAAGAGAGAGGCTGAAGAGTTGTGAACCCAGGTCTTCTCCATCCTTTGGTGGAGGTTGTGAAGGGCCCTTATCACATAAACAACAGGTCCTGTTTTCCTGCAACGGTGTGTATTCTGAAACATTAATCAGCATTTATAGACAGGCCTTTTTGAAGAGGAAATTTGCCTGCATGGATGTGAAGTGTTATTAAAATGGAGCTGAATTGGAGCTGCTTATGGGGGAGAAAACACATTTGCAAGATCAAGGGGGTGTATTCAAGGAGCTTTTTGAATTGGGAAGCTGGAGTTACTCAGGAGGCACTAGAGATGATTGAAGGATCAGGTGCTGTGTCAGGTAATAAACCCAGAGGAAAACGAATGGAGCTTTGGAAAGGGAGATTTCATTCTGTGGGCCAACATTTGCTTTTTCAGCCTGAGCTCTCCAGCGCATACAGAATTTGAGATCAGTGTGTCGATAGTCCTGGACAGATTAAGTACTTAAATGAATTACCAATGTTTCATGACAAAATGTTGACAACTGCCCTTGAATTTCCCAACTTCATAGGACATAGGATAATAGGGTGGGAAGGGACATTGGAGGCCTTCTAATCAGTGGTGGGATTCAAAAAAATTTACTACCAGCTCTGTGGGCATGGGGTGGCTTGGTGGGTGTGGCAGGGGAAGGATACTGTAAAATCTCCATTCCCTCCCCACTCCACTAACCTGCTTTCCAGCTCCGTTCTCCTGTGCAGGGCAACCAAAGAAGACCCAGCCGATCAGCTGGGACTCAATGGGAGGCAGAGAATAGATGGGGGCAGGGCCAGTCAGTATTTGCCGGTTCTCTGAACTACTCAAAATTTCCACTACCGGTTCTCCAGAACTGGTCAGAACCGGCTGAATACCACCTCTGATTAGAAGGGACCTTGGAGGTCTTCTAGTCCAACACCCAGCATATATCAATCTTTAGGCTAGTTAGGGCCCTTATGCATGAAGACATTGGAAATAATTTTGCCTCTCTGTGGCTTTGATATATTATCAGAAATACAGTTGGTGGAAGTACTATGGTTCCTCTCCCCCTGGAATTGCTCCATGCCCCTAGGAAACTCCATCTGATTTGTCATGATAGAAGTGTTTTGACCTAGGTTTCCCCAACAGCACGAAGCTGACTCCTCATCCCGATAAACCCCTTTTATTTAGTTTACAGTGAATTCCTCTTCAGCAAAGTCCTAGCCAATAGTCTTTCAAGATATTTCACAATTACAGACCTTTATCAGGCTTGGAGAGTTGCCAGGCCGATATTTTTCAGATACCACACTGTAGCAGACAATACTTGGCAAGAATGCAGGAACAGATCTTCATCCAAATGATGTAATTGTCTCCTGCAAAACCCCACTCCCCTTTCACTCTTCTTGTATTCCCTATGGGAGGGACCATTCAACATCCACCTGTGGCTTTACTCCCAAATTGACTCTGATTCCTTAGTTTTCCCTTCTTCTGGCAGCTTTGTGCATGTGCACATTGGGAACAGACTCCAGCTGTTCTTCTGCTTCACTGATGTCTGACTCCAAAGGCAGCTGATAACTGTCAGATGGCCCTGGCCCCAACTCTGCCTCCGATGCAGAGCCCTCCTCAGAGCCTTCCCCAGACTCCAGGACTGGCCCATATTCCTCACTGGCCGCTGGCAGGCCACAACAAGAAGAGACTATTTATAGCTCAAAGTTGAACTGTGGGGTCCATGATGCCCACTAAGCTTGGTGGTTTTCTTGTAGATGTTTTATTACCAAACTAGGTAACATCATCAGTGCTAGGCCTGATGATAGAACCAAAGATCTCACATTTGATTCCTAAGAAATACTATAATTCAAGAACTCATCATCTTGGCCATTCAGATATTTGGGGCTACTGTTCCCATCACTAACAATTGTGCTGGCTTAGATGTGAGTGTTAGCCCCCCCAAAATGGAAAAACCCTAGGTAAATGTCTTTTGCATTCTATTTTCTATCTGATGTTTCCCAGCCTGTGGCTCAGTGACTCAGTGCTTAAAATATTGTATCTTTTCTTTTATGTATACAGAGAGCATTTGCACCAAGACAAATTCCTTGTGTGTCCAATCACACTTGGCCAATAAAGAATTCTATTCTATTCTATTCTATTGTTGGCTAGAAAGTTGATTGCAGGAACTGGGCCTGGCTAGTCCAGTGAAGAGAAGGACCAGGGGAGACATGATAGCAGGGTTCCAATATTTGAGAGACTGCCACAGAGAGGAGGAAGGGGTCAAGCTATTTTCCAAGGCACCCGAAGGCCAAACAAGGAATAATGGATGGAAACTGAACAAGGAGAGATTTAACCTGGGAAAAAGGAGGAAATGTCTGACAGTGAGAACAATCAACCCATGGAACAGAAGTTGCCTTTGGAAATTGTGGGAGCTTCATCACTGGAGGCTTTGAAGAAGAGATTGGACTGCCATTTGTCAGAAACGGTGTAGGGTCTCCTGCTTGGGTGGGTGGTTGTACTAGATGACCTACAAGGTCCCTTTCCAACTCTGTTAATCTGTAATTTATAGCCCAGGTTTGAGACCCGAGCACCACATGACAGTGTGAGTTCCCATCCATATTTTAGCTCTTGCCAACCTAGCAGTTTAAAGGCATGCAAATGCAAGTAGATAAATAAGTACCACTAGGTAGGAAGGTAACAGCACTCCACAACTTCATGCTGCCCACCTGACCGTGGAAGTGACTTCAGACAGTGCTGAAACAGAGATCAACATAACCCCCTGTAGCTGACAATAACTAATAAGTAAAAATCGACAAGGACTTCTTTTTTGTTGTTTAACTTTTCCCAGTCTGGCTTGAGAATTGTGGTCTCTTCATGTTATTATTCATTTTTTTATGGGTCCTCATTTCAGTATAGTTGTTTAGATACATGAGTTGATATCATGTAACACATTAAGCCATATTGCAGTTCAGGGTATTAAATGGAACTAACTCAATAGAATTTATATGCCATGGATTATGACTTAAACTTGTGAGCCACTTGTGGTGTATTTAATTCAGCCATATTTAAATAAATAATTGATGAATTCCAAATAAGAAGGACCAGACTATTGTTAAATGCTTGCTAGATGTGGACCTCTAGCAAGTGAGACTGAAAGGCACAATAAATACATTTAAACAAATGGGAAAAAAAAGACAGCTAATGCATCCATCGCTAACCCAACCTTTCATCTAATATGTCTAGTTAGAGAAGAATATTGTATGGATTTAACAGGTGTGCAATGAATAGACACTTTGTCAATCCTTTGCATGAATCACAGAAGAGTGGTTTGAAATTTTTATATGTTCAATGACATCAAATCACTCTGTTAAAGAAACAAGGTCTCATCAAAATAGAAGAAGTTTGTCTTTTCCATGGTTTTTCTGTTGCTACATTTATCAGAGTAAATTTCAAAGGAAGAAAAATAACTCAGTAATACTGTTGACGATATTGATGATGGTAATATCCAGTTGAAGAGGAAAATAGCCTTCCATCAGCTCAGATCAAAACCCTTATCGAAATAACGAAAGGACACTAGTATAAGGCCTCATGGTTTTTGTTTCCTAAGTTCAAACATAGGCATAAGCTGCAACTTCTAGAAAACTCTTTACCAAATTCTTCATCTTTGGTTTTGCTTTAGTGGAGCAGATTTGAGGCTAGAGAAACTCAGCCTTCTTCATCTGTTTTCCTTTCAAATCAAAGTTTAAGAAGGGGACTCCATCCAGACCATTCCATACCTCCAGCTATATCTGTACAAGTAGAAACCATTACCCTGTTTCTACTTGTACAGATATAATTGGTGGTGTGGAGTCGTCTAGATCAGGTCTCCAAACTTGAGATGCTTTTAAGACTTGTGGATTTCAACTTCCAGAATTCCCCAGCCAGCACGGCTAGCTGGGGAATTCTGGGAGTTGAAGTCCATAAGTCTTAAAATTGCCAATTTTGGACGACCCCTTGATCTAGATGGACTCCCCTTCTTGGCATAATGTCTATCTTTAGAGTAGAAATTGTATTCTTAAATGCTCAAGAGTTTCTGAACAGCTAACCAGCAAGAAAGAGCTGGGAGCACTTTTTAGATCATGTAATGTTAGTGATAATGATCATGATGATGGTGGTGATTTAACCTAATTAAAATAAAAATCTCCTCATGCCTTCTGATGCTTTGGAAAATAAGTTGACCCCCTCTTCTTTGTGGCAGTCCCTCAAAGACTGGAACACTGCTATCATGTCACTCCTAGTTCTTCTTTTCAATAGACTAGATGACATACCCAATTCCTCCAACTGTTCTTCATATGTTTGAATCTTCAGTCCCCTAAACTAAGACCATAGAAACTTTACTCTATAACTGTCTGGTTTGGCTCTGCAATCAAACAAGAAAGACACAAACTTCAACGTATAATTAGAACTGCAGAAAAAACAATTACTACCAACCTGCCTTCAGTCGAGGACCTGTATCCTGCACGAGTCAAAAAGAGGGCTGTGAACATATTTACAGACCCCTCACATCCTGGACATAAACTCTTTCAACTCCTTCCCTCAAAACGACGCTCTAGAGCACTGCTCACCAGAACAACTAGACACAAGGACAGATTTTTCCTGCATGCCATCACTCTGCTAAACAACTAATTCCCACAACAGTGTTAACTTATTTATTAAGACTGCATTACTATTATTCCTCTCATCCTTCCTATTACCTATCTCTTCCCACTTATGATTATAACTGTGTTGCTTGTATCTTTACAATTTATATTGTTTTGTTTCCAGTATTATTTGATTGCTTATTAGTAACCTATGACTATCACTAAGTGTTGTATTTTATGATTCTTGATGAATGTACTTTTTTTCTTTTATGTACACTGAGAGCATATGCACCAAAGACAAATTCCTTATGTGTCCTATCACACTTGATGAATAAAGAATTATATTATATTCTGTTCTGTTCTGTTCTATTCTATTCTGAGAGATCTTTCAGAACCTGTTTAGTTTTCCTCTAGTTACCCATGATGAAAATTTGTTTGGATCTCAACCCAGGTTTCTGAGCACTCTTTTCTCATCTGTTCCTTTGACAATAGACTTTAATTTATTTTTCTTAAAAAAAAAATAGATGAGAACCATATTACCAACCTCAGAGAAAGAATTTTTAAAAACCTTTATTGTCAATCAAGTTCTCCTTTCAACCTCTCTGCCTTCTCTCCGACTTCCTTAGCAATTTTGCAAAAACATCTCAGCCAAATATATGTTTCAGTTAATGAAATCTTATGTTTACCAAAGGATGAAATTTTTGTTTTTGCCTTAGCAAAAACTGGATTAGTCATTTCAGGTTTAAAATACAGATATGCATCAGTGGTGGGATTCAACATTTTTTATTACCAGTTCTGTGGGCATGGCTTAGAGGGCATGCATGGCTTGGTGGGCATGGCAGGGGAAGGATACTGTAAAATCTCCATTCCCTCCCCACCCCACTAACCTGCTTTCCAGCTCTGTTCCCAGTCAATCAGCTGGAACTCAATGGGAGGCAGAAAATAGATAGGGAGGGGCCAGTCAGAGGTAGTATTTGCCAGTTCTCTGAACTACTCAAAATTTCCATTACAGGTTCTCCAGAACTGGTCAGAACCTGCTGAACACCACCTCTGATATGTGCCCACTCAAAAAAGTAGGATAGGTTTGGTTTGAAGCTAGGAAGCACACAATCATAAAGGTTAAGATTGGGCCCATTAGGTTAATGTTGTTTTGGCCCAGTTTCAACCATCAGAAATAATCTGGTCGACATAGATGCTTGCACATTTAGTCTTGAACTATAAAGCTGGGACTAGGAAGAGCAAATGTGTAATCCTTACTTGATGGCTAAGCTGTCTTTCAGCTTCATCTAGTTCAGTGGCCGCCAACCAGTGGGCCAGGGACCACTGATGGTCTGTGAGAAAATTTTGGTGGTCCGCAGAGAAATGTCAGCCCCAAAGCAATTAATCCAGGCTGCGTGGGAACACAAGATTGCACTGTCCACATGGCCCGTGGGAACACAAGGCTTGCATCACTTGCATTGCGAACAACACGAGGCAGTGAGGGGAAGGGGGAAAAGGGCAGAGGGGGGGAACTTGCCCCATGCGCCCCACGCGCCTGGCCTGGGCACCGGACTGCTTCTTTCCACTTCTTTCTTCTGCTGCTTTTGGCTGCACACAAGGAAAGCAGCCAAAGTCTTTCTTTCTCTCTCCCAAACTCCACCAGAGATGAGTCTTTGGAACTGTGTAAGGCCTCCTGCTCCAAGAGGCTTCACCGGCAAAGATTCATTTCTGGCAGAGTTTGGGGGAGAGAAAGAAAGAGTTCTGCTGCTTTCCTTGCATGAAGCCAAAAGTCTCTCTCTCTCTTTCTCTCTCTCCCCTTGAGAATGGAGCTGGAGACAGTATCCTGCAATCCCAAATAAAGAATGATTGATAGGTAGGAGAATGGGGTAGGGAATTTTCCTGCAGACCTTTTTTGGGATTTTCCCAGGGTCTCTGGTCCGCGGGATTTAAAATTATGAGTTTGGTGGTCCCTGAGGTCCAAAAGGTTGGTGACCCCTGATCTAGTTCATGAGGCTCTTGCAAGGGTACCTTCGAGAGGAAAAGAGCTACTCAACCATGCAGCTCCTGGAGTAAAAGCCAACTACAACCAGAATAAGCAAACTCTACCTTACTATCTTTACATTTCTAGAATGAATGTCACTCATTAGTTTAAACCTGTTTCTCTCAACTTTGGGAACTTTAAGATATGTGGACTTCAACTTCCAGAATTCCTCAGTTGCTGGGGAATTCTGGGAGTTAGTGTCCACACATCTTAGAGAATAACAGAGTTGGAAAGGACCTTGGAGGTTTTGTAATCTAACCCCCAGCTCAAGCAGGAGACCCTATCTCATTTTGAACAACTGGCAGTCCAGTCTCTTCTTAAAAGCCTCCAGTGATGGAGCACCTTCAATTTCTGGAGGCAAGCCATTGGTCTCACTGTCAGGAAATTTCTTCTTAGTTCTAGGTTGGATCTCTCTTTAATGATCTTCCACCTGTTGCTTCTTGTCCTACCCTCAGATCTTTGGAGAATAGGTTGTCCCCCTTCTTTGTGATAGCCTTTCAGGTATTGGAAGACTGCTATTATATCACCCCTAGTCCTTCTTAAAGTTCCTCAGGTTGAGAATCACTGTGTCAGGGTTCAAGTAATAAATCCATTGCAAGCAAGACTCCGAGGCACTCAAGTTCCTCAAAGGTTATTTTTATTGGAAATATCACTGTCAACTCATAAAATATTTCTATGATCTTTTTAGAGTTGCCAACAGAAAGGGAGGGGGGGAGCAGTGAGCAGCTTGCATTCCATAAATTCCAACTGTAGAGTGTGATTGATGACTCTTGGCTACGGATGTGTCCCATTGGAGAATATGAATTATAATACACCCAAGGGGTGGGGGGGAAGGGTTCAAGGATGACAATGAATGATGTGTCTCAGAGTCGGCTACATCCAGGCAGTGCTGGCATGTTTACTCCTAATAAATCTTCTTTAAGTTTTGGAAGTTCGGCTTGAGACTCATGATTTAAATGGGGGTAATTGCAGGAGCTCTGACTATTATATTGGCACACATCTGGTGAAAACTGTCTCTGAAACTCCTGTGGTTTTCACCTCATTAAAAGTGAAAGTTTTTCTGCTTTCTCAAAACATTCTGCCCCGTGGTCCAATCATGTAGTGGGACAACCAGGTGGCATCACTCCATCTTCTTCCAACCAGGTGTAAGAATGTCCTTGGTTCCCAACGGAAAGAATTTTGTTTTGGCTACAAAAAAATCCCTGTCTCAAATCCTCTCTCCCTGAAACTCAGCTCCAGTGTGGCAACCCTGAAGCAGACAAAATGGCTTCACTCAAGGCAGCCTGACACACTGGTTCAACCATTGCTCCTACAATAAGACATAGGATGAGCTGCTGAGAATACTTCGATCATGAGGTTGCAGCCTTGCTGAGGAAGAATGCTATTTTTGTACAGTTGCTCATTTTAATTAAAAAAATATTGTAAACATGAGAAAAAATAGAGCATATAATGAAACAGCTTTTCTTTCAAGAGTTCAAAACAGTTTTCTCTCTCTGGGCCTACTGTTTTTTTTCCACAAAATCTATCTGAGAGAATGTGGCTAGCTCAAATCCTTCATGAACTTCTGTGGCTGAAGTTGGAGTAGAACTGGGTTTCTTTACTTCTAGCCTATCACTTCAACA
Source organism: Bungarus multicinctus (assembly GCA_023653725.1). Lineage (NCBI taxonomy): Eukaryota > Metazoa > Chordata > Lepidosauria > Squamata > Elapidae > Bungarus > Bungarus multicinctus. Next base: position 5,569,196 of record CM042843.1, read on the forward strand.
ACTATACCACACAGCTCTGTAGTTTCAGTAAATAACAACAGACTGTGATTATTGGGGCCTTCAGTCCAAGATAATGGACTGAAGGGGCCACCTTCATCTAGAAACAAATTAACAGAGTTGGAAGGGACCTTGTAGGCCATCTAGTCCAAACCCCCACCCACCCACCCAAACAGAAGATCCTATACCATTTCTGACAGATGGCAGTCCAGTCTCTTCTTGAAAGCCTCCAGTGATGAAGCTCCTACAACTTCTGAAGGCAACTTCTGTTCCATTGGTTAGTTGTTCTCACTGTTAGAAAATTTATCCTTATTTCTAGGGTGAATCTCTCCTTGATCAGTGTCAATCCATTATTCCTTGTCTGGCCTTCAGGTGTTTGGAAAATAGCTTGATTCCCCTCCTCTCTGTGGCAGCCCCTCAAATATTGGAACAACAAACATTGATGTCACCTTTAATATGATGGTTCTATCAAGAGACTATTCATTTTCAATCTAAAGTGGTATAGGTAACAATCAGGACAACCCCATGGGCCACTTGACCACATATTTTGTATCCCATTCATTCAATTATATATGGGTTCCATGATTTTAATACTGCTCCTTACAGAGATCTTCCAAGACTTTATCTCTTTAAGGAGTAATATTAAAATCATACAGACAAATCACAAAAGTAGTAAACATGAATTATTTTGGAAGGATAGCATCATTTTAGCCTTACGTTCGTGGATTGATAACTTGTGTTTGTTTTCAGCTTATGATCTGCCTAATTTCTGATATAATAGAAAAACCAACCACTATAGTAGTATTATATGAGATCATGGCTTAATGCTATATTTTTAAAGAGCAGAGAAGTTGTACAACAAATGAAACAAACCAAATCTTAAAAAGTTATGATATTTATGTAGTTGCTTACCAAGCACATCTAAATTATATTAAAGTAACCAAAATACCTTCACAATTTTCAAGGCATGTCACAACTTTTGAGCACCCCTAATGTCAGGAAATATAGAACTATTTTATGAGTCGACACCTCATGTTTGGCAATTGAAAGTTGAAAAATTTGACAGGCCCTACAACATCCATGATATGTTTTAATGCATTTCTTCTTTCCTTGGTTGGTTTGATTTGTTTTTGTATTCTTTTTTTGTTTGCTTTTAGTATCTTCATGCTATTTTTAAAAGATTAAAAAATAGAAAAGAATGGATGGTTTTGATGGCAAGAGGAACAAATCTATTCACTCATTTGGACGCGGCAAGCTTGGCTTTGGGAATAAGCATCAATGCCATGTGAATGTTCTCATGAAATGTCATTGCAATCTCTTCAGCACCTGTTATTTGTTTTGATTCTGGTTGAAGTTTTCTGTTATGGGATTACTTAGTCATTTCAGTGCTTCCTTGGTGATTTAGGAATATATTTACATGTCTCAATCTCCATCCGTATCTGTAATCCAGTATCTCTATCCCTATCTATGTCATCCAGCTGAGTAAAAGCCAAGTACTTATACAGGTAGTCCTCAATTTACATCCACAATTGACCCAAAATGTCTACAGATAGATACAGATTAACAGAGTTAGAAGTGACTTTGTAGGTCTTCTAGTCCAACCCCCTGTCCAAGCAGCAGACCCTGCACCATTTGTGACAAATGGCAACCCAATCTCTTCTTGAAAGTGATGAAGCTTCACTTCTGTTCCATGAGTTGATTGTCCTCACTGTCAGAAAATTCCTCCTTAGTTCTAGATTGCTTCTCTCTTTGGTCAGTTTCCATCCATTATTCCTTGTCTGGCCTTTGGGTGCCTTGGGAAATAGCTTGACCTCTTCCTCCTCTTTAATGGCAGTCCTTCAAATATTGGAAGACTGCTCTCCTGTCTTCCCTGGTCCTTCTCTTCACTAGACTAGCCAAGCCCAGTTCCTGCAACCATTCATCGTAGGTTTTAGCCTCCAGTCCCCTAATCCTCCTGGTTGCTCTTCTTCTTAGTCTGTTGCTAAGGGAAACATTTGTTAAGTGTCTTTTGCCCTATTTTACAACCTTCTGTCAACTCATAAAATATTTCTATGGCCTTTTTAGAGTTGCCAACAGAAAGAGGGTGGGGAAGGGGTTTGAAAAGGCAGTGCGGCAGCTTGCAAACCAAAAGTGTATTCCATAAATAGTTTTTCAGAGATAGTAACTAGATGACTGAAGTTTCTGCCACACAAATATCTAACTGGAGAGCCTGATTGATGACTCTTGGCTATGGATGTGTCCCATTGGAGAATATGGATTACGATACACGCAGGGGGTGGGGGGAAAACCAGGGTCAAGGGTGAAAATGAATGATGTGTCCCAGAGTTGGCTACACCCAGGCAGCGCCAGCATGTTAACTCCCAATAAATCCTTTTGAATTTTGGAAGTTTGTCTCAAGGCTCATGATTTAAATGGGGGGTAACTGCCAGAATCCTGACACTTTCCTTGCCACAGTTAGTAGCACAGCTAGAATATAGAATAGAATAGAATAGAATAGAATAGAATAGAATAGAATAGAATAGAATAGAATAGAATAGAATATTTTATTGGCCAAGTGTGATTGGACACCCAAGGAATTTGTCTTGATGTAAATACTCTCAGTATACATAAAGAAAAGATACATTTGTTAAGAATCAAGAATCATAACGTACAATACTTATTGATACTCATAGAGTACAATCAACAATCAAATCATACTAGGAAACAGTCAGCATAAATCATAAGGATACAAGGGACAAAGTTATAGTCCTACAATCACAAGTGGGAGGGGATGGGTGATAAGGAGTGATGAGAAGATTAGCAATAACAGTAGTGCAGACTTTGTAATAGTTGAACAGTGTTGAGGGAATTATTTGTTTAGCAGAGTGATGGCGTTGGGGAAAAAAGTTGTTCTGGTGTGCAGTGCTCTATAGCGTCGTTTTGACGGAAGGAGTTGAAACAGTTTATGTCCAGGATGTGAGGGGTCTGAGCTATTAAGTGAATCTGGCTTCTCCATTGTCTTTGCTTGGCAAAAAGGGATTGCATGATCCCAGGACACTGCAACTGTCATAAACATGAGTCAGTTGCCAAGCGTCTGAATTTTGATCACATGATCATGGGAGTGCTGCAACGGTTGTAAATGTGAAAAATGATCATAAGTCACTATATGATGACTCAGGGTGGGATACAAAATAAACAGTCACAAAAACAGGTGAAGCTCCTTTTATTCCTTCACTTTGCTTCAAAGCTGCAAATAATCTTGACTGGAGACAAAAAACTCCCCCATAAGCAGTTACGAAAAGGAGGAAATGCCGTTTAAACTAAAAATGCCTATAAATTATAAAGAGTAAAAACAACACAAACCACACTGAAGCAATTAAGGGAACCAGGCAAGATAAGGGCTTGATATCCACAGATATCGGAACACACACTGGGAAGGATGCCAAACTCAGACAGGAACGACAGATTAGAGATATTTCCACGCTTTGTTTCCAGCACTGGCCCATACGCATGTCCATCCTTTTAACCAGTTCTCACAGCTGCAGCCCATGAAGGGGATCAGTGGTCCTTTCCTCCCCTGTAGAACATGCCATTCACATCTCTCCTTTATCCTCTCCTCCCTGCGTGCCCTAGGATGAAGAAAGGATGGGCCTAGGTCTTCTTCTGACTGCCCAGCTGGCCTCTGCCCTTCCCCAGCCTCCTCCACAACCTCCGGAGCTGCACTTCCACTCCTTGTCGGCTGTTCCTCCTCTCCCTCAGAGTCAGTCTCCCACAGGGGCATGACACACAGTTTTTAATGATGTTGTAACTTTGAATGGTCACTGAGTGTTGTAAGCTGAGGACTAGCTGTAACTAGTTTTTTGGTTCCAGGATACTTCTGAATTTAGATTGTGGGAAAGCTGGGAGAGGTAGTTTTCTTTTCTTTTTAAAATTATTGTTTTTAATTATATTTTATTGATTAACATATTCTTCCTTAACCATCAAAGTGGTTTTAATTAGTAGTAGTAGTGAGAGAACAGAGCCCTCTTCCAGATGACTGCTACTGGTCATGGTAAACACCATTTGTACTATATCTTACAACAACCCTGGTGGGAATGCTCAACGACCTGTAAGTAAGAAACTGTATTCTGTACCAATCAAATAAGCTGGAGGCTAAAACATATGAAGAATGGTTGCAGAAACTGGGTAAGTCTAGTCTAGTGAATAGAAGAGCTGGGGTGACATGATAGCAGTCTTCCAATGTTTGAGGGGCTGCCACAAAAAAGAGGGGGTCAACCTATCCTCCAAGACAAGAAACAATGGATGAGGAAAAAAAAGAAAGAAGCAACCTAGAACTAAGGAGAAATTTCCTAACCATGAGGACAATTAACCAGTGGAACAGCTTGCCTTCAAAAGCTTCATCACTGGAGGATTTTAAGAAAAGACTGGACAGCCACCTGTCTCAAATGATATAGGGTCTCCTGCTTGTCCAGGGGGCTGGACTAGAAGACCTCCAAGGTCCCTTCCAACTCTTGTAATTTTATTATTTTTTCCCAGCTCCTTTTCATAGCAATCATTACTCTGTCTTTTCAGACAAGTGACAACAGCAATTTAGTCAAAGGTTTGATCTGACACATTTGATCTGAAGATAGAAAAACCCGATCACTGATCAAAAGCTGAAAAGGAATAGAAGTTATAACTCATATTATCCCTTCCTCTCTCTCTCCCTCCCTCTTTCTCATGTTTTTGGCCACAGGTTAATGAATTTCAAGGCAGTTAGGGTAGCTAAACTGTACTATATGGAGAGGCTAGGCCAGAAACAATATCAAGTTAAATTGAGAGTGTTACAAAGATCATATAAAATTCACTCAGTGATGTTTGGCATCTGAGAATGAGTTCCAGAGAGGTCTGTTTACCTGGCCAATGGTCTTCCTTATTTTCACTCCTTTAGAAATTGCTTGCAATGTTTGGAAACACACTTATAATGGATAGTCAATTCTGTAATATCAAAGCGATAATAAAACTAGGGCAGACAAATACAGTTTCAATTAAAAAGAACCAGCTCTTAGATCTAGAACCAGATCTAGAACTGAGGCTAGAACTAGGTCTAGTACTAGAATCCAAACCAGAATCAGAAAGAGAGAAACCAAAAAAAAACACCCTGTATCTCTGTGTGAAGAGCACAAATGACAAAGGACAGAACTCAAAACTTGTGTTTAAAAAACATAACTGTGCTGTTCAAAGCACAGCATGGAAAACATATAAAGGACTAGCTGGATACCCATGCTTCACTACAAAACTATGTGATCGGGCTTAGTATTTGGGGAGGAAAATAAGGGAAAAAATTCTGCCTCTGCCTACCAACATCCATCATTATTCATCTGGCTAGCGTCCTATGTATGAGAGAGAGTTGAGGCTGTTTGGAAACTGAAACAGTACTTGCTATGTGAGCAAGAAGGAGGCAGCAAGGAACCTGGGTGTGGCTTAGCTCAACTATTCTTTACTAAAGCTGGTTGCTGCTATGAAACTAAAAATAAAACTGAAACTCCTCTCCTCTGCTTGTGTTTTGCATTTGGAACAGATTTCTTTTCAGGTGGGAAAGGGAAAAAGAGCTCCTTAGCATCAGAGCGTCTTAATAATAATATATGAAATATTAATGCTCTGCTGGTTATTTCAAAAAATCTTTTTTTAAGTGAGCACCTAGAATGCAAGAGGAACATATGTGCCAAATTTCAAGTTTGTAGGCTTTACGGTTCTGGAGATTTTGTGATAATACGTGAGTGGTATTTCACTTTTATATATATAGATTGTCAATTCTGTAATATCAAAGCAATAATAAAACTAGGGCAGATAAATAGAGTTTAAATGAAAAAGAAGTAGAACTAGAACTAAATCTAGAACTAGAATCCAAACTAGAATCAGAATTAGAAAAGACAAAACAAAAAACTAAAAGATGCATTACTATTTGAAAAGTAAAAATAACACAATACAAAATTTCAAATTCGTGCTTGAAAAACACGACTGTGGTGTCCACACACACAAAGGTGCTCAAAACATAAACCTTATTCTGATTTAATGTAATGTTTTACTTAGTCCATGCAGCAAGTAAAAATAATGGCTGAGCCCAGCATTAAAGGCTGAAACACAATCTTCCTGCCACATTTTTAGCTGAACTAAGTACGCTAAGTAAATCCAGCCACAGAGAAATGTGTCTAATATGTAAAATTATGCTTAATAATAGATAAGATCAATCTCTTTTATAAGAGGGTTGGATTATGAATATATAGAGATTATTCTCATTATATCTACTGCTGCTGCTAAAATTATGTTTATTTTATCAGAGGGACACCTGACCTGTATATCTGACATCTGGTTATGTTCACCCAGTATGCTTGCTTAACTCGGCTGTGGAATTAACACATTTGTTTAAAAAACTGGACAATATATAATGCATTCAAAATTCAAAATCAATTTTAAAAATAACTGGACAATATATATGCATTCCATGGGTTTGTGCACCATCAAGGCACCCGTACATCCAAAAAAACAGATACAGTATCCCACGTAGAAATAGATTTCTACAATTATTAGAGTTGCTTTGTGTGAGATAGGCGGTCCTATCAATGTAATTAAATAAATAAAATAATTAACACCTCCTAAGTCTTTATTTCTCTTGCACAATTATTAGGGGAAATTGTACTGCTGTTGACTGGTGTGATCTGAAAGTGCTCTTTATTTGTCTCAGAATAAAAGCAGGAAAATTCCCCAGCAGAGGCTAATAACTAGGGGAGGAAACAACTTTGTTCCTTTTCTATAGAAAGACAATTTTAAGGAGGAGAGAGAGAGAGAGAAACAGAGAGAAAGAGAGAAAGAGAAAGAAAGAGAGAGAGAGAGGAAGAAAGAGAAAAAAGAAAGAGAGGAATAAAGATAGAAAGAGAAAGAGAGGAAAGAGAGTGAGAGACAGAGACTACCTGTGTGATTATTCCCCACCCCCCATATATTTTATTTGTACTTTAAAAGACATTCTTATGAAATCCTTCAAAAATAAATTGAATGGAAGTTGATTGTCAATTGTTATTGAGCAGAATATCAAGCCTTAAAATACCAAAACAAGTAAAAGAGGATTATACAAAGGGGCTGTGTCTCTGTTTGTGTATTTGTAAGCGTGTGTGTTTTTTCTATTTAAACTTCCAAGTCCTACTCCCTCTTTCTATATGAGTTCTTATTTTGATCCCTTCTCTCATTTGGTTGATTAACTTGAGCGTCTACCTTTAAAAAAAAATATCCAAAATAATCTGTCCATAACCTGATCTTCAAAGGATGCAAGTCACTGTCATTAAAACATCCACTTTGCTGTTGTTCGTCCTCTTCTTCTCTTTCTTTCCATCTCCCTAGCTCTGCATCTGTCAATCTCATTAGGAATGTCCCAAAGATGCTTTTTCAGGAGGCAACTGGACTTTCTATCTACAAAAAACTTCTACAACGAAGTCCAGTTTTCCTCCTGAAAAAGCATCTGTGGGTCAACCATGACCTGGATGACTGAGAATCTCCACAGACTTGTTACTAGGAATGAGTAAATACCTTGATCGTTTCCATAAAGAAAAATATCTGAGCACACAGAATGGTGAATTGTAAAAATATATAATGTAAGAGACACTATTCTGCCAAAATTAAAAAGAGGGTCCATTAACTTCTCTTTGAAAGGGAACAAGTGTCCCTTCCCTTTACATTCCCTTTGCAAACTTTCAAACAAGGTAAATGCAGGGGTACTGTTTTTCATCCATAATCAGGAACCTGCATTGTTGCAAAACATCAAAGCAATGCATTTCACTTACATGCACAACTCCTGTTTATTGCCTGGCAGAAATACAAAATACAGTCTTAAATTTCTTAGGATTAATTGTAATTCAGTTTGAGGAGGGGGGGGGGAATGTCTCCAACCATTTTAATTTGATGGAGATTTTCTCTCCCCACCCTCCCTTTAGCCATCTGCTTATCCAATTTTATTGACCAGACTGCTATTTTGATGAGAAAGCAAGGAGGGGGGAACGATTCCATCTGAAAATGCAAATTGTGCCCTGGTCCCTTGGTTTTGGCAGTCTAGCCTGCCACTGACACTATAATTCCCACCAAAAAATAAAATAAAAATAAAACCATATTTCAAAAAAATGCCTCTGTGCCATGTTCCACTCACTCTTTAAACCAAAGGGGACATTCACAAGGAGTAGAAGTTAAGGATGGGGAAGTGAGAAGAAATGAAATTCTGAAATATTTTGAGAGGGAGGAAAAAAGGCAAAAACTCAGCTCAGCCCAAGTCAAATTTCCCACCTAGGTACATCACCAGTGGTCCATCTAGTTGCTTTGAGTATTCTCCTCTCCAGTTTGAAATCTAATGCTTTCCATGTGAAATTAACTCTAACCTTAACTTGGGTTGTTTGCAGTGAAACCTATTTGTAGGTGTAGGAAATTTGCACTCAGTTGGGAACTGAGGGTGAAGATGGAAAACAGACAATTGGTGAGTCTTTCAACTTTAATGTCTATATTTGGGCACTCTTGGCTCTTCAACATTCTTCTTTTCGTCTCCCCTTCTTACATTTATTTTTTTTTGCTTTCCAAAGCATTGAGGAGTCTTGGTCCGCAGACTTCACTTAGTGCTAAACTACACACAGACACAAAGGATCAAAGGAATAATAAGTAAAATCAGTCCCTATTGAGGGAAGCGTCTGAAATCTCATGACTTTCCAAAATAATTAATTTCCTTTCTGTTGTTCTTCATCACACACACACACACAAAACCACTGTCCCCCTGTCTTATGCCCTTTTCAAATATTCACCGGGATGCCTGACTTTGCAAGCTGGAGGGTCTTCAAACCTGAAGTCCCACTTCTGCTCAAGCTGAGCCCATCTTTTACCTTCTTTTCTTACAGAGCCCAATTTTCTGCCACCAGCACCCACCTTCCTCCTCCTTCCTATCCTTCCATGGTAATAATTGGGCCCCCAACGGGCATCAAACTCAGAAGAATTGAAGGACTAAGTTAGAGACAGATTTTCAGGGACAGCACCTCGCTGTGTGGTCATTACAGGTCAACAACTACTTGTTGGCAGGTAGTCAGTCCATCCATCCATCCAAGCACCTCTACCTGGTTAGGAAAAGGCCTTGTAGCATCTTTTCCCCCATCCTTTGTAAGTTCGTCTTCAATGCCACCGTCTAGGTTTCTGTGAGCCGACAAGCCCATCATCCCCAGCTCTCAGGCGGGTGGGCAGGGGTGTTTCAAAGTCAGCCCCACAGGCACTGAGCAGAAACTCTGAAAGTCTTGGGGGGTGGGGGGGGGGCAGAGAAAAAAGTTTGGAGAGGGATTTGGTGGGGTGGAAACTATTGGATGCAAACTCATCCAGGAGAGAAGCAACCTGGAACTAAGGAGAAACTTCCTAACAGTGAGGACAATGAACCGGCGGAACTGCTTGCCTTCAGACATGGTGGCTGCTCCATCCCTTGGAGGTTTTTAAGAAGAGACTGGACAGTCACTTGTCTGAAATGGTAGAGGGTCTCCTGCTTCAACAGGGGGCTGGAGTAGAAGACCTCCAAGGTCCCTTCCAGCTCTATTCTGATTGGGTAAAATGAAACCGCGTCTTAAAACCAATTCTTTCGAACGGCATTTGAACCCGGGGCCGGTAGATTATTTCAAAGAGCGCGCGCTGGTTTTCACCCCCCTTTCTCCAGTCTCTGGCAATAGACCTGCGAGGGAGTAAGCCAACCCTGACTGGAACGGGGCTAATTTTTCAGCCGATCTGGATAAACTTTTCCTCCCGAAGGGTTGGCGTCCCACCCTTCCTTCGGACTTGGCTCCAAACTTTCTGAGTCCCCTCCGCCCCTTCTCTCCCGCACCTGCTCTTTGTTTTCCGTCCCTCCTCCCTCTCCGCGCGTCCCACTTATTTATTTCCCCGTCTCCCGTGAAATACGTGCTTGTTAAAACGTCAATCCTCATTTGGGCAAGGTGGAAGACGTATTTAATTGTGGGTTATTTGCTAATTATCTGGTTACTTTTGATGGCGGAGGATTGGGGGGGAGGGAAGGGAGGGAGGGAGGCGGGGGAGGGGAAGGTGCCCAAACACATTTTCTTAACTGCTAATTACAAAAGATGTCACTCTAGCCAAGGTATCTTACTCGTGGGTGGGAAAGGAGGGGGCGGGGAGGAGGGAGGGAGAGATGAAGAGATGGAGAGCTTTGAAACGGGACTTATATATATATATATATTCTGCAACAGGCAACTTGAAACTAAAGCTTTGGGAGGATTAAAATATGTATGAAGGGGAAAGGCAGGTGGGGAAAAGCCAGCCAAACCAGCCACAACTCCTTGTGACAAAAGCGGTTTAAAAGGAAGTACGATTGGGAAGGGAGGGAGGGAGGGAGGGAGGAAGGAAGGAAGGAAGGAAGGAAGGAAGGAAGGAAGGAAGGAAGGAAGGAAGGAAGGAAGGAAGGAAGGCTAAGTTAGTATTTCTTTATTCATTCACCTACGGTAAAAGAGGAAGATCCAGCTAGAAAATTATGTACTTCATTTCTTCCAAAGGAAAATTTTAAGCCAGCGAAATCAAATTTAGGTTCCTTAAATATTCTCAAATTTGAAAGAATGGATATTTACTTACAGGCAATCAATCATAAGGCAGATATTGGTAGCTGGATGCTTCTAAATAGCAACAGATTTCCCTTCCCCCAAACATTGTTCCATTGCTGTCCGAAGACATTTATAGCACCAGTGAATACTTTAAAAAATAGTATTATCTTAGCAAGTCTTAAAGCTTTGTAGAATCTCCACCCCTCATAACTGCAAAGGGATTTTCTGCCTGAAATATTGAATTAATATGGATATAATAATAACGGGCACTTTGATAATTTTCCCAAACTATTTGTGTCCAATGATGATTGTTGTTAACTATCCAGAATTCTATATCAGCGACTGTAAACAACCCGAAGTGTTTGGTTTTTTTTTAATTAGCAAAATAAAAAAATGATTTGTTAACTTAACATCTGATTTGGCCCAAACATTCCGGATAGATTGACTTTATTCCATGCTTTTGAGAAAGGCCCGTGCCTGGGTACCTCTTATGTGAACTTTAATATCATTTTTCCCACATTGGATGGAAGGATGGATGGAAGGAAGGAAGGAAGGAAGGAAGGAAGGAAGGAAGGAAGGAAGGAAGGAAGGAAGGAAGGAAGGAAGGAAGGAAGGAAGATATCATTCAGTAATCGTCTAATCATTTCATTCATTTCATTCTATAAAAGGAAAAAAGTTCGTTTTAGGGCTCTTCTTGAACCTCCTTTTTCTTCCCACTAAGGAATAAACTCACTACCTCTATTAGACATCCGTGGTCTTCTGCAATTAAAAAAAAACATACCGAAGGAAATCAATTCTGGGTATTTGTTTAAAGGCACGCCGATAGAAAAGCAATCAATCTTCATAATTTGGAAATGATTTGGTGTGGGGAAGAAAGGAGGGGGACAAGGGAAGAGAGAAAGAAAGAGAGAGAGAGAAGGGGAAAAAAATCGACCGACACTCAGTTCTAGATTCAAGAGTTTTTCCAGACTCGTCCCAACCTGCCCCTCTCTTTTTTCCTTTTCCTTGGAAATAAAATTTCCTTGGAAATTTTCTCCGACAATCCTACTTTCCTCCTGCGCTCTCGAAGAAGGATTCCTAAATTTCGTTTAAGTTTCACACACACAGAGAGATCGCAACAACTGTCTTCGATTCCAGGGCCATAGAATTTTTGGAAATGGGAGGCGGGTAGAGAGGGAAAGAAAGAGGGACATCTTTTCATCGAAAGTGTCAGGCCTTTCGAACGATTTTTGTCCCCTAATTCACTGGCCTTGTTCTGCGCCCCCGAGAGAAAACCTTGCGCGCCTCCAGCCGCGTTTACAGGTCGGCAGGACCGGGAGTGGCGCGCTTAGATTCGCAGCAGAGAGAGCCGCCGCCCCGCCCCCCCCCCGCCCCCCCAAAATCCCTCTCTTCTGGTCGAGATAACGCACAGCCCCCGACAGCCTCAAGTTTGCTCTTGCTATCACTCTTTAGCAGCTTTTGAGGTGGGGGGCAGAGGGACGCCACAGCTTCCCTCAGAGGGATGGTCACCTGGGGGGTGGTATTAATGGACATGACCACAAAAAGAGAAATCAGAAGTTAGATAACCGTGCACGTTATAGAAGGGAGGGAGGAAGGAATAAAGAAGGAAGGAAAAGAGAAGGAAGGAAAAAAGGAAGGAATAGAGAAGGAAGAAAGGAATAGAGAAGGAAGGAAAGAAGGAAGGAATAGAGAAGGAAGAAAGGAATAGAGAAGGAAAGAAAGAAGGAAGGAATAAAGAAGGAAGGAAGGAAGGAAGGAAGGAAGGAAGAAGGGAGGGGGGGAGGGAGGGAGGGAGGGAGGAATAGAGAAGGAAGGAAAGAAGGAATAGAGAAGGAAGAAAGAAATGGAGGAAAGAAGGAAGGAAGGAATAGAGAAGGAAGGATTTCTGGAAGGAAGGAGGAAAGAAGCAATAGAGAAGGAAGAAAAGAAGGAAAGAATAGAGAAGGAAGGAAGGGCCCTTTCTATTTATCAGCTCTTTCTTCCTTCATTTCATGTTGAGTTGTTAAAAAATTATTCTGCCTTTTATTCGAGGCCGGGCTTTTGTGACAAAATACATTTCTAAAAACCGGGTTGGTCTTTGTAGATGCCCCCGTTGCCGATGTAGCCATCCCAAGGAAAGCGGTGTCAATTCTCTTGTTGCAGGAGCCGGTATCTTTCATTTCTTAAAGAAGACCGTTTGCTTTGAAAACAAATGGAGGGCGTGCAGGAAGAATGCCTCGCCACCTCTGTAGGCTGCAGTGTTTACATTTGTTTGGATGATGCCACAAAATTCCCTTTTGTCGCAATCCCTTCCTTCTCCCTATCTCAACAATGCAACCCTCTCATTCTCTTCGCTTTTAAAATTTTTTCTTCTCCCAATTCTTTCATTCGAGTTCATCAAACGAGCTGGCTTTCTTGATCCCATGGAGAGGGTTCCCAAAGACTGTTCCTTTCTTCCTCTCCTATTTTTATAAAATCATCATCATTATTATTAAAGGGCTTTCTTCTTCCTCAAATGGATTTTTTTTTAAAACAAACAAACAAACAAATAAATACATCGCTGGCTATCAGACTTGAAGAGCTGGCACCTTTGCTGTCACTGCGATTTCTAATCTCTCTGCTAAAACTCTTGAATAAAACAGTAATAAAAATATGTTGCATAAAATGGATCTATATCAAAAGAGGAGCCGCCAATCAGCAAGACATTACTCTATAAAGGTATTAATATGCCCTAACTTCTATCATTAATATTCATCCTTAACATTTCTGCTTTCCTCCTTGTTTTCTGTACATTTCTATAGTATCATTTCCCCACATTTGCTAAATGGGTGTTTCACAGACAGCCATGACTCAATTTTTCATAATTGTCTCTTCTTGGCATTTTTCTCTCTCTCCCTCCTTCCCTCCCTCTCTCTCCCCCCCCCCCGCCCTTGCTTCCTTCTATCCTTCCCTCTCATTCACTTTCCTCTTCCAGATAATTGATAAACAAAACAGCCTCATAATTTTCTCCAGATTCTTCACCAGTTATTTTCATGTAGGTGTCTGGCTTTTTTAAAAAAAAAATAAAAAATAAATTTAGTTTATATTATTTTATCCTTCTTGGAAGTGAATTTTTATTTTTTTAAATCAACCCTCCTCAAATAATAAGTCTCCCACCGAACCCTTCTTTTCTACCTCTCCCAGCCCTGTAGACAGATATACAACTTTTTTTAAGAAGGAGAAAAAGAAAAAAAAAGGCAATAGACCTCAGGAATTGTCATTAGATCGGATGGCAAGGCTTTCTGGAGTGTGTTTTGCATAATTACATACCAAAGCCAGAATAGTCACCCTCAGATTTTATGGGTCAGAAACCATCCACAATTGACACATTATATTCCAAGAAACCTCAGTCCATTCAGCGACAGAGAAAAACTATTCTGCTTAATCTAGAACTCAAGGAGAATGAGCCACCCCCTCCCCAAAATAAGAAATCCCAGAACAGATTACTAGCTAACTGACAGGGTGTTTACATATAAAGTTCAGAGGATTGGCGTGGGCCCCGGGGGTGGGGGGAGAGAGAGAGAGAAGGGGAGAGGAAAGGCTGCCACCAGTAAAACGTGATTAAGATGCACAGAGGGGCCTTAACAAAAAGAAGAAGAAGAAGAAAAGTGAAAGCTTTAACTCCCCCTTTCATCGCCCCTTCCCCCACTGCTCCTCCCGCCCCCCAGCATTGCTATTCTGTAAATTAAGATGTTTCTCTTTGGTAAGACAGGTTCCAACAAGTGAGCTTTGAAAAAACTTTATGAGATCTGGGCTGCAGTACCCTGGGCATCTGCCAGATGGCAGGCAAGAGATGAAAAAAAAAACCCTCTTATTCTTCTCTGCCATCTATTGGTCGCCCGGGGTACTGCAGCTCTAGTACAGTATATACAGCCCAACCTTTGACGTCATCTCGGTTCCATCATCCCTTTCTCGCTTAAATCCATCCACAGCTGGCTCTCTTTTTCCCTATGATCACTCCTTTTCCGACCTCCACTCTGCCTGCAGGAGAGGCGTGAGCTGCCATCTTCTTTGGAAAGGAGGGGTGGGAGAAGGAAGAAGCTCTTTAAAGGAGGAGAAATAATAGTACCGGAGAAATAATACCACAGATTACTGGCAAGTACATGTCACTGTTGCACAGAATATTAATTAATGGAGAGGTGCATTTCTCGACCTCTCCATCTCACTTTACTGCCGAGTGTGTGTGTGTGTGTGTGTGTTACCTTCACTGCTGTGAGTTTGCAAGATGCCCGTTGCAGTTTTTAATCTCAGAATGAGATTAAAGTTTTGTTTTGCAGTTCCCCCCACCCACCCCCGAATGCCATCACGCTGCTAAACAACTAATTCCCACAACACTGTCAAATACTTAGTAAGACTGTATTACTATTCTTCTTCTCATCCTTCCTAGTGCCTATCTCTTCCCACTTATGACTATAACCGTGTTGCTTGTACCTTTACAATTTATATTGTTTTATTTGTTTTCCTATTATGTTTTGATTGCATACTAGTAACCTATGACTATCACTGTTGTATTTTATGATTCTTGATGAATGTATTTTATTTTTCTTGTATGTACACTGAGATCATATGCACCAAAGGCAAATTCTTTGTGTGTCCAATCACACTTGCTCAATAAAGAATTCTATTCTATTCTATTCTATTCTATTCTATTCTATTCTATTCTATCCTATCCTATTCTATTTAGCCTTATCTGTTCTTTGTGGTGGGAAGAAAGGACCCACTGTTTTCAGGCCTTCTTTTCCAACTGGGGTGAGAGCAGTATTACATAAAAGAAGTCATGTGAATAGCGAGAAATCAGAAGAAAGGGTTTTTCAAAAAGACCATCAGAGCATTAGTATTTTGTATATTATTATTATTAAGACGCTCTGATGCTAAGGAGTTCTATTCCCCCTCCCCACCTGAAAAGAAA
This sequence comes from Bungarus multicinctus, assembly GCA_023653725.1. Lineage (NCBI taxonomy): Eukaryota > Metazoa > Chordata > Lepidosauria > Squamata > Elapidae > Bungarus > Bungarus multicinctus. The sequence goes on from CM042843.1 coordinate 5,584,691, forward strand.
TCTCTTCTAAATATAAAAGAGGAGCAGATGAGTTTCAGTTTCAGTTTCACAGCACCAAGCAGCTTTAATATAGAACAGTTGAGCTAAGCCACGCCTAGGCTCCTTGCTGTCTCCTTCTTGCTGTTTCACTTTCCAAACAGCCCTCAACTATCTCACACACTGACAGGATGCTAGCCAGAGGAATACCAATGGATGCTGGACAGAGGCAGAATTTTTTCCTTCTATTTTCCTCCCCAAAAACTAAGCCCGACCACATAGTTTCGTAATGAAGCACAGGTATCCAACTAGTATATTAATATATTATTATATTATCCTATAATATTATACCCTACAATATTTTTATTATCTTTCTCATCTTTCCTTTTGCCTTCTATCTTATTATTATATTTTTCTGTTATTTTGCAGGTACACTGCGAGCTTATGCACCGGAGACAAATTCCTTGTTTGTCCAATCACATTAGAAATATTCCATTCATGTTAGGTTAAATTGATGTGTGTGCTGTAATAGTCCTGATCTTCTAATCTGGACAGTCATGAATGCAAACATAGAAGAAAGGAAACTGACGTGAATTATTGTGCTTGTAACTCCATCTCAGTACTCTGTTGGCATGGTCCATATTTCATGAAATTGACAGACCCATGGGCAAGAAATAAAATGCAGTCACACAACTTGGTCAGGCCTCCCTCCCTGGTTCCCTCTAATATTCCTCCGCATTCAGATCCCAGATTTGCAATGGAAAGACAGTTTCCTTATCGTAAATATGGGGGGACGGGGTGGTTTTCGGTGTTTTTGGAACTTTGTGCCTGTTTAGGAAAAGAGACCACCCTGTGAAGCCAGGAAAATGGATGCATTGTAAAACCCGCTTCTTCTCAAAGAAATCGTCACATCGACCCAAGGTAACCCTGCAATGCCCGGAGAGAAGAATACTCAAAGTTACCTTCTGGTGGCTTGTAACCAGGGGTGTGGCTGCTGGGGGTTCGCAGGGGTTCGGGAGAGCCCCTAGCTAAGATTCTGAGCAGTTCGGAGACCCCCCAAATCCCACTCCTGGCTGGCCCCGCCCACCCTGCCCCTCCCTTCCCAGGAGTCCCCACGGGGCCCATTTTGGATGCAGGTTAAGTGTAGGGCGCACACAGAGGCTCAGGGAGGTTGAAAAACGGGCCTCCCGGAAGTTCGGAAAGGCCGGAAATGGGCCAATTTCTGGCTTCCAGGGAGCTTCCGGAGCCCATGGAGGCCGTTTTCACCCTCCCAGAGGCTCAAGGAAAGCCTCCAGAGTCCGGGGAGGGCAAAAATGCCCCCCCCCCGCTATGGTGCAGGAGACTGACTAGGCCATGCCCACCCAACAGTCGGGCAGAGAACCCATTGCTAAAATGTTTGAAGCCCACTCCCTTTAATGATCCCTCTGTCAAACCACTTGGTTATAAAACCTGTTTTGTTCTGTCTGGTTGAAATTGAACAAAATTAGGCATGGGATACTGGAAGAAGGTGCCTCCTCCCTGTGTCAGTGGGGCTGGAGAGAACTCCCCTCTTTGCGGTTGTGGTTCTGAAATTCAAACTATTAAACCTATCATGCAAGATTGCCCACAATGGACATCCTTTGCTTCTCCAGAATTCCTGCAAGAAGGAATGCCAGAGGCCATCGCCTGGGTAGCTTGAACTGGACCTCCAGTTGTGAGACCTCTGCTTTACCACCCCTTAAAAGTTTTGTATATAATTACATGGATTACGTGCAGTGATGGGATTCAAATTATTTTGCTACCGATTCTGTAGGCACGGCTTGGTGGGCGTGGCTTGGTTTGGTGGGTGTGGCTTGATGGGCGTGGCTTGATGGGCATGGCAGGGGAAGGTTATTGCAAAATCCCCATTCCCTCCCCACCCCCCTAACCTGCTTTCCAGCTCCATTCTCCTGGGCAGAGCAACTAAAGAAGACCCAGCCGATCAGCTGGGACTCAATGGGAGGCAGAGAATAGATGGGGTTGGTGGGGCCAGTCAGGGGTGGTATTTACTGGGTCTCCGAACTATGCAAAATTTCTGCTACTGGTTCTCCAGAACTGGTCAGAACCTGCTGAAACCTCTGATTATGTGTTTATGTTGGCCTCTCTTTTATCATGTTCTCATTTCACTATTATTTTTAATATAAATTTTATTTATACACTTTTCTTTAACATACATGTATTATCTGGGACATGTTACATACACATAATAGTAATAAGGATTCTTTACTTATATATAATAATATTCTTCCCACTTCTAATTTCTGTTTTTATTAACTAACCATTGACGAAATGAATCCCAAGTTAAAAAATATTCTGTGTCTTCTTTATCCTTTATCTGTAATGTTAATCTATCCATTTCTGCACACTCTAATATTTTTTTAAATTATATTTTCATCTGAAGGCATTTCCTCATTTTTTCCAATATTGTGCAAATACAATTCTCACTGCTGTCAAAACATGTGAGATTAAATATACATTCCCTTTATTGTAATGTTTTGGCAAAATACCTAACAGAAATATTTCTGGCTTTAAATCCATGTGTTGCTTTATCATTTTTTCTAACCACATATATATATATTTGTCCAATTTTTTTTTTTTTGGCCTTTGGGCAAGTCCACCACATATGATAATATGCTCCAGGTATCTGGTTATATTTCCAGCATTTGGCAGACGGGTTTTTAAACCTCTTTGCTAAGCCTTGCTGGTGGCAAAAGATAGAACATTTTTTACAGGTTTACTAATTTTTTTTTTTCTTAAGAGAAGCCACATTTGAGGCTTATGGACCTGGCTGAAAACTCTACAGCAGCCCTGGATGCCTCTTGAACTCAGAACATCAACTTCTGGAGTTGCTGAAGTTTGGAGGAATGCATTTTCTACTGCTGGGCAGTGGTGGGATTCAAAATTTTTACTACTGGTTCTGTGGCCATGGCATGGCTTGGTGGGCGTGGCAGGGGAAGGATACTGCAAAATCCCCCTTCCCTCCCCACCCCCCTAACCTGCTTTCCATTTCCGTTCTCCTGTGCAGGGCAACCAAAAAAGACCCAGCCGATCAGCTGGAATTCAATAGGAGGCAGAGAAGAGATGGGGTTGGCAGGGCCAGTCAGAGGTGGGATTGGCCGGTTCTCCAAACTACTCAAAATTTCCGCTACTGATTCTCCAGAACTGGTCAGAACCGGCTAAATAGCACTTCTGCCTGGGAGCCTCTTAGGAGAATAGCCTGGAACGAATTATTCAAGGCTTCCCGATTGCAGACCGTTATACTGGAAGCCACTTAAAGCTCTGGAGTTGGACTAAGAAACAAACAGGCAGCCTGGCGTCCTCCAGATGTGATCGACTACAACTCCCACAATCCCTTGCCTCTGGCCCTGGCGAGCCCGGGGCTTACGGGAGTTGAAGTTCCACCCATCTGGAGAGAGGCGGGCATCGCTTCTCGGGAGAAAAAAGGAACGATGCGGTCTCTCTCGAAGGTTCTCCCTCGCCAAGATCAAAGAGCTTGGATGCGCGGAGGGGGAGGAGGCAGCACGTAACCCTCTCCCCCCCACGACCTCTGGGAATGGGGGCCGTTTATCCCGGCACCTGCTTTGCTTTGGATGGGAGGGGAGGAAGGCATCTCGGAATGCCTCGCGAGATTCTGAGGCAGAGGAATGCTGGAGATGAAAGGTGCCCCCCGCCCGCTCTGCGCCCCTCTCCGTCTTCCCAGGGGGATCCTCGGGAATCAGCCAGGCAACTTTTCGCTTCCTATAATCTAATTATCTCCTAAAACAGCCTCGGTGGAAGCATCTGCTGTGCAGGGAGGGAAATGTTGAAAAGTCTCTCTTCCTCTCTCCCCCTCTCTCCCTCCTTCCCTCTCCCTCTCTCTTGCCCCTCTCTCTCCCTTCCTCCCTCTCTCTCCCCGCTTCCTCCCTCTCTCCTTTTCCTCTCTCTCTCAATCTCTCTCCTTCCTTCTCTCTGTCCGTCTCCCCCTCTCCCTTCCTCCATCTCTCCCTCCCTCCCTTCCTCTCTGTCGGTCCCTTCCTCCCTCCCTCCCTCTCTCCTCTTCCTTTCTCTTCCTCTCTCCATTTCTCTCTTCTCTCTCCCCCCATCTCCTTCTCCTCCCCCCTCCCTTTCTCTCCCTTTCCCTCTCTCTCCCTCCATCTCTCTCTCTTCTCCCCTCGGTACTTTTTATGTTGACTTTAAGATCATTTTTCACATAGGAAGGAAGGAAGGAAGGAAGGAAGGAAGACACTGCCAAGCCATTTCTGTAAATCTTGCCAAGGATACATGTCTATTGATCTGCCAAGAGTTCAGTTCAATTCAATCGAAATTTAGATGATGATGATAATGATGGTGATCAGGGCTCTGAGCTCCAGAAAGTTTACTCTAAATAATAGCCCAACGGTTTTAAAAGGAGGTCCTGAGGATAAGTCCTTACCATCAATGGAACTGGTGGGAATCCTCACCAAGTTCCAGGCTTTCTTCAGAATCCAGATGTGTCCTTTCTGCTTGCTCTCCATTCATCCCTACCTTTTATTTAAAAAAAAAAAATCCACACAGGGCCTTTTTTTCACTGAGAAGTTGTTGTAGCTTAGAGCATGGGTCTCCAAGATTGGCAAGCTTGGAGGACTTCAACTCCCATAGCTTTCCTGGCTGGGGAATTCTGGGAGTTGAAGTCCTCCAGACTTAAAGTTGGAGAGCCCTGCCTTAGAGTATTACCTCACCTGTGTCCCCCCCCCCCCCCTCGAGCCAGAGATCATCCACCTTCATAACAAATATATCAGATAACCCTGGACGGGTAAAGTCGGAAGGTGCTACAGATCCTCAGGGAGGAAGTTTCTGGGTGAATTTGGGTCACTCTTTATCTTTCAGCACCACCAACCTCACAAGCCAGCCAGTGGGAAAGTTTGGACCAGCACATGTGCAACAGGAGTTCCTTTCTGCAGTAGGATACCATCCCATCTAGCAAACCAGGTACCCATTTAATTTGATTTCAGGCAATGAGGATGTTACCTAAGCAAGCTTCATTTGTGGGCCAACTGTGTTGGCTGAACATCTGCGTGGAAAGCCACTGTTTTGGGTCCAGCAGAAGAGCTCAGGAGCAGGACTCACTGCCTTCCCTGGAACCAATTTTGGATGGGCAGGAGGGGATGTAGATTTATCTTCCAGTCCAATCTCCCTGTTCAAGCAGGAAGCCTTATACAAATGGGTGTATAAGACAAATGGGTGTCCAATCTTGTCTTGAAAGCCTCCAGTGATGGATTGAAGGCAAGCCGTTCCACTGGTTGATTGTTCTCACTGTTAGGAAATTTCTCCTTACTTCTAAGTTGCTTTTCTCCTTGATTAGTTTCCACCCATGGCTTCTTGTCCTATCCTCAAGTGCTTGTAGGAGACATTTCCATTCATAACAGAATATAATAGAATAACAGAATTAGAAGCACCCTGAAGATCTTCTAATCCAGCCCTTTATTCAAGCAGGAGCCTCTATAGCATTCTGGACAAAGGGTTGTCCAGTCTATTCTTAAAAACTTCCAGTGTTGGAGCATTGCCAACTTCTGGAGGCAAGTTGTTCTCATGGTCAGGAAATTCCTTCTTAGTTGTAAGTCGCTTCTCTCCTCGATTGGTTTCCATCCGTTGCTTCTTGTCCTGCCCTCAGGGGCTTTGGAGAATAGCTTGACTCCCTCTTCTTTGGGGCAGCCCCTGAGATATTAAAACACTGCAATCATGTCTCCCCTGGTCCTTCTTTTCATCAGACCCAGTTCCAGCAACGCTTCTTCATATGCTTTAGCCTCTAGCCCCCTAATCACTTTTGTTGCTCTTCTCTGCACTCTTTCCATTGTCTCAACATCTTTTAAAATAATCATTTAATTCTAGGCAAGGAGGATGTTATCTCAGCACCTTCATTTGTGAAGCTGAAGTGCTGCGTTGGCTGAACACCTGGTGGAAAGCAGCTAGTTTTGCTTCAGCAGAAGCATGGAGCTCAGGAGGGAACATTGCTTTCCCTGGAACCTGCTCCTGATTGACAGAGAAGAGGTAGATTTATCTTCTACCCAAATTCCTAACAAGACCATATTCTGCTGGATGTTGCCAGCAGAAAGTGATTTATGGGGATGCCAGCCCAGGCACTGTCTAGAATCCTTGGATGATCCCCTCACCAGTTTCATGGTATAGTATAAAAATGGTTTTATTCTGAACCATTTGAAAGACTAGTGTGTATGCATTTATCTGGCGATTGATGGATGGACTGGCTGGTTGATTGGTTGGTTGGTTGGTTTAGAAAGGAGTTATGTGCCTCTTTACTTCCAAAGGCTACGGGTGGCATGCCAAACCAGGCTTTTGAAAGGCAGTTTCTAATTTATTTAGTTTTATTTCTCAAGGGTTTCCGATGTTTGTCTGTTGCTGTGCTCTTAAAACTTGGAAAAGTCGAGGGTCCCATCAAGAAAAGGGGAACAGATTGTTCTAGAAAGTTCAGTGCTATCTATTATTCAGCAAGTGGTTTTGGAAAAAAGAAAGAAAAGAAAGGAAGGAAGGAAGAAGGAAAGAAAAGAAAGAAAAAGAAGAAAGAAAGAAGAAAGAAAAAGCAAGCAAGAAAAGAGAGAGGGAGGAAGAAGAAAGAAAGAAAGAAAGAAAGAAAAAGAAAAGAAAGGAAAAGAAAAAAGGAAGAGAGGAAGGGAGGGAAAGAAAGAAAGAAAGAAAGAAAGAAAGAAAGAAAGAAAGAAAGAAAGAAAGAAAGAAAGAAAGAAAGAAAGAAAGAAAGAAAGAAAGAAAGAAAGAAAGAAAGAAAGAAAGAAAGAAAGAAAGTCCAAGCTGTTATTAATATGGTGGATAAGTAAAAATAAATCAAGCAACGGTCCTTCTACCTCTTCCCTCTCCCATAACCATACCGGCCCAAACGCAAACGCTTTTTCTTTTCTTTTTTTAAAACTAATTAACACACCAAATAACCCCTTCGGGACATCTAACCCAGGCTGGCCTCGGGGAACAAGCAACTTTTTTTGCGCCCGCGTTCTGCCTTGCACGGTATACTTTAACCGGTAGGAAGGGAAGGGGGGTGGGGGGTGTTGTAATCAGTTTTTTTCTTTAAATAAGCGAAACACCCCCCTCCCCGCCCCCCACCTCCACCCCTTCCCCCCATTTAAGCTTTTCAAAGCATCTCTGGACGGCCACGCTGAGAGGTCTCTCTTCTAATGCGCTTTGACAGCGTCTCAAAGAACTCCGCCGTACTGGCGGGGAGCGGGAAGAAAGAAGAAGAGATCGATCGATCGCCTACTTCGGGAAAAGTTTTCCCTATCGAGTCTTTGGGGCGGGGGAGAGAAGGGACACTCGGCGACAAGAATTCAAAATAAGGCCCCGCGCAGGGCTACTCTGTGTGTGTGTGTGTTTGACAGAAGTGGCGTGCGCGCACGCACAAACATACACACGTTCCCTCCTTTCCTTAGAACTCCCGGCCCCTTTGATGATACTTGATGGCCTATTAGTTCCAGATCAGGCAAATGCCTTTTTCAGCGTTTCCTAGTGGAGTATGAAGATTCTTCTTTCTCCTTTCTCCCTTCTTTCTTTCCTTCTTCTTCTCCCTTCTTCTTCTCCTTCTCCTTTTCTCTTTCATTCTCTTTCTCCTTTGTTCTTCTCCTTTCCCTTCTCTTTTCCCCTTCTCTTTTTTCCTTTCTCCTTCTTATTCTCCTTTCTTCTTCTTCTTCTTTCCTTCTCTCTTTTTCTTCTTTGTTCCCTTTTTCCTTCCCCTTCTCCTTTCTCCCTCTTTCTCCTTATTCCCCTTCCTTCTCCTCTCTCTTTCTTTCTCTTTCCCCTTTGTTCTTCTCCTTTCTCCTTCTTCTTGTTTCTCTTTCTCCTTTGTTCTTTCATTCTCCTTATTCTTTTTCTTTCTTTCTTTTTTCTTTTTCTTTCTTTCTTTCTTTCTTTCTTTCTTTCTTTCTTTCTTTCTTTTTCTTTCTTTCCTTTCTTTCTTTTTCTTTTTCTCTTTCTTTTCTTCTTTCTTTTTCTTTTTTTCTTTCTTTTTCTTTTCTTTCTTTTATTCTTTCTTCTTTCTTTCCTTTCTTTCTTTGTCTTTCTTTTCTTTTTTCTTTTTTATTTTCTTCTTTCTTTCTCCTTATTCTCTTCTCCCTTCTTCCCCTTTTCCTCCTCCTTCTTTTTCTTCCCCGATTTCTCACCTTTCTCCTTCTCCTTTCTCTTCCCCTTTTCTTCCATGTATGCTTTCTCCTTCCCTAGCCACCCCAAGCAGGGTCCCTAAGATGTTACTTCCTTAACTGTGGAGGCTCCGCGGGACGTCACTTTCGATCCCTTTTTCTCCAAACAGACGGAGACCTTATTCCCCGCGCGGAACCGTTGGGCTGCCCCGATCCACCACCCGGCGGTTTAAAAACGCTCCAATTTTGCCTCCCTCCGATTTGTGTTGAGCTGACCAAACCTCCGACTCCCTCTGGGATCCGGCGGTCGCTCTCCCGAGATATTTCGGAGTGGGGGGACAGGTGGAGAAGGATTGTGGATTGTGTAGGGAATTGTGTATTGCTGTAGGGAAAGGACTCGCTGTTGAAAAGTGCGATCCTCAGTTTTGTCCCGCGTTCTTTTCCTCCCTAAAAAGTGTTTATGGAGGTTTTTTTTATTAAAAAAAGCATTTTCGGTTGCTAGTCCGCAAGATCCTGGCGAAACCGAAGCGAAGTGTCCGACGTGGGGGAGAAAAATTCTCCCTTAAAATTATTCTATAAAATAGGAGATCTAAACAGAGAGAGAGAGAGATCCCCCTTCAGATGGATCCTTCCGGCTAAATTTGAAGTCACCCCAACTAAGCCTGAAATTAATAGGTGCCTTCCCAAGTTCTTACAGAAAAAGTCAAACCCGTTTTTATCTATTTTGGGGAAAGGCAGCTTTGACTTTTCATCACGGCCAAACGCGTTTAATCGGCCATTGGAAGAGTAAATCCTAGCGCCGCTCTGGCTTCAGTTTAAAGAGCATTCTGGTTCAAGTTCCTGCAGCGAGAGTTGAACTCTTTGAGCGCCACTGAAAATATGCCACGTTTTCAGTAAAGAGACCCAAGTCGCCGGGCGAATGAATCTCGCCTTGAGCTCCGCGCTAACTCCCCCCTTTGTGTTACGCTTCCCGGACAGGTAAACTTAGCCTCTCCCAGCCAAGAACAGCTTTCTTCCCTTTTGCGGAGGGGCGCGGAACGGCGGGGGGGGAGGGGGGGGGCGTGGAATCTAAGTCGCGGGTCATCTAAAAATTCTCCGTTTGCTGAGCAGCGACGGGGCATTGAAAACTCCTCAAAAACGGGGCTGCAGGAACATTGTAAGGCGGAACCGTCTGGCGGGGAAGAAGAGAAGACTCAGGGCCTGGATTTACACCAAAGGGGGACGGAGGGAGAAGAACATCCCCCGCCCCCAGGTCCCGTCCCACATATTCTCTAAGCAGCCCAGTAAAACATTTCACTTTGGGATAGGAAAGATTTTCCCCCCTTTCTTCCGTACATAGTTCTCTTCTTTTTAAAAAAAAAAAATGCTTCGCCTTTATTTATTTCCCCCACAATAACAACCCTGCCAGAGGTGGACTGGACATTGGACATTGACTTTGCCCAAAGTCACCTACTTCCTACTTCTAAGGCGGGACTAGAACTCATAATCTCCTGGTTTCTAAGCCCGGTGCCTTCACCACGAGACGAACCGGCTCTCTTTTCATTTATTTTTCCTTTTTTTTTTTTTTTTTTGGTGGTGGGGCAGCGTCCCTATAATTTTCACGTATTTTTCCTTACTTGTTTATGTTTTCATGGGTGTTTTAATATTTTCTTTCCTTCACAATTCCTCCGGGTTGCCCCACCCGAAATCTGCTCAAGTTTAAAACCACCCGGAATCGTGACTAAAACCCGGAAAAAGCCAGGGACACTAACTTCAGGATGGGCTTTGTAGTTTTCTCCTAAGTTCCTTTAGAAACTAAAAATTCTATTCTGGCTGGAGATGGCATCTTCTTCAAATGACAGGCCGCAATTTCTTTTGGCTGGGGATGATGGAATTGCAATGGGGCGCCCTAGAAAGGCACCAGGATTAGCAGATAGCATTTGAAAATTTACAAGACACTTTTCTTAGACCAACTATTATAGAGAAAAGGGCTAGCAAATGGAGATTTTTCCCCCCAGTTTTGGACCAGTTTTATGAGCCGTTTGTTTTCTGGTCTCCCAAACTTCTTGCAACTTTGAACACAGTAGGAAAATATAGAAAAATGCTATCCACAAACACACAGGTGGGAAATTGAGTTTTTCAAGTAGGCTAGCACAGTCCTGTAAACCAGAAGTTATCTAAAGCAGGAGAGAAATGCAGGCTGGATTCTTATCGCCAGATGCTGTGAAGGCACCAACCAATAATTAACATCCAGTTAATTAAGAGAATTGATTATGATGACGACGATGATGATGGGGATGAGGCTGATGATGAGAATCCTACCTGCGTTTATCCATGAGGGGAGAGAGGGGTACACACAAATGCACTCTTTGGGGAACCCCAAATTTTTTATTTCCGTGCAAATTGGGGTTTTCCTACTTTGTTTTACAAATACCGACTTTGTATTAAGTGGAGGGTTTTAAAACGCGAAGTTGGAATAGCCTATCTGGGTGCTTGCGAAATATGTCAGATAGTCTTCTTTTGCATATTTACTCAAAAGAAAGCCCCACTCTTTGTATGTATGTATGTATGTATGTATGTATGTATGTATGTATGTATGTATGTATGTATGTATGTATGTATGTATACACACACGCGCGCGCGCGCGCGCGATGCCATCCACAGCAACTTTTAATTCTCTGACTTGAAATAGGCTTCTATATCCTTATGAGTTTTAAATGAAGGACCTGAACGTTTCATATTATTCTGTTTCTAATTGTGATATCTAGTTATATAAACTTTGCAGGTAGGAAAAAAAGTGAATGTTTGAACAGAAAACAAGAAAGGGGCTAATTTTCTTTCTGTTTTTTTTTACGTAATATCTCATGTGGAGAGAAATAGGTACATAAACCTCAGAAAGTAGTTTCCGTAGCTTCAACACCATTCTTTGAATACAATCTGACGTTGAAGAAGCTCTATATTATTCCCAAAATAATATTTTATTATTGATGAACGTGTGGATCGTCCCTTCCGGTTGCAATTATACCCCTTTGCGGAGGATCTCCAGTCCCGGAGGCGTATTCTTCGTCCCTTCCCAGACCCACCTTTCCAATCGAAAACTATTTCTACCCTTTTAATTAAGAATCGAAGGGTACAAATACAGTTGAAAGGCCCCGCATGGAGCATTGGAGTTGCTGTTGGCAGGAGTCCTAGCGAGAAGGAAGACGAGAGAAGGAAGCTTTCTCCAAATAGATAGATATTTGGAGAAGCCCTTCTTGGCTAAAATTCGTGGGAAAGGGGCAAACGAATCACACGCGGGGCGGTGGAGGTTACAGGATGTGTCGGAAGCTTTCCTGGGGGAGGGCGTTAATGGGGGAAGGGGAGACGGAGGGGGAGGAGGAAGAAGAAGAAGAAGAAGAAGAAGAAGAAGAAGAAGAAGAAGAAGAAGAAGAAGAAGAAGAAGAAGAAGAAGAAGAAGAAGAAGAAGAAGAAGAAGAAGAAGACACTCTGTAGTTTAGCACCCATAAAGCTGGCAGGGCCCGCTCTTCTTCGTTTGCACCCGCCGAAGGTTCCCAGTCGCACCTTTGGCGGCGCAGCTTATTTTGCGTTTTTCGCTTTTCATCCCAGAGGGCCAATAAAACGGCGCGGTTGGGCCTTAAGGAGGGGGAAAAAATGGAATTATTTTCCTTCGCAAGGCCTGGATCGGCCGGCTGGCTGGCGGGGCGGGCAGCCTCTCTGGCATAGAGAACCCCCATCTATTCTGCAGCCGAACTCCACCCGGGGACTCCGAGGCGAATGCCGAATGAGGTCTCTATGGCTCTCAGAGGATGACCCCAGAGTCAAGGGCGAGATCTCAGCTCAGGATACCCCTTGCCCATCGACTTCAAGGCAGTCAGGCGCTCACACACACCTCTACGCGGCCGCTAGGAGCGAGTTGTTGCTGGGGGAGATGGGGTAGGAATCATGGGGGCGATCCTTTTTAATAAGAAAACCCTTCGGGGGGGCAGGGACGGAGAAACGGAATACAGAGCTTTCACTTCCAAACCCTCATTCCTTGGTGGTAGTGTTTTAAATAGATTTGGTCGGAGCAAAGTGTGGGAAGGCGGTGTAACGTTAAACCGGCTTTGGATGCCGGGTTTATTGTACCAGCCATTTTAAACAGGCCTTCGCGAGAGGCTGGGAAATGAAAGCAGCGCTGTACGCGTCTGCCCCAGCTCCGCGAGGCCTGGTGGATTATAAAAAAGAAAAATGAAACGAAATGAAACCAGCCTTTTCTTTTAAGGAAAACTGCAAGGCAACGGACTTTTCCTTCCCCGTATTTATAGATGTATAGAAGCTTAATTGATGTTCAGGGTCTGAAGATTCCTCTTCTGTTTCTAGCATTAGAGAGAAGGGAGGCATTAGAGAGAAGAGAAGAGAAGAGAAGAGAAGAGAAGAGAAGAGAAGAGAAGAGAAGAGAAGAGAAGAGAAGAGAAGAGAAGAGAAGAGAAGAGAAGAGAAGAGAAGAGAAGAGAGTTAGGGTGCAAATTTTGTATTGCTCCATTGGCTCTACCCTGCCTTCCAGCTACAAGGGAACATTTAAAAGGAGGGAGGGAGAAAAACACAACATTCTCCACGACTTCAAGGTCGGTTTGGTTAGCTGGCCCCCATCACAATCTGTTTGCCTTTATTCCAGAAATTCTTCCTATTTTTTAACATAATAAAATAAAATAATCATCAGATTTGCATGTGGTGTTCATGCATATTCTTCAAAGGCTGAAAATCGATTGGGGAGAAAAAAATGACTATTCTTGATTAAAGCTTGTTTTCGATCTTCTACCTAATTCTCCCTCCCCCTGAGCTACAGTGTATACTGTTCCATATTTTCCCTACACAAACACACACACAGAGAGAGATACATATATGTGTATAATTTAAAGACAACCCATCTCTCTTGTAGAGGGAATCTTGTTTCCTTCCCTTCCTCCCTCTCCTCCTTTATTTCTTCCTCTTTTGCTTCCCTCTCTCTCTTTCTTTCTTCCTCTCATTTCTTTCTTCCTCTCATTTCTTTCTTTCTTTCTTTCTTTCTTTCTTTCTTTCTTTCTTTCTTTCTTTCTTTCTTTCTTTCTTTCTTTCTTTCTTTCTTTCTTTCTTTCTTTCTTTCTTTCTTTCTTTCTTTCTTTCTTTCTTTCCTCCCTCCCTCCTTCCTCTCTCTTTCCCAAGCCAAGCACCCTAAGAAGGGTCTTCCCTCCCCTCCCCTGTTTTTTTAGTCCATTGAAATGATCTCTCTCTCCTAACGCTTCCCTTGCCCGAGCCGCGCTAACCAGCTCTCGCCCAAAACCTGTCACCTTGGAGCGCCACCTTGCCGCTGAAAAGCGAACTGCACTCCCCCTAGAGGAACTCGGAAGAAGCGGGCTATTGAAAAGCCGCGCTGGAATCCCCACTTTCTCTCACTCCTTTCTCCTCACACACACACACCCACCCCTCAGCCCCCACCCCGCCGCCCGCCCTCTTCATAATCAAAGAGAGTTAATAGAATGGGACACTTGAAAATGCCCCTTTCACGAAGAGTTGAAGAGACATTGTAGCATCCAGGGTATCTTCCGTAGTATCAGTTCGGGTGGATGGACGTGTGAAGAAAGTGGAAAGGAAGCGGGTTGGGTGGGAAGCCAGCGAAAGGGGGTGGGCAGGAAAGACGAAACCAACCTGGGTGTCACGTTTCGCCGAGAGGGGCCAGCGGTAACCGAAGCTGCGAGGTTTGAATGTAACAGCTCGCTTTTCACACCTCGCCTAGAATTTGGCGTATAGATTTAATTCCAGGCTGGAAGGTAACTAAACTCGCCCCTTCGGAGCCGGAGCGAAAAGGAAAACTCTCAAGTTACGTCCGAGGAGGGGGGAGAGAGACAGAGACAGAGACAGAGAGAGGGAGACCCAGCCGCAAATCATAACCAGGAAAAGAGAGATGAAAGGGGGTAGGAGGAAATCGCGCGCATCTTTACATCCTGAAAATCGAAGCCCCCGGAATGTGGCGGTCTCAGCGCCCCGGCCGAGGAAAATGTCTCAAACGCCCCCGTAGATAACGGCGAACCTGCCATTTTCATTTCCGGTCTTGGGAACCCTTCCTCGCGAATCCAAAGCTCTACATTTTAGGGCACGATTCGAGCCCTGTTTTCGTTTTTGTTTTCTTCCCCTCCTCCCTTTCATCTTGAAACCAACTCGAATGAAAAGAGCGTTTTCCTCTCTCAAAAAGATAAAGGACCGCTCTATTTCTTTAAACCGGGGAGATAAAATAGACAAAAGTATTTAGAGTCGTTTCCACTGCGTTGGTTTGGAAGGTTCAGAAAACCCAATTTGCAAGAGGGGAAGAGTCGTAGTGAGGAACAACCTCCACTGAAGAGACCAATATGAAAAACACCAGAGTTTTCGAAAGAATGTGAATTTTATCCCCGATGTAGAGAGAAGAGGTTTTCGAGACTATATTTTAAAGGTATAATTTTGGGGAGGCCATAGTTCTGGTTAGTTCGTGCGCAAACCTTGCCTATTTCTACATTTATTCCCTTGTTTAACCAAATAGACGATTGATTTCTCCGATTGATTTGTCCCCACGATCAATACAGAGAAGTGACTAGAAGGATGGCTATAAAATATATTGGGAGGCTGTTGATTCAAGGCCAGGATGTGGGAGTCAAACAAATATTATCCTTGTACACCAAATCCAGTAGATTGTGGTGTGTTTCAAAGATTCTCCTCCTCCTCCTCCTCCTCCTCCTCCTCCTCCTCCTCCTCCCTTCTTCTTCTTCTTCTTCTTCTTCTTCTTCTTCTTCTTCTTCTTCTTCTTCTTCTTCTTCTTCTTCTTCTTCTTCTTCTTCTTCTTCTGCTTCTGCTTCTGCTTCTGCTTCTGCTTCTGTTTCTGCTTCTTCTTCTCCTATTGCTTCTCCTCCTCCTCCTCCAGCTTCTCCTTCCCCTTATTCTTATTCTCCTCCTCCTCCCTTTCTCATCCCCTTCTTCCTCTTATTTTTATTCTTATTCTTCCTCCTCTTTCCTTGGTATTCTTATGTTCTATTGCTATCCATCCTTACTTTACCATCCACGGGGAAGAATTGGTGTGTAAGAAAGGGGAAAAAGAGAGACTCGGCATAGACAGAATCTGATTTGAGAACAATAGAACCAAACAGCTGCGACAAGTGGATCCCTTTGATAATAGGGTGGGGGATGGGGTAAGGAAGATTCTGCCTTAAAATGGCAAGGCAGAATATTTGAGTATTAAAAGGGAGATAATGTGTAGGATCCACTTTTCTTGATAACAAAGGATTCAACAGAGAGTCTGGATGGAAGAGAGAAGCTTTTGAATCCATCAAGTAAAAAAAGGGGTGGGGATGATTTTTATAAAGGCATGAAATTTAGGGATCACTTGTGGGTATCCTTCCTTCTTCCTTCTTGCCTTCTTTCCTTCCTCCCTTCTTGCATTAAAGTATTTTCCACCAGTTTCATATAAAGAAAGAGAAAGGAAGGGGAGAGAGAGAAATGCAATTTTTATCCTCCCCTCTTTCTTTTTTCTTCCTCGTCTCCTCCTTTCCTGCTCTTCCCTTTTCTCTTTCCAGAAATATGAAATATCGAGATTGTGTCTCCTGCCGCAAAAATGCAAAATAACCGGGTGGAATTTGTATTACAACCAGATCATAATGTTTCAGTGGTGGTAAACATGTAGCCAGAGGGTGCTGCTAATGATTCTTGGATTAGAGAGAAAGAGAGAGAAGAAGCAAAGGGAGGGAGGGGGAGAAAGGGAGAAGGGTTTCATCAAAAGGCAGCCTGAAATTTAACCATTAATCCGGAATATATCAAGCCATCCCTCAGATCACAGAGACAGGGGAGAGCCAGAAAGGAAATCTACCATTAGCTTGACACCTCACTCACTCAAATATTCACAAACGGAATTCATAGCAGACATTATTATTATTATTATTATTATTATTATTATTATTATTATTATTATTATTATTATTATTATTATTATTATTATTGTTGTTGTTGTTGTTGTTGTTGTTGTTGTTGTTGTTATTGTTATTATTATTGTTGTTGTCGTCGTCATCATCATCATAATCTCTTTTATTCATTAAACATGAAACTCAGTCAACTGAACATTTAAAATATATCACAAATATAATTGACTTATTATTATTATCATTATCTCATAATAAACACTTTCTTTGGCATTCTGGATGAAATGGAAGCATATAATAATAATTTGCAAATTGAAGTTAAGCAACCATGGAGGAGGAAAACTCAATGGTTGAGCCAATAGTAATAGGAGCCCTTAAAGCAATCCCCAAAGAGTTGCCCAGATACATAGAAAATCTGAATTTATTAGACCTGAATATTCTGACTAGGCAAAACAAAAAAAATCACCTTACTCAGAACTGTCTGTATCCTCACAGGTTACCTTAACAGCGCTTAGGTCTTTGGTTAGGACTTGAACTGTTAAGTTTTCACCAGTCCCAGACTGTGAATCAAACAGAATATTAAATCAATAATAACAATAACAATACTTGGTTGATACCTAGGATGCTGGCAGCAATCTGTTTCAACCATCAGCACCAGTCAATGATATTTGGGATGCGTTTTTAAATGTTCAGTTGACTGAGTTTCATGTTTAATGAATAAGAGATAATAACAATAACAACAATTAATCCTGTAGGAAAGACACCATCCTTCCTTCATTAGGGAGCAGTGGAATGGGGGGGGGGGGGTGGAATGGCACATGGAGAAAAGAACGCACACACACACACATAGATGCACATATTCCTTTTCACAAGACCATACAGGTGGCCATCTAAAGCCCAGGTTGTAAATTGTCCAGAGTCATTGGAGTCAGATGGGCGCTGTAGAAATTAAATAAATGAACGAATAAATGAATAAATAAATAAACAAATAAATAAATAAATAATCAAGGAAACAAAAGCAAGCAAGCAAAGGGACCATTCATTTGGTAAAATAGGTGGAAGTGAGGGTGGGCGCATTGCTTGCCAGGGCTGTGAAAAACCATCTCCTTTCTGGATTTTGGACCTTAGCTCTTGGTTACCTTTCCTCCTTGGGGGACAGAAGCACCTTATGAAGATCCGGTAAAACATTGGACACAAAAAGGAAGAATTGTTCCCTCCACTGATTGTCGGGGGGTGGGGGGGGAGAGTGTTTACGAGATAACCCCATCTTCAGGACTCTGGATTGTATGCTGAAGGTCGAATATAAATGTTTTTGTGCCTGTGCCCCTTATAACGTTTTATCCAATACAAGAGCACGGGTATGAAAACAAGCAACCTTGATCTGTGGAATCCTGAGAAGGTGAGCTGTCTAATCCTGCTCCTTTGCCCACCCCAAGACCAAAGGCATCCTCCTCCCCCATTTTTGCCACACCCCAAAACTTAAGGAATACCACTGGACAAGGGGCGGGGGGGGGCGAGGGGGATAGGAGGGAGGCAAGCTGTTGAGTGAAGCTAGCAAGGTAAACCAAAGAAGCGCCCATCAACCAAGAGGATGTAGGAGAAATGAATTGGACTCCAATTTAAAAACCCGGGAGTCTTTCTCCGCTTAGAATAATTGCATTCCATGTAGGACTCTATGATTATATGGTTGGTCAGGTGTTTAGGCTGGCTTCTCATTTTTATCCACTTATCCAGCTCTTCCCAAGGATCTGAGATGGACAGAAGTTCTTAGTCTGCAGGAACATCTTCCCAGGATGTCAGCTGTTCCAAGTCGAGCTGCCTTTTGGCAATTGACTGGTGGGGACTCCCCCCACCCCGCCAATTCCGCAGCTATGGCGGACCACACAGTGGGTCTATTTTTAGCAGTCCTACAATGATTTTACTCTTTGATTCTTCGCTCTGCTCTTCACTTACACACCCCTCCTATTTCTAGGGCCACAGGAAGGCCTGGAGGTTGTTGGGTCTTTCTCTGTCCTTCAGAAACAAGACAGCTTCTCCTCTTGGTGTCTTCTCTTGACTATTGGCCTTGGACAGAGTCCTGCTGTCTGTCATTCACTACACAGAGGTGACAGATTCAGTGCATCACCCTTAGCCAGCACAGTGACAAGTGACAACATAGTTGACAATTCTGCGCACCAAAACTAGCATGAGAATAGACGGAGGTGGTCTATCTCCAAGGCTTTCTAAGCTGCCTTCCAAGGATTACATGCACACGCGCACACACACATACACACCTGCACATACACAAACACACATATAGGCATATGCCAACCTTATACTTAGTGGCCTCCAGCCTATCCATTCCAAATTCATCTTATCAATGAAAGCTTTTCCGGGACAATATTGGCAGGATTTGCATTCTCTCTACAGGGAGCTGATGACCAACAAATTACCAGCAACGCTGAGCAATACGGAGCCGCATTTGGTCATAAACTGTACTTAGTCCTGGCAATTCATGGGGCGGAGAGGGTGTAAGTGTGCGAGTGTGGTGTGTGTGTTTTGTGTGTGTGCGTGCACACCAGATATCTGAGAAAAGGGCCTATCCAACGAGCAGGACTCTCGATCTGCTTGCTGTATACTAATCTCAAAAATAAGTCTCCATGAGTTCCGCGGGATTGATTCTAAAGGGCGGTAAAGTTTCTATCACTAGCGAAGTGGCGCGCGTGGCAAGGAAGCTCCCAGCGACTTTTTGGGTGGTGGTGGTGGGGCAAAGTCTGTAACGACGCTCTGATCCTCTTGAAAGCCGGGGCCATCCTGAATGGCCTGGTCTTTAAGGTGGCCTAAAGGCTTCAAGGGAGACGGGGCAGGGGGGGGGGGGAGAGAAAAGGCAAGAGACCTCGCCCCACCGCAAAACGCCTCGCCCTGGGCACCGGAAAGGAGAAGCGGGTGTGGGAAGGCGGGCCCTCCCAGGCCTGGGTTACAACCCTCACCCACCCAGGTGACTGCGGGCTGGGTGTGGTGGACGTTGTAGTCCCAAGTCGCTTTCCGGGGCTCTAAAAACTGCAGAAAGATTTCTAACATGCCTCCCCCGCCCTCCGTCCCCTCTTTGAGAGTCGCCAAGGGGCAATGGCGGGGCGGGAGGGGGAGGGGGAGAGAGAAATTCCTCCCCCCCCCAACTTCTTTCGCTCGCCTGCCATTTTCTCCTGCACCCATCAGGCATCCGAGCCCTCTTGAGAGAGGCGGTCGGTTAAAGGTGCGTGGAGGCGCCGTTGGGGTGGGGGGGCGGCGGTAAGAAGGGGGTTACAGAAGAGAGACAACCCCGTGCATTGAGGGTTCCGGCGGAACTTCCGTCCAGGCGTCCTCCATTTCAGTCAAAAAGACCCGCGGGGCGTTTCGAGGGGCAAGTGCCGCGAACTCCTGGCGTCTGGGAAGGAGGGGGACGGATGGGAGTGGGGCAGGCGAGGAGACTGGGGGAGTGGAGGGTCAAGATTGCGGCATGGAGGCGTAGCATTCCAGGCTGGGGGTGCGGGAGGGCTTAATTCGGGTTCAGTTTGCCCCCCAAGCGTGGAGTTCAAGGGCCATAAAGGGGAGGGAACGGATCAGAGAGGTGCGTCCTCTGCTCCACACCACAGCAGGGACCTGAAGATCCCCTAATTTCTCTCAAAATAAAGATCTGCTCACCCTAGTGGTCCAGGATCCCCCCCTCCCCCCAAAAATCTAGATTGTTTAAAGCCTTGGGAAAGGCCTCTGCCGCTTTCTGACTATCGGCAGACTCCCTTGAACGCCATTCGGCTCAGAAGCAATGAATAAAACATCCAGCAAGGCCAGCTTAGGTCATAATTAAGTTTTTCTTTCTCTTTTCCTCGTTTCCTCTGCTTTCCTGCCCTGCTTTCTCCTCCCTTCCTCCCTGGCCTCCTTCCTTCCTTCTTTTCCTTCCTCCTTCCCTCCCCAAAAAAGATTAATGTCATATTCCTACGCATTTCCCATGCAGCCATTGAGATGAAGTCTACCAACCACTTTTTACCAAAAAAGGCTGGGATTTTACTATTTGTTTTACCCGAAGGACTGACAAGAGGTGGCCCAACTTAGTTTGACTCCACTTCTAAGACTGTGGCCAGTATTTTTTTTATTTGGGGGGGAGGGGGAAGACAATGGAAAGGGACAGTGCAGAAAAGTGAAACATTTGTCTAAAGAAAATTTTATTTCTTTCTTTTTCTCTTTCCTTGACTTTTTGCCTTTCTTTCTTTCTTTCCTTCCTTCCTTCCTTCCTTCCTTCCTTCCTTCCTTCCTTCCTTCCTTCCTTCCTTCCTTCCTTCCTGCCATTCTTTCTTGTTTCCATTATTCTCTTTTCTCTCTTTTGGGGAATAAACATAAAAATGACACAGAAAGAGCAAGTTGAGACAGGTGATAGCTTCAGACACCTGGCCTGGCCTGAGCTGGGGAGAATAATTACCTTACTTTCCTTTCTTGGTAGATTTTATGACTGGCTTTCCTTAGCATGATGATCCATATTACAACCAACCAACCACGAAAAGCACCTGAAAGTCTTCCTGATTCCAGCGGGATTCAAGAACACCTGTTTAATCCTGCACTTTAAATCCGGGAGCTTAAAACTATCTTACTACGACCAGCCTCTAGCAATTGTAAACGTTTGCAAGCTCCCAAAGTCCTTCTTTTCTCTCCTGTTTAAAACAACTCTTGAACTAAAAGTGGATTGGCAAGAATGGAATACACAGTTTTAACGGTAGCTTTGTGGCTTCTTTCTATGAAAGAAAGAAGGAGGGGAGGGTGGGGAGGAGGAAGGAAGGAAGGAAGGAAGGAAGGAAGGAAGGAAGGAAGGAAGGAAGGAAGGAAGGAAGGAAAAGAAGGGAGGGAGGGGGCAAAGAAGGAAGAAGGTAATGAAGGAAAGAATGGATGAAGGAGGGAAGGGAAGAAGGGAGGAAGAGAAGAAGGAAGGAAGGGAGAGAGGGAGGGATGGAGGGAAGAAATGAAAAGAATGAAAGAGAGGAAAGAAAAGATGAGAAAAAGAAAGGAAAGGGAGAGGAAAGAAGGAAGAAAGGAAGGAAGGAAGGAAGGAAGGAAGGAAGGAAGGAAGGAAGGAAGGAAGGAAAAAGGTTGGTTTACTAGACAAATAAGTATAAAAGGAAGGTAGACTGAGTGAGTGGAAGAATTACATTTAATTGAAAGCAAACAAACGGCGAGGAAAGACAAAAAAGTTCCAGATACATTGCAGAATTTTAAGTGACATATTTAACCCCAGGAAGGAGCAGCTTTCCAAGCTCCCGCCCCTGCCCCCCCCATCCCATCCCGCTCCTCTTCGGTCTCCCGATTCCTCGGGGAAGCGAAGGCCGAGTTGGAGTTTGTGTGTGCGTGTGTGAGCGCGCGCGCATGTATTGATAGAGGCGCCGAGAGAGAAATTAGCAATCGAAGGCTCGACGAGGCGGGCGCTGCCGGGCGGGCGCGCTCCAACCCTCCCAAGCTCCTGCTGCTCCACTTAATATAATTAAGATGAGAAAACTCAAGTGGCGTTAGAAGGAAACAGATATTAATGGATTGCAAGGGAGAGCATTGGGGGGCGGCCGCGGGGGCGAGGGCGGTAGCGGAGCGCTTCCCCCCAGGCAACCCGACGCGCAAAGCACCGCACCGGGCGTGCGACCTGGGGCGGGTAGAGGAGGAGGCGGCGGCGGCGACAGACGCGATCCTTGGCACCTGCCCGGTGGCGGCGGGGTCGCCAGGCTGTCCGAGCCATTTGGCCAAGGGGAGGCGTGTCTCTGAGAAGCTCCCCTCCTCCCTCCCCCCGGCCCTCTAAAGCTGCCTGCCTGCCGGGCTAGCGAAGCGCCTTCGGGGGAGGAGGCGACACGATTTCAAGACGCAGGCCGAGAAATCGAGCTGGCTTGCTCGCGTCGCTTTCTTTCTCCCTCCTCCTCCTCCTCCTCCTCCTCCATTAATTAGATACAACATACCGCCTGACACTTTCCCTTTGAACCCCGTTTTCACACTCGGAGTCCCCACTCAGTCGAAGCCTTAAAAAAAAAACCAAAGCGTAAATTCGAGCAGTTTCAGCTTTTCCTCCGGCGCGCATCTATTCAGGAGGAAGTCCTATCCAACTGCCCGCGGTACCGTTTGCCAAGCTCAAAGGTTCAAATTCCCAACCTGAAAACAAGCTGGATCAAGAAGAGGAAAGAGGGCAAAAAAAATTAGAATACAAGGGGTTCCTTGGTGCTCTCTGAGCTTGGTGGGTTTTTTTGCAGACGTTTCATGGCCCAAACTAGGTTAACATCATCAGAACTAGGTAAGGAGTGGTGTTAATTCCAAGATTAACATCAGACCAACAATCCGGTAAACAAGATCCTAATCAAGAAACCGCCAAAAAACCAAAGAACCTCTAAAAACCCACCAACCAAGGGCAAACCAGCAGAAGATAAAACGGACAGCAAACACTGATGATGTTACCTAGTTTGGGTCATAAAACGCCTGCAAGAAAACAAGCAACTCAGAGAGTACCAAGGACTCCTCATATCAACCGCCATATCGAATATTCTGCTTTATTAGATTCGGAATATTGAAGAGGCCTTTGGAAAACTTATGGCCTTGTATCCATCCCCCCAGCTGCCTGTCTGAGCTTTTTAGAACACCAAGAGTCCAAACCAAGTCTGGTTCCACCGACCCCGGACCGAAGTTTCGGTTAGAAATGAAATCCAACAAAGTGGAGATTTTAAAAAATAATAATTTCCAAAGTCAGGTTACTTAACGTAACCCGGCTTCAAAAATCAGTAGAGAATATTAATCACATCCATCAAGGCTGACAAATGAGAAATATTGGCGAGAAGGTGACAATTTACAACTTTGTTATTAGTTAAGAATCGCTCTCCTTGTAAGAGTAATTAATAACTCTCTCGCAGGGCGACATGCTCAAGGCGAGGCGGGCGGGGGAGGACCAAACCCCCCCCCCCTCTGAAAGAACAAGGCAGACGGGAGCAGAAAGGGAGTGAATGGAGGCTGAGCGGAAGAAAGAAGACATCCCATCCCTTCTTCAAAAGAGAGAGAAGATGGATGGTTGTTTGGGGGGGGTGGAGAATTATCCCGAGCGTGCAGGATTGTCTGAGCCTGCTTGAACACACAAACACGTCTGCATGAGGTCCGGAATTATTTGTGTGCGTGTCGCCCACGTGGGAAAGCAAAGAGGGATACACGCGCTTCGTGTATTAAACCAGAAGTAAACAACTGTTTGTCCCCTTTGGCAGAATTGTAGGTCTTATGCCTGGTTCTATCTGTCGGTGCACAAACACACACCCCATGTGTCACAGAAGCTTGTTGGTGCTTTGGGTGTGTGGCTGTACTGAAATCAAAATCTACCTTTTATTTTCTAGACATACATTTTGAGGAAAAGGGGGCTGGGCCGTTTGCAGAAAATAGCCATAGCATATAAATAGCGATATAAATAGACTTTATATGCCGCTCTCCAATGCTTCACAGAATTCTCTGAGCAACATCAGCCTATTGCGCCCAACAATCCTCCTCTTATGTAGAATTCAATTCCTCAAAACAACTCCATCTTTCTTTATTTTATTTTATTCCCCCTCTTCCCAATTGCCTGGTCTCCGGTTCAGAAGAGGAACCAACTGCTTTCTGGAGCGTAATCGAGAAAAATGCGGGGTTTTTTTTTCCTCTGCGGTTCTTTCCTTTTTTTCACAGACACACACAGACACACAGACAGACACACACATAACCTTCGCTAAGCTCCACCCCTCCAGAGAAGCCTCCAACGTTCCTTGTTGCGATCCCGTTGCAACGAGCTATAAATCACGGCTGAACTTTCTAGACAGGAGGAAAATGAATCTGCTTACTTTTTAAAGCTCTCCGGATTTCTTCCAACCTCTTTCCAAAACTTCCGATTCGAGGCCAAGCGCCGCTTCCCTTATTTTCACTCCAGATGCAATTGGGAAGGGATATGTATATATTACACATATACATCTATGTATGGACCGTATCCCTTATTCTCAAGAAGCTGGGTGGTGGCTGACTGAGATGGCGGAGGGTGGGATGGGAGGTGGGGGGGTGGGGGGGGAACGCGTGAGGCCTGAGGGATGGAGGCAAACTTTATCTCTTCTTTTCTTATAAAACCGTCCCGGAGCTTTGCCTCAGTTAAAACCCCCGTCTTGGCTCTACAAAAGGTAGTTCCCCTCAGATTGAGATTTATTAGTCTCCAAATGAAAAGATCCGTTTGATATAAGAGGTTAATTCAAAGTTCCTTAAACCGTGACTGGCATTAGCAAAAGGGTTTGGGGTGGTTTTTTTGCTAGCTCAGCACAAAGGCAGTTCAAAAGAGCCTTTAAAACACACACACACACACACACAGAGACTGTATGGTCAGACACACGCGCGCGCCCGCACACACACACATACACACACACTCTCACCCTTGAGATTCAACTGAGTTTTTTTTCCTTTTCACTTTTGTTTCCTTCTGCGGTTACAAAGCTCCTTCGGGCTGGGGCGTAAGTGGTTGCAAGAGTCTTTCTCCCCCCCCGCGCCCCCCCCCCAGTTGAACTTTGCCATTTTGGTGTTGACCAAGGTCTGCTCTCGCCCATTCCTTTCCCTCCCTCTCCCCCCCCCGCCCCAGTTTTTAGAAGTAGTGAATGGAAAGATTGATTAATCGAGCCAGCGTTGTCGGTGGTGGAGAAAGGGACAGGTAACTTTAGAGAAAGTTTTCCTTGGAAGAAAAGCGGGGAGAGAAAACGGGCTTGGAAGAAAGCAAAAAAAAAAAAAACCCAACCTCTTTCAGGAGAGGGATGAAATTTTAAATATGAAAAAGAACAAGAAAGGGAGAAGGCAAAACCTGGCTCTAAATGGGTTTATTTATTTGGTGGTACTGGGTTTATTATTTATTTATTTATTAATTCGATTTATATACCGCCCCCCTCTCCCCAAGGGACTTTATTGAATAAATGTAGCCCTGGGGGCAAAAAGTGCGGGGGGGGGAGCAGTTGTGTTTGTGTATGTATACAAAAAGTTGTAGGCCAAGACCAAGTGTGTGAGGGCAGAGAAATGGGTGGCATCTTCGCGTAGAAATGCTAAGGACCAAACATTAACCCTTCTGTTGGTTGGGCGAGAGCCTGCGGGGGAATCGGGATGTAGTGGGACAGATTGCACAAGGGAGATAGAAGCAGTGGCCGAGAGAGCCCCAGTGATGCCCTTTCCGTCTTCGGCAGAAAGGCCCAGTTCAAGGAAGGCAATGGGTTAAAAAGATTATTTTGCGACCCCGCACCCCCATACCCTCGAGAGGGGGGAGAGAGAGAAGGAGGGGAGAGAGAATTTTCCCCATTCTGTTAATTTTCTACAAGTTTGGTTTTTTATTAATTCACTTTGAGAGGACAGGTTGCATTTTGATGTTCTAACATCCCCTCGAAAGAAAGAAAGAAAGAAATAAGAACGAAAGAAAGAAAGAAAGAAAGAAAGAAAGAAAGAAAGAAGAAAGAAAGAAAAAAGAAAGAAGGGAAAAAGGAAAAAGGGAAGGAAGAAGAAAGGAAAGAAAGAAAAGAAAGAAAGAAAAGAGAGAGAGGAGAAAGAAAGAAAGAAAAGAAAGAAGAAGAAAGTAAAGAAGAAAAGAAGAAAGAAAGAGAATGAAAGGAAGGAAGGAAGGAAGAGGAAGGAAGGAAGGAAGGAAAAGAGAAAGAAAAGAAAGAGAAAGAGAGAGAGAGACAAAGAAAGAAAAAGAGAAAGAAAGAAAAAAGACAGAAAGAGAAAGAGAGAGAAAGAAAGAAAGAAAGAAAGAAAGAAAGAAAGAAAGAAAAAGAGAAAGAGAGAAAGAAAAGAGAAAGAAAGAAAGAAAGAAAGAAAGAAAGAAAGAAAGAGGAGTGAAGGAGGGAGGGAGGAAGGAGAAAGAAAGAAAGAAAGGGAACGAGTCCACCTCTTGAAAACAACGAAAATATCGAAGCCTCGGGCTTTTTCTAAACTCTGCTTCTTATCACTTTCTGGGGTTTCCCCCCACCCCCCACTCTTGTCCAGCCCAGGCACGCGCACGCGCGTTCTCGCTCTCTCTCGCCCCCCTTCTCCCTGGCCCCCGCGCGCGCGCGCGCTCCCGCCAGAGGCACCCACCCACACCCACCGACCGGGCTGTTATTTCGACTCTCTTTTCTGCCCAGCCTCAACACCCGGAGGTGAACACCACAGAGAGGAGCGTGTGAAAACGCCGCGCCGCCTCTCCCTTTTGTCTCGAGAGGGGGAGCGGGGAGAGGATGGAGAAGAGTAGTGTGTGGGGGGGGGGTTGAACCCGGGTTAAGCAAAGCGGAGAAAATGTGTCTTGCAGCGGGGCAATTGAGATCGGTAGGATATCACTTCCGGGCGGGGGTGGGGTGGGCTTCGGGGGAAGCGGGGGGGGGGGTGGAAGAGAGGAGACGCCTTGCGAATGTCTGTCTCTGTCTCGGGGTGTGGGTGCGCGCCTGCGTGCGCGCGCGCGCCTGTGCCGTGTGTTCGCGGGGGGGGGGGGGCGGCTTGTTGTAGAGGGCTGCTTGCCTTCCAAGTGAGACGTCAAGAAACGGGAGGGGGCGGTCGGGAAAGCCCCCTGCTAGCAGGCCGGGTGGCGGGACCGAATAAATAAATAACAGTGGAACAATTAAGGCGACGCGGGAGGGGGCGTTCGCGAGCGGGAGCGCGGAGGCGGGGTGGGGGGAGGAGAAAAGGGAGAGGGAAAAACGGGCGCGCGCCCGGGAGCTTGTTTGTGTGTGTGTGTGTGCGTGTGTGTGAGGGGGCAGAGAAGCGGGGAGGGGGGTCAGGCCTCTGTCAGGCGAAGCTCTGGACGAGAGCAGAAGCGAAAGAGTCAAAAGAAGAAGATTTCGAGGATCCATGAAGAGAGCCCAGCCAGGCGACGTTCAGCCCCCCCCCCCCCCTGCCCCCCCCTCCCCCCGCGCATCTCACTCCGGTGGTCCTGCTGGCGGGGCAGCAGGCTGGAGACGGCCAATTCCTCTCGTTCCAGACCCCCGCCGCTTGGAAGGTTTGCCCCTGTCCGACCGGAGCCCCTAACCCATCTGCCTACCCGCTCCCTTGCCTCCCTTTCTTCTTCCTTGGGCAAAAATAACATGAAATAAAATTAAGATTTCGTAATCTTTCCTCGAAAGCCGTAACCCTAGTTTCTTTTCTTTTCTTTTTTTTGAAAGTGGGGGGGGGATATCACATGCTCCGCAAACGTGGAAGCTCTGTGGCGTGTAAGCAAGTGGGTAATGTAGAAGGAAGGAGGGAAGGAATAGACCCTAATCTGCCACCGCGCTGCTTCCATGCGGGTTGGGAGATTTGCTCGATGTTATTCTGGGGTATCTACTGTGGCCTGTTCACCTCGGGAGACCCTCTTGGACAGATACATGTCCCACGATTTAGCCCACGATTTCATTCACCCACGGAAGCCCCTTCGCCTCGCCAAGACCCCGTCCGTAGAAGGAGGAGTAAGGGTGTATGCACACACATACATATATATGTATGTATGTATGTCTGTATGCAATACACATTCTCCTTCTCTCCCACGTGGGCATATACATACATACATACATTCATACATACATACATACACACACACACACATATATATATGTATGAATGTATGTATGTATGTATATACCCACGTGGGAGAGAAGGAGAATGTGTGTTACATACATACATATATATATATACATACATTACATACATACATACATACATACATACATACATACATCGCTGAGCAGGGCCACGTTTCTTCGGAAAAATCTCTGCAGATTTTCATAGATTATATACATACATACGTACATATATACATGCATATAATCTATAAAATCTATAAAACACGTATGTATCCCCTGATCGGGTTATGAGGTGTATTTTTCTCCCTCTGCAGCGATGTTTCCGAAGCAACCCGGCCCTGCTCAGCGGCCTATTAAGCGGCATTAAGGCAATCAAAGGGAGAGCCGCGCCTCTCGCTCTTCTTAAAGAAATGCCTTTAGGATCCATTACCTCTTAATCAGAAGGAAAGAGGTTTAGAACTAGGGTTCTGTAGGGAAAGCCCCCCGCGCCATTTCCTCTAGCGTGGGTTTGTTCCTTTTTTTTTCTTTTTTCTTCTTCTTTTTCCTTTTGGTTTCCTTTTGTTATTGTTTTTCTTTTGGGGATTGGATGTGACTCGGCGGCGGTTATTTTTGACCCCAGTTTTCCAAGCTGTTCTGGCATTTCTTGGGTCTAAAACTCGCAGAACAAAAAGGGGAAAGCAACGCTTTTGCCTCCAAAAAGCTGCTGCTTCCAGAAGTCCTGAGTTTTTCTCAAAGTTTTTGGGCCCGTTTCTCGGTTCCTTCGGTTCAGAACATCAGGAATCGCAGATCGCGGGCCCGCATATAGCCCGGGGGGCCCATAGCCATTTTATTGAATTTTCGTAAATACAATTCCTGGAGCTCACAATTATTCTAACAACAAGAATTCCCACTTGGGACAGATGAACACCTTGGAATTGCAGGGGAGCTGAAGGAGGAATTCTTAGGAACCCTAAATGTGACGTTCCGATAAATGAATGGTATTAATAATGCAGAGCATAGTTAGACTGGGGTGCGAATGGGCAGCAACCCCGTTGTGTGAGTGTAGCAGATCCATTGGAAAAGGGATCAGGAAGAAGCCAAAATGCTCTGATAGTTAGATCTACTTTCCCCTCCCACTGACCAGCTTGGTTCGTGAGCTTTTTCTCCCCTCCTTTCTCTCCCCTTGCTACCTGAGAAAACAGGGCAGGTAAAGAAAGATCTAAGAGGACCTATGACGGCATTCCAGGATATCCCAGCCCAAAGTAAAGCCAGTGCATTCTTACCTCGGAGTAAATACACACGCACACAAAATAGTCTATAAATGGCATTGGCTCACTGGAAAGATAGCTGTATATTCATTTTTCTCCCCTTCTCAAAGCAAAGCAACACTATGCTTTAAGTCAAGTTAGGTGTCCTGGGTCCTGAATTACTTGAAATCCAATCCTCCGGGGCCAGGAAAATCGATCTCTGTCTGTCTATCCATTTATCTTTGTCTGGAAGCCTTCTACTGTTCTCACCACCTACGTTCTTCCCATGAGTTTCCCTGATGGGCATTCCAGTTGGGTGTGCGTAACAGACCAAGTTGGTTTATCGCTTTCTATAGAGTCAGGTCCACATGTGATAAAAGCAAGCCTGTGTTTGTGTGTTTGTGTGTGTCTGTGTCTGTAGAAGGTCTGCTTTTATCTCTGGAGGCACAAGCCTTCACCCTCTAACCCAACAACCCCACCAGATGAAGGAGAAGGCCATCTATTCCAGCTAAGGAGATGAGAAGGGAAAGGAATAAACTCTAGGGTTATAGAAAGGTGGCTCCGTTTCAAAATCCTGTTCCAGATCTGGAACGGGCCAGTTTTCAAATCGAAGATCTCTGTTTGGTGTTTGTCCCAGAACTTCAAGTTCTCACCTCAGAGAATGCAGAGCAGAAGATCTGCTTTAGACTTTAAAAAGTAATATAAAAAAGAAGCCCAGAAATACATTTGGACCATAAACATGAAAAAGAGTCCATATCCCATCCTGGATTAATTCAGGGGGTTATTTCATCCGAGGAGGGGCTAAGTGTAGGACCTTTTTTTGGGGGGGACCTCTAGATAGGAGCTCTGTTCTGATCTGCAGCAGGATTCAGCACTGTACCAATTCCTACTTCAATTTGTCCTGGGCATCAGACTTGGGGAGGTGCCAGTAGGTACCGGCCCTCCAAACTTCGACCTTTGATAGAGGAAGCATTTATTTAAGGTGA
The DNA here is from genome assembly GCA_023653725.1 of Bungarus multicinctus. Classification (NCBI taxonomy): domain Eukaryota; kingdom Metazoa; phylum Chordata; class Lepidosauria; order Squamata; family Elapidae; genus Bungarus; species Bungarus multicinctus. Next base: position 5,614,419 of record CM042843.1, read on the forward strand.
TTAATTGGCACCCGTGAATAATCTCCTTTGCTTTGCAGGTAAAGGTCTCTCAAATGCCAGCCGTGCCCAAATCAAAGAGGTTAGTGATTGACGTCATAGCGTCCTCCCTTCAGCGTACTTTCTCTCCCCTCCCGCTCCCTCCCTCCACAAGGCTCGATTTGGTTAGAAAAGATGGCTTGGAGGAAGGGGGGGGGGCGGGCGGGTTGGCCAGAAGCAACCTGGGTATTTTCTAGAAAGCAATTGTTTCTTTTTCCCCCCCCTACCTCCACAGCCCTTTCCCCTTGATTTGGTCTCTCCCTCTCTCTTTCTCCTTCTTTACTGAAACCAGAATAATGCAAATCTGATTGTCCCCACCACCTTTAATCCAAACCAGCCTCTCTGACTCCAACCCTCCCCATCCAGTTTTCTTGGCTACCCCTTGGCCCTACTCCTTGAAGTGCCAGTATTGAAGCTTGGGGTGTGTGTGTGTGCGTTTGTTCCAATGTCTTTGGAGGTCTTCGAGAGCGACAGTACTTAGAATAGCTGGTAGATGGCAGAATTTTCTAACCTTTGGGAAGAAGCGAACAAGCTGGGAGCCAGAAGTCCATTTAAAAAGCCCTTTATTTCAAGGAACAAAGATCACTGACAACCACAGAACGGGAGACAACTCAATGAAATTTCTCGAGGAGAAGAGGGGGGGGGGGGTATTGTAAAAGACAGCCACTGTGAATCCAAGGTCTTACTTTTATAATTAAAAGGAGAAAGAGAGACCACGTCAAACCAGTGCAAGATACGTTCAGAGCTCCCTTTATCCTCCCTCCCTCCCTCCCTCCCTTCCTTCCTTCCTCCCCCCACTTCCCCTTCCCTTCTTCTCTTTTCTCTTCTTTCTGCTTTGCAGTCAGTGGCGACTGCTAGGACAAGACCTTACAATTTTGTTGACAAGGTTTTCCCCAAAGTGGTTTGCCATTGCCTTCTTCCTAGGGCTGGGAGAGAAGGACTGGCTCAAACCGGATGCTTCAAACCTCTACACCAACTGGCTTTCTAATATCTACTTTTTAAAAGGGGGGGGAGGGGATGCAGCATTTTATGTTGCAGAGAAGAGAAAGGCAACGAATATTTTGCTTAATCTTTCATGATAAAGTAGTAGCTGGGGAAGCAGATTTTTTTTTAAAGGTCGAGTTCAAAACATCTCGGAATATGCGGAGTGGTCGGGCAGGAGGGAACTTAAAATATATCTGGAAAGATATTCCCAGTTTTAAGAGCAGAGGTGGGCCGATAATCTATTTCTGGAGAAAAATGAACCCTTAATTAATATATAGATATATAAAAGAGAAAGTTTATATAGGTGGCCTCCGAAAGATGGTGATGATGAGGATAAACCGAAAAATGTCAGCCCATCACACACACATACAGGCACACCAACGTGCATGGTTTACAGGAAGGATCCAAACTGCGATCCAGTGGGATTCACTCTTAACCAAGCTCCAACTTGTAAGGTCCAGGTTCCTTGCTTGGAGCTGAGGATCCCAGAGGGCCCGATCCTCCTCCCAAGGACTCAGAAAGCAGATTCGGAGCGGCTTCCAATGAGACCCTCCCCTCCTCTCCCAAGGAAAGAGGTCGACCCACGCCAGCAACGGATTTACCCTCCCTACAGGAAGAAGTTCTTATTACCTGCCTCAGGTGGTCACTTCCCAACTAAGCCTGCAGGTTTCTCCCTCCCTCCCTCTGCTCCGTTGTGTGTGTGTGTGTAGGGGGGTGTTGGTGGGTGCTGAAGAAGAACCTCAAAGCGGGATCAGGCCACAATCTCCAGACTGGATTCCAAAAAAAGGATTTAATTGAGGGTTGGGGGAAGGGTAGCACGGTTCTCTTTTTTTTAGACATGGCAGGAGAAAAAGTATCATTGCTGGCTGGAAAACGTGAAGAAGGAAGGGGGGGGGGTGTTATCCTGAATCCGCAACCTGGAGAAGGAAGGAAAAGCATCACAAGAAGGATCCAGAAAGGGTTAGGTGGAGAGGTGAGGAATATACCTACATACATACATACATACATACATACATACATACATACATACATGCATGCATGCATGCATGCATGCATGCATGCATACGGGCAGGCAGGCAGGCAGGCAGGCAGGCAGGCAGAAAGAAAGAAAGAAAGAAAGAAAGAAAGAAAGAAAGAAAGAAAGAAAGAAAGAAAGAAAGAAAGAAAGAAAGAAAGAAAGAAAGAAAGAAAGAAAGAAAGAAAGAAAGAAAGAAGAGACACACACAGACAGAAATAGACAGAAAAAGACAGATAGAAAGAGAGACAGACCCAGACCAGACAGAAATACAGACAGAAATAGATAGAAAGGCGGACAACATCTCAAGCGCGAGCAAATCTTAATTCGACTTAATTAGAAATAGCAGCTCCGGAATGAAAAGCTTTACATTCAAACCTTTATTCCCTTGTGTATACTTTAAAAAAAAAAAAAGGAAGGGGGGGGGAAGGAAGGGGTCCCCTGACTTGATTCCACATAACCCCCCCCCCCAGTCTCGCTCGAAGGATTTGGGTTCCAATGGGCGATAGTGCTGTAGAAGCAAAGACAAAGCGGTGGCGATTTGTTGAACCGTGTGGGGGAGTGTGGGTGGGGGTGGTGGGAGTCCTTCCCGTTCGGTCTTTTCCCGCGTTGGGAAGCGACTCGGGTGTTGTTGTTGTTGCGTGGCTCCGTTTAGTCGCCTTTAGAAACCGGAGAGAGGAAACCTTCACCTTCCTTGGAAGCCTTTTTAATAGACCTTTATTAAAAGCGGCGGCGGCGGGGGGTGGGAAGAGGCGGGAAGGAGAACGAGAGGCGGGGGTCTTCTCCGGGCTTACAGTTCAGTTTAGTGTGCAGAAAAGGCGAAGGAGCCGAGAAAGCGAAGTAGGGACCCTTCTTCTAGTTTGGGCTCCTGTCCCGCGTCCTTCCCCCAAGAGGCAGATCCTCCCCCTCCCCAACCGGCCTCGCCAGACAAGGCTGGAGCAAGTTCACCCCATCTTTCGCTCCGGGGAGACCAGGAAGGGGAGCCAACGTTTAGGGAAGAATAGCCCCGGCCTCTTAAAACCAGCTTTGCATAAGCCCGACAGCGGCCTTGGCTTCTCCTTTTAAAGCGGCCCATTGCGTTCTATGCGGAGAAATTCCATTTATCATTATTATTATTATTTCTCTGCTGAGGCGCTCGCTTCGATCCGCTTCATCGGAGCTCCTGCCCTTCCCGCGCGAGCTTTTAAATTCCAATTCTAGCCTCCTCCTAGTAATAAATAAACAAACAAATAATAGTAATAATAATCCCTAAGGGTTAAGCAGCGAAGTTGTGAAAAACAGATAAAAGTGGAAAGGTTTGATAGGAGGGAGGCAGAGATCGACGATCTCTTTCTGGCGACCCTCAATCCCACCTGAAATCCAAGGAAAGAGTTCAGTACAAAAGTAAGCTCCAGAAATCTGTCAGGGGTGGGGGAGAATCTTTCTTTCTTTCTTTCTTTCTTTCTTTCTTTCTTTCTTTCTTTCTTTCTTTCTTTCTTTCTTTCTTTCTTTCTTTCTTTCTTTCTTTCTTTCTTTCTTTCTTTCTATCTCTCAATTTCCTTCCTTCCTTTCCTCCCTCCCTTCCTTTTATACCATCTCTCAAATTTTTCCTTTTTTCTTTCTTTCCTTCCTTCCTTCCATCTCTCAATTTCCTTCCTTCCTTCCTCCTTTCCTTCCTTTTATACCATGTCTCAATTTTTCCTTTTTCTTTCTTTCCTTCCATCTCTCAATTTCCTCCCTCCCTCCCTTTTATACCATCTCTCAATGTTTTCCTTTTTCTTTCTTTCTTTCCTCCCTTCCCCATCCTCACCTCCCAGACTTTCTCTCCAAGAAAACAAACAACTAAGGAGAAACGAGCAGCACAATTTTTCTCCCACTTCCCAGTTTTATAATGTAGGGGATGGGGGTTATTGTGGGGGGGATGGGGGGACGAATAAGTCTTTTGATTCCATTGGTTTTATTCTCTTTCCATTTTGCCTTTGAAATGCTGTTGAAAGTGGCTTCGGAGGCAGACAGGCAGGATTCCCTCCCCTGCTTGGGGAAAAGGGGTGTCCTGGGGCCCAATCCATGGGAAATCTTTCCCATCCACAAGGGAAGAAGAAATGATCCCCAGGGATCCGACCTTGCATCCACCCCTGTGCCTCTCTTCACTGGGGTTGGCGTTTTTTTTTGGTTTCGGAAAGGGTTGAAGGGACCTAATTGAGAAGGCTCAATTGAACTGTGGTCAGTCCTAGAGGAGATCCACCCTGACTGCTCTTTAGAAGGCCAGATCCTGAAGATGAAACTCAAAGATTTTGGCCACCTAGTGAGAAGGAAGGACTCCCTGGAGAAGAGCCGAATGCTGGGAACGATTGAGGGCAAATGAAGAAGAAGAAGAGGATGGCAGAGAATGAGGTGGCTGGATGGAGTCCCTGAAGCAGTTGGCATGAGCTTAAATGGACTCCGCGGGATGGTAGAGGAACCTTGTCCATGACTTTGCAACTAACAACAGCAACAACAAGTTGAGAAGGCAGAACGAGCAGCCAGCGAAGATTGCTAACAAGCCTTAGACTAATAAGTCTACTTAGGATGGCTCCTAATTTAAGAAGAGACAGGCCCCCCAAAACCCCCAAACCCCTAACCTTCCAATTCAAAATGTCTATTGGATATTTCTCAGCCATCCCAGTCAGGGCTGTCCCAAGGGTGCTTTTTTTCCAAAAGGCAGCTGGATTTTTTTGGGTTTTTCTTTCTTTCTTTGAAAACATTTCGCTTCTCATGCAAGAAAGTTCTGAAGAGCTTCTTGGATGAGAAGCGAAAGGTGTTTGTTTGTTTTTTAAACAAAGAAAACAACTGAGAAAGTCCTTTTGGAAAAAGCACCCTGGGGATGCCATTCAAAGGTCTGTATTTCTAAAAGAGCCATGAGGATGAGGATGAGGATGGCAGTGGTCGGTGGCCTTCCCCTATGGTTGTGGGGGAAAACTCTGGAGCCTATACTACCATTTCATTCTATTAAAAGGGACTTTTCTATCTCCTCCGTTACCTCAAGCTTCCTTCAAAGTTTGTGTAAGAGAAGAAAGAGAAATCAAATAAAACTAATAGGATTGACAGACAGTCTTTTTTTTTGAGGGGGTGCGTGTCTCAATTAGTTCCCTGTCCAAGCCTAATAAAGGCATTATTGGAGTACAGCCACCCTTCCTACCTGCCCTGTCAACCAGTATGAACTTGGGGCAAGTTTGATCCAAATTGGTGCTAACTTGGTGCCAAATTGGCACACCTGGGTTGCCCACGTTCTCCCTCCCTGGAGATAGAAGGAGGGGAAAGGAAGCAAAGGTTCGGAGGTGGGAATGTTGACACAGGAGAAAAAGTCCTCCCATCTTTCTTGTGCCTTTCTCCTCCACCCCATTCCCCCTCCCCGTCCCCCCGAGAAGGCTGCTGGGGGGGGGGGGGAAAGAGAGAGAGAGAAGTTCTCTCCTACTCGAGAAAATCCCACTGGAATTCTTCCCTCCACTTGGAGGTTCTCTTAAAATCACCTTGTTTCTCCTCCGACCTCCTCGCACATTTTTTGTTTTCTCCTGAAAAGAAAAATATCCCCCTGAAAGGGAGAGCTAAGTGGCCTTGTTTGGATGACTAACGGGCCCCAAGAACAAAGCAAAGCAAAAAAACGAAAAGCTCAATCCTAAAACGCATATTGTAATATAACATTAGGATTATATTGTTATAGGGCCTTATTGTATGAAACTATCTCCTTCAAGTAACCATAGGTGGAAACTTCTTTCCTTGGCCAAAATATGTGACTTCTCTAACACACACACACAAACACACACACACACAGACCAGGTGCCTTTTTTTACATCCCAAATTCTGAAATACCTGCTCTGAACTCAACCTCCTTCAATCCGGGTCTTCTTAGAGAAGATTGTTCCTTTGTACCACAATCAATCTCCGTTGTATTAGTACATTATTATTATTATTATTATTATTATTATTATTATTATTATTATTATTATTATTATTATTATTATTATTATTATTATTGGGGAAAGAAGAGGGAGAATCAGCGCATTTTCTCTCTTTCACGCTCTCCCTTGTACAAACATATAATGCTTTAATGCCACATTTGATGCATTAAATGAGGCAGTTTTACAACTGGGCTCGGCTGAGATGCTAACTGATTACAACCGCCTTATCAAAAAGGCCAAAGGATTTATAACTCGGCCTGGGCACGAGCACAATGACAGAGAGCGGAGAGGAGGAGGAGGAAAAGGAGAATGAGAATGAGAAGGACAAGAAGCAAGAGGAGAACGAGAAGGAGGGGAGGAGGAGGAGGAGGAGGGGAAGAAGAAGAAGAAGAAGAAGAAGAAGAAGAAGAAGAAGAAGAAGAAGAAGAAGAAGAAGAAGAAGAAGAAGAAGAAGAAGAAGAAGAAGAAGAAGAAGAAGAAGAAGAAGAAAATCTGGTTTGTATTAAGGGGAGATCTAAAGACGGGACGGGAAGAGGCGACGTTCTCAGGCCTGCCTGCCTGCCTTTTCCGGCCCTGGCTAAATTATCGACTTGGGGCAGGCGCGCCAGCGTTTGTCACCTCCTTAAGCAGAAAGTTATTTACAATCGGGATGCGAGCTGTTTATTCAAGAGGCCTGGCCTCGTCTCGCTGGCCGCTCGATCTCTTCCACCCGCATTCTTCCGTGTGTTTTGGGGGAAACGGGGAAGGGAAGGGCATCCCACTAACTTGCTCTCTTCTTCCCCTACACACACACACACACACAGAGTCTCACACAGAGAGAGACCTTCCGCTAAGGGTCTCGCCCTCTTCAGCGAGCCTGCCCGCTTTAAAAAATAAAATAAAATTCCATTTATTTACCTCTAAATAAATCTCTCCCGCCGACGCCAAACCCGTCTAGGCGGATTCCCCTCGCCCTACAGTTCCGCTAGAATAACGCTAAGGTAAAAAGTGTTCCACGCACGATTGCCTTTTTTCTCCCCTAGATCCCCCCAAGAAAACGATAGACTCGAAAAACTCTTACATTTGCAGAGGAGAAAGTATTTTTTGAGGGGGAGAGTTGGCAGACAGAAGAAAAAAAATCAGGCCTGTGAGGGTTTTTTTTTTTTTTTTTTTGAAAGGACCAAGTATAAAAACCTTTCTCTGCCTTTCCCTGGGCATCTGCACTGTGAGAAGTTTAATAGACCTGGGGGGATTGGAGCGGTGAGAAGACAGAAAACAAAAAACAGAATTGTCTGATTTAAATGAAGGGGGGGAAGGAAGGGATGGTTCCTCTGCCCAGTTTCAGGTAATCTTGTGCAAGGGGGGGGGGGGGGGGAGAGAAACAGCCCAAGCCCTGAGGAAATATGGTAAGTTGGCCCAAAATCTCACCGCCGAAAATAAGAGGCCACCAACTTAGCCAAGACACGCTAAGTTCATCCTAGGAAGCCAAGATACAATGCAAATTGAGCATTGAGGGTGGGTGGCTGGAGGGAGGGAGGGGGAAGAGGGAGAGAGGCGAGCCTCATTCTTCTCTCTGAAGAGAGGACACAGGTCTCGCACCCTTCTAATGAGCATCTTTCGTTCAGAGACGGGGATATCATCACCCAACCACACACCCCGGCCTTTAGTGTCCTTGGCGTTTGTAATTTTCCTTTAAAAGATCGCCGCTCTGATGCTTGCCTTCGAGCTAAAACGCCCTTTCTTTGCAACGGGGGCGGGAGTCCTGACCCTTTTCCTGCGCCCCCTTCTTTAAAAAAGCCACCAAAAGCCCAGAGTCCAGGGTGCAGCTTCCCGCCCTCCTTCCTTTAAGACGTCCTCCCATCGAAAGGTACCAAAAAAAAGCGCGCTTACACCAACCCCGCAGCAACCCGAAGAGAGAAGATGCTAAATATCTGGGGAGGGGGTGAATCGGGGCGGGGGTGGGGGAGGGAAAGAAAGACACATTTCCTTCAAATTTTATCAGCCAGAGCTTCCCTCTTTCATCCCGGGTGCCGGTAGGAAGAAAATCAAGCCTCGGGAGGGGGAGGGGGGGCCTCGGTTTGATCAAAACGCCGTAAATCAGCCTGCTTCCCCCACCCCCTCGCCCCCCATTCAGCGGCGCAAAGAAGGCCTCCCTCGGAATTTCTTTCCGGGATCCGAAATAACAGAAGGGATATAAAGAAGTTAAGTGGCAAGGCAAGAGCGAGGGGGCATCTCTAAAGCACAACCTACCTCCCCCCCCCCCCCCCCCCCCCCCCCCCGCTTCATCACTGGGATGGGGTGGCTGGTGGCTTTGGCTATTCACGCCTTCCCAAATTGGGAAAGCCAGGCTCTCCCGCAGCGGAGTCCTCCAAAGGGGCGGGGGGGAGAGAAGGAACGCCCCCAGCCTCTTTTCCCACCCCGAGTGGGCTTGCAAAAGCCGCTGCCTTCGCTTTGCTCCCAGGCCTCGCTCGCCCATCTCCACTGGCCTGGCTGGCCTAGCCTCGGGGTGGGTTCTAAAGTTGGCTGGCCACGGCCTGCAACTCCCAGCTTTGAGGTCCATCCCCGCCCGGGGAAGAGGGAAAGACCCCCGGCCTCCTTTTGGCGAGGATGGGGGAAGCAGGCGAACGCCAGACCAGCGGCTCTATCTGCCGCCGGCTTTCTCAGCAGACCTGAGGGCTCTTTCTGTGCAAGGCCCTTGGGGGACGGGAGACGCCATGTTGGGGGCAGGTTTTGTTTTTGTTTTTTCCACGGCGGGGTGTTCGCACCGTTTTCCACTCCCGAGACTCCCACAAGCCCGGCTCCTGAAAGGATGCCCCGAGCGCTCGACCCCACCAGCGAGGTCAAGTTGCCCGAAGACGCCTTTGAAACTCCTAAGCGCCAGGCCCGCAAGGTGGGAGGTGTGTATGTGTGTGGAGGGGGGGGGAGTGCTTGAGCAAGACGCTTTCCCCCTTCCCCTGACCTTTCTGCTTTAGCGGTAGGGGATACTGAGCTCGCCCCCTCCTCTTCTTTGTGCAGCGGTGGATGGCCAAAGGAAAAGGGGATCCGAATGTGGGGGGCGTAGGGAGGAAGAACAAGTGCGAAATGAGGGGTGGGTTTTTCCCCCTGATCTCTGCTATGGAGAAGGAGGAGGAAAGAAGAAGGAAGAAGAAAGAAGGAGGAAGGAAGAGGAGGAAGGAGGAAGAGGAGGAGGAAGAAGTGCTTCAAAGCTTTCCTGCTTCCTGCTTAAATCTGCTTCTATCTTTTGCACCTTTCTCCCTCCTTCTCAAAGTGGAGAATTGTTGCCTTCATTTCCCCTTTCATGTAAAACATAAAAGTTCAAAGGAACTACAAGGGATGGATGGATGCGGGAGAGAAAGTGTGGTCCTTATCTGCCAGCCTTTTAAAAAAGCCTTCCTCAAATTCAACCCCCACCCTGACCTTTTAGGCTTCTCTACCCAACACTCCCATCAGGTCAGGCCAGTTCTTGGGAGTGGTGGACACTGGGGAGGGGATCTGGCTTTTGCCCTGAATCCCAGCAAGCTAAGGAAAACTTTTCTTACACTGCCCTAAATTGCCCTTTCTCCAGAGTGGGTCAAAAACCAAGGTGGATCCACCTTTAGAAGCTCCTGATTGGCAGGGGACGATGGCAGAAGAGATGTTCTAATTGGAGAAGCGGATTTTACACCCTTGCCAAGGCCTTTCTTCCATGCCTCTTTCAGCCCAATAACTGTTTTTTTAAAACTGAGCTAGGAGAGGAGAAGGCAAGAGAGTTTACAACCTCCAAGCCCCCCAAAGATTGAAGACAAGGGAAGGATTGAAAGAGAAGACCTAGGAGACTTTACCCCTTCTTAAGTTAGAGGAAGGCCAAGAAAACTTTGGGTGAGGGGGGAGGAAAAAAAAAAAACAGGCATCAGTTCATCAAGGAATACAACAAAACCCAGCTTCTGAAAATGATGCTAAACACCAGCTCTTTTAACCAAATGCCACCAAAGTAGCCCACAATCTTTCTCCAACGTTTTGGAATTGGGAGGGGGGGGGAGAGGAGAGAGAATCTTAGAAAAGAGTCTGAGTTCACCAGCTGCCCCCTTCAGAATCAGGCACAAAGAAATGCCATCCACCACAACAATATGAAAAAAAGAAAAGAAAAATAGAGAGCAAACTCTTAAAGAACATCGGATCAGGAGGGAAGGAAAGGATCGATGGTGGGGTGGGGGGTGGTTGATATTAGAACTAGAGGCCTAACCAAGCAGAAAATTTGCCAGGCTGGTTCAAAAGGCCACAGGGCTATATAAGGAGAGCCTGCCTTTTGGAAACACATCCCATTAAGTTCAATGCTCCAGTGAAGGTGAAGAGCTGCTCTGTTTTGCAGACCCTTCTAGCCGATTTTTAACACTGTATAACTTTTTCTCTTCGTTACAAAAAAAAAAAAGGGGGGGGGAGAAAAAAAGAAAGAAATCGAACCTATACAAATATTCTATCCATTGGAAGAACAATTTCACACCTTAAAATGACCACAAACAGCTCAAGACAACAGGCTGTCCCATCGCTTCAACCTCAGATCCGATTAGTTATACACTTCACATCCATCCTAATATTGTGATCTTTCTCAATTAAATAATAAAACGTAATCTAGAGTGACATTTCCTACTTTTACACTGAAGGGGGAGAAATAACTTTTCTTTTTCTCCCTACTCATTCTGTGAAATTAAATTATTTGTGATTACAGAAGGGGGGAGGAGGGGGGGGGAGAGGCTAAACATGCTCCAGGTAACATTTTGGAAATTTAATGTTTTTGTTTTTTTTAGTTTTGAAGAAAAAATATCTGTCTGGCAGAGCTGAACCTCTCTGCCTTCACCAATATTTCCTTCCATTCTGCAAATTAAAATAGAACTGTGATCCAAGCTCCCTTTTAACACCATTTTTGACCATATCTAAGTAATCCAACATATATAAAGAGAAGAAAAACAGTGGCACACACAAATCACCCCTTCAGGCTTACTTCCCCACCAAGATAGTTAGGAGAGTCGTACAAATGGTCAGATATCAAATAATATTTTAATTTCTGAATACTTTCAATTTTTTTTTCCTTGGAATATAACACACAAAGACTGGACCAAACAGTTTTCAGTTATTATAACTTTTACAGTATACAGAAATGTTGCACTTAAAAAAAAACCTTCAGTTTTTTTTCTTTAAAACACAAAAAACTGTAAACTCTAAGGTACTGAATCAACCACATTATCTATAAGTGCCAACAGTAGTGTTATTTTTTTTTGTCATGCTGAATTCAATGGGTTTTTTTTCTTTTTCTTTAAAAAAAGGGAAAATATCAACAAGTATTATAATACAAAGAGCTTGCAAATATACAAACAGATAGAGGAACTCGGACAACTAGGCGGAACCCAATTTCATTCAAATTACAAAAAAGTTAACTTTGTGATGAGTCTCTCTGTGATTTTCTGTGTACATATATGTATGCATGTTTTTTTTTTTTACCAAAACCATCTTGTGTCTTGGACACAATCTGCCTCCAAAAAAATACCCTATTCCCTTCCAAAATCCATATTTTGCCATATATGCATTTATGTGTTTTTGTGTGTATATATGTGTGTGCCTTGTATTTATTTACATAACACACACACACACACACACATATACTATACACATACATCTCCCAGCAGATGGGGTACAGGCAGGTTGATCGTGGTTCACTTTAATAATTAAAAAAAGCTATAATTATAGTTGTTGTAGCTTGAAGCTAAATTTTGGGCTGACCGGATTTAAGTGCGCTTCCATCTTTCTAGAATTATTTTGGGGTGGGGGAGGTGTCTTTATTCCCAATTTTATGTTCTTCTCAGAAACCTTTCCAAGACAGTTTTAATTCTTTCAGAACATATACTTTTTAAAGGATACACAGTTCTTTAAAAAAAGAAAAGAAAAATGAAACCAAGATTATATCAAAATTATTATAGAACCACAGAATAAACTGGTTTGGAACCAGGATTTCTTTTTTTAAAAAAAAAAAAAAAAAAAACCAAAACAGAATCCTATAGGTACACAGACAATGTTGGACAAATCAATAATTTGGAGAGAGAGGGGGGGGTGAGGGGGGGGGCGATAGAGGAGAGACAGAGACAGAGAGAGAAACAGACAGGAAGAAAGAGGAATTATCCCCATTATGTTAATTTTCTACAGGTTTGCTTTTTTTAAAAAAAATGCACTTTTAGTGAGAGGTTGCATTTCGAAGTTTTAACACCCCCTCAAAAAAAAAGAAAGAACAAAAGAAAGAAAGAAAGATTTTTTTCAAGCGAAAGAGAGAAAAAGAGAGAAATAGTAACTTGTGAAAGACAAGGGAATTTTAATGCATTGTGTAAAAAGTCCATTGAACAAGTCTTTCTTTTGTTAAAAAAAATCCATAGTCCATTCAAATTATTCTCCTCTCTTCTTTTAGATGTGACATCCTTGCTTAACCGGAAGGACGTTTACACAACCGCCAGACCCAAATGTCACTCGCGATTCCTCTGTTCCAATTTTTTTTCCATTTTGTGTGTGTGTGTGTGTGTGTGCGTGTTTTGTTTTGCTTTGTCCAATTCTCTGATTTGTGGAATTATTATTTTTTCCTCCTCCTCTCTCCAACATATTTTTTCTCTCCCCTTTTTCTCTTATTGGATGGCCATATACGGCCAGTTAAAACTGCTTCCAGACAGTAGCATATCTCTGATAAGGGTTTCTATGGGGGTTTTACCTACCAAACGGACGAAAAACAATTGCTCTATGACCGAGGAGGAGACGGTGCGAAGAGAGGGGAGACGTAACAACAGTTTCCCAAAACGGGTGGGCTGGTTTGGATACTGGCTCCTGACGTACTCTTCCAAGGCGCACTGGGACTTCTCCTGTAAACTTTCAACGTGCGCTACATCGGATAGACCACACGCATCTAGAAGAAAAGGGGGGTCAAAGAAAAAAAAAGGGGGGGGAACCATCATCAGTGTTAAATAAGACACGGTTTTCTTGTACAAATGGACGCACAGACCCATCCTTGCCACAACTGCAAGCGTGGTTGAATTCACTGCACCGACCCAAAGCCCCTGGGCAAAATGGTAGGCCTTGCACCCTGATTAAAAAGAGGTTTAGGCCAAAAAAAAAAGGGAAGGGGGGCTTAAGATTTTTTTTTTCCCTCTGGATTTGGGTTCCAGCTCAGCTCAGCCCCACCAGGGTCTCTTGCTCATCAGCTCCGGTGGGTTTTCTCTTCCCGACCCTCGCAAACCCTCCCTTCCACGCACAATCCAGCGCCCCAAATCCAGCCTTTTGCACAATTTCCCTCCTGCACCTGCGGCTGCAGGAGACTGAAGCAGCTCTTAATGGTCAAGGAAACATCGCGGGATTTTCTCCCGAGGAAACCTGTTTTTGAAGCTAGCAAGGCGCTTTATTTAGTGTTTAAAGTCTGTCTGTCTGTCTATCTGTCTCTCTCTGTGTGTGTGTGTGCTTGATAGAGGAAGACAGCACGCTAAGCACGTGCTGAAGCCCCCTCCCGCAAGGGCGCCGAGGTTTCTAAGTCTTAATTGCCCCCTCCCTTCCTTAAATTCTTAAACGAGGGCGGGAGTCTGTCGCCCTCTCTCCCCCCCCCCCCAACCTGCACGGATTTTTAATTAATTAATTTATTTTTGGCATGGTGTTGGGAAAAGGGAAGATCGTGTGTGCCCCCCCTCCAAAAAAAAAAAACATATTGGGAAAAATAAATGATGCAGAACCTAACCGATAGAACATGAAAGCGTTTTTAAAGAAGGTAGGTTCAGAAATTAGCTCGGCTCAGCTCCAGAGAATTGAGCCGGAAGGAAAGGAAAGGAAGAAAGAAAGAAAGAAAGAAAGAAAGAAAGAAAGAAAGAAAGAAAGAAAGAAAGAAAGAAAGAAAGAAAGAAAGAAAGAAAGAAAGAAAGAAAGAAACGATTTCCCCTAAAAGAGATACCGCAGTTTCTCCTCCAGTCTTTGAAAGTGATTTAAGTGGTCCTTTAAAACTGATCTTGTCAGTTTAGCTTATTCAAGGGCAGCCAAGCAGAATCTGATCTCTCTCTTCATTAGAGCTGTTTTCTCCCTCTTCCCCTCTGTTGGATTTAACACACACACTCACATACACAAACACACTCACCACATATAATATATAAAAATAAAATAAATATGGCTCCACATTTGACAAGCTAAAATACAATGGAAGCCCCCTTTTAATCAAAAGCTGCCTTGACTCTGGTTGTGACCTTAGCTGGCTGGGTAAAGTACCAACATATGCATATTTTGAAAGACATTAGAAACCCTGTCCAGGATCTATAAAAAAGGCCCAGGAAGAAGAAAGGACAGACAGACAGACAGAAAAAGAAAATCAAATGACTCTGCTGGCTTTCCAATACATGCCAGGCCCTGCGGTATATTAGGGCGGCTGAATTGGTCAGTCCCGCATCCGTTTCCGCCCCCTCCTCATTTTATAACTCCACAAAATCAGATAACAGAAGTTTTATCTACCTTGCAAAGGCAATTTACATACAGATCCGTATTTTGCAAACAGTCATAAATCTCACGCATTAAGGGCAAACCATGCCTTGAAGTGTTTCCCGGAAAGGGGAACAATATTAATAGCACTAATTGCAATCATAATCATAAATGCGGAAGATAAATGTCTTTGAAGTCGATTTTTTGGGAGAAGGAGAAAGGTAGCATTTGAAGGGAAAGCCCTAAGACATTCTTCCTCTTTTAAAAGACACTGAGATACACACACAGAGAGAGAAACTCTACAAACACACCATATCACACACACTCACACTTCTTTCTAGAATTGTTTCTGACAACCAGCCACATTTGGAGCTCAAGTGATTTGGGTGGGGAACGAAGATTTGAACAGGGGGGAAATGCAATTATGGAAAGCAATAATATATAAAAGGAAGTTCAGGTCATGACCTAAATTTTGGACAAAGTCCAGGAAGGCACTTGGTTTCCCCCAGATCTCCCATAACACAACAAAAAAAAACTGAATCGTGAGACTTTATTTTCTCATATAAGCTGCACTTAGCTAGGCCAGTTTCCTGATATTTCTATATATGTGCATTTCCACAAGCCTTGCCTGCACGTATGTGGAGTGAATGTTTTTCCAGGATTGTTTACTATTTAGGAAAGAAGACATTTTAAGATATGACTTCAACTGCTTTCTCTGGGCTATCAGGCAAACTTTAGAGACCTGGTCTCATGAATTGTTATTATTATTATATTACTCCGTGTAGTATAAAAGACAGGCATGATTTGAAATATTTCACCTCCCGAGTTAACCCCAGATGTCTTACTCAACCAGATTGAACCATGGCTTATTAGATTTCATCATACCTTCCATTGTTGTTTTATAACTGTAGCACTATTTTTATATAGGAGAAAGTTGACACAGAAATATATTCTCTCCCTAGTCAGAATCTCCCCCCATGTCTGGTGGCTCAAATGGCCTATTTTCTGCTTTTATGACTTGCTAAAATGGAGAGAAGAGGGAAGACCCTTGAATGCTGCCATTTCTGAATTACAGCGGCCTTATATTATATATTGCAGTTATTGATGGGAAAAAATATGTTTAGGAAGGTTGATTCAGAGCGAGCTCTGGTTTGGAGGGGCAGCAATTTAAATATGTGTGGCACATACGTTACATTTTAACTTATCATATTTTCTAAATTAAGGACAAAACCTGTCTCGTTTAGACAGTAGGCCAAGAGTTGTTATAGTGCAGATTATCTGCTCTAACCACGTCTAGGATCAGATCAGGTTTGTTTATTGATGATAGTGATGGTGGTTATTATTATTAAACTGAGCAGTCTATCTCCTGGCTTGGCGGACTTAATTTTTCTTTTTATTGAAGCAAAGTTTTTCATTATCCCTTTTTTTTTCATTTGGCTGACCAATGTCATTTAGCACCTTGCCTTTCTTTCAATGGTCTCAAAATATGAAGCTGGGCTGTTCTAGTTTCATTGACACAAAAGCCCATCTTTCTGAGCTCAGTGGGACAACTCTAAAGACAACTCCAAGACGTACACACATCCCCCATTCACAGCTATTCAGAGGGGCTCCATTAAAACAAAACAGGGCCGTTTTGTTTAAACCCTAGGTCCTTACAATTTTTATCCACTCTCCTTACTATATAGTTTCTCGATTTTTTCCCCCTTTTTTTAAAAATGTCTTTTCTAATGAAAGAGAAGAGAACTTTCTAAACTTTAACCTTAGGCCTGCACAGCTGACTCAGATACAGAAGGATACAGCCTCCCCATCAAACCACAGCTCTAATCCCCCTGTTTCTGCCCCCCCACCCCAAAAGCCAACCAACCCACAACAAAACGCCCCAGAGAACTCCTTCCTCACCCCTTTCTCGCCTTTTCCATTTCTTCTAGGAAAATCGAGAAGAAGGGAAAAAGGGGAAGGGAGAGAGAGGCTGCTTTCTGAGGCCTGAATCCCACTGCCCACCAGCACTTGGAAAGCAGAGGTAACCAACCCCCCCAGCCCCCAGCAGAGGCCGCCCCCTACCTGAGGTGAAGAGGACAATCGCCTTCAAGCAGCTGTATTCCGCCGAATCCACGTGTAGGGCTTTCAGCTTCTCCACCTGCTCCTGGAAAATGCGTATGTGGTCCATAAAGGCGACCACGCGGTCGGCGGACATGGGCGACGCGTGGAGGCCGGCGGCGGCCAAGAGCGGGGCGACGTGGAGAGGCATGGAGCACTGGGCGGCGTTGAGGACAAACAACTCGCTCCAGGTGAGCCTCAGCAGAGCCACCTGGTCGGTGATCTGGAGGTCGGGGAAGAAAGGAATGTTCCGAGCCCATTCCACCGCGCTGAAAAGCATCCGGGCGGCCAACTCACAAATGTTCTCGATGCCCATAATGTTGTTCGGCTGCATGCACTGGCTGCCGAAGCGAGAGGTCGGGTAAGGCTCTGCGCGCAGCAAGAGGGAAATATATCCGGAGAGGTACGAATGACAGTTCAGGGGGTCCCCGTTGGTTAAGGCGAACTGGCCGTGGGTCGGCTGTGTAGGTGGCATTCTGCCCCTCTGGACGGCTGCCGTGAATAAAAAAGAAACTGCAGCAATTAATACCTGCATTGCTAAGGAAGGCTGAGGGTGAGGAGAAGGAGGATGGTGGTGCTATCCGAACTAAGCTGGCTGGCTTTCTGGGGTGGGGGCAGCAGGAGGGGAGATGGAGGGGAGAAGGGAATCCGAGGGACCTGGGAAGGAAGGTCAAGGCACAAGACCCCCTTCTGCACTGACTGGAAGTACAGACCTTCACATATTTATTTGTGTGATAGCTGGGGAGGGGAGGGAGCGACACAGATCTGGACATGGAAGGGAGACTGAATGCTTAGGGTTTCAGCTCAGGGGGGTGCAATGCTAAGAGGCCGACCCCCTCCCCCGCCACAAGAGATCCAAGCAGAAGCTGTTTGGAAACGCCTGGCGTGAAATTATCCCACGTTTTCAACCAGCCTGCCTTCTGAAACCTTCTCGGCCTTGTCCTTCCTAGCAGCCCTTTCCTTGCACACACACACACACACATATTACA
Organism: Bungarus multicinctus; assembly: GCA_023653725.1. Taxonomy (NCBI): domain Eukaryota; kingdom Metazoa; phylum Chordata; class Lepidosauria; order Squamata; family Elapidae; genus Bungarus; species Bungarus multicinctus. Next base: position 5,631,896 of record CM042843.1, read on the forward strand.
ATAATAAAAAACAAAAAGCAAGAGGGAAAAATATCCGCCAGGCCAAGAGATAAAGAAAGAGAAGGGAAGAGGAGAGGAGAGGAGAGAGCCATCTCCAGCGCGGCTTCCCCACTTGCTCCAAACAGGCCGGAGGGAGAGAAAAAAGCGAGCGAGCAAGCAAAATAAATACTATCAAGTAAACAATGCCGGCGGGCTAAGGGGGAAATATAGGTCCTCCGGACCCTATTGTTATATTTTCTCCTCTGCTCCTGGCCGGGAGCGAGAGGAAGCGGAGGGGCTGCTGGAAAACTCTTCTGCAGAAAGTGGGCCTTTGGTTTTGTTCATAAATTTACATGGTGGTGACAGAGGAGAGAGAGAAAGAAAGAGAGAAAATGAAAGAAGCCGAGATTCGCGGCAAAGAAAGCCGAATTAGGGCGAAGCGGGAGGAGGGCGGGTTGCCTGCAGCCTGACCCCTAACGTTTCCCAAAGCCGGCAAGACCCCCTCGAAGTGGGGAAGCTGCTTTCACCCTCACCCCCCCAAAAAAACCATCCAACCCGGGGCGGCTGAGAGAGTGGAAGAGGCGCGCTACGCCATTAAAACAAGAAGCCGTGCCTCGCCTTTCGCTCGCCGAGCTTTTTCGCCGCGGCGCTCCATCTTGCGGAAAGAGAGAAAGAGAAAAAAGGAGAATAAAAATGCAAAATAAAATATTTTTTTTTTTAAAAAAAATCCCCGCTCGCTGCTTCGGCTCCCTTTAAAAAGGCTTTCAACGCTTCCGAGATCTGCTTCGCGTCGTCCTCACCCCCCCCAAACCCCGGTTCCCCGCTGCTGGGCTTCCCAACGCCTCCCCTCCGCCGCTTCCAAATCACAAAATGAGCTAACTCTAAAAGCAGGGAAACGGGGAACGTTTTTATTGCCATCTTCCCAAGGCCGAAAGGACCTCGTGGAAGAAAAAACGAGCCTTCTCCGGAACTCCGGGAGAGCCGACCAAAACCCAGTGGAACCTGCCGGAATTCCGAACGGAAGCCCCGATCGATCGATCCGGGATTTATTTATGGGTTCTGGTTATTTACAGAGCAGGAACCGAAAGGAAGAAGGCTGATGGGGGGGAGGGAAGGAGGAAGGGGAGGCGAGAGAGAACAAGGGAAAGAAGTTTACGCAGCTAAGATTGCCCCGAAGCCCCCCCCCCCCTTCTTTCTTTTTATTGCTTTCATTCCCGGGATCTATCCCAGCTACGGGAGACCCCCCCCCCCCACGAGCCATTTCGAGGAGGATGGGAAGCGGGAAGAGAGCGCGAAGAGAGAAAAGTTGTTTGGCTTGGGGTCGGGAGTCTTAAGGAAAGCCATTTTAGTCCTTCCAACCTCCCACTCCGAGCCCAGAAACTCAAAGCGGGTTTCTCTCCCCTCGCCTCATTTCCTCCCACTTCAGGAGAACAAATCAACCGCAGACCAGGGCTTATATTTTTAAAAAAGAAGGAAAGGAAAGTGCTACAAAGCCCCTCGACTTTGTGCGAACAAAACAAAACAGACTTTAAAATAATATTAAGAAGAAGAGCAGCAGCAGCAACATTAACAACAATCAAGTCTCCAGACCTCCCACCGCAGGCTGGATTTCAGTTTTTAGAGGGGATCCTGGCATACCCAGAGGCGCTATTATTATCCCCGCCTCGACTGCCCCCCCCGGCCCCCCGCCGACGGATGAGAAATGGAAAACAAATGAAATTCCAATACCTTCCCGTCTCATGCCAACCTTCAGGCATTTCTTGAGGCGGCAATATTGGCATTGGTTGCGGTGATGTTGGTCAATGGGGCAGTTCCGGTTGGCGCGGCACGTGTAGCTAAGGTTCCTCCGGACGCTCCGCTTGAAGAAACTCTTGCAGCCTTCGCACGTAAATTGCCCGTAGTGTTTGCCGCTGGATTTGTCCCCGCACACCACGCATTCGATGTGCTGCTGCTGCTGCTGCTTCTCCCCTTGGTTTTGCTGGCTGCCCGGGTTGGTTTGAGCTGGGGTGCTGGGGGGCCCTCCTTGGCCGGGCGTCTGTGGGGTGTGGGGGGCGCCGGTGGGAGCTCCCGGCACCGGGGCAGCTTGCGAAGGCTGCGTTCCTTGCGGGCCGGTCACATCGTCCTGCGGGTCTCGCCAGGCGCCCACTACCATTGCCATATCTAAGGGACACCGTGGCCAAATCGCGCGGCCCCCCGTCGCTTGCTGTGGCCGCCGGATCCGCTTCTCCGGCCGGTTGCGCCTGCCGTTGGGAGCCGGAGCGAGCTGTGGCGGTCTGAAGAGAAAGGGAGGGGGGTTTCCACTTTTATTTGTAGTGTATTTGCTCTCCCCCCTCCAGCCTTTTTCTCTCGCAGTTCACGCTGGCAAAGTTAATTCTGGTTTTCTTGGTTTGGAAGTTGCTCTGGAGGAGAAGGGAGCGCGTTGTAATCGGCGACGGTGGTGGTTTTTCTTTTAATTTTTCCCGTCTCTCTCTCTCGCTCTCTTGTTGGGTTCTCCCCCCTCTCCTTTTGCCGGTCCTTCCGTTCAGTTTAATTTAATGCCTTGAGTGGAAAGGGTGGGGGGGCAGATGGTAGAAAAGATAGCACGGCTCTTCTCCCCCCAGTTACAAGGGCAAAATAGTAAATAAATGCGGGAAGCAGACACGCACGCACGCAGCAAGCAGGCAGGCGAAAGTGGGGTTGAGAAAGGAAAAGGGGAACGCGGACGAGTTGGACGGGAGGAAAAAGAAATAAGAAAAAAAAATTAGGCGAGGAGGAGGAAGACGCGAGGCGATTGTCTTAGCAAAAGAGGAAGAAAAGTAAAAAAAAATTACAAAAGGGAACGGCTGGGGGGAGAGAGAGAGAGAGAGAGAGCGCGGTTCCCTTCAAAGATCTCTCCCTCCCTCTCTCTCTTGAAGCCGACCCGAGTTGCAAGGACAGAGGCGGGGGTCTGGGGGCCAGATCCAGCGAAGCCCGCAGTCAGCCATTCAGAAAAGCCATGGAAAGCAAGCAAGCCAGGCGGAAGCCCGCAGCAGCTCGCAGGAGGCGCAGGCGAGCCCAGAAAGAAATCCCACGCTCGGCACGCCGGCCCGCGGACCCGGCCTGGCTCCTGCTCCTGGCGGGGTTTCGATCAGATGCCCCGCTCGGAGTTTGGCGAAGCTGTAGAAACATCAACCGGGGAAGAGGAGGAGGAGAAGAGGAGGAGGAGGAGGAGGGGAGAGAGAGAGAGGGAGCGAGAGGGAGACGGGGCGGGCGGGGGGGGGGTTGAAAGGAACCAAACAAAAACCACACGCGCGCGCGCTCCCACTCACACACGCACTCTCCACGCGCTCACGCACCCGCGCGCGCTCTCTCTCTCACACAGACACACGCGCACCCCCTTCTTCCTCCCTCCCTTCCCCAAAATCGGAAGTCTCTCCCGGCTTCTCCTGCGCTCGGCTTGGCTCCTCTTTTGCCGTCGGCTGCTTCCCTTCTTCTTCTTCTTCTTCTTCTCCTCTTTTCTTTCCCCTCCTCCTTTTTCCTCCTCGGCTGCGGCTACTCCGGCTCTCGTTCCCTTTTCCTCCTCCTCCTCTTCCTCCTCCTCCTTCTCTTTCTCCTCCTCCTCTTTTCCCTGCTGCTGCTGCTGCCGCCGCGGCCGCCGCTGCTGTCGTCGCCGCCGCCGCTTGCCCGCGCCTTATGCTACTCCCGTTTCTTTCGCAAGTGGGTCTCTTTAGCAAATCTGCTTCCTCGCACAACACATGGGGCGATAAGGGGAGGAGGAGGAGAGGGAAGGGGGGGGAGGGAGGGAGGCGGCGGGGCGGCTGGAGGAGGAGGAGGAGGAGGAGAGAGGATCGGGGGAGGGAGGGAGATCGGGCGAGCGAGCCAGCCGGCGAGGGGGGCAACCGGCGTGAACTCTCTCCAGGCTTAAGAAACCCCCCAGCCGGAGAGAGCGATAAAAGGGCGGCTGGAGGAAGAGGCGAGGGGGCTGGACGCTGGTGCCGAGGGCGGGGGAAGCGCCCCAGAGAGGAGGAGCGGGGTGGGGGGAGAAAGAAAAGAGGCGGGGGGGTAATAATAAATAGCAAGGGGCAATATGTATATCTCTATCTCTCTATGCACTGGGGCTTGGCATGCATGTGAAAGTAGGGATCGCTTGCGGGGTGGGGAAGGTGGCGGGGTGGAAGTGGCGTTGGGGGGGGGGGGCGGGCGGAGAGAAAGAGAACAGGAAGACAAGAGATTTCAGGAGCGGCGATTGCAAAAGCGGGGAGGGGAGAAAGAGAGAGAGGAGGGGGCGATGCACAGGCACCCTGAGCAATACTAGCGATGGGGACGATTAAAAATAATACTAATACTAATAAAAGAGGGAGGGGGGAAAGGGAGAAAAGAACAAAAAGAAAGAAAGAAAGAAAGAAAGAAAGAGGGGAAAAGAGGAGGGGGAGGCGAGAATCCCAGGGATGCAATGTGCGGGAGAGGAGGAGGAGAGGCGGGGGGGAGTTACAGGAGTGAATGCGATTTATAGGAGACCGGCTGGGGCGAGCGGCGGAGCCTTTCTCCGCGCTCAGCTCACCCAGCTCTCTATATAGTGAACTTTGACACCGCGGCTGCAACTTAGCACACGTTGCCATGGCGACCGCTCGCCTTATAAGGCAAGAGGCTGCCTTTGACTGGTCAAAAGCTCGCGGACCTCCCCTCGGCCCTCATTGGTCAGTGTAGCCTTGTGCGGGGCTGGGGAATGGCTTGGAAGCCCGGCAAAGTCCGCGCGGTCCTAAGGCGAGTCCCGTTCGACTCCATCCCTTAACGCGCACACACACACTCTCTCTCTCTCCTCTCCCCCCACCCCGCTTTTCCACCCATCGCTCTGAACCCTCTCCGTCTGTCTGACTTTTTAAATTTTATTTTATTTTAATTTTTTTCCTTCCCTTTCCCCCTCTCTGCATCCCTTCCACTCCTTCTTCCCAATTCTTTTAAGAGGATTTTTTTTTTTTTTTTGGAACTCAGAGAAACAACAGTAGGATGATGAGAATGTATCACCATCATAAGTAGTAGTAATAGTAGTAGTATCACAATACGGTACAGTGTACTCAGTGATCCCTCTTGTATGGCCATGGATTCTTTTTGGGTAGAAATGAACTTGGTTTTGAAGCTGGGATTCTACACAAAGGCAAATTTGCAACCCTCTTCGGAAGAGAAGTTGTTAGATCAGGGGTTGCGTTTCCTTACCTCTGAAAAGTTGACCTGTTTGCAGGAGGGTTATCCTGGGCTTTATGGAGCACTGTTCCTGAGGCTGAACTGGGTGTGTGTGTATGTGGGGAGGGGAAATCCCATTTGGGCTACAGTGGGAATTCAAAATATCTGGGCAAAATATCTGAATCAATATTTTGCACAACTTAAGATCACTTCAGTGTTGAAATACCCATTAGGATCCATTGCGGATTCAAGTTCTACAGGTACAGAGAGTGAACTTGTAATCACCTGACACAACAGGATAATGATAATAATAATGCAACCAACCATAGTGATAATAACACGGCCCGACCTCTTTAGAAGTCGAAACGCTTATAGTCTCTTTAATATTCTCACGCTGATCTTGCGGTTTGCCCAGACTTAAAAAGTCTAACGTGATCTCACCGTCTGAGCCCAGCGGTTAAAGCTGGATTTCCAAGCTGAACATTTACAAAAACCCTACATCTCTAGGTTAAACCTCTGATTTCTTTAACTCTGGGGCAGAAGGGTCTTCTTCCCTGGAGGCAGAGAGCCAGCCTAGTTTTCTTCTTCTGCAGAAAACTCTTGCAACCTGGCTGGAGCTTACAAATGGGATAGGCACCGATCAGCTCAACGCAGAGAGAATAGAAGAGAGGAGATGGTGACCAACTTTAGAACAGTGACCTTAAACTTAACGGTTCCCTTGAGATCCCTGCCATTCTTCTCTGCCCCACCGGGAATGATGGTGGTGATGATAATTCTCTTCCATTTTGATGACTTTTGCTCCATGTTTCACACATACACGAGAACGCCTTAGTAACAAGATGCATGCACCCACTTCAGGCTGCTGCTGTGTCACCAAAAGATTCATACCCAGATGCTTGTCTTGGGCCAAGGCAAGGAGAACCGAAGGGGGAAAAATAAGACCAAACAGGATTTTACTCCCAAGAAAACACATTAAAAAACTACGCAAGGGGGAAATTTCAGAAGTCCCTCCTCTGCCTCCTGTTCACACGATTCCATTTCTTCCTCTGAACCAAGTCGCCTTTATTCAGTTCGCCACAAAATCCAAAAAACCCGCACCAAAAGGAAACGTCCCAACGTTATGAGGGATCTCCAGAACAACCCAATTAGATTTTTTTAAAAAATAGTCTGAGCTGAAGGGAACCATTCAAACCTCCCAACAATGGAAATCCAGACCTAAGAAGGGATGGGTAGAGGTTGCCAATCTCAGCAAAGAAATCCATTTTCCCCCGAGAAGGCAAACAAACCAATAAGTAAATTAAAACTCTCCAAATTGGACGAGAAAAGAGGATAGACACCCGCACAAATTGTGCAATGCGGCATATATGGATGCGGGTGGACGTGGTGGATATGTACAAACGCACACGCGTAGAGCAATCTGTACTAACCTATTCCTATGTGTATGTGTGTGTACTTAATATATCATATATGTAGGTATATTTAGAGAAACGAGGTTAAGTTAGACACATTCGAAAGGAGCAATAAAATCTTAAGAGTTCAGCGTCCCGCAACGGCACTCATTTGTCCCATTGCAATCTTACGACCTTCATTTCCGCTCTTCATAATACACTTATTTTTGAAGGGGGGGGAGAGACAGGACAGCAGAAAGGAAGGCTGCTGTTAAAAGCTCGCAGGTGTGTGGAGGAAAGTCAGGAAAAATGGAAATATAAGCCCGTGTCGCTTCTGGCCCAGTTGGAAATTCCGTCATTCCTGCCCCTTCCTCTGGTCAATTTGGAGGTGAGGGTGAAAAGCCCCCTCTGTCCTCAGAATGGGGCCCGTTGGAAGGTCTCTCTCTCTCCCTCCCTCCCTCCCTCTCCCTCTCTCTGTTTCTCTCTTTCTTTCTATTCCTCTCTCCATCTCTCTCTCCCCCCCCTCCCTCTCTTTCTCCCCAGTGCAAAATCGCCGAGCCTTCGGGTGGCCGCGACCTAACGCCTTGGCCCTTTTTCCCGTCCACTCAGCACTAAGAAACACGCCCGCTTCCATGCGTATGCAGGCTGAGTTCACACAACAAGCATAAAGCAGGTCGCAGAGAGATTAGCGGCTGGGGCAGAAGCGAGGCTAGCTTGTGTTAACCTTGTTTGTGGAGGTTGGAGGGGGCGCACGGCCGGGCCGAATCCAAACCGCTGCGTTAGGGAATACCCAGGGCCCATTCCTCCAGCGGGTTAACTTCAGTCACCAGGTGAACCTGTTGCCGGTTGAATTCGACCAGCGAAAAGCCGCAGGAATCGAGCTGGGAAGGTCCCGGCTCTCAAGCAACTTCCGCTGGGGAAGGGTCTCGGTTTCTCTTGCGCGACTTCTCGCAGGCAGGGTCGGCTCGAAGAAGCCAGCAGGGGGGAAATGAACAGCAAACCGGAGAGCCGGAGGTCTTTTTCCCCAACACAAAGGCGACCCGAGAGAGAGAGAGAGAGAGAGACCTGCGAGGAGAAAGGTGGCGACGGCGGCGGCTTTGTCCCTCGCGGAGTTTTTCTGGACCCGCGCGAAAGAGACATGCATTTGCCACGGGAACGGGGACGCGCGGAGAAAAAGGGAGCTGCCAAGCAGATCCAGTGGCGGAGCGCCGATCCGCTTTCCCTTCTCTTCCAAAGCGCTGTCGGTGCTGCAGGCGGCCGGGGCGGGCCAGGATGTTGGCCGGCGGCGGGAATACCTGGCGGGGACGTGTGTGTGTGTGTAATTCAGGGTTAGTCGCAGGTAGCCCGCGAGCGCGCAGAAGTCAGGGATAACTCAGCTAGCTGGGATCGTCGAGGGCCGGCTGAACGCGGATCCTCCAGGGCCGTCCATTGCAAGGAAGGAGGCTACATTTCGTGGCCGGGGACTCCCCCCTCCCCAGCTTTTACGTTTCTCCCCGAGGATGTGTTCTAGAAGGCGGTGCGGGACTAACTTTGGGTGGTGGCGACAGACGGGGAGCGCCAGCAGTTGAGAGTAAAGGAGAAGTATGTTCACCTGCCCGTTTGAAAAACTGGGGTTCGGGGCCGGAGAAATGGGGGGATCTGAAAACAAATTAGAGCAAATGGGGAGAGACAGGAGAAAGGCGGAAAGCCGGCCCAAACTAAGGCATGGCAAGAAAAAGAAAAGAAAAAGAAAGTTGAGAACGGGAAAATCTCTTTCTCTTGTGTTTCGGGCCTTCTTTCCATCCCCTGCCGGCCTGTATGTGGGTGGCAATTCGGAGCGGTCCCTTCTTTCCCGGCGGATCTTTTGGGTCGCTCTGGCTGAAAGAAGGTGAGGGAGCTGCTTTCCTCCTTGCCCCTTCTGGCCGTTTCCCTTTCCCTCCCAGCTCCACCCGAAAGACCTTGGAAAGAGGTGAAAGCGGCCCACGCTGCGTGGCTCTCATCTTTCAAGCCAATGTAATTTTTTAACCGTTGGGCTAGTGGCACTTTAGGGGGACGGGGAACACCCCCCCCCCCAGGGACTATCAAAGCGGGACCCTTTGGAAAAATTTACAGTGCGAAATTAGAACATATGCTAGCAGAGAGCCAGAGGGGCGGCGAGAGAGAAAGGGCGCTCCAGAGAAGTGAGGGGAGGGAGGGAGAGAGAGAGAGACAGACAGAGAGAAGGGGGAGAGGGAGGGAGAGAAAGAGAGAAAGGTGGGGGAGAGAGACAGAGAAGGGGGAGACACACACAGAGAGAGAGAAGGGGAGAGAGAAGAGAGAGAGGAGAGAGAGAGGCAGAGAAGGGAAGAGAGAGAAAGAGACAGAGAAAAAGAGAGAGAGAGAGTTAGAAGGGGGGGGGGAGAGAAAAGAGGGAAAGAGAAAGGATAGAAACGGGGTGGGGGGGCGCAGAGAAGCTGGCTGAGAGACACCAGAAGTACAGTATGCGCCTGCCCCCTAGCGAAAGTCTATCACTGGCATAAAAAAAACCCCTTCAACTTTCAAAAGAAACGAGCGGCTCTTAAAGTGAAAGATACTTGTTGGGGGGGTGGGAAAGGGGGGGGGTTTGCACGCGGAGCTAGGCTAACTAGGCGGATGGGGGGGCAGGGTGAGGGGAGCAGAGGAGCCGCGGCTAAACGCCTAGAGTTTTTAACCATCTCCCTGATTTCTCTGCTCCCATATCCCCCCCTCTCCCAGGCCGTTGAATTTATCCAGACAGGTTGCTTTGACCTCCGGACTCCGATCGAGCTTTCTTTCAGCTTCCGGGAAAAAAGCCTTTCTTTTAAAGGGAGGGGCGAGAAGGGATGAGTTCGAGGATATTCCCCCCCCCTTCCTTTTACAGGCAGAAGGCGAGGATGAGTGTGTATTTCTGGCTGCAGGGCAGGAGTGTCTCTTTTCGAAGCCGTATTTTTTTTAAAGTGACACCGGCGTGATATTTTTAATTCCACCCCCCCCCCGCGCCCGAGTTCCACGCAGCACGCATACGCGCGCCCAACACACGCGCGCGCGCGCATAAACACACACACACACACACACGCACGCACGCACACCCAGAGAGTTAGAAGGGGCCAAACAAAACTTTGCGCCCGAATCTTGGACCCAAGCACGGATTCCTGCTGGCGACGGTGAGTACCCCTATTTACTGATATTATCAGAAACTCTAAGCGTGGAGGGGGGGGGAGGGAGAATCAACTGGGGTTTGGGGAGCAACTTGTTGGGGTGATGGTGGAGAAATAAATAAAATCAAAGCTGTTCCTGCAAGAAAGGAAAACAACAACAGCAACAATTCCCAGCTCGGCCGAGCTAAACTGCACGTGGTTACAATCTGGGAAGGTGGAATTCTTGCCTTCGGATTCCCTCCATCACACACCCCCCTCCCAGCCTCTCCAGGCTCCCCTTTTCGTCAAATCTTTTGCGCAAACCCACGTTGTCAATCTGCCCAGTTGTTGCCTTGGATTAACTCCCCCCCCCCCCCGAACGCTCTCGCACAATCGATTGGCAGTGGGGTTCGGGGAGCGGAGAAGTGGGGGCGCCGCCGTTAAAGTATCTTTAAGAAGCGGGTGGGCTCATCGCCGCCTCCCGTGCCCCGTAAGGAAGAAGCCTTCCCACGAACAGCAGCTCGCCCGTGCACCATCTTCTTTTCCTCGGGGTAAAGTCCGGAGCAGAAGCCCGTCCAGCACGCCCTATTCCCGCGTAACCTTTGGCAGAGAGTTCCCCAACTCTGCTCTCCTCTGCTCCGCTCCGGGGGGGCGTTGACTTAGGAAGGCAAAACCCAGGGTGGGATGGCAGCTCAGGGACGCCCTTAGCAAGGCAGTAAGCTTCAGAGGGTAACACAAAAAGCTCAACACAATCACACGTTCTCCATAATAATAATAATAAACCATAATAATAATAATATAGAAAAAGGTAGAGAAAGAGAGAAGCACTTCCGCGCCCCCCCCCCCGCAAAAAAAAACGCATCGCAAGGAAGAGGATTTGGGGGGGGGAGGGAGAGAGAGAGAGAGAGAGAGAGAGAGAGAGAGAGAGAGAGAGATTTAAAACGAGAATTAAACATACCCAAAGTATATTTGCTTTGTTCAAGATCCCAAATCGCTTGCATCTTCTTCTTTAGTTGGGCAGCGGTTGGCAAAATTGCTTTTAATTGTTATTATTATGATTATTGTTTTGCCCCTCCCTCCCTTAGGCTGTGAAGACGTATCTTCTTGGTGTTTATCTAAGCGGTTGTGCAAACTGTTTTTTTTTTAAGTGAGGGGAGGTGGAGAGAGAGAGAGAGAGAGTGAGAGAGAAAAGAAGAGAAGGGGGAAAAATTACAAGGGAAGAAAGACGGAAAGGGTGAGATGTTTCCTAGTCTGGGAAGAGACGTGTTTGGCCCCCTGTGTATTCTTCTCGTTAAGATTTTTTTTTTTAAAAAAAGGGGGGGGGATCGTGGTAGAATTATATAAATATATACAGATACAATCTAAGTTTAGGGGGGGGGGAAGGAGGTGAGCTTCTCTACGGTAGTGGAGGAATGTAAGCCTTTTAAAAAACGGAAGGGGGGGGGGGGGAAGACAGAGAGAAAAGAGCCCCCACCCAAATGTTAAGATCTGTCGCTGTTCTCACTCCTTAGAAGGAAGAGCGTCTGGTTACACCTTGTTTGGGGCTGGAAAGACGAGACTTTGGGAACACACACACACACACACACACACACACCAACAGATACGCAGGCACACACCCCTCCCCCAATGGAAAAGGAGAAAGAGGAGCGGGGAGAAGATGATCCCAAATTAAATGTGTATTGTGGAAAGATGAAAAACAGACCTTAATGTTAAAAAAAAAAAATCCTGCTTCTGCCTTTGGGTGAAAACGAGAGTAGATTGGGGGGGGGGGGGGGAACCAGGAATAACAAACCACATTCAAAACCTAAATTGCAACTGCTTTGGTGGTGGCCCAAAGCTTCAAATTCTAGGATTCCCCGCCCTTATTTTTACTTCCTTTCCTCCCCTAGTCCCCCCCCCCCTCCCTCTTTAGTAACCCACTCTCCGTGTTTAGGGTGGGCTTCAAAGGCTAAGGTCGTGAAAACCTCGAAGGCAAGAACCGACCAAGCTTAACTTGTCCTAGGAATGCAGGCAAGCCAGGCTTTGGCGGAGCGGGTTTGCTCCCTCCCCCTCTGCAGGAGCCCCCTTCCCTTTCCAGATCGTCCAAAGTGACATCCCCCCCCCCCCACAACATTTGCCTCCCTCGGGTTGAAAGCAAGCCAGACTAGCAGCTCTCATTCCCTCTGTAAGCTGAGCGGTTGGTGCCTGAAAAGAGAGAAGGGAGAGAAGGCGAATGTTCAGGTGGGAAACCTTGCTGGTCGTCTTGCTGCCTTCGGGAAGGCCGGTGGGTGGGAAGTGAAGTGAAGGGACAGACTCATGTTTGTTCCGATGGGTCGCTTCCCCACCCCTGGAGTTCCCCCCTTTTGAAGAAAAGGGGTTGTTTGAAAAGATAATTTTAAGGCAGTAACTGATGGGGGGAGGGAGAAGGAGGGAGGGAGAGAGAAGGAGAGAGAGAGGAAGGGAGTGAGAAAGAGAGAGAAAGAGAGAGAGAGGAAGGGAGGGAGAAAGAGAGAGAGAAGGGGAGAGAGAGGAGAGAGAGAGGGAGGAAGGGAAGAGAGGAGAGAGAGGAAAGGAGGGAGAAAGAGAGAGAAGGAAAGAGAGAGGAAGGGAGAAAGAGAGAGAGAAGGAGAGAGAGGGGAAGGAAGGGAGAAGGAGAGAGGGAGGGAGGGAGAGAGAGAGATGGGGTAATCAGTCACAGTAGTTGATGAAAATAAATTGTCCCAATGGCAAAAGGTTCCCATCTTTTCCAGGATTCCCAGCCCAAGGAGAGCACGAAATCCCACCGTCTTCCCCAGCTGTTAATTGAGCTTTTACAAGGCAAATGAAATTTACAAATGGATTTGTCCCAATCATTGCACACACACACACCACCACATCACACTTAATTATCTAAAAGTTCATCTAAAAGGGTGGCTTTTGGAGGGTGGGGTGTATTTGAAGGGAAGGGAAAGGGGCTGAGGTTTTTCTTTTGTAGGTCATCAGTTATAGGCCTGTAAAAAATCCTCAATCTTGGAATTGCTGTACAAGACAAAATTTGTCCTAAATGGCTGGGGAAAGCTTAAATCTAGAAGCCCCTTTTCTCCCCTCTCCCAACACCCACCAAATAATCCACACACCCCTCCCACCCCCCACCCGTGGGCCACTTCCTTCCCCCTTTCCCCTTCCAGAGTTTTCCTTGGGGTGGTGGTGGTGGTGGTTAGAATTTGTTTGTGTTTGTCTCTGAGAGTAATGGGGCAGGAAGGAAAACCGCCCTCCGAGAATTCAGCTTGCATTTTTTAGAAAGATTCATACTTTTAAATCGTAGCAATAGGAATCCATGGACATATTGTTCTCTGTTGGCAGAAAAAGCCAAAGGCGAAAAAGACCTAGGAGGTTTTTTTTGGGGGTGGGGGTTGTTAGTAGGAGAGGGGGAAAAAATCCAGTTAGGAATGGTTTCAATCCCCGACTTGGATTCCCTCCCTCCCTCCCTCCCTCTCTCTCTCTCTCTCTCCTTCTTCTGTTTTTCCAAAGCTGGCCTTGCAAATCAGAGGTTAGCCTAGGCGTTGGGATAAAAGGGGTCAGAGGTGAGAATTGCATTAACCCTAAAAGCGAGGAAGGAGGCTGGCAGGCCCTCGCCTGCCCACCAACTCTGGCTGGCGGGGGCCTTGGAGATAAATTCCCCTGACATACCAAGCCGAACAAAGGGTGGGTCGGATTTTGACGCCCCCTCCCCTACAAACGGACCCTTTGAACTCAAGGAATTTGGGAGGAATATGAAGGAGGATCTCTCTCTCTCTCTCCTCTCCTTCCTTAGTTGGTGTCTCTCTTCGCATTTTTCCAAGGAGCGGGGTTTTGTCTCGAAGAAAGTGTGTGTGAATGAGGGTGAATAGCGTGAAAGAGATGGAGGAGAAGGTCCCCAGCAAATCTCTTTTTCTCCCCCCCCCCTCTCCCTTCTGTCTTTTCGGATCAGCGCCTTTCAATGGGCGGAGAGGTGCTCGTTCTGCCCCAACACCAAGGCTCCCCCACCCTTCTTTCTTCTCCGGCCAGAAAAAAAGGCCTCTAATTAAATTGTTTGCTACGGTCCGAGCGGGAAGATTCGGGAGAGCTGGCTTAAAAGAGAGCGTGCTTGGGCCTAGGGATGAAGATTGGGGGACGGGGTGGGGGTGGGGGTGGGGGTGGGGGGACGGGACAGAAAAAGCACCCTCCTCCCAACAAAACAGCGGAGGGGGAAGGCCTCTTCCTCCCTTCCCGACGCCCGCAGGCCGATTTCACCTGGACCAAACCGAGGCAAAGTTTGCCTTCTCTTTCTAGAAAGGTGTCTCAGTTTTTTTTTTTTTTTTTAATAGCACCCAAGGGAAGCGGGCGCGCGAGGCCGGGCGCTCTCTGCGGAAAACTCTTTCTCCTGTGCAGTCCGGAGAAAACCGGAGCGTCTGTGTCGCAGTGGAAAGAGCCTCCCCGAGTTGCAAATTTGGGGCTGGGAGTGGGGGCTGCTGCAGTTTGTCCACCTCCCCTTCAGAGCGATTCATTTGTGAGAAATGGCCTCGTTCTGAGAGGGGAAGGGGAGCGGTGCCTTCTAATGGCACCCGAGAGTTATTCCTCCGTGTGAATGATGGGGCGGATTCAGGAATCGTAGCCACCGCGAGGTTTATTTATGTTTGTTTTAGACGCTCGAGTCCTTCTGTTATTCCAGACGCACATGTGTCAGCTGGGAGAACGTGCGTTCGTCCCTACACCGGAGGGAGGGAGAGAGAGAGAGAGAGAGAGAGAACTACGCCTGGCAACGTTCCCCAACCGGGCGCTCTCCAAATGTTTGCCCTTTCCCAACTTTTCCTCGTCCTGCAACCCCCGATCTCCGAATTGGGTGGGGCTGGTAGGAATCGCGGTGCAACACAGCTGCAGGGCAGATTAGTCGCTTGCTGTCTGCCAGTCTGTCGGGGGAAGTGGGGGGGGGGAGAAACACGCGGGTGGGGAGGGGGAGAAACATCAGGATGCTGGGGAAGAAGAAACACCCGGGTGTGTGGAAACATCTGCTTTGTGGGCAAGATCCGAGTGCTTTCAGAGAGTAAGCCTTTCTGAATTCCGACGGAACTGCTCGCATGAAATGTTCTGCCAGAGAATCTTCAACCTTTTTAAAACTTTATTTTTATTTTTTAAATAATCCATCTAGAATTCTGGCAGACCGGGAAATTGCCTGCATTTGGCCTCGTTCCGTGGCTAGGAACACGCAAATGTTCGAATCTGACGCCATTCACACGACCTGTTTGATCTCCAGAGTCCCCAAGGTGGTGGTGGTGGGGAAACCCTTTATTTTCGGAAACGGGAAGCGAGGCTGGCCATACCGACCGTGGGCTCCCCTTGTGCTTTCGAACACTTTTCTCACCCAACGCGGGCCGGCTGCCCAGTTGGGTGAGTGAAAAGGCTCCTCTCCATCACACCAACCTTGGTCCAGGATTATCTGTCCACTCGACTATTTATGCCTCCAGCTAACTGGAAGCGTGGGAAGGCGCAGTGGACGGAGGAGCAGGTGTCAAGATGGGTCCGAAGAGAGGAGGAATACTAGCCAACGGGGAACCTGCGCTTCTCTGGAGCTGATTTTGCTGCGCTCCCACACAGAAAGGCCTGCGTCGCCTGACTTGCATATCTCTCTTAACGTGTGTATTGTGTGTGTTTGCTGCAGACTTTTACCCGGTGAGGCAGATGTGGCAGGAAACCAACAGCACTGGAAGAGCGGTGTCTTCCTCCATGCTGATCCCCTGCTCCCTCTTTTCCCTTCTTTCTTTTTCTTCCCTTTTTCTAGAGAATCGTCCAAAGTCCAGCAAACGCCATTGGGGATCATTTTGGCACCCCCGCTGCTTCAATCTAAAGTTGGTGCGCTCTTTTGATTTCTCTGGAAACTCCCTTTCTCTCTCCTTTTCCCCTTTTCTTCCCCTCTTGTAGAGAATCATCCTACGTCCCAGAGGGTGCATTGGGGGGGGGGTTATTTTGGCACCCCCGCCGCTTCAATCTAAAGTTGGTGTGCTCTTTTGATTTCTCGGTAAAGCTTTCTCTTAACCGCCTGTGCGAAACGCTTTCCTCCTAAAACGCGCGGCTGGATTCGAACCTACGGATTCGAACCTATGGTTAGGCGCCGAAATTCCGGAAACCCCTGATTAATGAGGAATGGACGGCGGTGTGTGATTGGGACACGGGCGGAGGGAGGGAGGGAGGGGAGAGAGAAAGAGAGAGAGAATGAATTATTCGAGCAAATTAATCCATCTTAACCCGAAAGGCGTCAGAGAGGTTTCCTGCCGGGGGAGAACAAACTTGCAAATTTGGGTCGGAAGTTTAAACCAGAGAAGAGCGGGCGGTATTGGGAAGATGGGGACACATAAGGTGAAGGGGGGGAGGGAATACAAATGAGATAAAAACGAGAAGTTTAAAGATAGGGGAGGGGGAATGAGTAGGAGGAAGAAAGCGAGTGTGGTAACCTTCCAGCCCTGGGGAGTGCTTTTTCTTTCCACGCGTGCTTTGCTCGCGCCGCGCATTTTCCGCGCACCGAGTTCCAGGGAGAGACTAAATTGATGCAGAAGTTTGACTCCTGTGCCATAAGCTACTCCCTTCCTCTGCGTCTTTCTCTTGGCCACTTCTGGATAACAAAATAATTCAGTCCCCCTCCCCCCCTTCCGTCTTTCCTCCGCTTGGGCAGAGATCTATCGATTCCAGAGGAGGCGCTTGGAGCTATCCAGAACGCTAAATATTTCCCTATCTCGCGCTCATTGGCAGGTTATTCGTAGTTAAAGATCCTTCTCTTTCTCCCGCCAGAAGGAAGGGGGAAACCGTTTTTGTTGGTGCTTTTAAAGAAACAACCAGCCAAACAAACAAAAGAAACCGATTCCAAGCAGGAATGTTTTCAGATGTGTCTTTTGAGGGATGAAAAGAGTTAGTGAAATCGATCCGGAGTGATTAGCAGCTCCTGGGGTGGAAAACGGGAGGAAAGACGTCGGCGGCGTCGGCGAGAAAGTTCAGGATTTCTTGTGTTTGGTTATTATGCCAGGTTAAGGGACTTGCGTCCTCTTACGCCTGGAACTATCGGGCTGAGGTTTTTGAGGGAAAGTGCCCACTTCTCTCTTTCTTTTGGCAGAGAGAAATAAAATAATCCACAGGGGTTTATGGAGGGGGGAAATATTCGCGCCCCCCACATCCTCTGAGATGACCAGTGCCTCTTTCTCTCTTCGGAAGAAGGTGAGAGGAGAACCCAGCAGGCTGCGCGGAATCCAAGGTTGGAAACTGCCTTGCGTAGTTCAAACGTCTCTTTAATTCCTGCTTCTGCCCTTGCAGTTATTAATAATTCCCCTCGTGCTTCACACGGGTCGTGGAAGAGGGGGGGGGGAAAGAGAGATACACACAGAGAGACAGCGCACACACAGACAGAAAGACACAGAGAGAGAGAAAGAGAGAGAGAGAGAGAGAGAAAGAAAGAAAGAAAGAAAGGGAGAGAAGAGAGAGGCAGAGAGAGAGACACAGACAGATAGACAGACAGAGAAAGAGACCGAGACCGAGACCGAGAGACATAGAAACCGAGAGAGAGGCCGAGGCGAGCGATTCCTGGACCGTCTCAGGATCCTTTCCTCCATTTGCGCGAACTCAGAGGGAGGCCTCTTGAGCGGCTGTCTCAAGCCTTGATCCGAAGTTGTGAAAATCTTTAGGGAAGCATTGATACCCGCTGTCGGTCGACCAGGCCCTCTTCAATTCCCCACGCTTCTTCAATATTGGGAGCAAAGCAGCAGCAACCTTTGAAAATCTTGTTGGAATGAACTTTGCCCCCTCCCCTCTCTCTTCTGCTCTCTGATGCAATTCGGGGTGAGTTCTTCTCTTCCCAACTCACTCAACCAGGGTTGGGTTTTTTGTTTTCCTTCCCAAAGGAAAAGTGAAAGAGATAAAGTGAAACAAAAGTGACCCACTGTTTTTGGGATTTCCAAGAGACTCCTGGAAAAAAGTAAAAGAGAAAGAAAAAGGAAAGAAAGAAAGAAAGAAAGAAAGAAAGAAAGAAAGAAAGAAAGAAAGAAAGAAAGAAAGAAAGAAAGAGAAAGATCCAGGAAAAGTAAATGAGAGATATGTTAAAAAACATGCACCAATCCAACTTAGTAAACCCCTCAATTATCTAAGAGGTTTCATCCTCACTTGTATTTTCATTTCAGTTTAGGAAATGGAGTGGGAGGTGAGGGGGAAGAAGGGTTTTCTCCCTGCAGCTTGAAATACCCAAAATAGGTTTTTTCCCCCTAGCTTAAAGATAAAACAAGGGATGCCCTGACCCTACAGATTTGTTCTCTGCATTATTGCTAGAAGGGGACAAAACAGAAGGTACAATTACAACTGATTAGAGGCAAATCTCTCTTCAGAAGTGGGCAGGTTAGCTGAGAAGTTTGTAAGAGATAAGTTTCTCCCCTTCTCCCTTTCTTAGGAAAAACAAACAAACAAACTTTAGGAATTTGGAACCAGAAGGATACTAGATACCGGATTCCTAAAAAAAGAAAGAAAGAAAGAAAGAAAGAGAGAGAGAGAAAGAAAGAAAGAAAGAAGAAAGAAAGAAAGAAAGAAAGAAAGAAAGAAAGAAAGAAAGAAAGAAAGAAAGAAAGAAAGAAAGAAAAATTTCCAAAGGCAAGAGGTAAACTGCATTGTTTCTCTTTGCAACTCGAGTTTTGCACCAGGGGTTTTGTTAGGCTAAAATAAACCACAGATTCCCCAATTCATCTAAGATACTTCATACTTCCAGGTAACTCTAATTCAAGCAACTTACTTCTTGAGTGGGCAACTTTCTTCTTAGGAATATTGCAGTGTGATCAGACCAACTGTTTGTTTAAGGGGGATGAGGAAGAAGAGGCGTGTTGTCCATTTCTCCTGTAATCTAATAACTTTATGCTTAATTCTTTGGACCAGGGATAAAATAAATCTTTGGACCAGGCAAAAGGACAGTTCAAGCAACGAATTTTATTAACTCTTGCAGTCTCTGAGCAGAACTACATTGAACAGATAGTTGAAGGATGGAGATGTGAATGCAAGAACAGGACAAGACAGGACTCTCTCTCTCTCTCTCTCTGTGTTTATGGTTTAAATAAAAACAGGATATTGATTATTCTGTGTGGTTGCAGTTTCCCCATTTTTCAACTGTGCGTATGAATGTGCACCCCATTATAAGAGTATGTAAACATTTACCTGCTTTGAATAATATTTGTAGAGTAGTTTAACTATTCTAATTCCAGAATTAATTGCTGGATTGCCATTTCATTAAACGAGCAGGAAACATATTTTAATCCAGCAGGTCTATGCTACCAAAAATCAATTTAAAAACATGGCTCCTAAAAAAAAAAAACCTCCAGCGGAAAAAAACTCTCATTTGCATATTTTAATAGGTTTGTTTCCCAACTGAGTAGACAGACAGAAATCAACACAGAATTGCACACTCGTTGTAAATAAAATGTGTGTGTGTGTATCTGTGCGTATGCATATACCCTATACACATCTGGATAGATAGATGTATTCAGGTTTCCTATTTTGGACAGAAACATGTCAAGAAAATATGACTTGAAAAAAAGCAGTTTGGAAAACAAAACCCAAAATAATTACAATGATTGTTTTAAAAAAACCCACATATTTCCCCCAGTAATCTGACAATAATTAAGCAGTGCAATTACAATCTTTTTTAGTGATGGCATTTTCTCTTTCTCTATATTTCCACCCTCCCCTTCTTTTTGTCAGATCCCAAATGAAAGATAAAAAAAAAGCATTAAAACAAACATGAGGAACATGCTTCTTTTAAAAATTATTTTGGAATTCCAAATTGCCTTTAGCTCTTCTGCACATATTATCATTCCTAGTTAATATTAAGCAAATAGGAGCCCACATTAATTAAACAGGCAGCTCCATTGTTTCCGATGACTTCTGTTAAGTATTATCTACTTAAGAGGCAGAATTCAAAAGAGGACCTTAAAAAAAGAAGATCCTAAGAAAAGCCCGCGCTGAGTTTGCAGGAGTGCAGAAGATGGTTTTAAAAAACAACAACAACCCAACATTAACCCATACTACATTATGTACTCCTGTAATGGTTACTACATCCTCATTTCTTTTTTCCTGAAAGCGTTTGGCACATCTTTGCAAATATTTAAAGTGCCTCTTTTGAGACTCCTTCAAATGAATGAAGATCAGCTAAACACTGTTAAAGACCTGGCTGGAAGGGGAAGTTAAGAATTCACTTATCCCTAATTCCTTCCCTCTCTCCTATTTGCCTTCTCCAAACATTTCCCCCCCTCTTACTAGCCTTCTGCTAACGCTCACTTTCATATCATTTCCTTAGTGATATTTATTTTCTGTCTCGTCCTTTTGCTTTCAGAGCTAAACTGGAGCAATATTTGCCTGTTGGTATCCAGTAAAGAGGAATATATTTTAGAACGTCAGGCACAGTAATGAAGAGGGGAAATGCATTGAAAAGTTTCTAATGAGCCACATTTTGAAAGGGAAAAAAAAGGTTTAAACATTCCTGATATCCCTTTTCCTTATAATTTGGGGATTTTGTTTCACACTCGTTCTGCAGTCCTCTCTCTTGTATATTCACCAGCTTAGATCCACTAGATAAACTGCATGCATGCTATCAAACAGTTGCAGAATCCTGAATCCGCTAATCAGCTGTCTTTCCATCCAGCATAATTCTCCAAAATTCAAAAGGAAAGGAAAAAAAAAAGAACCCTTCATTTTTGAGATGTGGAAGAGAATGGAAATGCCTCCACCACACTGTCTTTAAAACATGGGTGTCCTGAATTTGCAGTCCTGTTGATTAAAAGTGATCCTTCCTTTAGTTAATTAATTAAGCAATTAAACCAATATTCCAATTAAAGCATGCACATGGTCTGGTAAAATAATCCAGGGGGAAACCTTATTGATGTAACCCAAGCCACTTTGTTATAGCACTATTCATTGTTTTGTATCCATTTCCCCTCCCCACTAATATGATCTTTCCAAGGAATTTTTTTATTATTATTTTTGTTCATTCAAATGCAGTTTGTGAGAAAGTTCTCTTTGCAGGAAGGAGCAAGCGATGCCAACTGATCAGTTTGGAAAAAGCTCTTTGGGTGGGTGGGTGAGTGAGGGGAAACTCTAGGAATTTGGCATTTTACTCATATGGACTTGAAATAACTTTTGAGTTTGATAAGGTTTAGTCCTGAGTAAACAGACATTTTAGGTTTTATTAACTCAAGGGTGGACTTGGATCCCCCAAATATTTTTCTTCTTTCATCAGTATCTTCTTATTTTCAAATCTGGATTTGCTTTAAAACTGTGAGAATAATTTGTACAATTCTATTATTTAATTCTTCTTCTTCTTCTTCTTCTTCTTCTTCTTCTTCTTCTTCTTCTTCTTCTTCTTCTTCTTCTTCTTCTTCTTCTTCTTCTTCTTCTTCTTCTTCTTCTTCTTCTTCTTCTTCTTCTTCCTCCTCTTCTTCTTCTTTCTCCTCCTCCTCCTCCTCTTCCTCCTCCTCTTGTTTCTCTCCCTCCTCTCCCTTCTTCCTCTTCTTCCTCTCCCTCCTTCTCCTCCTCTCCTTCCATTATAGCATACTGTGTATTTTAGACTATAATTTACATTTTGGAGAATCTATAGTTTTGCCTTGTGGTGCAAAAATTTTTGAGGTTTATGTCATTTATTTTTTTAAAAGTTGTTACAATTTTTTACAGAATTTTGCACTGTTTCTCATGCTTATTAGCCAATTGCTAATTCATAGTTTTGAAGACGATCATTGTTATTGAAAGAAACACAGGGAACAGAAAGGAACAAAATATTCATCCTGGATATTATTTTTTCAAACAAAATTAAATGTTTATTCATACACACTCAGTAGCAACTATAATAATGTTAGGAGAGGAGGGGTTGTATGTTTTTGTTTCATGTTTCTGATTTTTTTTTAAAAAAAACCCTCTTATTTTAAATATGGTTCAAATTATGGATTTATAATTTGGTTGCCGTTGATGGTATGGTATGAATTATTTCCTGAACACATAACCTCAAAGCAAAGACTTGTATTTTTAGGCAGTTGTATGGTCTCTTATTATACTAAAAAAACTGATATTAATAAGGTTATATAATAGAGGCTAACACTAGCTCTGCATACTAACCAAAAATGTTTGTCACAATTTTTTGTTTCTAGTTTGGGAGGGAGAGGGAGGGAGAAAAAAACCCAATTGTCCAAAGCCAGAGCACGATTTAAACCACGGTTCCAACTTACAATTAATTGTGCAAATCCAGCTAATGCTTGAACGTGGTTAAGAACAAGGGTTTTTATCTTGTAACTTTCTGTTCACTTCCAGGCTGCATATAATCTCCCTTTCTCCTGGAAGTTCCCTATTATAAATCATAGAAGACAATCTACATTAATGCTTCAACATCTCAGCAACCCAGCAACAACAACAAACAACAAGGCTAACAACAAAGCAGGAACGAAAACAAACATAGGAGCAGCATCCAATCACAGGAGAAGAGAATAGAAGAAAGAATCATGATTTCTTCTCTTCTTTGAGGTTTTGGAAGGGCATCCAAAATAATGTTTCTCCTTCTGGGTTATCAACTGTAGCTCCATCTGAAGAAGTATCAGGTTAAACCATTGTTTAACGTCATTGCAACAGACTCAGTCTTCCGAGTAGCCTATCCCAGCATGGGTTAGAGCCGTGATGGTGAACCTATGGCACACGTGCCAGAAGTGGCATGCAGAGCCATCTCTGCCGGCTTAGGAGCTGTCACTGCAGAGCAGTTGATCATCGGGTAACTGCCGCGCATGTGTGTGTGTATGTGTGAGATGCACCGCATGTGCAGAATTGCATGGCGCGCACACACTTTTGGCATGCAAGGACAGAAAGGTTAGCCATCACAGGGGTAGAGGCTTTTAGAAGCAAAATAATGATGTCATAATTATGGTTCATATCTACATGCGTTGCTGAGATTTCATAAGCAAGATAAATGTTAGGCTCAAATGGATGACAATGAAAACAGGACATCCCTGTGTATTCTTGTCCATTTCTGTACTTAAGAAACTAATCCAGGACAGAACCAATCTAGAACTATGTAGAAATTTCTTGACAGTGAGAACAGTTAACCCAGGAGTTGGCAACCTGTGGCTCTGGAGCCACATGTGGCTCTGTCATCCCTCTGCTGCAACTCCCTGTTGCTGGTTGGCTCCACAATTGATGGGGCTTTTGGCTAGGACAGGTAGAGGAAAAAGGATGCCATGCTAGGAGGAGACTCTATGGTGGGGGAACTGCCATACAGTCTGGTCAGCTCCATAATTGAATGGGGTTGCTTCCGGTTAGGACCTTTGTGGCTCTTTGAGTGTTTAGGTTGTCAGTCCCTGAATTAACCAATGGAACTGATTGCCTCCATAATTTATGGATGCTCTATCACTGGAAGATTTTAAGAAGGGACTGAACAGCTATTTGTCTGGAATGCTATAAGGTCTCCTGCAGCGGTGGTATTCTACCGGTTCAGCCTGGTTCTGCTGAGCTGGTAGCGGTGATGAGTAGTGGAGACCGAACCGGTTCTCTCCGCCGTTTTGCTGTTGGGCCCACCTGGGCTCCTATACTCACCTTTATCTTCTGCTTTTGAAGTGTAGCTGCTTTGCGCGGCACAGCACAGTGCTGCGTGGCAGCTGCTGAAGTGACCGGGAGAGTGCAGGCTTGCAGGAGGTGAGTTGGAATGCCTCTGTGCCTGCGCAAAGTGCATGTTTGATGTGCACATGCACGCAAAGTGTGGGCATGTGTGCAAAGTTCTCCCACCAAGCCATGCTCAACGAACTGGTGGTAAAACATTTTGAATCCCACCACTGGTCTCCTGCTTGTGTAGGAGGTTGAAGACTTCCAAGGTCCTTTCCAACTGTTATTCCGTTAAGCCTCAAAATCCTGGACTCCATCATGAGAATGGCTCAGAATTTATTTTAAAAAAAATTATTTGGAAGACATTCCAGGAACGAGTTTTTGTCTCCCCTAATGGAATGGGAACTGGGATTTAAGCACACGATATTTAATTTGCCAGGCTGTAATTGAATGGCCCTTGCTGCTGGCACTGAGTGGCGTCTGATTTTTATGAGATTGCTCTTTGTTTTGAGAAAAAAAAGATGCATACGAATTTTTCTCTGCACAGGATAGAGAAGATCCAGAACAGGAAGGACATTCTGTCATCTGTTTACTGCATCAGGGATTTGACACTTTAACATCATCCTGAATGACTACATTCCTGTGTGGCTTTGTGATGGTTCATTTTTTCCTAACTGCACTGGTAGAGAAAGAGAAGTAGACATGTAACGGCTCTCTCTAATAATATTATTGCTATGGTTTTCAGCAATGGAGCCTTCATGGGATGCAGAGCAATGATTTTAGCTTCCATGACCTTCTTGAGAATAATGAGAGTTGAAATCCACACTTCCAGACAGTACCAGCACTGGGAAAACCCACTTCAGACCCTTCTTTAATAACTCTTAGTTGACCCAAAGGTGCTTTTTCAAGAGGCAGCTGGATTTCTGTTTTTCCTTTGAAGCTGAAGAAGTTTCTTGCATGAGAAGCAAAATGTCTTCAAAGATAAACAAGGAAAGTCCAGTTGCCTCTTGAAAAAAGCACCTTTGGGGCAACCATGACCTGGATGACTGAGAATCTCCATAGTTGAGCCTCTTAAAGATCAGTACACATGTCTAGTGTTAGTGATTCTGTTCTTCTGTCTGATTGATGGATCAATTGATCAAGTCTGTGTGCCATTGGGTTCCTAGGATCCTGTCTTCTGAAGGCATGCCCTTAAAGATATAGCATCCAAATGCAAGGGGGCAGCTGCAGGAAAATCCAAATAGTTAACGGGCAGGATCCACTATGCAGTGATCCTTTAAATATGCATTCTGTGTTTGGGTGTATACAGGTAGTCATAGACATAGATGTTGAATAATGGAGTTGGAAGGGTCCTTGGAGGTCTTCTAGTCCAGTGGTTGCCAACTGGTGGGCTGAGGACCACTGGTGGCCTGAGAGAAAATTTTGGTGGTCCACAGAGAAATGTCCCGCCCCCAAAGCACTCCCCCCAAAGCAATTAATCCAGGCTGTGTGGGAACACAAGGCTGCACCGCCCACATGGCCCACCCACCCGCTGGCCCCCTTTGGCTGAGTGTGCAAAACTTACCTTGAGTAGAGCTACGTGAGCTGGAACTGGAATGTAAGACCAACAGCGGGGGACGGAAATCTGTCCCAGGGTGGCTTGCTGACATTGGTGGGAAAGTCAGTCCCGTATTCCAGAGATGCAGTAGTCACAAGACTGGCCCTTTGGTCATCCCAGACAGCTCTTCCAGGCCATGGCAGGCCGGTGCACCCGAGTGGAGAAGTAGCTGCACTGGGATGACCAAAGGGCCAGTCCTGTGACTACTGCAGTTCCGGAATATGGGACCGACTTTCCCACCAACGTCAGCAAGCCACCATCAGTCAAAATTCATATTAGTGGTTCGCAGGATTTAAAATTATGATTTTGGTGGTCCTTGAGGCCCAAAAAGGTTGGCGACCCCTGTTCTAGTCCAACCTAAAGTCTAAATGGTTATCTAGTCTCTTTTTGAAAGCTTCCAGTGATGGAACTCCCACAACTTTTGAAGACAAAACTATTCCATTGATTGATTGTTCTTACCATTAACTATGGGCCAAATTCCTGAAGTTAAGCAAGGCAGTTGTTAAGTGATTTCTTTGCCCCATTTTGTGACATTCTTGCCATAGTTGTTAAGTGAATCACTGCAGTTCTTATGTTAGTAACATGGTTGTAAAGTGACTCTGGCTTCCCCATGGACTTTGCATGTCAGATGATTACAAATGATGATCACAGAACCCAGGGACACTGCAATAAATGCATGCCAGTTGCCAAGGTGTCCAAAATTTTGATCATGTGACCATGGGGAAGGATGCTTCAATGGATGTAAGTATAACAAATGATCAAAAGTCACTGTTCAGTGTAACTTGGAATGGCCACTAAACCAATGTTCGTAATGCCTAAAACTTTATCAAGGACCTTGGAGTACTCATTTCAAATGATCTAAGTGCTAGAGCCCATTGTAACTACATAGCCAAAAAGACATTAAGAGTTGTTAACCTAATTCTGCGTAGCTTTTTCTCTGGTAATATCACTCTACTAACTAGAGCATATAAAACATTTGCTAGACCAATACTTGAATACAGCTCATCAGTCTGGAATCCACATTACATATCTGATATTAATACAATTGAGAAAGTCCAGAAATATTTTACAAGAAGAGTCCTCCACTCCTCTACTCATAGCAGAACACCTTATGCCACCAGACTTGAAATTTTAGACCTAGACAACCTAGAACTACGCCGCCTTCGGTTTGATCTAAGTATAGTACATAAAATTATATATTGCAATGTCCTACCTATCAGTGAATACTTCAACTTTAACCAAAACAATACAAGAGCACAAAATAGATATAAACTAAAGATAAATTGCACCAAACTTGATTGCAGGAAATATGACTTCAGCAACAGAGTAGTCAATGTCTGGAATACTGATTCTGTGGTTTCTTCCCCAAATCCCAAAATCTTCAACATTAGACTGTCTACTATTGATCTCACCCCTTTCCTAAGAGGTCTGTAGGGGGCGTGCATAAGCGTACCAAAACGTGCCTACCGTCCCTGTCCTATTGTTTCTTTTTTTTCTTATTCATATCCATTTCATGTATTTATAACCATGTTTATACTTATACCTGTTATCTAATAATTGTTTGACAAAATAAATAAAATAAAAAATAAAAAAAGTTGAGGGCTACCTGTATGCTTTCAACTTTCAGTGTCTACTTCTGGACGACTCCCTGTAGTTTTCTTGTGAAAGTTTTTCAGAAGTGGTTTGCCGTTGCCTTCTTCCTTGGGCTAATAGAAAATGACTGGCCCAGAGTCACGTGGCTGGCCATTCCTAAAGCAAGACTAAAACTCACAGTCTCCTAGTTTCTAGTCTTGTGCAAAGATCATTAAAACTAAACTGGTTTTCTAACATGCCTTATGAGGAAGGGTTTTAATTACACTCTCATGACTGCCATCCTGACTTTTTTGATGTCTCTATGGATGGTCCTGTCTGTATATGCACCTGTGTTTGCATGAAATAGAGAGACAGATGCTATAGCGACCACCCAAAGATAAAAACAGATTTCTCTCTCTGCAGAAATGGTTAAAAAGCAGAGAGGACTTATGGAAGATTATGGAGCATTACTTGCCTGATTTATCTATTTCATTTCCACTTGGAAGGGTAATTTTTTTAGTTGAGGACAGAAGACTCTCAAATAGCTCTCCATCTCTCTCTTCTCTCTTTTGAATTATGGAGCACTTGGTGCTCTCTGAGCTTGTTGGTTTAAAGACATTTCATTACACAATGGGGTAATATCATCAGTGCCTATCAGTTCATCATCAGGCACTGATCTTACCTAGTTGAATAATGAAGCATCTGGAAAGAACAAGCTCAGAAGCAGACTCTGTCTGTTTGCCTATCTATCTATCTATCTATCTATCTATCTATCTATCTATCTATCTATCTATCTATCTATCTTCTCTCCCGCTCTCTTCTATCTCTATCCACCATCTATCTGTATTTATCATCTATCATCTATTCTGTCTGTCTGTCTGTCTCTCTGTCTGTCTATCCATCCATCCATCTATCCACCCACCTATCATCTATCTATATTTATCATATATCATCTATCTACCTACCTACCCATCCATCCATCCATCCATCCATCCATCCATCCATCCATCTTCTATCCATCTGTCTGTCTCTGTCTTTCTGTTTATCCATTCATCATCATTATCTATCTATCTATCTATCTATCTATCTATCTATCTATCTATCTATCTACCTACCTATCTACCTACCTACCTACCTACCTACCTACCTACCTATCTCTATCTATCTATCTATCTATCTATCTATCTATCTATCTATCTATCTATCTATATCTACTTATTGTCTGTCATCTCTCTCTCCTCTCTTTCTCCCATCCATCCATCCATCCATCCATCCATCCATCCATCCATCCATATTCCCCTTTTTTTCAAGACATTGCTTACTTTTATAATATTTCTTCCCTTCTATTCCTCCTCTTTTTTAAAAAAAACCTATCTGCCTTTGTGCCTTCAGGGGCAGTGAAAGAAGACTGCCGATTCTAGATTGCTTTCAGAGTTTAGTTTGCTGATGATGGATTACCATGTCAATTTAAACGGCATAGGATTAATTTGTTTCAATGATTTCTCTTTAGGCTGAATGCCAGGCCTCCCCCTCCCCTTCCCTGTGCTTTCTATCTCTCTCCTTGCTCTTCAGAATAAGAATAAGAATGAAAGGAGAAAAAAAAAAAAACCTCTCCTCATCACCAAACCGCTTTTGATATCTCCTTTTTTGAGAAGACCATAATAGGAAAAGACAAGTTCGGTGTAAAGTTGCAATGCAGGCTCAAATCTGAATGTTTTTTTAAATCTCATTTGCAAAGGCCTAAGTCTGCTGTCAGTCACATTAAAATGAAATTGGATCTAACATTTATTCAATAAATACTTCTCTTGTAGGTAATCCAGCACCGAGAGCTTTTGACACATAAGGACTTAATTTGTCTTGGATAAGAAGTTATTAATATGGCACATTTAAACTTGCCACCTACAATAAGGTCATTGAGATCTTTACATGATTTGGAGAATGGATTTGAGGGTGCTTGAAGGAAATATGAAGCAAAGTCTGAGATGGCATTCAAAGGAGAGGAAGCTAGTTTAGTGCAAACAAGGACTAGGGGTGACATGATAATAGTGTTCCAATACTTGAGGGGCTGCCACAAAGAAGAGATAAATCCTGCATTCTAACTACTGCACTAGAATAGAATAGAATAAAATAGAAGAATAGAATAGAATAGTATAGAATAAGAAAGAATAGAATAGGAATAGAATAGAAGAATAGAATCGAATAGAATAGAAGAATAGACTAGAATAGAAGAATAGAAAAGAATAGGAATAGAATCGAAGAATAGAATAGGAATAGAATAGAAGAATATAATAGAATCGATGAATAGAATCAAAGAATAGAATCGAAGAATCGAAGAATAGAATAGAATTGAAGAATAGAAAAGAATAGGAATAGAATTGAAGAATAGACTAGAATCAAAGAATAGAATAAGAACAGAATCAAAGAATAGAATAGGAACAGAATAGAAAAATAGAATAGAATCAAAGAATAGACTAGAATAGAAGAACAGAATAGAATAGAAGAATATAATAGAATCAAAGAATAGAATAGGAATAGAATTGAAGAATAGAATAGAATCAAAGAATAGAATAGGAATAGAATTGAAGAATAGAATAGAATCAAAGAATAGAATAGAACCGAAGAATAGAATTGAAGAATAGAATAGAAGAATAGAATAGAATCAAAGAATAGAAAAGAATAGGAACAGAATAGAAGAATAGAATAGAATCGAAGAACAAAATAGAAAAATAGAATAGAATCGAAGAATAGAATAGGAGAATAGAATAGAATAGAAGAATAGAATAGGAATGGAATTGAAAAATCGAAGAATAGACTAGAATAAAACAACAGAATAGAATAGAAGAATAGAATAGAATCAAAGAATAGAATAGAACCAAAGAATAGAATAGGAATGGAATAGAAGAATAGAATAGAAGAATTGAAGAAGAGAATAGAAGAATAGAATAGGAATAGAATAGAATAGAAGAATAGAATAGGAATAAAATAGAATAGAAGAATAGAATAGAATAGAAGAATAGAATAGAACAATTTAAGAATAGAATAGAATAGAAGAATAGAATAGGAAAAAAGTGCTTAGATTTATATACTGCTTTTAGAGCCCTCAAGATTTCTTAACAAAATGGTTCATACTTAGGACCGTTGCTGTATCCCTGAGTCGTGGGATTCCCTTTTGTGACCTTCTGACAAATCAAGTCAATGGGGAAGTCAGAATCACTTAACAGCCATTTTACTAGCTTAACAATGGCAATGATTCACTTAACAAGAAAGGTTGTAAAATGGGGCAAAGCGCACTTAATAACTGTCTCGTTTTGCCTGATAAATTTGGGGCTCAACTGTGGCCTTATGTTGAGGACTATCTGTATAAATGATCTCTGAAACCCCTAATATTCATGCTTGGATATTTTGACCATGGCCCTCTGAGATTAGCTAGTGCCTCTGGGACTCTTGTATGTTGGGCAGAGGGGTTGCAGATGGTAGACCTGCTTCACAGATAAATTCCTGAATTCGTACTAGAGGTCAGGCATGAAAAATACCTTCTTAGTTCACCCTTCTATCTCGTGCACAGTGGGAAGTCAATCCTGTTGAGCTCAGCTATGCTGAGTTCTTTGTAACTGCCTTCAACAGCACACTTCACCTGATTACGGAATTAACCTATTCTGAGGGGTGATGGGGGTGATATATTGAACCATAAACAAACCCAGAAGGCTGGATTTGATCAATGTTCTAGGCTAATAAAGCTTGTAGATATATTTGCTAGGGTCTGGCATTGTCCATTTTGGGACATTTTGTGAACATGGCCATTCAAAATATTGAAAGATGCAACATTACCATAGGAAAAAAGTAGCACTGAATTCATTTAAGGAAGGAAGGAAGGAAGGAAAATTTCTGATGTTCCTGGTCAGTCACTGGGGAATTGGAAGTTGCTACTTTTTTGTCCACCCATTGTCATTCTGATTCTCTGTTTAGATAAAGACATGTCTCTGAAACATTGACTCAATGAGTCATGGGTTGTGTAGTTATTTCTAAATAGTAGAACACATTTTGGAAGAGACCCATTCCAATTTAGGGGATTTTTCCCCTTTGCTTCCTCCTTAAAACTTAGATTATATGGTTAAGCATCAATGTTCTTTCCCTCTGAGTGCGTTTCATTAATGTTGTAATTTGCAATTTTAATATTGTGATTTCTTAGAAATAATCTTCCCTGTAAAACAAACATCTGTTTTTTTTAAAAAAATTATTATCCGATAGGCTGAGAACTAGCTTTGGATCTCTCTTGCTGGTGTTTTGAATTGATGTTATGGTTAGAGTGATCCATGTGGGGTGTATTTCCTGATGCTTGAACTCTCCTTTCATCTGAGACATACTTGGAATACTGCATCCAGTTTTGGTTGCCACAATGTAAAAAAGATGTTGAGACTCTAGAAAGAGTGCAGAGAAGAGCAACAACAATGATTAGAGGATTGGAGGCTAAAACTTATAAAGAATGGTTGCTGGAATTGGGTATGTTTAGTTTGATGAAAAGGAGGACTAGGGGAGACATGATAGCAGCGCTCCAATATCTGAGGGACTGCCACGAAGAGGAGGGAGTCAAGCTATTCTCCAAAGCACATGAAAGCAGGACAAGAAGCAATGGATGGATATTAATCAAGGAAAGAAGCAACCTAGAACTAAGGAGAAATTTCCTGACATTGAGAACAATTCATCAATAGAACAACTTGCCTCCAAGAAGTTGTGAATGCTCCAACACTGGAAGTTTTTAAGAAGAGATTGGATAACCACTTGTTTGTCTGAAAAACCTATATAATTATATATCATTCCAAAATATTCTGTTTCTAGGAAAGGTGTTTGAAAAGGTGATTGCCTCATAGTTCCATATCCATCTGCTTGATACTTATTTTCTTGATTCACTTCAATGGAGCTTAGAAATGAAGGGATGGGGAAATGTGGTCCTACTACTAGCTGTTCTAGACCTTTTGGCAACTTTCTGTTCCTTTGTCCTTAGTAACTTTGTCCTCTAGTCTGTCTAGCAGGACTGAATTGTGTACAGAAGTTCCGGACCCTTTTGCCAGAGAATTTTGCAGAAAGTAATTCTGAAGACTTCTGCTTGGTATTGATGTTGAACAGAAGTTTATATTGTCCCTATGGTCAACCTTTACATGAAATTTCCAGAGGAAAAGTTATATGAATGGTGTTTCAACTTTCAGAGAAGTGTGTGTCAACTCTATTGTTTTTTTCTATCCAATGTCAAGGAAACATTCTCTACTCTTGAATATTAGCTATACAAGTTGTCCTTAACTTATAATAATTCATGGCCATTTTAAGTTACAACACCACTTATAAAAGTGACTTATGACCAGTTCAAAATGATGCTATAGAGCACTGCACAGCAGAACAACTAGACACAAGGACATTTTTTTCCTGAATGCCATCACTCTGCTAAACCACTAATTCCCACAACACTCTCAAACTATTTACTAAGACTGTATTACTATTATTCTCCTCATCCTTCTTATTACCTATCTCCTCCCACTAATAATAATAATAATAATAATAATAATATTTATTTATTTATTTATATACCGCTCCTCTCCCGAAGGACTCGGAGCGGTGCACAGCCATACAATTAAAACATTAAATATATAAAAGTTAAAACTAGATTAAATTAAAGACCCTGGCTGAAAAGAATTAAAACCCCTCCCTTAAACCCTAAAATTTGATATAAAAATTAAAATACCCAAATCTAAAATCAGCCCAAGCTGACCTGGTCAAAAAGTCAGGTTTTCAAGGCACACCTGAAGGTCCCCAGGTCCGTGGTTGTACATAACTCCGGGGGCAACCCATTCCAGAGGGCAGATGCCCCCACAGAGAAGGCCCTATTCCTCGGGGTCACCAGCCGGCACATAGATGCTGACGGGACCCACAAGAGACCCTCCCTGTGGGAGTGCACCGGACGGTGAGAGGAAAATGGCAGAATGTGGTCTTGTAAATATCCTGGTCCGATGCCATGGAGTGCTTTAAAAATTAACACTAAAATCTTAAAGCGCACCCGAGAGGCCACTGGCAACCAATGCAGTTCGCGCAGGAGGGGTGTCACATGAGAGAACCTTGAAACCCCCATAACCACCTGCACAGCCACATTCTGCACCAGTTGAAGCCTCCAGATGCTCCCATTTGGGAGCCCCATGTAGAGTGCGTTACAGTAATCCAGTCAGGAGGTGACCAGGGCATGAGTGACCATGCGTAAGGCATCCCGATCCAGAAAGGGCCGCATCTGGTGGATCAGGCGAACCTGATAAAATGTCCCCCTGGAGACGTCTGTAATGTGATCTTCCAAGGACAGCCATACATCCAGGAGGACACCCAGATTGCGAGCCCTCTCTGAAGGGGGCAAAATCTCACCCCCAATAGCCAGCGAAGGAACTACCTGGCTATATCGGGACACCAGAAACCACAGCCACTCAGTCTTGGAAGGGTTGAGTTGGAGCCTGTTCCCGCCCATCCAGTTCGGCACGGCCTCCAGACAACGGGACATGACCTCCATGGCATCGTTGGGGTGCTTGGGGTGGAGATGTACAGCTGAGTATCATCAGCATACAGATGACACTTCACCCCAAAGCCACGGATGATCTCCCCCAGTGGCTTCACATAAATGTTGAACAAGAGAGGAGAGAAGACTGACCCCTGAGGCACCCCACAATTGAGGGGCCTAGAGGTGGACCTCTCCCCCCCGCCAACACAAATTGCAGACGGTCGGAGAGGAAGGAGGCAAACCACCACAACACGGTGCCCCCAACCCCCAACCCCCCCAACCATCACAATAGGATATTATGGTCGATAGTATCAAAAGCCGCTGATAGGTCTAATAGGACCAGGACAGAGGAATAACCCCTGTCACGGGCCCTCCAGAGATCATCAACCAACGCGACCAATGCCATTTCAGTACTATGTCTGGGCCTGAAGCCCGATTGGAAGGGATCCAGGTACGTATCTTCATCCAGGTACTGGGGAAGCTGACCTGCCATCACACTCTCAACAACCTTCACCACGAAGGGAAGGTTGGAGACAGGACGATAGTTGTTCAAAAGAGTTGGGTCCAGGGAGGGCTTCTTAAGGAGGGGTCGCACCACTGCCGTTTTCAAGGCAGTGGGCAGCGAGCCCTCCATCAAAGAGGCGTTAACAATTCTCTGGAGCCAACTCCGTGTACACCCCTCTGACGGTAGAAACCAGCCAGGAGGGGCAAGGATCTAATAAACATGTGGTGGCATTCAGCCGCCCCAGCAACCTGTCTATACACAGGGTCGAACTCATCCCAGATAACCGTCTCAAGACTCGCCTATATGTTATATGTTATAGTTATGACTATAACCTTGTTGCTAGTATCTCTATGATTTATATTGTTTTATTTAGTCAGTTAGTATGATTTGATTGCTTATTAGTAACCTATGACTATCACTACATGTTGTATCTTATGATTCTTGATTAACGTATTTTATTTTTTCTTATGTACTCTGAGAGCTTATGCACCAAAGACAAATTCCTTGTGTGTCCAATCACACTTGGCCAATAAAAAATTCTATTCTATTCTATTCTATTCTATTCTATTCTATTCTATTCTATTCTCATAATTATGACCATCTCCCATGGTCACATGATCAGGTATTTGGCAACTGGCATGTATTTATGATGGTTACATGGTCCTGGGGTCATGTGATCACCATTGGTTACCTTCCCAGAAGCTTCTGACAAGCCAAGTCAGTAGGGGAAGTTAGATTTACTTAACAACTGCAGTGATTCATTTAATAACTGTAGCCAAAAAGGTCACAAAGAGGAGCCAAACTCAATTCAGCAGCTGCCTTGCTTAGCAATGGAAATTTTGGGTTCAGTTATGGTTGTAAGTTGAGGTCTACTTGTATCTGATAACACAGCGGTAGGGAACCTTGGCTCTTTTATCACTGATGGACTTCAACTCCCAGAATTCCTGAGTGAGTCATAAACGTTTCCCCATCCCTGGCCTAGTGGTTTTTCAGTTGTGAGGGAAATCAATTTTTGACTTGAATGGGACTGTTTAATATACAAATGTAGGACATATAAAGAATATTGATCATTCAAGTCAAAAATTAGGACATTTGTATATTAAACAGTCCCATTCAAGTCAAAAATTGATTTCCCTCACAACTGAAAAACCAGTAGACCAGGGATGGGGAACATTTTATAGCTCATTCAGGAATTCTGGGAGTTGAAGTCCATAAGTGATAAAAGAGCCAAGGTTCCCTACCACTGTGATAACAGGTTGAATAAGAACACATCGAATTGTATCTAAAGATGAGGATATTGTTGGCTGGTGGATTAATGAATAAAATTCAACTTGATTTAAATGGGGCCATGGGGTCTCGAAAGAGCTAGTTTATATTTTGGGAGTGCACCATGATTCTACATGTCTATGGATTTGCAAGTGATGACTTTTTCATAATGATATCTAATGCTCTATCTGTACATTAACCCTTCTCTTGCACTGCCCTCAGGATAAGAAGCATAGTCCCTTCTCAATTTATGCGTAATTGCCACTCTCTCAATATTTAAGAAATCTATAAAGATACTACTCTTTCTCTAGGCATTTAAACTTTATTAGATTTAACATGAATAGAATAGAGTTGGAAGGGACCTTGGAGGTTTTCTAGTCCATCCCCCCTGTTCAAGCAGGAAAACCTATACCATTTCAGATAAGTGAATGTTTAGTGTCCTTAAAAACCTCCAGTGATGAAGCACGTACAATTTCTGGTGGCAAGCTGTTCCACTGGTTAATTGTCCTCACAGTTAGGAAGTTTCTCCTTAATTCCAAGTTGCTTCTCTCTTTGATTAGTTTCAATCGTTATGTTTTGTCCTCTGGTGCTTTGGAGAAAATTCTCTTTCTTTCTTTCTTTCTTTCTTTCTTTCTTTCTTTCTTTCTTTCTTTCTTTCTTTCTTTCTTTCTTTCTTTCTTTCTTTCTTTCTTTCTTTCTTTCTTTCTTTCTTTCTTTCTTTCTTCCTTCCTTCCTTCCTTCCTTCCTCCCCCCCTCTCATTTATTTAATGATTTTTAATTTGTATTTGAAATATAACTAAATAGATCACATTTCACTTACAATATTTTGTCTGGTTTTATGTTCTTTGAAGGAAATTTCAAAAACAAATTCCCTTTGATGCAATAAAATGACAAGGGAGGGAGAGAAGTGCAGGTGAAATTTTCAGCTCAAAACAAGAAGAAATTACAATAAATCGGAAGTTTGTCCATTCCTTCTCAATTTAATGTGTTGAGACAAGAGGGATTCTATTGAAGCCCCATCTTTTTATTGTAGGAATCCCTCAAGGTGGTTTTGATGGAAGCACTCAGTGATGAACACACCTACATTCTGGAAGCAGGACAAAGAAGGACAGCTGAGAAACTTCTCAAGATGGTGGCAGAACATTGGTCATCTCCATAAATAAAAGGTAAGGCTTGCAATTGTTTCCATGAATCAAGGCTAAATGTCATCTCGGATTAGGCAAGGAACATATGATTTCCACATATTCATTCCACTGACCCACACACAATGAGTTGCTTGCTACCTGGGTGGTCCTTAAAGGACATTGCCATGTGGCCTATAAAATGGACTTTTGAACTCTCCCTTCTCCCTCTTTCTCATGCACCTGTGAATGTCATTACTGAAGCATGAAACGCCATGTGCGTTCCAGCCAGAAATATCTAAGAAATGCAGAAATACAAAAAACAACTTCGTTACTTGTGCAATGAGAAACCACGGCGAACACATTCCTATATCTGCAATTTATGGAATGCAGATACTGGAAAGGAAAGAAAAATAATAGTGGGGAGAATGAAGGCATCTCTGCATCTATTATTGTTGTTAGTTGCGAAGTCATATCCGACCCATTGCAAGCCCATGGACAACATACCTCCAGGCCTTCCTGTCCTCTATCATCTCCCGGAGTCCATTTAAGCTTCAGTGACTCCATCCAGCCACCTCCTTCTCTCTTGTCCCCTTCTTCTTCTATTGCCCTCAATCATTCCCAGCATTTTGGCTGTTTCTTCCTTCTCATTAGGTGGCCAAAGTCTTTGAGTTTTCTCTTCAGATCTGGCCTTCTAAAGAGCAGTTAGGGTTGATCTCCTCTAGGACTGACCGGTTGGATCGTCTTGCAGTCCAAGGGACTCGCAGGAGTCTTCTCCAGCACCAGAGTTCAAAGGCCTCAATTCTTTGGCGCCCAGCCTTTCTTATGGTCCAACCTTCACAGCCCTACATTGCAACTGGGAAAAACATAGCCTTCACTATATACACTTTTGTTGGCAGAGTGATGTCTCTGCTTTCTAGTAGGCTGTCTAGATATGCCATAGCTTTCCTCCCCAGGAGCAAGCGTCCTTTAATTTATCAGCTTCAGTCCCCATCTGTGGTAATCTTGGAGCTCAGGAAAATAAAATCTGTCACTACATCCATTTCTTCTCCTCTGTTTTCCAGGAATTGAGAGGGCCAGATGCCATGATCTTAACTTTCTTACTGTTGAGTTTCAAGCCAACTTTTGCACTCTCCTCTTTCACCCTCATCAAGAGGTTCTTTAGTTCCTCTTCAACTTTCTGCCATAGGAGTGGTATCATCTGCATCTATTAATAATAGCCTATTTGCTTAGTTACCTGAATGTGAGTTTGACTCAACATATGGAACTAGGTAAGTGGCAGTTTATCAGCTGGCTGGTTAGATATTACTTGTTTCAATTTCTGGATGGAGGTAAAACCGCAAAAAATATGATCAGCTATAAGGTTGAACATAAAATTTACTATATTAATTAAATTTATGTGCATCTCACTTTCAAGCGATTCTGGATGACTTAAAATGTTGCTGTTGCTTCACTTTATCCCTACTATATATATTTTAATAATCATTAGAATAACAAAACAGAATAACATAATAACAAAGCTGGCAGGGATCTTTGAGGTCTTCTACTCCAACCTCCTGCTCAGTCAAGAAACTCTATCCATTCCAGATAAGTGGCTGTCTACTCTTTTCTTAAAAATTTATAATGCTGGAGCACCCATAACCTCTGGATTCAAGCCATTCCATTGATTGATTGTTCTAACTGTCAGGAAATTTCTCCTTAGTTCTATAAGTTCTATAACAAATTAGTCTGAAACACTAGGAGTCTGTGAAACTCCCCAAATCCATATGGTAAGTCTAGTATATTCAAATAACTGATTGCATGAATTGCAACAATTCAGGGAAAAAAGGATTTATGCTAATAATGCATCAAATCTGTGAATTGATTCAAAGGTGCCAAGTCTGATGCATTAAAACCAATCTGAGGATTTCATTCAGAAGGCTAATACCATATTTCTGTTCTGCTAGCCAAATACTTCAGCTATTCATGATCAAATTTAAATTCCAAACAGCTCTTTGGCACAACACACACACACACACACACACACACACACACACACACACACACACACTCATTTTGCATCCATCTCCTTTGCCTGCTGCAAGAGATCCCAGAGTTAATCCATCTTTAAATATTACATAGAACTAATTTGACAGAGCAATATTTGTTCATGCTTTGGAAGCTAATGTGTGATAGGGGAGAGAGAAGGTCCCAGGAGATATATTTTGGTCCTTGGGTCTCAAATGGCATTTGACTGATGTGTGTTAAAAATGGATCAAGATGGAAAAGCAGGTTTTGATTTCTCCACACTGTTATTGCCATTGTCCAACGACACACAATCATGGCATGTGCCAGACCTTGTTCAAAGTAACCTCTTACCTCTCCCACCAAAGGTTTATCAAGAATGGCCTAAGGAAGGGAAATTGAATTTGGACAGGAGAATTGGGCTAAATCGGGATGGATCAAGTTTATTTTGGGTCATCCTGTTTGCAAACTTTACAAGTTAAAAGTTGAAACGTACAGTTTAATTGAACGGTTCAGGATTATGTTTCAAATCCAGTTTTGATAATTTTGGGTGTGTGTGTATGTGTGTGTATATTTGTGGGTATGGGTGAGAGAGACCACTGCAGCTTTGGCAATGAGTTCTTATAATGGAATGGCTTGCTATTTATAGCAATAGCAATAGACTAATGTACCATTTCACTGTGCTTTATAACTCTCTCTAAACAGTTTACAAGGTCAGCATATTGCCCCTAACAATTTGGGTCCTCATTTTAACGACCTCATAAGGATGGAAGGCTGAGTCAATCTTGAGCCTGGTGAGAATCGAACTGTTGGCAGTGAGCAGAATTAGACTGCAATAGTATATTTTAACCACTGCATCATCAAACACCATGGTAGTAGAGGAGGTCACTCACAAGATGTTCAGTGGTGTTTGCTGTCTTCACATAGCTGTTTTCCTGCTGAATATCTCCCTGACCACAATTCCGGCTTATTAAAAAAAAAGGCAATTTTTTCCATTTTCAAATGAAAATCCAGTGAAGAGACAGCAGATCAAATTTCTCACAGGGAGGGTGTTCTAAAGAGCATGTGCAACAATACTAAAATAGAGATAATGAGAACCCTTTCCTTGCAAAAGAAGACCTTTAGCAGGTTTTCCACATATCTCAATTGGATCAGTACTGGTTGAAAAAGTTGAGCCTCCAACACAAGTCATGAGGATATAGCACCAGCACCAGCAATAACAGCACTTAGACTTATATACCGCTTCACAGTGCTTTACAGCCCTCTCTAAGTGGTTTACAGACTCAGCATCTTGCTCCCAACAAACTTGGTCCTCATTTTACTGACCTTGGAAGGTCAGAAGGCTGGATCATCCTCTCCCTAGATCTTCTTCCGGGATGACTAAATAGTAAAAAGGGATTGAATGACTAGGTTTAGCTTGTTCTATGGTCCTGCCTGGCTGAGTGGAGTCAATTTAACTATTTGCATCACTAGATATACATATTGGGTGTTACATTTTTAACCCTGCAGGATTATTGATTGAGGCAGTTGATTTCCCTATGGGCATTCCCACATCGGTCAACCATTCTGACCCAGTTATGTATTCTGTGGGAGTAGGGCCAATTGAGACCTAGACCAAATCAATGGTGTTTGGACATATAAGAATGGGATAAGTCCTCTCCAACTTTGTGCACTAATGCTTCCAATATGAAGGCCTTCAGTATTTCTAAAATTCAGAATCTTCGCTGAATGTGAACATCCAGCAATTATCAGGTTATTCTAGAGTTAAGCAATGAATTGTCCAAGGGACTTGCCAGCCTTTGAATTAGAGAGAGGAAAACAGTGTTAATTTAAGTAATTAAAAGGCATGTTGCTATTTCAGTCTCTGGCATTTCCCTTATTTCCAGGAAAGTTAATGATATTCCAGAAAATATCCCCCCAAATGGTAGGTGCTTGCAACTCAGGATTTTCTTTGGAAATGCCTCCATTTGTCCAGAGGGGGGAAAAAAAGAAAAAAGGTCAGAGATACCGGAATTTTCAAGTGCAGGAAAACAGAAATCTAGGCAATTCAAATGAATATAAGGATTTATTGGAAACTTAAGCTCTCTACAAGAATCTGAACTACGAACATCCAAGCAAATTGGTGGTAGATAAGAATCAATGGAATTCAAGGTGGGCCGGACTTAAATCTCTTGTGGGAATGAAGGGATTCAAGACTAATGATGTACTTGACTTCTCCCTCGGGTTCAGCTTGGTCATCTTCTACAGGAATGGTAGGAAATGTCTAAGATGGGGGCTAATGTAGAGAGCATAGGGAAGAGCCTTGAAGGACAGGACAAAGAGCTGCTACCAAAGCAACAGTCAGATAAAAAGGGTAATGTGAGAAAACATCTCAGACTAGCCCTTCCCTACTTCACACAGAGATAAAGTGAGCTTCCTTAGAACAGTTGTTTGGCCACTCTGAAGACAGACTGTTGGATGAAATGGGACAGGGAGTCACATCTAACAGGACCCTGCTTATATGTCTTTTGTTATTAACATCATATTAAGGAAACAAATTTTAAGACATTAATCATATATTACTATACAAGGAGTCCTTGAGTTACAACTACAATTGAGCCCAAAAATGTCTATTGCTAAGCGAGACCACTGACCTCATTTTATGGTCTTTCTTTTGCCATGGTGGTAAGTCATTAACTTCATAATATGGTTGTTAAGTGATTCTGGTTTCCCCATTGGATTTGCTTGCCAGAAGGTCTCAAAAGTTGATCATGTGACTCCAGGACACTGCAACCATCATAAATATGAGTCAGTTGCCAAACATCTGAATTTTGATCAGAGGAATGCTGCAATGGTCCTAAGTGTGAAAATGAGGATGTCGCTTTTTTTCAGGGATGTTGAAACTTTGAAGGGTCACTAAGAGAACTTTCATAAGTCAAGGATTATCCTGTACTTCCACCAGGTAAGCCAATATGGTTGCCTTTTCATGATGGAGAGGATGAGAATTATATGGCTTAGTCTTAGTGAACAAGATAGTTATTTTCTAAAGAGATATTTCAAATCAAGCATTGGTGGCTTTCTTAAACTACACAGTCCAGCTTAACTTTTCTTATCACTCTTTTGACACCTTCTAAATGTGCTAAATTACATATACTATCAGCCCAGGCAGTATTTTACATATACTATCAGCCAGGCTGGGAGATACATATACTATCATATACATATACTGGTAAATTACATATACTATCAGCCAGGCTGGGAGATACAGTCCATTTCATCTCAAGATTGCTACTTGACTAAACTGTAGACGAAAGTTGACTAAATTGTGTGGGTTGCATCTGATTATTCCTAAAGAGCACAACATTTCTCAATTTGCTTCGTTAGGGTAACACACAAAAGAAAGCATTTATTACTCCATACTACTTAATATGTATAAGTTGGGTATGGCAAGGGGTAGAATCCCAAGCATTGTGGGGTGGCTGGTTACAGAAGGCTGATATAGCTCAATGGGTTGCCCTTTCAAAAAAGGAATATTTTCCTTTCCAGATTGGATTAAAGAAAGTTATCCAGGAATGATAAAAGATTAAATGGACAGGGAGGATTGAAAAAAACCTCCATCTCCCCCCACCCTAAGAAAGTCTCCTCTTCCCT
This sequence comes from Bungarus multicinctus, assembly GCA_023653725.1. NCBI lineage: Eukaryota > Metazoa > Chordata > Lepidosauria > Squamata > Elapidae > Bungarus > Bungarus multicinctus. The sequence goes on from CM042843.1 coordinate 5,673,302, forward strand.
CCTTGTGGAATCTGAAATAAAGGCATCTCCCAGTCTCTGGCAACACTCAGAATGTTTAGATGAAGGGCTGAGATGGAGACACCTATTGAAATGTGTCTGAAGAAGATTAATAGGACTTGTCAGGGATGGGAAAGCTCTGGCTTTGCGGTAAATTTCTACCAAGAGAAGATGAATTACTGATGAATGCCCGAGTTATCAACCCCATCACAATCATTCGACACTAAATCAAATTGAGCGCTTATCTGCAATCAGAAATTCTCCTTCTCTTTTTTCTTCTTCCTTTTTTTTTTTTAAAAAAGGTAATGTGCATGTTTTGGCTTAAGTCTTTTTTTAATCAATAAAACCATTGTATGCAACCATGCTTTCTCTGCCTTAAGCATGAGCGAAAGGGAAGTGCTTTTAAGCTGAGGACAGAATCATTCTTTTCTGTGGCCTAAGAACCAAAGAGATGGAAGGTAATGAAGAAAAACAACAACAACAATCTAGACATAGGGAGGAAGTTCCTGACAGTGAGAACAATTAACCAGTGGAATGGCTTCACTTCAGAAGTTGTGGGTACTCCCATCACTGGAGGTTTTTAGGAAGAGATTGAACAGTTTGTTTGAAAGGATATAGGATCTCCCGTTTGGGTAGGGGGCTGGATTAGGAGACGTCTAAGGTCCCTCCCAACTCTGTTATTCTGAAAAAGAATCTCTGGGAGATGACGTGCCATGGGCAAAACCATATTTGTCTCTTAACACAATGATGAAAAACCTCTGTACACGTTCTGATGGCCTTTCCTTCCTTTTCAGAGAACTAGCTAAGATAAAGTTCTTTGGGAAAAGAATAAAAATTCACCAAGACCAGCCTTCAGTTTCTAACCCAGATGTGTTTCAGTAGACTATTGGTAGGAATGAAAGCTTACACATTGACTTGCCCGTCAGCACAGTAGATATCAAAAGGTATATGATTTCTAGCTCTGAAGCTAGAAATTTAACTGACATGGCCACTAGTTGTTAATATGCCTAATCTCTGTTAATTTGTCTAAATATCTTCTTAAAGATACCCAAGCAAGTGACAAATAGCCTGAAGAAAGAATCGTCTTCTCTGCCCTGTCTCTACCACCAATTAATTTAATTCTAAGGTCTAGACCAGGAGTGGGCAAACTGTACTCATGAGGTGCTTTTGACTTCTTTAGATACTTCATTGGAATTTTGGAACTCCCTCACTGAAAGGAATCACAAAATAAATCTGCTGAACAGATGCGACAATCAGATCAGACCTCATCTGAATAAATTGATTCACAACAATTTGTTTCAAAAGGCTATTGAAATTGGCAAGAAGGATTTGAAGGCCCCCAATCTAACTCAGCAAGTCAACTCAATCAGTGAAGGTCTGGGGTTCAAATGGGCAATTCCATCAAACGGTCTTAAAAACAAACCTTCAGATGAAAGCCACTGTATTAACACTAGTTATTTTTTGGGGTGGGGGTGGGGGAAGGTCATAAACAAAATTGATGAAGGAGAATGATCCACGATGGCATACATTTAAGAATTAGGAGTTAATGTTGCATAATATTAACTTCTGAAATTTTGTGGAATTTCAGGTTTATTATTTCAAATTTTAACCTGCAGAAGAGAGAAAAAGAGTGTTCCAGCATGGCATTGTAGTTTAGATGTTGGAGACTTATATTCAAGCACCTTCTCAACTACTCTCCATTAACTGAGAAGAAGAGATTGGCCGCAAGTCACCCAGATGACATCGAAGCTAAAGGAGAACTTAGGATCTGAGTCTTCTTTTGCCTAGTCTGATATCTTCACCATAACGCATGCTTGATCTCCAATATGACATTCTTTGGATGTCTGTAGGCTACATTACTCATCTCCAAACTTTCAAACCTCCCACATATATATCTAGAAGGCATCAGACTGGGAAAACCTGATCACAGAGCTGTGATTCAATAGAAGACAACATGCTTCATATGCTCCAAGTCCCAGATTCAATCTTCAGAATCTCCCAATTAGTGCAGGAAAAAGGTTGTGGACTACAAGTTTCAATAGTGAAATATTGAATATTTCGTAGTAATGGAATCACACCACATATGTAGTAGGGCAGGTTCTTCAAGTTATGTTAAGGTGTTTCTTTGTTATTTACCTGTGCTTCACTTATTTTACTGCTTACATTACAATTTTCATTTGTTTCCCATCTCAACATGGCATGTTTTCAGCGTTTATGGTTAAAGGGACCCCGAAGGCTACAGAATGTGAGTTTAGAAACTGCATGCTGTCCTGTGACTTCAGATTTCCAGTCCTTGTGGTAGAACCATGGCCAGTCCATAGCTTAACTAAATAAATTGAATGGCATACTTGAATTGAGACCAGTTTCTTATGCCCACAAAGTTATTCTTCAGATATCCTGGTGTTTTTCAGATGTTTGGATTAGATACAGTCCTTCCCCATTGTTTGCTATGGCCATAAGTTGAAATCTACAGCATCTGGAGGACACCAGGTGGCCTACCCTTGACTGGTTCTAAACTTTCTTTACAATGCTAAATTGGTGAATGTATTCATATTGAATCAAGATGTGGAGATCCAATGTTCAAAACAAACAACTAAGTGCTTCAGGGACCAGGTCTAGCAAACGCTCTGAAAATTGGCTAGTATTTCTTTAGACATCTGGCTGGTTTAATGCACCTAATAGCTTGACATTTGGCCCTGAATTTCTTCAGTTAAATGTATCCATCTGTACCTGGTTTGTTTTTCTTTGTTTATGGACGGTCCTTCCAAACTATACCACATATTAGGACCTAGAATCAGAAGTCCTTCCTCACTGTTTTTGTGTGATGGAATGAACTCACTGATACATTTTTGGGTTCCCTTAAAAGAGAACTGCAAATTATTTTATTTATTTTAAAAAATTATTGACTGCCCATCTTTTCCTCAAAGAATTGTCTCTTGATAGGGCCAAGGATTACATCTGGAAGAGGAATAACAATGCTTTGTTCAGAATGCTGTTTTCCAAACTATAGCAAGAATCTTGTTCAGAAGCACAACCTCAGAGAACTGTGAATCATGAAGACACAATCCATAAACTCCATTTGGCTAGCATAATGCATCAATCTGCATTTATCACAACCTTGACTAGATTTATATGCTCTAATGGCACCTCAATAAGAAAAAGCTGGGATCTTATTTGTCCTTTCCTGTCCCAAGGAATCCCCCCCATGGGCTTTGCCTGGTTTTAATCAGAGTCTGAATTTAGGGGACGAAAAGTGCATTATTAAAGAATCAAAATAATTTCAGAAGCAATCAATGGATCGGATGATTGATTCCGTGTGTAAATCAGCCATAATGCAAAACAGATTTCTTCAAACGAGGACTTCTGAGATACAAAGCTAGGCAGCTGTGTAGAAACACCAGTTGAAAATGTCAGAACAATATGATTAACTCAGAATAGTAGTGGAATAATGGAATAATATTTTCTTCTTTCACTTCCACACCCCAACGAGACTTCACAGCAGAATTCACTGGCATGAAATCATGTTTTATCATTTAGTGTGTGAGGAAAGCCATCAAAGATAAATCATGGTTGAATAAAAGTAGGCCATAGTATATATTATGCAAACTCAACCATTCTATATGTATTGGGGTATTTCAGATTCGATTTATAGAACAAGAGCCAATATCTCTAAAATCTGTTATTTTACAGGCCAGCATTCATTTACTTTCTGTGTACTTCCTCACTCTCCAGATGCAACTTCACTTCTCCAGATATCATTGGACTATTTATTCTTAGCATCATAAATCACCTCAACTCTGGATCATAGTCTTTTCAGTCCCAAAAAAACACCTGGGATTCTTTGATGTGAGAAAGATTCAAAGTCTGTCACATGGTTTGCAAGGTTAAATATTCCTCTGGGTTGTCTCCAGGTATAAGGACAATTTTTTTATTGTTCTTGGTGAGTTCATCAAGGTGAGACATAAGGATGGAAATAGGAAATGTGAAAATCGAGGCTGTAGAATTTTAAACAGTGATGTCACACAAAATCCCACTGGTAATAATTCTGTCAGAACTGAAGAAACTTCTTGGATGAGAAGCAAAACCTTATCAAAACAACTCAAAAAAGTCCAGTTGCCTTTTGGAAAAAAAAACATCAATAACCATGACCTGGATCTCCATAGACAATTCTATCACAACTGAGAATAAGATAAGTCCAAGGTAATACTACCAAGGATGATTAAAAAGAAATTCTCCAGAATTCTGAGTAGATGATTGAAAAACAGAAGCTGTTTTTTCAAGAAAAGAACAGTCAGAAAATTATAAGGCAGATTTTGGTAAACATTGCTTGATTCACATGGGTCGATCACTTCTGCCTTAGCCCTGAATATATAAATGTATTGACAAGTATTTCCTTCAATATACAGTGCAAGTTTCCATTCTGACCTTAAAGTTGGACATCTGAAATCCTACTCAGGCTCACATTTCTAAGTATGAAATTAAAATCTTGACTTTACGATCTTTTCCCCAGTTTGGAGACCTGAGCTTTCCAGCTTCTGGTTGCTTGAAGAATTATAACCATCTTCAGTCAAAGTACACTAGATTGTGTTCAAATCTCCATTAACAAGGGTAGCGAAGAAGTGATAGTGGACTTCACTTCAAAATCAAGATCCTGAGACTTTAAAAGGGTTTATTTATTTAGTAAATGTCTTTGTTTATGGAAACATATAGGGTCTTTTTTGAACTGGGCCCAAAGAACTATTGATAGATGAATAGCTTAGCTCAGACCACAGTTTCAAACGCGTACAAACATCTGAGAAAGCTATGACATAAGGAACTACAATCATACATATTGCCAACCACTGTTACTACAATTACAGATAGCAAAGCATATGAAGACATTATAACTGGGGACCTATATTGCTTAAGATCTTCTAAATCAAGACCAATGTTTTATTCATTTATTCCATTTCTGCCATGCCTCTCTTCCAGGAGCTCAACATGATGTGTGTTGTATTCCTTTTCTCTTCTTTTATGCTGAGAATAATAAATAAAACTTGTGAGCAAAGCTGGGTTGAAAGCTAGTGAGATGCCTCCAGACATTCAGGGGGCTTCCTTGGTGAGGGGATTGATTCCCCAACTCTCACGGGTAGAAGCCACACGTCTACCTTGAAGCAGCTTTATATATGAAATGAATGCTGCATTCACATTATGTACATTGCTTATAATATAAGTCACTATCTTGTCCATCATTCAGTTTCAGCAAGCTAGCATGATGTCCCAAGAAAAGCTCAAGAATGATTCTTCGCCTCTCAGGTGAAAATGAACTTGACCCTCTCATGCTTCATTTTATCAGCCAGTTCTTAGTAGATGGTCTTATATTATCAACAGAGTTGATAAAAGCTATCATTGATAAAAGCTATCAAGAGCCATAGTGGTGCAATATTGCAGGCTACTTCTGTCTGCTGACTGCTGGCTGCCTGCAATTTGACAGTTCGAATCTCACCAGGCTCAAGGTTGATTCAGCCTTCCATTCTTCTGAGGTCAGTAAAATGAGGACCCAGATTGTGGGGGGCAAGAAGCTGACCCTCTAAACTGCTTAGAGAGGGCTGTAAAGCAGTATATAAGTCTAAAGTGTTATTGCTAAGTACTATTGCTATACTATTTACACCATGGATATCTGCTAGGATACTATGGAAGACTTAGCTCATGGGTATGTATACATGACATTAGTAGGCAAAGTAATTAAGAAGGCTGATACTTGTAGTTGGCTTTTTCCAAGTTTGGGATGAGGGCAGTAGAAATATATCTGAAAACAAGGTACAACATAGGTACAGCTTGCCTGGCAATGTTCAAAATGTACTGAAGGTTTTTCTGGGGTTCACTTGATCCGAAGACCTGTTAGTTGCTTATTTTGCAGCCTTTTAATTGACTGAATATTCTGAAATAAAATTGCACATTTCTAAAAATCTTTGTGTGAGATATCTTTTATGGGAGTTTGATGACCATTTAAAAAGAGCAATCCTAAACGTGTATATCTACTAAAAAAAACCCTATCTACTTTCAGTATGTGCATAATGGATACAAGGGTAAAGAAATACACTGAGAAAAGAAAATATTTCCAAAGAAGGTTGGGATTACAGGTAGTCCTTAACTTGTAACCTCATTTGGGGCCAGAATGTCCATTCCATAAGCAAGGCAGTTGTTAAACGAACTGTGCCTGATTTTTTTTTGCTGTGGTTGTTATTGAATCGCTGCAGTTAAATGCAGTGTGCAATTGTTAAACACATCTGGATTTTCTATCGACTTTGCTGGTTGAAAGCTAGGTGGCAATTGCATGAGCCTGGCATGCACCAGTGCCCAAACTTTGATCACATGACCATGGGAATGCTGTAATGGTTATAACTATGAGGACCAGTTTTAAGTCATTTTTTCCAGTGCCCTTGTAACTTCAAATGGTTACTGAATGAATGGCTGTAATTTGAGAATAATCTGTATCGTACAGGGCCAGCATTCATTCACTTTCTGTGTACTTCCTCACTCTCCATATGCAATTTCACTTCTCCAGGTATCATTGGATTGGATTATTTATTCTAGCATCATAAATCACCTCAGCTCCGGATCATAGTCTTTGTAGTCCAGAAAAGCACCTGGGATTCATTGATGTGAGAAAGATTCAAAGTATGTCACATGGTCTGCAAGGCTAGATTTTCCTCTGAGTTGTCTCCAGGTATAAGGAGACATTTTTAAAAATTGTTCTTGGTGAGTTCATCAAGGTGAGACATCAGGATGGAATTAGGAAATGTGAAAATCCAGGCTGAAGAATTTTGGATGGTGATGTCACATAAAATTCCACCCCCAAAATACATTGCTGTTATAGAATGAATTACTCTGTTTCTCCAACTTTCCTCTTGTTTTCTGAAAGTTGGTTGGGAAAAAAAATGCACAATATATGTACAAATAGTTTTTTTTACCCCAGTTTTGTCTAGGGAATTCCTCTCTTTTATCATTTATTTAATTTATCATTTAGCAATTCCCATTTTAAGACACCATCTTTAAATTGCCTCATATGCACCCTTAAACAATATTTAATAGGCCTTAGCAAGAGGCCCTGAGTTAAAGCAGTATATAATCAAACATGCATGCATGAATACAAACATGCATGCATGAATACAAACACACACTTATGCAAAACATGCAGGAAAAAAAATTGTGTATTTTCTGATCTGTTTCACCCATTCACAGATGAGTTGCCAACAAGAATAAAAGATTTCTTCAAAGCTTAACAAATGATGGGAACTCGCCAGAACAAGTTTTTCTTTGTTATGGAGGATATAAGCATTATTTGCTATAGCTTTTTTTTTTTTTAAATATATATATACATTTTAAATTAGAGTTGTGAAAGCAAAACTTCATCTTTAATTCATCACTCTCAGCTGAAAGAAATCAGCCATGTCTTGCACGCAGCCCTTCCTATGGTGCTGACTTCATCAAGTATGGTCTGAAATTAATTAGCCTCCTTCATTCCAACTGGAGGTTAAAAAAAGAGAGAGAGAGAAAGAAGGCAACAATGACGAAAGGAACTGTGTTCTTAAAAATGACCACGGGAAAACTTCACATGATATATGAATGAGTCCAGAGGTATTTCATGAGAAGAGTACTCCACTCCACAGCTCGCAATAGATTACCTTATGCCACCAGGTTTGAAATTTTGGACCTGGACAACTTAGAACTATGCCGCCTATGATCTGACCTAAGCTTAATACACAAGCTTGTCTGCTACAATGTCCTACCTATCAATGACTACTTAAGCTTCAACCACAATAACACACCTACAAACAACTGATACAAACTCAAAGCAAATCGCTATATATACTGTTCTTCAGAAACATCTGGAAGGCTGAAGTTTGTCTATGTAAGACATTTTTTAGCAATTCTTCATATGAACAATGTTGCTAAATAGGCTGATTTTTTTACATGGAGCTTCCTGTGTTTCAACCCCACCTGGAAAGACAACATAGATCTTTTCACAGGCAATTTTCTCACAGCAGTGAGAACAATGAATGAACCCATGGAATGGCTTGCCTTCAGAAGTTGTGTGTGCTCCATCATTGGAGATTTTGAAGAAAAGAATGGAAAGCCAGAATGGTCTAGGGTCTCCTTCTTGAGCAAGAGGTTGGACTAAAAGACTTCCAAGCTTCCTTACAACTCTATTATTCTGTTAATACTATCCAGGAGTTGGGAAAGTAATGCTGACTTGTAAATGCAAAGAAATATAAGCTTCTGCATAAATTCCGAGATGTGCACTAATTGAAAACTTTATTTGATTGCATTATTAACCAGACCTGATTTTCTTTTAAACTCATAAAATCCTCCAAGTCTTCCTCCTTGCTCCATCTTTTGCTTCTTATTTTGCCAATTTCACTGATGATGATTACGATGGGAACACCTCCACCAACCATAACGCTTTTGAAAGAAACCAGTGAGATAGGGAAACCGTCCGTGGTATTTTTTATTTAATTAACCAAGTATCCTAATTGAATTCCAATGACAACTTAAACAGCAATTCATGATTGACAAAAGAAATGCTACCAGACGTGTGTCAAAGAATAGCTGGAACAAAACCATTCCAATGACTATGCATTTTGAGGGCAAGAACCAACTTGTACAAATATTAGCCAGGAAACACAGCTCTTTTATTCAGTTAGAGGCACGTGTTTTTTTTTTTTCAGTTTTGTGGGTCTGGAAAAGTTTGCTTGCCAGATGAGGCGAACAGCTAATTAATGCCCTGGATTGGGAAGAGATGTTTTATTTTGGTTTCTTTTTAAAAACTTGTCCAATTTGCAACCATCACGACTTTTCAACATGGAACAGACCAGAGGTGATATTCAGCAGGTTCTGACCAGTTCTGGAGAAGTGGTAGCAAAAATTTTGAGCAGCTTGGAGAACCGGCAAATACCACCTCTGAGTGGCTCCACCCCCATCTATTCTCTGCCTCTCGAGTCCCAGCTGATTGGCTGGGTCTTCTTTGGTTGCCCTGCACAGGAGAACAGAACTGGAAAGCAGGTTAGTGGGGTGGGGAGGGAGTGGGGATTTTGCAGCAACCTTTCCCTACCACGCCCACCAAGCCATGTCCACAGAACCGGTAGTAAAAAAATTTGAATCCCATCACTGGAATGGACAACCTAATCCTAATCTTACTCTTACTCCTAGAGAATCCTAATCTAAACTCCTAGAGTAATCTTAATCTTACTCAAACTCCTAGAGTTTGTTTTTAATACACAAAAAATAAAGCCATGTCTTTAATAATATGGCTTCAGCACGAAGGATTTGACTCGATGTCAGATGTATCCCTTTTGTGATGACCCAGGGTGGAGATACAAAACAAACACAGTCACAAAAACCCGGTGAAGACCCTTTTATTCCTTCACTTCACTTCCAAGCTCCAAATATCCTTAATGGAAGACAAAAAAATCCCACACAAGCAGTTACAAGAAGGAGGGGAAAAAACCAACAACACAAACTAGGCAAAATAAGAACTGGAGGACGTCCACAGATATCAGAACATACACTGGGAAGGATGCTAAACTCAGAGAGGAACAATAAACTAGAGATATTTCCATGCTTTGTTTCCAGCATTCGCCCGTACACATATCCGTCCTCTTATCCAGTTGTCACAGCTGCAGCCCATGAAGAGGATCAAGGCCCTCTCCTTCCCAGTAGACCATGTCTCTCCCTTATCCTCTCCTCCCTGTGTGCCCTAGGATGGAGGGGGGATGGGCCTGGGTCCTTCTCTGACTGCCCAGCCGGCCTCTGCCCCTCCCCAGCCTCCTCCACAACCTCCGGAGCTACACTTCCATTCCCTGTTGGCTGTTCCTGCTCTCCCTCAGAATCAATCTCCACCAGGGGCATAACTTTTGGTTTTATTGTTTTGTTTCACACCTTGGATTGGATAGCCACCTGTCTAAAATGGTGTAGTATATGGGTGTCAAACCTGCGGCCCAGGGCCCGGATGCGTCATGTGCTGGCCCCATCCCCCCTGGTTTAGTGAAGGGGGAAAAAGTTCTGATACATCATGTGATGCTGCCATGATGATGCAAGTTTGATAGCCCTAGTATAGGGTTTCCTGCTTGAGCAGGGGGCTGGAGTAGAACAGGGGTATCAAACTCGCGATGACAAGTTTCATCATGTGACGTATCACAACTTTGTCCCTCTTTGCTAAAATGAGGATGGGCGTGGCCAGCACGTAATGCATTCAGCCCGTGGATCACAAGTTTGATACCCCTGGACTAGAAGATTTCCAAGGTCCCTTCCAGCTCTATTCTAATTGATTGACCCTATATCATTTCAGACAAGTGACTATCCAATGTCTTCTTAAACACTTCCAATGATGGAGCACCCACAACTTCTGATGACAAGCCGATCCACTGGTTAATTGTTCTCACAGTTAGGAAATTTCTCTTTAGTTCTAGGTTTCTCCTCTCCTTGATTAATTTCCATCCCTTGCTTCTTGTCCTGCCCTCCGGTGCTTTGGAGAATTGGTTGACCCCTCTCTTCTCTGTGAATGAAAGGACCCAACATGAAAGCATCTTTTAATATGGCTTCAAGGCAATTGCATTTCAGTGACAACACACAGAGACACACAACTGAGAAAAAGAACACAATGAGATCATGAGTGTACTGACTGTCCCTCTGCTTAATGAGCTGCGTGTTGAGCCTGAAATCGAAATATATGTAGCCATTTTATTTAGCGCTATATTATAATCATATATTCCTTTTTTGGAAGTCCATCTTCCAAAACAAATCTATTTTGGAAGATGGACTTTGCTTATTTCTTTTTGAATGGGTTTCATCACTTGGAAACCTGACACTGTGGCCCTGTACTGTCTATTATAATAAAATAAACACCTGCCAGCTAAACCTAGAAGCAACCTATGGCCTTTCTTCCCTTTCCCACCTCTCTCTCTCTCTTTTAAGGAACCCAAATCCATAATTGCAGATGCTTATCTGTAACATCTGTCTCTGAAGGAAAATGTTAGAAATGGCTGCTGGGATGTAAACATTGTCACTCTAGGACACTTAAGGGCCTCAACATTTTTTTGATGATTAAGAAAACAAACAAACAGGAACAAGATGCCTCTGCATTCCCTTCCCTGAAATATTTAGCCTTCAAGCAACCCTCTTGAGGAGAGGTATCTGCTCAACATACAAGCCTTTGGAGGCCACCTTGGTATGGAATTATAATTACCAAGGGTTCTCTGACAGCTTTCAAGGGGAAAACCTAGGATTTATTCATTGGTTTATATTTTTGTGTGGGATTGGATCTGAGATGGTATTCAGCAGGTTCTGACCAGTTCTGCAGAACCGGTAGCAGAAATTTTGAGTAGTTTGGAGAACTGGCAAATATCCCCTCTGACTGGCCCCACCCCCATCTACAGCTGATTGGCTGTGTCTTCTTTGGTTGCCCTGCACAGAAGAACGGAGCTGGAAAGCAGGTTAGTGGGGTAGGGAGGGAAGGGGGATTTTCCAGTAACCCTCCCTTGCCACACTCACCAAGCCATGACATGCCCACCAAGCCATGCTCACAAAACAAGTAGTAAAAAAATTTGAATCTTACTACTGGATTAGAGATCCTGTTTGATGGGCTTTGATGTATGTAGGCATGTGTGTATTTATTAAATTTATATAGTTGTGGATCTCATCGGAAGTGACTTTGGGGAGCATACAACAATTATTAATTATTTAATCATTAATTAATTATTAAGATGGATCGACGACATCGGCAAGTATTGCGGGCCCAACTGACAAAGAAAGCTGAAGACTCTGTTGATTGGAAACATGCAGAAAAGGCCTTCATCTTGCAGTGGATAGAAAAAAGCTAGAATAATGATGATGACGATGATGATGACAATGATGATGATAATGACAATTATTGTAACATGTGACTGTGGCCAAACATAGAAAGAAGGAAAGGAGAAGAAAATGAGTTTATTTCCTTTCATAAAGCTAGAACTGAGGAGAAATTTCCTGACAGTGAGAACAAGTAATCAATGGAACGACTTGCCTCCAGAAGTTGTGGATATTCCATATTGGAGGTTTTCAAGAAGACCATTTCTCTAGAAGTTATGGGTGCTCCATCACTGGAAGTCTTCTGCTTGAGTAGGGGGCTTGGATTAGAAGACCTCCAAAGTCCTTTCCTACCCTGTTATTCTATATTCTATATCTATTCCAAGATTCTAGGCCACACAAGGCTAAAGGAGAAGGGGACAACAGAAGAAGAGATGGTTGGATTGTGTCATCAACACAGTGGGCAGGAGTTTGGGCAGATCAGACAGACAATGGAGGACCGGCACACTATGGTCCATTGGTTCACAAAGAATTGAACATGACTTAGCGACTCAACAATAACAGCAACAAAAACCTGTGATATTTATTTATTTATTTATTTATTTATTTATTTATTTATTTATTTATTTATTTATTCTTAGATTTCTATCCTGCCTTTCCTCTGGGAATTCAAGATGCTTTGTATTCAGATCTCTCTCTGTTTCATCCCCATCAGTGATGGTATGCTATCGGTTTGGACCGGTTCAGCTGAACTGATAGTAAAAAAAGTCTCTGAGGATTAGCTGAGATGAGAAAGAAGAGAAAAGTGCAGGATTGGCCCTTCTATCCACCCCTACACTTTTCTCTTCTTTATCCTCTCAGCTGATTGGCACTGCAGGTCTCAGCTGGTGTGGAGAAAGCTGCACGCATGCATTAGGCATGCATGCATTAGGTGTGTGCATGTGTATTAGATGCATGCACAATCACCGAACTGATAGTGGAACAGGTAGGATCCCACTGCTGATCCCCATCCCTGTTCCAGGAGCCCTGTGTGGCACAGTAGTTAGAATGCAGCATTGCAGGTTAACTTTGCCTATACCCAGGAGTTCGATCCCGAGGGGCTCTAGATTGACTCAGCCTTCCATCCTTTTGAGGTATGTAAAATGAGGACCCAGATTGCTGGGGGCAATACACTGACCTTGTAAACCTCTCAGAGAGTACTGTAAAGTACTAGGGAGCGATATATCATTCTAAGTGCCAAGTGCTGTTGCAATCCTTCTGTGTGAGGTGCTTAAGCCAGTGTATCCAAAGAAGGACAAAACTGGGGTCAAACTATTTCACTGAGCCTTCAAAATCTTGGGAGGGGGGCATGAGCTTTGAACAAGTATTCTTATAAAGACATATTTCCCTTGGAGGCTCATGGTTTGATTATACAATAAAATCCTGCTGAAGATTAGCAATGGTAATGCTAGTCTGACTTACTTTTATTTTTAAATGTTTTATTGCACAAAGCTAGTGGCCACACAAAGAAAAGAAAATATGGGGGGAGGCTAACACTGGGAAATGGAAATCCATTTGAAAGAGAGCCGCAGAAAGAGGGGGGGGGAAGAGAGAGCGAAATCTACATTTTAATGAACATATTTTCAAGCCATTTCAAATAAGAGTCCATGAGAAATAATTACAAAAGTTTGGGGGAAAAAAAGAGCATTAGCTTTGATAGCTTTCTCCTCTGTAAAGCAATTAAAACAGGCCATTTTTCAAATACTAAGCAGAAAATTACTAATGGACAGACTAAAAAAAAAGCTTTCATTTCAATCTCATGTCTTTTATTCTTCTAAAAAAAAAGGGAAAGAAGAAAAAGGTGGTTTTTAGATAGATTACTGCATAAAGGAATCACTCGCTGGATGTCATAAAAACTATGTCTGGGTAGAATGACAAAGATTAACAGCAAGATTTAAACCATGTAGTAGTCCAGTTAATAGCAATGTCTAATTAAGGAGTGCATTATCAGTCTGTAATGTTGATTTGATAGAGAGAACTTCAACTTTAGAATATTTCATTGTTTCATTGTTCTCCCACGAACAATTCATATGTATGTTAGTGGATAGGTATAAAAAGAATCCAAGTTACTAACCAAGTCTTGAGAGTAATCTGTTTAAATAAACTTTGCATCTGATCCCAATGGACTAAGGAATATGAAAATTAATGGAGTTAAAACCAACTGAAGTATGCTTGTCTACTTATAATCTCAGAATTCTGCAGTCATTTCTAAACACGTGTAAATGTATACACTCTGGCTGGATATATACACCAGTTGGGTTCAAACATTTTGATAAATCATAGGTGGCTGAAGAAACCATAGTAAACTGCTTCACAAGCAATTTTCTATTGCTCATGGTGGCAACTCTGTCATTGCTGATGCTGTCTATTTTTTAAAAAAACAACACAACATTGACATTAGGGTTAGGGTTAGCAGTCAAATGAACTTTTGCTTAGCTAATTGAAATAACTTATCCTTCTGCTTTAATTAAAAAAAATAGCAAAATGAAACTCTGAGTAACACTTTTTGCCATGTGAGATCAGATCTGTAATCAGTGGCCAAATTGATTACATATATACGTAGGTCATTTGATTCTTAATCACAACTTACAAATCACAATAATTTTATTCAAACACAATGTCAAACTTACATAAACTATGCTTTATGTTAACATCATCTATGAATCCAAACCCTGGTCTGCTTAAAGTAGAATTAAAGTGGAATTAAACAGCAGTACATTAAAAAAAATCATGCGGTTCAAAGGAAAGGAAAGTGCTCCCATTTTTTAAATTTTATTTCTAAATAATGCTAGGGAAATACTAATAGGTGGACTGTGGTGTTCTTGTATTCTTCTTTTTAGGGAAATGATTATAAGTATGAATGTCCCATCTTCCACTATGCAATTCTCTGCAGCCTCCTGGCTTTGGATTTTCCAGGCATCGTTGTGTAGTTCTCCAACTCTGATTGCTTTATCAGATTTATCATTACCAGATAGGTAATGAGATACCCACGGAGACAGAAGAATAATATAGACAATAAGTATTCTCACCAAGAGCAGGACAAGAAGCACGGGGTGGAAGCTTATTAAAGAGACACCCAATCCAGAAACAAGAATACATTTTCTGACAGTGAGAAGAATTAATCAATGGAATTGTTTGCCTCTAGAAGTTGTGGATGCTCCATCACTGGAGGTTTTCAAAAATAGACTGGACAACCACTTGACCAAGGTGGTATAAGGTCTTCTGCTTTGAGCAGGGGTTTGAACTAGAAGACTTCGACCAGTGGTGGGATTCAATTTTTTTTACTACCAGCTCTTGGTGGGCGTCGTGTGACTTGGTGGGTGTGGCTTGATGGGCGTGGCAGGGGAAGGATACTGCAAAATCTCCATTCCCACCCTACTCCTGGAGGAAAGATACTGCAAAATCTCCATTCTCTCCCCACCCCACTAACCTGCTTTCCAGCTCCGTTCTCTTCTGTGGGGCAACAAAAGAAGACCCAGCTGATCAGATGAGACTCAGTGGGAGGCAAAGAGTAGATGGGGGAGGGGCCAGTCAGTATTTGCCGGTTCTCCAAACTACTCAAAATTTTCCCTACTGGTTCTCCAGAACTGGTCAGAACCTGATGAATACCACCTCTGACTTCGATCCCTTCCAGACTTATGATTTTATGTTCTAAGTTGAAAACATCATCCAAGGAAAATCTAAAGACATTCTCAATTATCTTTACATCCCTTTGAAACTTCAAGGTCTTAAAACAAAAATGTCCTAGAATTCACGAGAAGGGTGGTGAGAATCATTAGTTTTCACAATTCAGTTCCAAGGAGGTTCAATCAGATCTCCAGCTTGACTTTCTAAATTGTCCCGATGCAATAATTCAATATGAATCATCAAATGGAATTTACTTGATTTTTCCAAATATGATCCATGATTCCAATCAAATTGATTACGCCATTATTATTGACTCAACTATTTAAAATAGTCTGAGGCCACTTTCACTATCAGTCATAAATGAGCATGACTCAGATATTTAGTTTTTATGACAGCTGTGTGGAATTATTATATTTTTTTTGCAATTTTTTTTTTAAAAAGAACTACTGAATTCTGAGAAGAGACCACCAAAGTTATCCTAATGTTCTGGATGTAATGATATGGATCACTGGTGGGATTCAAATAATTTAACAACTGATTCTCTGCCCTATTGACCAGCGGGGTGGGCGTGGCCAGGGGTGTGTGACAGGTAGCACTCGGCCTCCTTGCAGCCTCCTGGAAGCAAAAACAGGCCACAGGGGGCTGCGCTGCACCCCTCTGCCCTGTTTTGGGCCTAGTAGGTCTCACTGCACTTACCTAGGAGTCAAAAGGGGGTGCGTGGGGACTCCTGGAAGGGGAAGAGTGGGATGGGGTGGGGCCAGCCAGCAATTTAACAATGGTTTGGCTGAAGTGGTGCAAACCAGTTGAATCCTACCACTGATGGATGTAATGTGGATGTAAGCTATGTAAGATCAAAGGAGCTTCCAAATGCTTTTGACCTTTAGTTCCCATGATTCCTAATCAGCCTAGCCAATAGTCAGGACTGATGGGAATTGTAGCCTAACAAAGTCCAGAAGAGCAAAGTTTCCCTATCCTGGTGGAGAAGATACCTAGCTGGAGCTCAAAGCAACTGCTCGCCATCCTGTAGTTTACACATCTATGATTTTGAACAATTTGCTCTCATCCCATAGTACGTGTCTTTGTTCTTACGATAAAGTGCTTTCCATGTTCTGTTTTAAAATTAGCTGGATGTGTGGAGACATTTTGAGGCTAGCAAGACAAACATGTGACAGTGACTCTACAGTCTTCAGAATAGGGTCCCTTGAGCCTGATCAAATAATAAAGACCTATGAAGGACTTAATAATTGACTAAGGCAGCATATGGTGTCAAATCAGCCTAGATGTCACCCCTGAAACCATTTTGGGAGCATCTTCAGGGCTGCCACAGCAAGAGCTGTAGGAACATGAAGCGGGAGATAGAGATAGCTGAGGGATGTGTGGCCAAAATAACATTCTTTCCTGTGGGAGCCAAGGACACTCTACCAGGTGTTGGAGAGGCATAGACAAAAGCCAGCCGGAGTAGGGACTGTGACCTGATTGGACCATGTGATAGACGTTTGACCTGCGGGCAAGAACTTTGGGTTTTGATTTGGGTGGGGAAAACTTCAGGTCCTCCTAAGTTGGGTTTTCACCAGCTGTGCCAATATGACATTCCTAACAAATTCATACGTTGAGGAAACTCCAGGCCCCAGAGTTTTGATTGCTTTGGGTTTGTTACTTGGAACCCTGACACTAGAAGGCTCGGGATCTTGCCCAGATCCTAAGGAGATTTCCTTTGAAGAAGTGTGGAATTCTAGGGAACAACCCTGTTTCAACAGAGAGGGGAGGGATATGACATCCTCTATCTCCAGTCTATAACACAGTCCTTTTAGCAGTTCCAAGAAGTTTCCAAATCAATTTGCACTACTCAGGTGACCCTGAGGACACAGATAAACCACCAGGTGACCTCAATGACTCTCTAAAAGGATGCAAGTGACCAGCAGTCTGCAAGGAGTATAAATCCTTCCATTCCCCACCATTCAGCCAGAGCTGAAGAAATTTCTTGGATAAGGAGTGAAATGTCTTCAAAGAAATACAAGAAAGTTCAGTTGAAAAAACACCTTTGGGAATTCTAGGGACTTGAAAATACTTGAGAAATATTACATTTCACAGATATCTTAGCTGGCTTTCCAAACAACCCCACTGGCCACATCCTGCTTATTTCCTGGATCCATGTCATCTCATATCTCCACTGTCCATTTTCTCAGAGGAAAAGGAAAAGCATGTCTGACAAGAGAAGATCTTTCCTTTTCCACCCCTTGGGTCTCTTGATGAGCCTAGACCTGGTTTAAAGGAGGCAGCCTATCCCTTTCAGTCCATTATTTTCACAACAAGAACTTGACTATTGTTTTTGTGCTTGAAGGAAATGGGGAGATCAAGTTTTCCTGCTGATTTTTGCGGGAAAGTTGGGCATGCAGATTCACAAATGCAACCAACTCCATGGAGGAATCAACTGCAAATTCAATATTGTGGTTTCTGTGGCTTTCCTACCGATTCCTGAAAAAAATTATCCGCCCAATTGAGGGAGCCTGAAATCTCCGAATAACACCAATGACCTTACCAGAGAACATGTCATGAAGTCATTTTAGCATTGGCTGGAAGAGCATATTAAAATACAAGGCATTTGCTGTAGTAAAAACAGGGTACCTCATTCCAGCTGTCTATATATATTCCTTTCCAGCACTAAATCTGTCCAGGGACCTTTCAGAAATACAGCATTATGCCTCATGCCTTCGCTTAGTGAATAGAAATGGGAAAAGGATGGAGATAAAAATCAGAGGGACATAGAATAGCAAACGTTCTATGATTTAATCGCCATTACAGCTTAAAACAGCGCAGTCGACATTCACCCTCCCTAAGTCAGGGATAAATCTCTATCTATAGCCACTGGGGAGAGTGATGGCATGGTAATGTGAGGTCTTTGAAAGATGCAGGGCCTCCCAAGCATTGCGAGGAACATGGATGAAGGGCATAGGAAGTTTCCAGCTTCAAGAAAGATTGTTTAATGGCCAGGTGCCCAATATGTTAAGTTAGGTTCCATCTCTGTGGGCAAGTAAACAATATCCCAGTCAAGAAACTGCCAAAGAAGCCAACAGCAAACAGACCAGCCAAAGATTCTCTAAGACCACCTCCACCAACACTGAGGGGCAAGCCACTCGAAAATAAATTGACAACAAATTTCACTCCTTACTAGCACTGATGATGTTATCTAGTTTGGGTAATGAAATGTCTGCAAGAAAACAACCAAGCTCAGAGAGCACCTCAGCTGTTGTTGGTCCTCTTCCTCCTCCTCCTTCTCCTCCTCTCCCCACTCACAAACCCAACTCCTTTCCAGCACTGATGATGTTACCTAGTTAGGGTAATGACACATCTGCAAGAAAATAAGCAAACTCAGAGATCACAAGGACTCCTTACATCAACCCTGAGATACAAATATTCTCCTTTATTAGTTAATGAAAGCATCTGACCTACTTTTGACCACTGCCATATTTCTCTGGTGATAACTATTCTCTCCCTTCCAGTCTGGTTGGATCTGATCATTGTTTTAACTTTTGACTGTAGGATGATTTCCAAAGCTTTCACTCAAGGACATGGTTTTTTTTTTTTAATTTATTTATTTGTCAATTGCTTACAAGATAATAGGTATAAGTAAAACATAGTTATGAATACATGGATACATATAAGAAAAATAAAATATAAAATATAAAAGAAACAATAGGACAGGGACGGTAGGCACGTTGGTGCACTTATGCACGCCTCCTACAGATCTCTTAGGAAAGGGGTGAGGTCAATAGTAGATAGTCTAAGGTTAAAGTTTTTGGGGTTTGGGGAAGAAACCACAGAGTCAGGTAGAGTATTCCAGAAATTGACCACTCTGTTGTTGTAGTCGTATTTCCTGCAATCAAGTTTGGTGCGATTAACCTTGAGTTTGTATCTGTTATTTGCTCTTGTGTTGTTATGGTTGAAGCTGAAGTATTTATTGACAGGTAGGACATTGCAATGTATGATTTTATATACTATACTTAGATGGGACCGAAGGCGGCATAGTTCTAGGTTTTCTAGGTCTTGAATTTCGAGTCTGGTGGCATAAGATATTCTGCAATGAGTAGAAGACTGGAGAACTCTTCTTGTGAAATATTTCTGGACTTTCTCAACTGTGTTAATATCAGATACGTAATGTGGGTTCCAGACTGATGAGCTGTATTTGAGTATTGGTCTAGCAAATGTCTGCATCCTCCAATTTGCTTGGTGAGAAAGCCAATTGTGAGTTTTTCCCCATTTGGCAACCTTTCTTCCCAGAGCTGTTAAGTGAATGACTGCAGTTATTAACTTATTAACATGGTGTTAAAGCGAATCTTGGCTTCTCCCTTGACTCTGCTTGTCAGAAGGTCACAAAAGGAGATCACGTTACCCTAGGATATTGCAACCCTCCTGTCATGCCCCTATTGGAATCTGATTCTGAGGGGAAGGTCAAGCAGTTGACAGGGAGTGGGAGTGTGACTCGGGTGGTTGAGGAAGAAACTGGGGAAGGGCACAGTCTGGCTGGGCCTTCAGAAGAAGGCCCAGAGCCACCTCCTCTTCATCCTAGGGCATGCAGGGAGGAATGGAGAAGGGAGCAACGTGAGTTACATGGGTTACGGGGGAGAAAAGGGCCCTGATTCCCTTCATTAGCGGCAGCTGGGAAAACAGGATATAAAGAGTGTTTGCGCACAGCACCTTGAATTATCTTGGTTTGTCAAGTCTTACTTGAGTTCTGGTGTCTTCCCAACTGTGTGTGTTTCGTTATCTTTTGAAGTCTGCAACTCCTTATCCTGCCCTGTCTCTTTAATTGCTGCAGCTGTGGTTTGTGTTGGTTTTTATTTATAATTTATATGTACTTTGGGTTCAGATGGAATTTCTTCCCTTTAAAAACTGTTCTTAGGAAAGTTTTTTCTCCAGCCGATGATAACTGGACATTGGGGGCCAAGTTGGAGGAATTAAAGGGACTTTACCTACTTTTGTGACTTTGTTGCTTTTGTGCCACGTCCCTTTGGGTCATCACACCTCCTAAATATATGCCAAGCGCCTGGATTTTGATCGTGTGATCCTAAGGATGCTACAGAGATCATAACTGTGAAAAACAGTTATAAGTCACTTTTTTCAGTGCTGTTGTAAATTTAGTCACTAAATGAGTTTTGGACTACTTGTAATTTGACTTAGGAAAAAAATGGAGCCTTGAGAAAACTTGGCTAAGAACATTTCAGATCCTACAGGTTGAGAAATGTCCAATATGTGATTCATAAGACAAAACCATGTTCCATCAACAAGTGGAATTCCCATCCTAGCGACTTCAAACATGTGCCTCCTTGCAGACATGATATAAAAAGCTCATATTTCTAATCCTTTTCAGATTTGTGTGGGTGTGTGTGAGTGTGTGTGTGTGTGTGTGTGTAAATAAATGAAACCCAGCAGCTTGTCATAGAAAAGAAGTAGAAAGTAAAACCAAGACCAATTGGTGGAAAAGCTGAGAAAGCCAAAACAATTCTTGTACAAGATGAAAGAAAGGACAGCAGGATGAAATGTGTATCTGCCCCAACAGGGTTGGGGAAATGGGGGAGGAAAGCGATATATAAATTCAATATTCAGGATTCTTTTGTGTTTCACTTTAACAAATTCCAGTACAGTAGGAAGTTTCCAGTACAGTTTTCTGATAGGAGGGGGAGGAAGAACTGTGGATATGCAAGTAAAATAAACTCATCAGAGAAGGAGTGTGTGCATTTGTGTGTGTGTGTGTGACAGGCAGCCAGAGAGGAAAATGGGATTTCTAACTTACAAAGTACAAGGAATTTGCCCCTAGTTGAATTAATAAATGGGAGACATGCATAAGGAAACCAGAGTATTCCAAGGTCTACATTTTTTTAAAGACCATCTTTTGACTTCACAAGCATGAAATGGGAGGGTAGAACAGAATTATTAGCTCTTGTTGAAAGATGATTCTTCAGAACAGTTGGTTTTATTCTGGATAAAGCAGGAGGGTAGCTGTTTTAAAACGGGGGAGAGGAGATATAGTAACCCACTTTGGAGAGAGAAGTTTGTAAAGCCTGCATTAACCCTCAAACCCTTACATTTACAAAGCTCTTAGTTTTTCAGAATAGAGATACTCATCGAATGACAGCCCATGATTAACCCCAAAGTGTTTGTTGCCAAGTGAAATGTTTAGCTATAGCAATAGCACTTAGAATTATATACCGCTTCACGGTGCTTTTACAGCTCTCCCTAAGCAGTTTACAGAATCAGCCTATTGTTCCCAACAATCTGGGTCCTCATTTTACCAACCTCGGAAGGATGGAGGGCTGAGTCAACCTTGAGCCTGGTAGGATTTGAACCACCAAATTGCAGGCAGCCAGCAGAAGTAGCCCACAGTACTACAACAGGGGAATGGCAGAATTGAACAAGCTGCCCCAAGTCAGGGGAAAGTTTGATGAGGACCAACTGTCTCTATTCCTTAACTCTGTGGGAATCCATCCAGACCTTTATGGGTACTCTACCAATCACACAGAGCCATGGCGAATGCCATTGCCAATGGACTGGAGGAAGAAGCAAATGAGTGGCTGGCAGCCCTCCGTAAGAGGAGAGCCCCACAACTGCAAGACGTTGACAAATTCCTGCAAGAGTTAGAAACCATGTTCAAGGAAATGAACTTGCGAATGTCAACTTGCGAAGCTTTCCTGACCTGCTCCTGGGTTGCAGGGAGATGGGAAATCATGCCCCGCAGCTGCACCAAGGAACTTACCCCCTCAGTCAAAACAAGATGCAGCCTAGACAAGCAAAGTCAAGGCCATCTCCACAGAGACTTGCAAAGGCTGGAGGGAGTGACTTCTATGACCTGCAAAAAAGCCTCATAGGGGAATGTGACTGGTGATACACTTTTGGGGGAGGGGGAAACAGGGTCAAAGGCAAGGCGTGAAGTGGGTGAAGTCAGAGCTGGTTTCATCTAAGTCATGCCGACATGGCGCTCCTAATAAACAACTGGATTTTTCTTGATAAATGGCTTGAGACTCTTAACGTTATTAAAACTTTGCCCTGTCTTATGACCTTATTTGCCTCAGTTGTTAAGTGAATTACTGCAGTTGTCAGTAACATGGTTGTTAAGTGAATCTGGCTTCCCCCAATGACTTTGCTGGTTGGAAGTTTGCAAAAGAGGATCATGTGACCCTGGGACACGGCAACGGTCATAAATACCCTACATGCCAATTGTCAAGCGTCTGAATTTTGATCACATGACCATGGGGATGATGGAAGGGTTGTAAGTGGGAAAAGGGGTCACAAGTCCCTTTTTTCAGTGCTGTTGTAACTTTGAGCAGTCACTAAATGAACTGGTGTAAGTCAAGGACTATCTCTGTTTTCAAGATGGTTCTGTGAAATATTCCCTGATGTTTTCTCAATACTCAATGGTCAGGGGGAAAAAAAGTATGCTATTCACCTGCACTGCTCTCGCTAGGGCAGAACAAGAAGCAATGAATGGAAACTAATCAAGGAGAGATCCAATCTAGAACTAAGAAAAAGGGTTCTGACAGTGGGAACAATTAATCAGTGGAACGGCTTAGCTATGGACCTTATATCATTACAGACAAATGGCTGTCCAATTTCTTCTTGAAAACCTCCAGTGATGGAGCACCCACAACTTTTGGAGGCAAGTCGTTCCACTGATGGGTTGTTCTCTCTATCAGGAAATTGAAATCTTAATTGAAGCGGACCAAGAAAATAAATATCAGTTAGATGGATATGGAACTGTGAGGCCATCATCTTTTCAAACACCTTTCCTAGAAACAGGATATTTTGGAATGGCATATAATTATATAGGTGTCTCAGACCAAAAATTGGTTTTCCAATCTCTTCCTAAAAACTTCCAGTGTTGGAGCATAGACAACTTCTGGGAGCAAGCCATTTCACTGATTAATTATTCTCACTGTCAGAAAATTTCTCCTTATTTCTAGGTTGAATCTCTCCTTGATCAGTTTCCACCAATTGCTTCTATGTCCTGCCCTCAGGTGCTTTGGAGAATAGCTTGGCCCCTTCCTCTCTGTGAGAGCCCCTCAAATATTGGAACACCACTATCATGTCTCCCTTGGTTCTTCTCTTCCCTAGACTAGACATACCCAGTTCCTTCATATGTTTTAGTCTCCAGTCCCCTAATCCTCTTGGTTGCTCTTCTCTGCACTTTTTCTAGAGTCTCAACATCTTTTTTGTATCGTGGTGACCAAAACTGGATGTAATACGCGAGGTGTAGTCTTACACCTCTTTATACAGTTGAGTATAAATCAGCACTAACCCTTCACGTGATCTTGATTTTATCCTTCTGTTATTGTAATTATCCAAAATAAAATACTTTTTTCTTTTCTTTCTCTCATGTTAAATTAATTTAGGGTGAATGTTGGAGTTAATTTGCATTTCCTAAAGAAAATTAGGAGAAACGAAGGAAATATTCTCTAAAATCCTGACAGGTCATCCTCGACGTACAACAGTTCATTTAGTGACTGTTCAAAGTTATAACAGCCCTTTAAAATGGCAATTTTTCACACTTATAACCATTGTGGCATCCCCATGGTCACCTGATCACAATTCAGACACTTGGCAACTGACTTGTACTGCTGATGGTTGCAGTGTACTGGGGTCATGTGATCTGTTCTTGCAATCTTCTGAGAAGCAAAGTGAATGAGGGAAAACCAGATTCATTGAACAACCATGTTGCTAACTTAAGAACTGCAGGGATTCACTTAACAATGGTGGCAAGAAAAGTCATAAAATGCTGCAAAATTCACTTCATCAAAGTCTCCCTTAGCAACAGAAGTTTGGAGCTCATTGTGGTTGTATGAAGAGGACTTCATTTCACTTAATTGTGCAGATTTACTAATAATGCCTGGATCCTCTCTTC
Organism: Bungarus multicinctus; assembly: GCA_023653725.1. NCBI lineage: Eukaryota > Metazoa > Chordata > Lepidosauria > Squamata > Elapidae > Bungarus > Bungarus multicinctus. The sequence goes on from CM042843.1 coordinate 5,697,684, forward strand.
ATTCAGGGAAGGTAGAATGCTTTCTAAATTGAGATTTCTCATCCAGATTGCTAGAATCAATATGCAGCAATGTTATTGCAATATATCTCTCTCTGACTCAGCTGTCCAACAACACTCAGCATCATAATCATGCAAATTAAATACAAATTCTTTTTTAAAAAATTGCCCCCATTAAAATGATCTATTAATGTGGAAAGGCTCCTGTACTTAAAGGGGGGGGGGCGGTGACTGTAATTGTGCGATATTGCCATTGGCACAACTCAGACCTGGCAGATCTGGAAGATATTTACACCCCTGGGATTAATTTTATTGTAAGGAATTAACTTTTGGCAAAGCTCTCTTTGCTACCAAGAGGGTTTTTTAAAAAAAATATAACCCTGATAACAGCTCCTTTTTTAAAAAAATAATTGTAAAGTAGGAATGAAACTGAGCAAATGTCCAAACTCCCAAATGGTAGGAATTTTCTCCTTTTCCTGCATTCATTTTCTCTTCCAGTCTTCCACAACAATGACAGGATTTGTTAGTTAAAACCAGTCTGTAAAATCTTAACCTTTCTGTGATGACTCAAAGGGGCATGGCACAAAGGCAACACAGTCAGATAATCAATAAGAGTCCCTTTATTATCTCCAATTTTGCCCCCAATGTCAGGTTACCTTTGGCTGGAGAAAACTTCTCCCAGGAAGAGCCTTTAAATGTAGAAAATTCAGTCCAAAACAAGGTACACAGAAACTGTAACTTAAAATCCAAACAAGCCAAACTGAAATAATTAGCTTGACAGGGCAGGAGAAGGAATTTCAGACTTGAAAACACAGCAAAACTCACATAGTTGGGAAGATGCCAAGAACAGAGATAAGACACGACAATACAAGATAAATTCACATTTGCTCCCAACAGCTTGCTGTGCGCAGCTTCCTTTTTTATACACTGTGTTCCCAGCTGCAGCTAATGAAGGGAATCAGGGCCCTTTCCTTCCCTATAAGCCACGCAACCCACATTGCTCTCTTTTCCGTTTCTCCCTGCGTGCCCTAGGATGAAGACGGGGTGGGCCTGGGTTTTCCTCTGAACTCCCTCTCCCTTGCTCTACCTCTTTCCTGCTCTGCCCAGCCGGACTTTGCCCTTCCCCAATTTCTTCCACAGCCAATGAAGCCACATTCCCACTCCCTGTCAGCTGTTTGTCTTCTTCCTCCAAGTCAGATTCTGACAGGGTCATGACACTTTCACTGCAGCTGAGCTATAAAGACTCACAATTTTTGGTTGATTGTTCTCCCTGTCAGAAAATTTCTCCTGAGTTTTAGGTTGGACCTCTGTTTAATGTTACTTCTTCTCCTGCCTTCTGGTACTTTGGTGAATAGGTTGATCCCCCCACATCTTTTTTTCTTGTTATATATTTTACTTCATCATTTATAATCTTCTTATTTAATATATTAATTACCAATTAATCTAATCATAACTACTAATATTTCAACTTGTCTTCTACTATATAACCATTGATAAAATTTATTCCATGTTTTATAATATTTGGACTCTCTTTTGTCTTTTATTTCTAAAGTTAATCTATCTGATTCTGCACATGCCATAATTTTTCTTATTATTTCTGTTTCTGGAGATATAATTTTATTTTTCCAATATTGTGCATATAATATTCTAGCCACCGTCAATACATATACTATTAGATACATTATTTCCTTCTTAATTTTTTCTGATATTATTCCAAGAAGAAAAAAATCCAGTTTAAATGGAATACATTCTCCCACCATTTGTTCTATCCATGTTTGAATCAGTCTCCAATATTTTTTTGCAACATTGCAAGTCCACCACATGTGAAAAAATGTGCCAGGTACATCTTTACACTTCCAACAATTTGGAGATATATTTTTAAACATTTTGGAAAGCCATGCTGGCGGAAGATGCCATCTGTAAAACATCTTATAAAGATTTTCTTTTTAAGCCATAGCCAATGTTATTTTCTTATTTGTAGTCCAAAATTTTTGCCATTTAGCCAATTCAATATTATAACTGAAATTTTTTTTGCCCATGCCACCATTGTTTATTTAACATGTTCTTCCTCAAGTTTGTATTCTAATAAATATCTATAAAATATTTTTATTAATTTATCATCTGTCTCCAACAATACTTATCCAGAATCGTTAATTCTTTATTAATACCCCGTGTTTTTCTGTCTTGTGTGTATCTTGATTATATTTATAAATAAGACCACTATTCTATATTTACCCCTTGTGCTACTAGTTCTAATCTAGTTTTCAGTACTGCTTGTTCATTCAGACACCCCCCCCTCCCTTCTTAAGATCCAATGGGGAAAAAATGGCCCAGTTCATAAAACACAATGTGTTTTCTTAGTTTTGATCTGTTGCATGCTGTGATCTCCAAGCCCCTGGCTTTTACATCATGGTTGATGGCTTCATTTGATGGCCAGGAAAACTTATTCAATGACCCACAATTGAAGAAACAGAGTCTTCGAATCTGGCATGGACCCATTCAATGGCTTATTAGGGCATAAGAGGTTAAAAAAAAAGTTTACGTAGGTGCTTCAAACAAGGTGATACATTTTATTATTGAGGAAGATTAGTGGTTGGGATCATACTTAACCTTTTTGAGGGGAGATCAAAGGTCAGAAGGGGTGGTGCAACGATTCCATGCTAAGCACAATTTATTAGTTTGTTCTTTTCTCAAAGAATGCTAAGCCTCCACTAGTCTTCGGTCACACTTTTCACATTTCCTGTCTCAACATGTGAAAGGTGAATTTATTTAAAAAGGATCATATTCAGAACGAGTTTGGAGAGGACACATGAAATGATTTAGGGCTGACAGCAGTTCAACACCTGAGCTAGAAAGAGAATTGCTGGGGCTTGACATGAACTGCACATGTGTGGAAACCTCTTTTGCTACTTGATGTCCCTGGGGAGAAAGCAGAAGGGTGCAAAGCAAATAAACAATGAAAGTCAGAATAACAGAGTCGGAAGGGACCTTGGAGGTCTTCTAGTCCAACCCCCTACTCAAGCAGGAGACTATGTACCATGTCAGACAAATGGCTACCCAATCTCTTCTTAAGCACTTCCAGTGATGGAGCACCTATAACCTTTGGAGGCAATCCTGTTCCACTGGTTAATTGTTTTCACTGTTGGGAAATTTCTTCTTAATTCAAGATTGGATCTCCCTTTGATAAATTTCCATCCATTGCTTCTTTTCCTGCCTTCAGGTGCTTTGGAGAATATCTTGACCCCCTCTTCTTTGTAGAAGCCCCACAAATATTGGAAGACTGTTACCATGTCACTCCTAATCCTTCTCTTCATTAGACTAGATGTACCAACTTCCTACAACGGTTCTTCATATGTTTCATACGTCCTCTGAAGTCTGTCTACATGACTTTGTAGAATAGCATTGCTTAACCTGGAACCCATCAAGGATTTAAAGAAGAAGAAGAAGAAGAAGAAGAAGAAGAAGAAGAAGAAGAAGAAGAAGAAGAGGAGGAGGAGGAGGAGGAGGAGGAGGAGGAGGAGGAGGAGGAGGAGGAGGAGGAGAAGAGCTTTGTAGAAGAGAGTGTCTAAGAGCCTATGCCTTAGAAAGAGTTAATCTTTCTTTTTTGCTCAACAAAGCACATTGCGACATTGCTGATCCCTGCTCACCACTAGATGACTTGCCAGGCCTGATCGGCAGCATTGCTTGCCATTCTCCACCATGCGCACTTGCAAACTGCTTCCCCCCCTCCCCAAAGAGAGAAACTGGAGGAAAGTTGAGTAGAAATGCGTGTTTGTCATTGAGCAGAGCTGAGAAGAAGGAAAGCGGGGGAAACGATAAGATCACAGCCTCCAGTGCTTTCTTTATGGGAACATCCTCGGTGTGATATATGTCTGCACTTAGTGAAAGAATTGTGTCAGCGCCAACATATTTTTTAAAATGCTGTGACTGTAAGGCCCCGAAAGAGAGAAGAAAAGAAAACGTTGATGCAAAAGGCAGCAGAGAGGAGTGGAGAGTTTCTTCACTCCGAAGTTAGCCCTCACCAATTCAATCAACGCTGGTCATGCAAATATTTTAAAAAATAGGCATCCCAAACACTCATTTGCATTACAAAATGCTTAATGATGCTGCTTTGTCATCGGCCTTAACCTAGGATTTGGGGATCCAGAAAAGCGCATAAGTGATTGTGTAGTTGAAACTGTTGTTGGTTTGAAAGCAAGCATGTGTAAGCGAAGAACAGCTAAAGGAGGACATTCTGGTGCAGGACATATTGCTCTCCTGTGTAGTTGGCTTAAGACAAATAGCAATAGCACTTAGACTTATATACCGCTTCATAGTGCTTTATAGCCCTCTCTAAGGCCATAAGTGGTTTACACAGTCAGCACATTGCCCCCAACAATCTGGGTCCTCATATAATGTTACAATACTTCAGGGGCTGCCACAGAGAGGAGGGGGAGTCAAGCTATTTTCCAAGGCACCTGAAGGCCAGACAAGGAAGAATGGATGGAAACTGAATAAGGAGAGATTCAACCTGGAAATAAGGAGGAATTTTCTGACAGTGAGAGCATTCAACCAATGGAACAGAAGTTGCCTTCAGAAGTTGTGGGAGCTTCATTGCTGGAAGCTTTCAAGAAGAGACTGGATTGCCATCTGTCAGAAATGGTGTATGGTCTCAAGCTTGGGCAGTGGGTTGGACTAGATGACCTACAAGGTCCCTTCCAACTCTGTTAATCTGTTAAAAAAATCTGAAATTGCCAAGGTAAGAGGTTTTGAAGGTATTTTCCTGTTTGCCTCCATTCCTTCCAAAACAGAGATAAAAGATGAGGAACTGGTTTGTTCTCCGTACAGGACATCAGGCTTAATTTAAAGACAGTGAGCCAATGCCACTGGCTCTTTAAGGAAGAGTTTTTATTTACTGTTAGTAAATGTGCCAGACAAAGCAGGCCATTACTTATGCATTCGCTTCTCTACCACCACTATTACTACCACCGCTACCCCGCCTTCCCACTCCTTGCATCGAAGAAGGTGAAAATAATAGAATAAACATCATATACTTCATTATGATATCGGTTTACACTTCCAAGCATACACAGAAAGAGGCCATTTCATCAAGCTAATTGCTTGAAAGTAAAAGAGAGAGAACTTTTAGCTATTAGTCTATTATGGGGCTTTTTTCTTAATCACAAATCGGGGGCCCTGGATCCCCAGGGAGGATATGTATTCTAATTTACAATTGAACTACAGATCCAAGCAATCAATCTTGGGCAGCACTTTTACAGTGTAATTGCTACAACATCGCAAATAAGAGAGAGAGAGAGAAGAGAGAGAAGAGAGAGAGAGAGAGAGAAAGCGAGACAGAGACAGGGAGAGAGAGAGAAAGTGAAACACAGAGAGGGACAGAAAGACAGAGAAAAAGAGAAAGAGATAGAGAGAGAAAGAGAGTGAGACAGAGAAAGAGAGAGAAAGTGAGACACACAGAGAGAAAGACAGAGAGAAAGAGACAGAAAGAGAAAGAGAGTGAGACAGAGAAAGAGAGAGAGAGAGAAAGTAAGACACAGAGACAGAAAGACAGAGAGAAAGAGACAGAGAGAGAAAGGGAGAGACAGAGACAGAGAGAGAGAGAGAGAGAGAGAAAGAGAGAGAGAAAAAGCAAGAGAAAGAGAGAAAGAGAAAAGGAGGGAGGAAACATGGAGTGCCTATTTAAAATGGGGATGTTTACCAGGCATTGGTTTAGGATGGGGATTCAGAAAAGGGGACACACACACATACACACACACCCCACAAAGACATGAATATGCAATGAGGGCTCATTAGTGCCCTTGTGTTGCCATGACGAATGGCATTATCCTCAGACCGATGCGGCCTAAACATGAATTTTATAACGACCCATTTATCATGGCTTGTCATGGGTTCCTCCACAGTTTCTCCCAACCAGCTTTTGCACCTTTTCTAGTCTGGCTTCAGAATTCCCCCTCCTGTCTCTTTCTTCATGTCTTCCATTATGGATTCACTGCTCCCTTGGAAAAGCGGAAATGCTCAGCAGGTTAGGCGGAAGCTTCGGTGATGGAGGAATCCATCAGAAGAGATATTGTTGTTGTTCCATCACTAAATGGTGTCCGACTCTTTGCGGTCTCATGGACCACTGCATGCCAGCCCTTCATTGTCCTCCATTGTCTCCCAAAGTTTGCCCGCATTCACATGCATTGTGTTGGTGACACTATCTAACCATCTCATCCTCTATTGTCCAAAGGTACACACCTAGACTGGGAGAAACCAGGCTCAATAGCAGTAACTGTGAGAGAGATCTTGGAGTCTTAGTGGACAACCAGTTAAATATGAGCTAGCAGTGTGCGGCAGCAGCCAAAAAAGCCAATGCAATCCTAAATTGCATTCATAGAAGGATTCAATCAAGATCACATGGTACTAATACCACTCTATAAAGCCTCAGTAAGACCACACCTAGAATACCACATCCAGTTTTGATCAGCACACTATAAAAAGATGTTGAGACTCTAGAAAAAGCGCAGAGAAGAGCAGCCAGGATGATTAGGGGACTGGAGATTAAGCTATACGAAGAATGGTTACAGGAACTGGGCTTGGCTAGTCTAGGAAAGAGAAGGACCAGAGGAGACAAGATAGCAGTGTTCCAATATTTCAGGGGCTGCCACAGAGAGGAGAAAGGGGTCAAGCTATTTTCCAAGGCACCCGAAGGCCAGACAAGGAATAATGGATGAGATTCAACCTGGAAATAAGGAGAAATTTTCTGACAGTAAAAACAATCAATCCATGGTACAGCAGTTGCCTTCAGAAGTTGTGGGAGATTCATCACTAGAGGCTTTCAAAAAGAGACTGGACTGCCATCTGTCAGAAATGGTGTAGGGTTGCCTGCTTGGGCGGGGGGTTGGACTAGATGACTACAAGGTCCCTTCCAACTCTGTTAATCTGTCCCTTTCTCCTTTTGCCTTCAATCTTTCCCAATGTCACAGAACAGATGGGCTTAGACAAACATCTCCAGTTAGATTTGGGACTTGTCCATTCTGCTAAGTGTTTGAGTTATGTGTTTGGGACCACACTCTTCAAAATAGATGGAACAACATAAAAACAAACAAACAGGTGAAACCATTTCAAAAACCTCGTATAATCTTTAAATTATAATCAGATTAATCCATGCAGGTAAATAACATTCATGTTATTATTTTCATGTACTGAATGATCTCATTTTCTCATATTCGACTCTGAGATATATTGAAGTCTATGTTTTGAAGGAATTTATGTAGTTTTGGGTGGTGCATGTTGGGCTAAACTACCATAATAGAAAGCTTGACAAAAATTAAAGTCAAAACAAGAGTGTAGTTATGCAACAACAAAAAAGAAGCATTATCAAATGGTTATATGTATCTATTGGGCTTCATTGCATTTAGAGGGACACTAACCAAGGAGAGAAGCAACCTGGAAATAAGGAGAAACTTCCTAACAGTGAGAACAATTAACCAGTGGAATGACTTCCCTCCAGAAGTTGTGAGTGCTCAATCACTGAAGGCTTTTAAGTAGAGACTGGACAGCTACATGTCTGAAATGGTAGAGGGTTTCCTGTTTAAGAAGGGGGCTGGACTAGAAGACCTCCAAGGTCCCTTCCAGCTCTATTTCAACCAATTGATTGATAAAACCTATGTATCTCCCTAGCCATAAGTGATTCTCCTTTTTTCACCCAAACAACTTATATAACCATATGGTTGGAAAGGGACCTTGGAGGTCTTGTAGTCTAAATCCCTGCCAAGGCAGGAGTCCTTATAGCATCCTAGACAAACTATTGGCCATTCTTTTATTCAAAACTTCCAGAGGTGGTAACATCCACAACTCTGGGAGGCAAGCGGTTCCAACTGAGATGGCCTACTTAATGTTTCCCCTCTCCAGAAAGTACATGGGACATGGATGAGGTGGCAAGCAGATACATTTATGACTTCTACTTTATTTCAAATAATGAAACATTGTTCTGTAGATTTGAGTTCTTGTTCCACCTTAGGCACAAAATCAACTGGGAGAATAGAATGAAATGGAACAATAGAGTAGAAATAAGAAATGAATGGAATGGAATGAAATGGAATGGAATAGAATAGAATAGAATTCTTTACTGGCCAAGTGTGATTGGACACACAAGAAATTTGTCTTGGTGCAAATGCTCCAAGACAATGCAAATACATTCATCAAGAGTCAAGAATCATAAGGTACAACACTTAATAATAGTCATAGGATACAATAAGCAATCAAATCATACTAGGAAACAGTCAATATAAATCGTAAGGATACAAGCAACAAAGTTACAGTCATACAGGGAAGGGCGGGTGACAAGGAGTGATGAGAAGATTAATAGTAATAGATTAATAGTAATAGTAGCTTTGTAACTAATTGCACAGTGTTGAGGGAATTATTTGTTTAGCAGAGTGATGGCTTTCAGGGAAAAAACTGTCCTTGTGTGTCTAGTTGTTCTGGTGTGCAGTGCTCTATAGCGTTGTTTTGAGGGTAGGAGTTGAAACAGAATAGAATAGAATAGAACAGAGAATAAGAATAGAATAGAATTCTTTATTGGCCAAATGTTATTGGGCACACAAGGAATTTGTTTCCAGTGCATAAGCTCCCAGTGTACATACAAATCACAAAGTAATAGATCATAGATCATAAATCATAACTACAATCATTAATCAAAAGATACAAATAATAAGTGAAAAATTATAAGATACCAATAGGAGGAGGTAGTAAGGAAGGTGAGAAAGATAAGAAAGATGAGATGGTAATAGCAATATAGCCTACTACATGAGGCCTTAGACTCTTTAGGCCTTAGACAGTGCTGTAGGAATTAGGAGCTCAACAGACGGATGGCACAGGAGGGTGAGGGATGGGGACCCATGATCTTTGGGTCTAGTTGTATTGGGACACAATGCCCTATAGCACCGGGCCAGACTTGAATCCGTCACACACACTCAAATCTAGCAAGAAGACACCGCTTGTGAAATCTTGCCAGGAAAATTGCAAGGATGCATCCAGGCGCCATTGAATTCAACCTTGAACTGAAGGTACTTCCACAAATCCCAGCCATTCAGTTTGTTGCATTCTTCAACTCAAAAAGGTTGAAGATCAGGTGTGACAAAAAGGTTGAAAAACTATTTCCCCCTAGTTTCATCAGTGAAACTCAGTGCAAAGAGAAGGGGTTGCAGCGGCTGCAACATTTGATTCAAGAGGTTATGTATTGTAGCCCTTACACTGAAAGTTGCTTATCCCTAGACTCTGATAAGTGTGGTTTGTATTGACAGGACTGCACATATAATCTAGTGCAGTCTTCTCTGAAGTCATTATAGTAAACATGACATTAGACTGGAAAATCTCCTGAATTTTGTTAGAGCAGAGAATACAAGTTGAGGCCATAAATGCTCCCCAAAAGTTTTGGCTTGACCCTGAGGTCCAAATATCATATAGACCCACAAAAGATTTTAAATTTGGTTAAAAAGGAAGCCATACCGAAACAAGTTAGGTGAGGTGCTCGGGGACTCTGGGAAGTTCTTATTAAGTTCTTGAAGTTTTCAGTGGGAGAAAAGAGGGAAATTATTACACATAGGACTGCAGAAGAATCATATTAAAATATACTTGCCTTTTATAAAATGGAAAATCAAAATGCAGTGAAATAAAATTTTGTTTAGCCTTGGTATCACCCACTATTCCACCCCCTCACATTTTCTGCTTTGGTTAAAGAAACAATAAAACACATTTTTAAAACTCTACCAGCTTATGCACAAAGAAAGACTCTACACTATAATTTTGTGTAAACGTTTATACAAATTCTTTCTACCATAACCAACATCTTCTCTGGTGAGAGCAAGAAAAGCTTAGTTTACTATCTCAGCTAAACAGGATGTTTGAAAAGCTTCCAAGTTGTTTTTTTGCTTGCTTGTTTTGTTTTAAATGTATGATTTGTGCCCCTGTGTGAAATACTAGATTTTTTTTTAAACATGGTTACAACACCGTTTTTCATACTGTTTTTTTTTTCCCTTTAAATCTCCCATCAGTGGCTTTAAAATGTTGATCTGAGGAATAAAATCTGAATGCATAAACTGGAGCTACGGGTTGCAGTAGATAGAGGAAAATAAAGATCTCTCTCTCTCTCTCTCTAGATAATTCAAACTTCAGACTGTAAAGCCAATGAGGGATGTATTTACAACAAACAATTTGGAATGAGACATTGTGTAATGTGTCATTAGATGTGAGAGACAGCAAGATAAAGAAAGAATTTATTCCATTTCATATGAAATTTGCTAACTAGCTATGTCTCGATCCATCTTTTGTCATCCCTGCAAAATGTTGCAATCTTCTCTGTGATTTTTTTGCTTTTTACCTTTCCCATTCTGCCTGTCTCAGTTCGCCTTCAGCATTGGTTTAGAGGAGCTAAATTATTAACATAATTTATGTTATTTGCAGATTATTAACATTTCGAACAAATTAATGCTCCTTATATGAGCAAGAAACATGGCTATCCTTACGGTGACTGAATTGCTGTTAAAGAAGGAAGACTATGCAGATTATTTGATTGGATAGGATTCATGTTTTCCTAATGAAAAAGCCTAACAAACTTTTGAAACAAATCAGCAAGTTTCCTTCTCTCTCAATTTCTCTCCCTCCCCCCTTCTCTTGCCCCCCCCCCCCCGCCCCCGTTGTGGTCTAAACTGACATCTTCAGTCATTAATGAGTTAATAAGAATCTCGGCTTCATCTGAGGAGAGATAAGGTGAAAAGAAAGGAGAGCTTTGTACACATAATGACAGGTTCCCAGTTGTCTTCTAAGATGCCATGGGTCAGCCATGTTAAGAATGTGTGTGTCCAATCATCTGCTGATGTTTATCAGGCTGCCTGCAGCACAAACCTGACACAGGCCAGTTGGGGAGTTACAATGAATAAAGAGCAGACTCTGAGGCTCTGGGATGTGGGGAGAGAGCAAAGGAGTGTGGAATTGCTATATATACTAAAACACGATGACACAAGCCATCAGTACAGCAATTACAAGACAAGTTATTGGAGGAAGATGGGGCATGCCTTCAGACAGGGCTTAGAAGGAGCAAAGGGTGGTAGCCAGTGCTCTCACCCCAATAAAAGGAGTGAGTGGCAGGGCGAGATAATTTTAGATCAGGCCCTTCATGGTTCTGCAGGGATCCTCTTTCAGTGCTCTCCTTAATTCCATTGTAAACATAAAGGTAAAGGTTCCCCTCGCACATCCGTGCTAGTCATTTCTGGCTCTAGGGGGCGGTGCTCATCTCTGTTACAAAGCCGAAGAGCCAGCACTGTCCGAAGACGTCTCCGTGGCCATATGGCTGGCAGGACTAATCACCGAAGACGCACGGAATGCTGTTTCCTTCTCACCAAAGGGGTCCCTATTTTTCTACTTGCATTTTTTTAATGGACTTTCGAACTGCTAGGTTGGCAGGAGCTGGGACAAGGAACAGGAGTTCACTCCGTTACGAGGCACTGGGGATTCAAACCGCCAAACTGCCGACCTTTCTGATTGAAGCTCAGCGTCTTAGCCACTGAGCCACCGCATCCCTGGGAAGCCCACAACTCAGGCAGGGATCATTATTATGTTAAACAGAACAACAGAGTGGGAAGAAACCTTGTAGATCATCTAGTCCAACCCTGCTGCCCAAGCAGGAGACTCACTACCATTTCTGACTGAAGGCAGTCCAGTCTCTTCTTCCAGTGAGGAAGCTCCCACGACTTCTGAAGGCAAGCTGTTGTAGGGAAGGAAGGTATGTTTTCAAATGACCAAAAGCATCTGTAACTGCAAACATACCCAATGGGACATTCACAAGTGCATATCAGGTAGTTCTCGACTTACAACAGTTGATTTAGTGAGCATTCAAAGTTTCAATGGCCCTGCAAAAGGTTATTTTTGGCTGTTTTTCACAATTGCGGAACCATTGAAACATCCCATGATTGTGTGATCAAAATCCAGATGCTTGGCAGTGTTGGTTGCATGTCCCAAGGTCATGTGATCTTTCTATGGGACCCACCCTAGTGAAATCCCTGCTGTAATATGTTCAGAAGTGGTATATTCAGCAGTTTCTGACTAGTTCTGGAGAACTGGTAGTAGAAATTTTGAGTAGTCCGGAGAACCGGCAAATCCCACCTCTGACTGGAGATTTTACAGTATCCTTCCCTTGCCACGCCCACTAAGCCACGCCCACAGATCCAGTAGTAAAATAATTTAAATCCCACCACTGAATACGTTCATATATCTTTCGTTCCTAAATCTCAGACCTGCAGCATTTTCACATGATAGACAACCATGCAGACAATGAACCTTGCAAAATCAGTAGATTTTTAGAGTTTTGGAAGCTTGTGAGATCTTCCAAAGAGATCACATAAGAATACTAAGTTCTCATAAGCTCAGGTGTCTGGGAAGACTCTCATGCAAGTTTCTCAAAAGCTCCTGAGAAGGATAAGAGATTTTGTGCATGAAATAGCATGGCAAGGCTAGCTAGAGTATGTCTGGATATAATTTTAATTTATACATAATGTTAGTATATACAACTGCCACAGAGAGGAAGGGGGTCAAGCTATTTTCCAAAGCATCTGATGGTCAGAAAAGGAACAATGGATGGAAACTGACCAAGGAGAGATTCAACCTGGAAATCAGGAGAAATTTTCTGACAGTGAAAACAATCAACCCATGGGACAGCTTGCCTTCAGAAGTTGTGGGAGCTTCATCCCTGGAGGCTTTCAAGAAGAGATTGGTCTGCCATCTGTCACAAATGGTGTAGGTTCTACTGCTTGGGTGGGGGAGTTGGACTAGATGACCTACATCAGAGTTGGCCTCTTCCAACTCTGTTAATTTGTATAGTATACACTGTACTCTTGCCCACCTAGCAGTTCAAAAGCATGCAAATGCGAGTAGATAAATACTGTGATTATATTAAGAGCAACTGCATTCTTTTCGCTCATGATGTAAAGCTATTCAACACCATTGACAATACTGCTACCCTTCAAAAACACCTCGACTATGTGTCAGAATGGTCAAACAAATGGCAACTTCAGATCTCAACAAGTAAATGCTCTGTCCTGCATATTGGCAAAAAGAATCAAAAAATAAAATACAAGCTGAATAGTCAAGACCTTGTTGATGACACAAACTTTATCAAGGACCTTGGAGTACTCATCTCAAATAATCTAAGTGCTAGAGCCCACTGTAACTACTTAGCCAAAAAGGCATTAAGAGTTGTTAATCTAATTCTGCGTAACTTTTTCTCCAGTAATATCACTCTACTAACTAGAGCATATAAAACATTTGCTAGACCAATACTTGAATACAGCTCATCAGTCTGGAATCCGCATTACATATCTGATATTAATACAATTGAGAAAGTCCAGAAATATTTTACAAGAAGATGCCACCAGACTTGAAATTTTAGACCTAGACAACCTAGAACTACGCCGCCTTCGGTTTGATCTAAGTATAGTACATAAAATTATATATTGCGATGTCCTACCTATCAATGAATACTTCAACTTTAACCAAAACAATACAAGAGCACAAAATAGATATAAACTAAAGATAAACTGCACCAAACTTGATTGCAGGAAGTACGACTTCAGCAACAGAGTAGTCAATGTCTGGAATACTCTTACCTGACTCTGTGGTTTCTTCCCCAAACCCCAAAATCTTCAACATTAGATTGTCTACTATTGACCTCACCCCTTTCCTAAGAGGTCTGTAGGGGGTGTGCATAAGCGCACCAAAACGTGCCTACCATCCCTGTCCTATTGTTTCTTTCTTTTTCTTATTCGTATCCATTTCATGTATTTATAACCATGTTTATACTTATACCTGTTGTCTAATAATTAAAATAAATAAATAGGTAAAACTTCAATGAGAAGCTAAGAGCGTTCTGTATGTCTTGGCATATAGTCATGCTGGGCCATATGAACATGGAAGCATCTTTAGACAACGCTGTTGGACATGACTGGAAAGGAGAAACCTTTACCTTTATATACATTAATGCCAGGGGTTCCCAACCTCCAGGCCACAGCCCACTCCTGGTCCCTGGCCAGTTTGAAAGTGGACCATGGAAATGATGAGCAGGTATGCGTGCATGAAGCTGCCTTCGCAGGAACAGAGGGCAGTTTGCACTCATGCGTGAAGCTCCACTCGTGTGATTGGAGGGTGCGTTCACTTAACAACAGTGTTCCTAACTTAACAACAGCAGAGATTCACTTAATAACTATGGCAAGAAAGGTCGCAAAAGGGGGCAACATTAACAATTGTCAACAGAAATTTTGGGCTCAACTGTGGTTGTAATTCAAGGACTATCTGTGTTCACTCAAACCACCTCATTATCTTGGCTGTCTTCTCAAGAAATAAATGTAGGAACACCATAGTCCGTTGATGTAAGTTTCTGCACAATTTTCTCTTCCTTTGAAAGAAATCCTAAGAGCATATTAAATGAGAACTGCAAGGAAAGCATGCAGGAGAATTTATCTGCCTAACACAACTGGAATTGAATTTCTCATCTATATTCCTAAACTGCCCATATGTTCTCCTTAAGTGCTTGTGCTCTAAGTTGGTCTATTCATTTTCTAACAAATAAGGTAGTTTTTTTTGTTTTTGTTTTAAAAATGCAAGTGCTTGGAAACTCTTTCTTCTTTAATTTGAAAATTAACTTGTTGCCTAAAGGTAACACTTCACTGTTGACAAAATAATGGTAAGAGATTGACCTTTTCATGAATGGATTACAGGCGAGAAATAATACGTTTTGTCACAGAGCATTAACTGTATTGTTAGAAAAAAGGGGAGGAAAGGGTATGTGTGGAGCTTACATTGTCAGTGACTCCCTTAAAAATATTAATTATACCTGTTAAGAAACACTGGATGCAGCTGAATTTGCTTTACAGCTCCAAAGATTGGCATCTCTTAAATTTCCCCTCTTTATGGTTTTGGCTCAAACATAACATAAAGAGCAGCAAGTGAAAAAGTCGGAATGAAAAATGCAGTTTTCTGCTGCTGACTCTGAACATCTTTCAAGGAAAGGATTGCTGGTCTGGAATCCTTCTAAGGGGCAGAATAAACATTTAATTGGTGAAGTAGATCGTGTTACTCACTTGGTCATCTTGTAAAGACTTATCAGCTCTGTTCAGCTGTTCATGACATATATTTTCAGAATGGGAGTTGGGCACATTCAGGAGATGGGGAGCATATTTGAAATTTGAGGAGCATTGATGGGCATGGAATGGCTTGATAGGGAGCACAAGCAGACACAAAACACCCATCTATCAATAAATTTTAAAAGGCAGCCTCAGACACTGACTTCAGGAACCGTGAGAGGGATCTTGGAGTCCTAGGGGACAATCACTTGAATATGAGCTAGCAGCGTGCAGCAGCAGCCAAAAAAGCCAATTCAATTCTAGGTTGCATTAACAGAAGGATAGAATCAAGATCAAGAGAGGTACTACCACTACTTTACAAGGCCTTAATAAGATCACATTGAGTACTGCATCCAGCTTTGGTCACCACACTATTAAAAAAGATGTCGAGACTCTGGAAAGAGTGCAGAGAAGAGGCTAAAACAGATGGAGAATGGTTGTAGGAACTGGGTATGTTTAGTCTAACAAGGAGAAGGACTAGGGTTGACATGATAACAGTGTTCCAATATTTGAGGGACTGTCACAAAAAAGAGGGGGAATCAATCTATTTTCAAAAGCAAAACTAGAAACAATGGATGGAAATCAAACAAGGAAAGAAGGAACAACCTAGAAGTAAGGAGAAATCTTCCAATGGTGAGAACAAATAACCAGTAGAATGGCTTGCCTCCAGAAATTGTGGGTGATCCATCACTAGAGATTTTCAAGAAGAGATCAGAGAGCCATTTGTCTGGAATTGTATTGGGTCTCCTGATTAAGCAGGGGGTTGGACTAGAAGACCTCTAAGATCCCTTTCAATTCTGCTGTTCTGATATTTCACTCCTACCCTTCTTCCCACATTTTCAGAATGCTTCCTTCTACCCTTTCTTCCTTTACCATTTGTAAGAACCTCTTTCAGACAAAGCAGCGAGATGCTAGTTTTACTTTTTAAGAGTGCCCAGGAGGCATTTTATAAATAATAATAATTATATATATAATATTCAAAGCTGGTGCTTAGTTTGGCAGCAATCCAGCTTTTCATTGTGTGTTTTAACCAAAAGAATTAAGAAGAAAGAAAACAAACAAAAGTCATAGGTAGGGCAGGACCTACTGGAAAATGCTGAGAAAGGATTCCCTGGACAAAGTCTTTTCTATTTGGCCTAAAATGCTTTTTTTTTTTTTAATGCTAAAGTAGACCCATGGACATCATTATGTAATCTGATGCTCAATGTTGGTCAGGGGACTCAGGGCAAATACGTGGGAAAAGTGATGCTCTAAAATCCCAGGGCATTGGCTCGTGTCCATGCATTGTACATGTGTGGCTCATTGTCCATGGATCTGTCAAGTGTGAAAGACCAGATCCACAAGTGAAGGTCTAATTAAATTGATTT
This sequence comes from Bungarus multicinctus, assembly GCA_023653725.1. Classification (NCBI taxonomy): domain Eukaryota; kingdom Metazoa; phylum Chordata; class Lepidosauria; order Squamata; family Elapidae; genus Bungarus; species Bungarus multicinctus. The sequence goes on from CM042843.1 coordinate 5,714,203, forward strand.
ATTGCTACTCTGCACAGGAATCTTCTCAACTAACAGTTACTACCTGCTCAGAGTTGGATGAGGAAGCTATGGAATTTAAAGGCGATCGGACTTATTCTGTTGGTGGCTATGAAGGGATTCTAGGCTAATTCCTTTTTTAACTCCATCCCCAGGTTCTGTCACTCTACTTCTACAGGATCCCTGCTTTGTATGGATCCTTTGGTGAGCTCCAAAATAGATAACAGTCTTCCACCAATCCTAGCTTGTTCTTTGTTCAAGCTGTTTGTTGGCGTCTTCATTGCCTCCCTTCTTCATTTTTAACTTCATTACACCACCGTGAAAATTGTGTGCTTTGAAATGTTATAGCTATGATGTACAAATAATTGAGTAAATGTCCAACATGCTCTTCTTTCTTTCTTTCTTTTTTATAAAACTTCAGAGAAGTCGTATGTAGTGAATAAACCACATGGGTTGTGGCTTGTTATGCAGATAGATTCCACGTTTTCCTATCCCCTCTCCTCCTCCTAGATCCACTTTGAAATGTTTTGAATTAGAATAGCTTACTCAAGGTCACTGAAGGCATATGGTCCTGTTCAAAACTTTAAACAAAACATTAGTTTTTACAACCCTTTGTAATTTGGTATTGTATACAACATGGTCATCCGCGGGCTCACTGTAATCTTTTTTCAGTGGGTGACAGAAATATGAGAAGCAAATTTATAAGCCATTTAGCGAAGCATTTAATCAATTTCATGCATAGGCAATAACTCCAATTGCTTTGCTTTATCAATCTTCCTTTTATTTTTATGCACCCCCCTCCTCCCTTCGCCTGCAGGAACTCTCTTGTCCCATTTCCAAATACTGGAAAAAAATGGAACAGTTCAAAGAAAAAAAAAGGCTTTGGAAAACACTGGGGAGTGGAGTGCAACTTTCTTGGCGAGGATGTTAAAGATTCCGTGATTTGGGGAGATGGTTGAAGGGTTTTGGAAGAGAGGAAGTTGTGTGTGTATGTGTTGGTTTGTGTTTTTTTAAAAAAGGTCCCTTGGTAAGATGCTGCACAGTCACAAGCTACAAAGTTATTCATTAAGCAGCCTTTGCCTATGATGGCAGCCTGACACTGTGCAGGCTGCTGGTTTGAACTCGCTGGGTAGGGGCTCAACCGAAGGCTTAGGGAGGTGTGCAGCACTGTGGATTAAAACAGGAAAGAAATAGTTATATTGGGGTATTGAAGGAAGCTGAAAAGCTAAGATTCAATTTCCATTCCAGGCTGGCTTATACCATAAGGGAAATGAGATAGCAGCCTCAGGCAGTAGATATGAGGGATCAAAAAAGGGACTGGCAGCAACAGCTGTCCCACATCTATTGTTCCAGAGCTCCTGAGCATGGAATGCAAAATAGATACTGGCTGGAAATAGAATGATTAATTAATCCTTCCAAAAAGAAAATCCCTCTGGGTTCAATAGGACTAACAACACCCAGATAAATGTGCAGAGGATTGCAACTTTAAGCTGCGGTCCTAAACTACTTGTAGTACTTTAGTTACAGGAAGGTGCAGGAAAGTCACTTGGTTTTGTGTTTGAATAGACATGTCAAAACAGGGGAAGAACCTACAGTTCTCCAGATGTTGTTGAAGAACATTTCTAAGCAGGTTTAAGCCCTCACAGCCAAGGTGAAACATGCCACAGGTCATAACTCAACAATCTCTGGAGGTCCAAAGGCTCTCTGGCTCTTTTAGAGATCTCAGTGTACTCCAGATGTGCTATGACTATACTTCCCAAAGTTCTAAACCATGTTTTGACTGAATCGCCCAAGAATTCTGGAGGTCACAGTGCCAACATTTATGGAGGAGTCCTAATTTGTGAAAGCTGATAGCCCTCAGGTTTAACCTCTCATGGACTGGATTCACAGATTGAAATTTTAATGCGGCTGATTTGTTTTCTGGCATGAACTCATCCAATGGTGCTCTAAGTAAATCAGAGTACTGTGACTTGCGTAATAAATCATGGTCGAAAACTCTCATTCAACACATTGCAAAAACCACATCCCATCTGTTTCATTAGGGCAGGCCCTAAATTAATAATTAAATAAATAAATAAATCCACATTCTTTCCCTTTTGCTGTACCCTGTTTTTCAAAGTATCACGTTTTATATCTGTAAAAGAAGGTGGCTGTACTTAACATTAGCTTCTCACCATAAAATGATACACAGTTCTAGCAATCAAAATTTGCAACAAGCATAATAGATTCTGGCACACAACTTGTATATTTCAAGAAATGTTAATGTATTATTAAGTTTTCAGGGCAATGTGGAACATTTCTTTGCTCCCCTTCTTTTATCTGTAAAGGAAAATGCCATTGTTAAAAAAGGGAGAGAGAGAAGAAGAGAGAGAGAGAGAGAAAGGGAGTGAGGGAGGGAGAGCAAACATTATAATGCAGGAGTGGTTAATTCTCACAAATAAGTCTCCCCTACTTTTTTTTCCCTATTCAGAAAGTGAAAATTATATATCCTGATAGGCTTAAACAAGGAAAAAAGAACAAGTAGAAGAAAACTTGTATACAAGGAAAATGTTCCAATAATTAATGTATGTGCTATCTAAAGCAACTGACAGGTAGGTCATAAATGTTATGGCCCAGCTGTGTTTGATCTGTATCTGGAAATGCTTAAAGGGACAAACAGGTAATTCCAGCTCCTCCTGCAAGGAGTGAGGGTTCCCTCACCCACCTACCAGCAATTTGACAAGTCACTTGACTGCTTCATCTAAATTAAGTAGGATAGGAGCATTTTAGCGATTTTCCTGTTCTGACATTTGAGATAGAGCTAAAGATCTGGGCCTGCAGAAATCCATAGAACATGGTATCCTAGGGCTGGAAGGAATTTTGGGAGTCTTTTAGTCCAACTCTGTGATAAGGCAGAAGACCTTATCAAATGGTTGTCCTGTCTATTGTTGAAACCTCCAGAGATGGAGCACCTAAAACTCTGGGAGGCAAGCTGTTCCATTGATTCTCACTGTCAAAAAAATTGTCCTTACTTCTAGGCTGGATCTCTCTTTAACAAGCTTCTACCCATTACTTCTTGTCCTGATCTCAATTGCTTTGGAGAATTGGTTGTTCCCCTCTTCTCTGTGACAGCACCTCAAGTACTGGAAGATAGTTATGGATTATGAAATAATGGATGGAAACTGAACAAGGAGAGATTCAACCTGGAAGTAAGGAGCAATTTTCTGACAGTGAGAGCAATCAACCAATGGAACAGCAATTGCCTTTGGAAGTTGTGGGAGCTTCATCACTGGAGGCTTTCAAGTGGAGATTGGACTGCCATCTGTCAAAAACGGTGTAGGGTATGCTTGGACAGGGGGTTGGACTAGATGACTTACAAAGTCCCTTCCAACTCTGTTAATCTATATCTATCTATTATCATGTCCCCTCAATCCTGCTCTTCAATAGGCTAGACATACCTAGTTCCTTCAACTGTTCATAATATGATTTAACCTCAAGACCCCTATTAGCTTTGTTGCTCTTTTTTACACACTTTCTGGGGTGTTGGCAACTTTTGTGTATTGTGCTGGCCAGAACTGTATACAATATTCCAAGTGTGGCCTCATTAATGTGATATAAAGTATTATATCCTATGATCTGTATACTATCCCTCTGTTGACGCAATCCAGGACTGCATTGGCTTTTCATAGAGGACCAGAAAACCAGTAGATGACAGCAAAGGGTTAATGTTCTCTGTATAACTTTATGATCCTCAGGTAGTCATCTAGGTTAGTGTAGCCCAAGTATGCTAGCCATAGTTAGAGGTGATTTTTTTTCTTCTATTGTCCACCTGGGCTAAGAGTGATGGGAATTCAAACACATCAGGATAGATTTACTTCTCCCACCCCTGGATAAATGGGAAGCGAGTTGACTTAGATGAATTGGTTTCCAACCTTAACCTCATAAGAAATCTCCAAAATGTATTCTTCAAAGCACCAGAAGTCAGGATGAAAAGTAATGAGTGGAAGCTTGTTAAAGAGAGATCCAACCTAGAAGGAGATTATGAAGATACTCAGTAGTATTTATGGGAAAGCGAGAAAAGATCTTGGTATGGAGACCAATCAAGTGGGGTCCAATCTGGGTTGGTCACCGGGACTAGAGCTCAGAAAGCCAAATCTCTGGTCCCAATGACTAGCCTTGATTGAGTGCTGCAACATTAATTTGGGACATGTATATTTGCCTCTATTTATGAGACCAATCATGATTCCAATACATTTTACATTGTTCTTTTAATTCAATAATGTGAACTTAGAAAGGTTCAAAGCAAAACACCAGCCTCTATTTCCATATTTGTTCCCTTTTCTTAGAGGTCCCATAATCATAATTAATGGGGAGGAAGGTTTTTGAGAAAAATAAGATGAAAGTCAGGAGAAACTTCAAACAGTGAACTTATTAAGGTCCACGGAAATTGCTGTACCTGGCCATGTCCATCAGTGGCGGGATTCAATTTTTTTTTACTACCGGTTCTGTGGCCGTGGCTTGGTGGGCATGGCAGGGGAAGGATACTGTAAAATCTCCATTCCCACCCCACTCCTGGGGGGAGATTATTGCAAAATCCCATTCCCTCCCCACCCCACAAACTGCTTTCCACCTCCGTTAGGGCAACAATCAGCTGGGATTTAGGAGGCAGAAAATAGATGGGGTTGGCACGACCAGTCAGAGGTGGTATTTGCCGGTTCTTCAAACTACTCAAAATTTCTGCTATTGGTTCTCCAGAACTGGTCAGAACCTGCTGAATACCACCTCTGATGTCCATCACAACAATCATTTCGTCTGAACATTACCAACACATTCTCAACATTCCAAATATACTAACAAACTCAGTTGGAATCTATTTCCTACACAACCATTTCTTTGCCACTTTCTTCTAGGTGGGCTTGCAGCATTCACACAACACATATTTTTTTTGTTTTGCCCCCATTTATTCAAGAGTTGCTTGCCTTTGTGCCAACGCCTCTTCCTTGAACTAATTTCATGGTGTCATCTTGGAAGATGGTTCTATAAGAATAGATGCTAAGACCAGCAACTTGCCTGCAGAATAATACGCTGGTGGGCAATGTTAGCAGAAAGTAGACTATCTTCCTCAGCCATTTCAAGCATCCCTATCACTGTTTTCCAAACTGCATCTATCAAAAAGACACATTGATTTCCTTTCTGAGAAAAATACATCTGTCTTTCTTGGTTGAATTAGATAAATCTGAGAGGTTTTCATCAGAAGCAAATGTTCACAATCTAGAAATATTTTACAGCATCGTGGACCCAAGAGAGAAGGGAAGGGAAGGGAAGAGGAAAGAGCAAAGGAAAGAGAAGAATAAGGGAAGGGAAGGGAAGGAATGAGGAGAGGAAGAGAAGTGAAGGAAAGCGGAAAAGAAAGAGGAAAAGAAAGGAAAAAGGAGAAGGGAAAGGAGGGAAAGGAAAGAAGAAAGGAAAGAGGAGAGGATGGAAAGGAAAGAGGAGAAAAAGGGAAGAGAGGGAAAGGAAAGAGGAAAGAAAAGGAGAGAAAGGGAAGGAAAGAGAAGGAAAGGAAAGGAAAGAGAAAAGAAAAGAGGAGAAGAAAGGAAAGGAGGGAAAGGAAAGAAGAAAGGAATGAGGAGAGAAAGGGAAGGAAAGAAAGAAGAGAGAAGAGGAAGAGAAAGGAAGGAAAAGAAAGAGGAGAGGAAGGGAAGCAACCTATTTCAAACACTCCTTTTCACATCATGAACCTGTCTTCAAATATCCTAAATGTATGCATGAGCTATTAACATTTCAAAATGCCCTTAAGGTCAGGTTTAACTTTACTACCCTGCCAATATAATACTTTCCTTGTAATGGTAACCATGAATACTGTTCCAGTTAAGGCTCAATAAGTGGTCCTAGCATAAAGTCTGGTGTTTTCCATGTTTTTACAACCCTGCTGTAAAAATAATCTCTCCGAATGACACAGCATAACAGGAAAGGCTGGGTTCAGACTGGAGCAAGGCGGATGATCCACAAACATAACAGGGGTGTGGTGTTTGTAGCAAGCCACAGTGGTATCATCATGTTAACCTTTGATCATAAGATCATTGTGCCCATGATCTTCTATATGTATGATCCAAGTATGTAAATTATATCATTTATGAGCGCAGGCCATCACCTTCTAAATAACTACTTCCATGGTTGAAAAATGTTCATTGTAAGGAGGTCTCCATTTTTGACCATAGTGATTATTTCACGTCTAGCTGATCATGAGAGACTGCTTGGAGGCTCTTGTCCTTCATGAGTACGAAACTTCTCCAGTCTGATAACTTCCATAGATTGTGCAGTTGTTTTCCTATTGTTGTTGTTATTATTACTTCTACTACTATTATTCCATTCAAGGTGGCAAAAATTGCCTCTTTATTTTATCCGTTATATAAAGAACAGTTGCTGGAACTGGGTATGTCTAGTTTGATGAAAAGAAGGACTTGGAGTAACATGACAGCAGTGTTCCAATATCTCAGGGGCTGCCACAAAGAAGAGGGAGTCAAGCTATTCCCCAAAGCACCTGAGGGCAGGACAAGATGCAATGGGTGGAAACAAATCAAGGAGAGAACCTATCTAGAACTAAGGAGGAATTTCCTGACAGTGAGAACAATTAAGCAGTGGGATAACTTGCCTCCAGAAGTTGTGGATGCTCCAACACTGGAAGTTTTTAAGAAGAGATTGGATAACCATTTGTCTGAAGTGGTGTAGGGTTTCCTGCCTAAGCAGGGGGTCGGACTAGAAGACCTCCAAGGTCCCGTCCAACTCTGTTATTCTATTCTATTCTATCCTTACTATAGCATTGCATTCAGATATAATGGTAGTAGATGTAATGTTGGAAAACTGGAAGAGATAGGTTGGGGACATATCATCCTGGAGTAGGTCTATCTGTGGGGCGTAATAAATCAATCGGTCAATCCATCCATCAATTAATCGATCAATCACAATACTGTAAGGTAGAGTGGGATATCACCAAGACAGTAATTATCTTACTGAGCTCACTGAGATTTCATGACAAGCATGGAAGTTTCCCTTGGTTTAGGAGTTAAAGTGTTGAACTAGAACTGGGGACAACCTGATCTAGTCCATGATCAGCCATGAAGGCTTTCTAAGTGACTTTGGTGTCATTCTGTCACTGTCACTCATCCTGCCTACTTTGTTGGGGAAAACCAGCGTGGATAAATGCTGAGTTCACAAATAAAAACTGGTGTATAAAACCTAGCAGTCCAACAAAATCAATCTGCATTTGCATTGTTTTAATTCTCAATAACTTTGGGAACTGTTCCTTTAATGCAGGAGTTTACCTTAATAATATTGTTTTACTCATTGTCATATCTAGGGAGTCCTGCTTCAATAGTCTGTGGCCATCTTTATAACTCAGGGAGGAGAAAAGCTGCCAGGCTAACTTGAAAAGTTAATTTCGAGATTTCTTTTCTAAGTTATTCTGATGGTTGGGCATTAGCCATCCCTCCCTCTCTCCCAAACCTAGTTATTGCTTGGCACCTTGATTATTTGCATGATAATGTCCCCACTATAAATGGATTATATTGTAATGAAGTGTGTTTTGTTGGTTTAATACTGACAATGGCACGATTCAAGAGTAAGATAACAACCGAGATTGGAAAGTTTCTAAAGGCCTTTCAAAGAAATTTCTTTTGAGAACCGTGAGCCAAAGAAGACGGGTGGACAGTGAAAAGACAAGAGGAGAAAGTAAGAGCTCTGAATAGGAGAAAAAGTGCTTTGAGAGAGGAGAAGAATATATATTCAGCAGTGTGCACTCAGCCTGAAAATAAAGAAATCCAAATTTTGCAGGCCTTCCCAGATGTGTGGGATTTGGACAAAGAAGGACAGGAATGACTTCACAATAACTTGAAGTAGGTTTTAATAGGATTAGATAAATACTTGGAAAATAGATCTGTCAATTATGTGTATCAAAAGTATTAGATAAGCCTCTGTATTTAAAGGCAACGTACTTGATTATTTGAGGATGGCCATCAAAGAATAGCAAATGGATATCCTGTTGTGTTCATTTGAAGGCATACCTGGTTTTTCCTGAAAAAATGTCTTTTGTAAAACCTAATTCTTGCTCTATCTAGGTCCCCTTTATTACGGTGAGATATTTACAAAGATGTAAGGTTGGTCTCGATCAACCATCTATCCTAAAGTTGCTACTAAATTTTAACTTGCCAGAAGGAGAAAATGTTGAAACAAACAATGAGCAATTGCATTACTTTCATTTAATAAGGTACCTTTTGATGAAACCAATTTTAATTAAATTTCATATTTATCTTGAACTTTCCTTCTGTTTTGTCCTGATTCTGTCACCACGTTATTATTGTTATTATTTGGTCATTCAAATCTTAGCATGCAATCCAAAAGCCAAAGACACAGCTAGGGTTTGAAAAAGCTGCATTCCTCCTTCCCTCCCTCCCATTTTTATTGCAACCAAATAATTGCTTTTTAATTATTCTACAATTGGCTTGAAACACCAGACACTGAATGTAGGATGTTTTTCAGGCATACGATGCACTTTAGCGCAAAGCCAAAGCTCTCAGGGAAGCAAAATTCTTTGTGATCCAATTGCATGCTTTGAACACTTTCAACGCAAAAATTCATAGTAAATCCCATTCATTAATTTCTATTAATTTCTTAATTGCTAAAACAGAATGTATGCTCTAGAGATGAGTGCCCCTGGGAAAATTGAATCTGAATTGCCATTTTGATCCAGTTTCGCATTGATTCTACCCTCTCTGACTCTTTCTGCCACTTTGAAAAGACAATTTAATTCAAATCACATTTCTGTTTGGATCACCAAATCTAATATCCAATGCCTGCCCTCCCTTAAAAAAAAATCACACTCTCGGTTCAGTGATTCTGAATTTGCATTCTTGTGTAGAAATGTTAGTTGTTTCTTGTTGATTCAATTAATTTTCCTTTTCTGGTATTATTTGCCTGAATATCAGCAATCAACAGGTCCCTCAGATGCTTGCCTGGTTTATCATATAAATGTTGAGTAAATATCAAAAAATAAATAAACAGATGATCAAAATTTCATCAAGGGCCAAACATTGGATGCTGATATATCTCATACCTACCTCAACATCACCTAGAAAATAACAACAACAACAACCCACAAGCCTGTTTTTTTTTTTTTTAAAGCCATTTTTTTCTGGCATCTTTTTTGAATTCTTTAGTGAAACTCTCCTACTTTTGTTTTCTGGCAGAGCCTCTTTCATCCTATTTACAAAATGAGAGAGAAAGAGAGAGAGAGAGAAAAAAAAATCATCTTCAAAAGCACTTTGATCATTGTTTTCTAAAAATAAGAAACAGGGAAAGTTTCTTTTGGAGAGAAAGGGAAGACAGCAGCCTTTGAAATGGCGGAGTGGAACAAAACTATTAGCTAACCTACTGTGTCCCATCACAAGGGAGCCTGATCCCATTTAAGCTCGGCTACACATTGCCAGAACACTTTAAAGAGAACATGGAACGCGCTGTTTATTTAACTTGCTGTAGCCCAACAGTCCCAAAATTATAAAAAGAGAACGAAAATGAAAAAAAGGTGGTCTCCGCACTGAGTTTATCAAACAGAGAAAGTTGCTGACAAGGCAGAACAACACTTCCTTCCGATTGTGTGTGTGTGTGTGTTTGTGTGTGTGTGTGTTGAAATCAATGGGATTACATGAGAGGCCAAAAAAAAAGAGGCATTTCACTCTTTGGAGAAAAGGCTTAATTTTATGGAGGTATTTTTTAGCTTAGTCAAACTCAGTATTTTTCTTGAGTATTTCCCATGCTATTGCAACAGAGAGAGAGAAAAAATAGGAAAACCTGTTTAAATAAGAAGTAGTTAGCTTAGGCTCTAATCCAATGGAATGACAACTACTTTCAGGGGCTACGTCTGTTCAGAGTGGTTTGGGAAGCCACTGGGATCAGAAAGCACCTTATCATTATCACATGCAATGTTTCTTACATAAGAAAAGACTAATAAAGACAACTCCCCATAAAGGAATGGTCAAACTGCTGGAATGGATTCAGGAAAAGCTCAGTTCAACCACCATCATAGTAGACTGGATAACTATTGCTTTTTTTTTTTGTCAATCTACTTCACCAAATTGTAGGAATTGATAAGGATAACGTTAGAGAAAATCCCTTTTATTATTTACATATTATTATCCTTCTCACCTTTGCTACTATCTCCTCTTATTGGTATCATTATTATGATTATTATTACTCTGTTGCTTTTCATGCACACTGAGAATTCTGCACCAGAGACAAATTCCTTGTGTGTCTAGTCATACTTGGTCAATAAGGTATTTTACTCTACTCTACTCTACTCTACTCTACTCTACTCTACTCTACTCTACTCTACTCTACTCTACTCTACTCTACTCTACTCTACTCTACTCTACTCTGCTTTCTATTCTATTCTATTCTATTCTATTCTATTCTATTCTATTCTATTCTATTCTATTCTAAGAACCCTGAGAAAAGTAGGTTACAAATAAAACACTCAGTAAATAAATAAAGTGAAAATGGGATGCAATTAATAGATCCAAGATTTGCTGATCTCCACCTTTCATCTAAAGAATCAGCTGGTTGAAAAAACAAAAATGTATTGAATGAAAGAGCCAGTTTGGTGTAGTGGTTAAGGTAGTGGCTTAGAAACCAGAGACTGTGAGTTCTAGTCCAACCTTAGCCATGAAAACTGGCTGATGACCTTAGGCCAGTCATTCTATCTCAGCCCACCCCAATTTATTTCAAACTTTCAATCCTAAATTTAATTACAAAATACATTTTTAAATTACCATAATCAAGTAACTTTTGGAACCTCCTCCTCCTGCTGCTCCTCCTCCTCCTCTTCCTCCTCCTCTTCCTCCTCCTCCTCCTTTTTGGATGGACTTCTTAGAGCTCTCTCTGCCACTGATTTGCTGCATTGTATTTGTTTTAAAATGAAATGGTTGTTAGTTTAGGGGCGGGTGAAGGAAGTATAAACAACCGCTTTTGATTATAGGGAGTAAGAAGACTCAAAACAAGTGGCTTGTGATACTTGCCATGTTGCTTTTTCTTCGGCACAGGATGCCAACTTGTTCTTTCAAATTAAGGCAATATGCTTATAGAGATGGCTCTTATTGGCTATACATCTTCCTCTCTCTCTCTCTTTTTTTGTTGTTGTTATCTGGCTCCCATCAAGCTGAAATGAAGCCATTTCTTCTGACTGTGGCTGATTAAACACAGAGTAAGCCTAGATCTCTAAGGAGGCCATAACGATACTCCACAGACATAATGTCAGTTCTGCACCTGCAGCTTTCAGCTCCCTCTCTCCCTTTCCATTGTAAAAAGAAGCATCTGTTCCCGAGAAGTGTTATTTTATTCAATCATCAACGGTTATCTTTCTGTTTGAATACACCTACTCCATTTGGGATACATTACAGGCCACTATGAAAGCGCTGAATTGGTCACTCCGGAAGGGCTCGGTTATAGGAGGTGTGGGAGAGTAGGGTGGGTGAAAAGGGCAGAATTCCTTTTAGCTGAGTGTTCTTTATGTCCACAAAAGTGGAAAACCTGAAGGCTCACACAAAAACCATTCTTCCAGGCCAGAGATTAGAAGAAAACCATGATCGAAGTTGAAGAATGGAGAGAAGTTGGCATCACACCAGTGATGGGATTCAAATTCTTTACTACCAGTTCTGTGGGCGTGCCTTGGTGGGCATGGTAAGGGAAGGATACTGTAAAATCTCTAGTCAGAGGTGGTATTTGCCGGTTCTCCAAACTACTCAAAATTTCCACTACCAGTTCTCCAGAACTGGTCAGAACCTGCTGAATACCACTTCTGCATCACACCCTTCCTCTGGCCCAGAAGAGACCAGAGTGAGAACTCTAGAGCTTTAGGTAGCTTTCAAAACCCTGGCAAGTGACCTTCAGAGATATCTAAAACTTATTGTTCAAGTAAAATGAATTTCTCTTTAAATTGAGCTTGATTCTTAGGACTTACATCAGGGGTGTGTCAAACTCGATTTCATTGAGGGCCACATCTGGGTTGTGTTTGACCTCGGAGGGCTGTGGGAGGCAGCGTGGCTATGTTGGGTGTGGCCAGGGATGGGCATGGCCAGTGGTGACTCGTGTCGGGGGTACCTGTGGTGGCCAAGTGTTAGTGCAGGACTTCCCTGAGACCCTCCCTCATTCTCATTATAATCTCCTTCCTTCCTTCCTTCCTTCCTTCCTTCCTTCCTTCCTTCCTTCCTTCCTTCCTTCCTTCCTTTCATTTTCTTCTTTTTCCTTCCCTCTTCATTCTTGTTTTTGCTGGCAGAGGCACTATGGGCCGATCCTTTGCTGTTTCCAGCCTGGCCCCGTGGACCGGATCTAAGCACACCATAGGCCAGATTTGGCCTGAGGGTGTTGAGTTTAACACTCCTGACTTACATGGACTTGTCCATATGGTAGACTTGCAAATGATGGAGAAATGGCTTACCATTGCTTTCCCCTGAAATATTTTTCAACAGTCAATCTTGGCCCTTTGAGAAAGCTAGGATTCCAGTTAACCTTGTTTCATCCTACAAAGTCCTTACTATCTCCAGATATTGATGAGAATGATTAATCAATGTAACAGCTTGTCTCCTGGGATTGTGGGTGATCCATCACTGAAGGTTTTCAAGAATAGACTAGATAACCATTTATCCAGGGTGCTAGGAGTCCCTTTTTGGGAGAGGGAGCGGTATAGAAGTTTAATAAATTAATAAATAAATAAATAAATAAATAGGAGGTCTCCATCTTGGGCAGGGGGTTGGACTAGAAGACTTCCAAGGTCCCTTCCAGGCCTATGATTCTATGATTCTAAATTCAGATGGACCTCATTAGTACTTCAAAATCAAACAACCAGGATTGTAAACTACATTGGAAAGCTGTAAACTGAAAGTTATTACCACATTAAAATTTTCAATATGACAGAAGGAAGAAATATTACATGCACGACTGGAGAATAATCCTGTTGCTCTCTTTAATTTTCAATGCATGGAAATATCAATGAAATCCAATCATTTTTTCCAGCACCAGACTTACCTGCTTCTTTTTAGGGTGCCAATTGCACAGCATAAAACTTCCAGGAGCTCTGGATTTACAAAAAAAATTGCATCTTTGCTCTCAAGCGTTTTGATCAAGTGCTTGGAAAGGAGCCTTTGAGGAGGCTACCATTGAAATGTCTTAAAGTACAATTTTCATTTTAAATTCATTGCATCTCTAGAAAATATCCTCTTATTAATATATTTCAGGACTGTTTGGATTTAATTCAGAAAGGTACTTTGGAAGGTGCAGAAATGAAAATATAGCACCTTCTGTGACTCATCGAAACAGCTGAATCTCTAATCAGCTGCACTATTCTACTCAGCTCTACTATTGTCCTTGACGCAGATGAGGCTGTTTTAATGAGTTGTTAACAAATGCTGCATTTGCATTGTCACAACTTCCAAAACATCTCTTCCAAAACTAAATCAGAAATATTGCACCACCCTATTGAGTTTTTAATGTTGCTTGCTTATTATATACAATACTTTTTTTGTCATCACAATAAACTTGCTTGGTGGTAGGATGGATAGATAGACAGTTGTTCAGTTGTAAAATGCATACATAGTAGACAGAGTTTTCAATCCATCCTGTTTCAAGCTAGAACAGGGAAAAGTTCTGCTAGATAGGATAAGCAATACTGAACTTCATGGTCCAGTGCCAAAGTTAATATAAGGTGGCTTCCACTGAATGTGAAATTGAGCAATAACAGTGTTTCTTAATAACCCGGCCTGGTTAGAAGTTCCATCCATTGTCATAAAGGTATGTTTAACTTTCTCACCACTTCTCTGTCTTATATTTGTACTTCAGATCAGGTCGTATCAGGTGACTTCAGGCCATTTGAAAAAAAAAAGGGAGGGGGGGGGAGGAAGGAGAAAAAGATTAACAGCATAAGAAAAATTAAAACAAGCATTGAATGGGATGCCAACAGAAACCTCTAGTATTATGGACATTTGTTTGGGAAGTTGAAAAAAAAAAATCCTCCTTCTGGAAGGAGGTAGCAACAAACCAACTTTATATTCTTCCAATAAAACTACCTAGATATCTTCATGTAGCTATCCTGAGTCAAATTTGCTTTGAGAGATACTATATGCAATTTGAAGCTCTGAGGCCATATTATTTTCATTAATAGTAGTATAATTGATACCGGCTCCCTGCAAGAAAAGATAGCCCACCTCAGTATGAAAAAGCTGAATGGGTTAGCAGGGATTATCAGCTGAGTGCAAGTTTTGTCAAAGCTAATGGCAGCAGATTATTTTAGGGAAATGCAGGCAATTTAGCCTCTGTTGTCTGTTTCATCTCATGGTCTTGGAGTGACCAACCTTACCTGCAGTCTGTGTTATACTGTATGTGTTGTGTTTCAGGTGTATGAAAGAACAAGATTGATAGTGAGAGCATTCATCTGAACGTTGTTCCCTTTATAAGCTAAAACAGCCTGGTATCCGCATTGAAGACAGCCTATAGACTCAAATAGGGAACAAAACATCATTCCAATCAAGAAAATCCTGAAACCTGTAGATAACAGAATAACAGGGTGCAAGGAATCTTGGAGGTCTTGTAGTGCAAACCTCTGCTCAAGCAGGAGACTCTACACTATTCCAGACAAATAGTTGTCCAATCTCTTCTTAAAATCCTTCATTGATGGAGCACCCACAACTTCTGGAGGCAAGTCATTCCACTGATTAATTGTTCTGATTATCAGGAAATCTCTCCTTAGTTCCAAGTTGGTTCTCTTCTTGATTAGTTTCCATCCATTGTTCCATATTCTGCCTTCAAGTGGTTTGCAGAATAGGCTGACTTCCTCTTCTTTGTGACAGCCACTTAGATATTGGAAGGACAAAACCAAAGGATGGAAGGATAAAATGAACAATGGACCCAAACTAAAAGGGAACAACCTAGTCCAATCACAATCATATGTGTGACCATTAAGCCTCCAGGCTCACCATTAGGATTGCTAAAAAAAAGTCATTCCTTTTGGACTGAGGGACCCAGTTGACTTTTGAATAACATGAAAAATGCAGGAACTTTCTGCTTCAAGTAGACAGCAATAGAAGAAAAAAGAGAGCAATTCCAGGATTGGGACTGAATTTGTGTCAATTTATGTTGAAGTTTAATGAAAGATAAATTTGATTAATTAAATGGAATTCATGCAGCTATTCCTCGTGCATTTAATCATTTCTCTGGTCACAATTCAGTGGAAGGCTTTGGAGCAGCTCCACAAGGCATTTCCAAAAGATTTCAAGGCTCAGCGCTGACTCTCAGATTGTGCATTTTTGTTCCAAAGTTTTCAAAGTATAAAGGAAAATGGGGTGGTGGGTTCCCCCTCCAATCTTCTTCCACCGCCTCTCTTCTCCGCATGCTTTCTCATCGCCACACTTCATCTGTTGTCCTTGTTGTTGAACAGTGAGAGAAAAAGTCTTTTCTAAAGAGGAGGGAGAGAAAAAAAAAGGAAATCCATAATCACGCCGGGAGATTCCATTACATCACAGAGAATGATGTAATTCTACACAGCCTCCTGGGCACTTGGGAGAAAGCAAAGAAAATGTGTGTTCTCTCTCTCCCCCCCTTGCTCACCCTTCCTTCTCCCTTCATTTCCTTCAGGCAGGTGTGTGGCTGATAAAATTTAAGGTATCAAATGCTGACCCTGAATTGTTTGTTGTGGGAATGCAAGGAGCAGAAGGAGAGAAAAAAAAGAACACCTGTGAACCGGATTCTTTGTGCACAACGATGGCCCACTCTGTGGTTAGACAATTATTCACTTTCACTGAGCAGCTTACCGAATGAGATGAATTCATATAAAAGAAGCTGAGTTCCTTTCAGAGGTACATGGCAGGGCTTTGCAAAGCCATGCTTGAAGACCACCAATTGGCCAGCAGCTGTTGCAAGTCCAAATGCTTGTAATTGGGGTTTTTGGGAGTGGGTTGGGTAGGGGATGAGCAACAGTAGTAGACAATGGTTTCCTGCATGATTGCTCTGCTTTGAATTGGCCTCCATCTTTACCCCATCTGGTAAAGGAGGAAAGTGATCTCAAAATCTGAAAAGTAGCCCAAAGTCCAACTGGAATTCAGGCCAAGTGGAATGACAAGCTTAAATATCACTCTGTTGACTTCTTTCTTTTCTTGGTGTGCTTTGCAAATATGGAAATGTGTAGTCCTGTGTAGTCCGCCATCTTTGATATTTCTTTCTAGAGTAGAATGGTGAGATGATGAAGATTAACCATCAATTGACCAGGCTACGTTATGCCACCATCGTGGTGATAGGTATGATCTCCATGATAACAGTGTGATTTAAGATGGGTAAGTGATAGTTCTGATGTCAACCAAGCATTCAGAAGATGTCAGGTGAAAGCTTTGGGGCCTCCTTGCAATGAATATTGGGAAAAGAAGATGCTATGCTGAAAAATGCATCATAGAATGTAAAGGTTAGATGGATTCTTGGAGATTGTTTGGTCCAGCTAACTGCACAGTTGAGGCATTTGCTACTTCAGCAAACATGGTAGATGGTCATCCAGAGTCCAGTTAAATATCTGCAGCAAAGAAAAGTCCATTAACTCTTGATTTTTCTATTCTATTCCATTGTTTAAAAACCTATTCCATTGTTGAATAGCTCATACTGTTATGAAAATTTTCCTAACATCTTAACTGAAATCTGGTATATTTCTTGTACTTTTAAGACATCATTTCTTATCTGTCTTCCAGAACAACGCTAAACAATTCTGCCTTGTCTTCTACATGACAGTCCTTCAGATGCTTGAAGACAATTATTGTGTCTTCCCCCAATTCTTTCCTTCTCCCTCTGCTTCTTCACTGTTTTGTCTTTTTCTCACGGATGGAATAAATTTCCAATTCAATGTAATAGTATTGATTTACTCCACTTTTGATCCTCAAAGGAATTCAAGAACATACTCAGAGAGTTTGTAATTGGCCTTCTGCCAAAGCACTGACTAGTTTGACTTAACTTTCATAAGGCAGAGAGTTTTATCACAGGCTTCCAAATATTCCTAGATAGCAAATATTCCTTCTAATGCTATGGCTTTCTTTGATGCTGTGGTTTCATCAGACTGTAGTCCATCAATCTTATCTTGGAAGCCTTTTACAGTATTCCATCAAATACTAAAGTAGCCAGTATGTTAATTAATAAAGCCATAAATAACTGATGGGGTATGTTTGGCTTTGAATGATCAGAATTTATAGAGTCTTGCCCTATGATAATTCATAAAAGAAGGATCCAGATTTGGAGTCAGATTAAAGAACGTAATGGAAGCTGTGGAGATATGCTGGCCTGGAGTTCTCCATGATGTGTCACAATGATTATGATATAAAATGACCTCCCTGGGAGCAGCACAAAATGAATTTTGCCCCTTTTATGCTTCATCGCAATTGCATGTTAGAAGTTTAGAGCTACAGTGAATCTGTCTCATTCATTACTATTCTTTTTCATTCCTCATATTTCTCCACATCTGAGGATCTGGGTAAGGAAAGAGGCTGAGCTATATTTTAATGTTTTTTTTAATCCTCTGTAGGATGCCTTTAGTCAATCTTTACGCTTGGCCAGTAAAAACAGAATTTGGTGGGATGAAAATATTTCTTGACTGTAGCCACTTTAAGTCTCCATAATTATCTCATCCACATCACCTGGGAGGCCAAAATCATTTTCCATTCCTAATTCAATAGAGCAAATCATGGATGGAGCTATCAGGAGGCAGATTTGACTAATTTTTCTACCACTGCATATGGGTATCTACAATGAATATGCTCTGCCTGTTTTTTGGTCAATCATATTCTTCTATCACTCAATGCCCAACCTGTATGCTAAAGCTGATTGATCACAGAAGTCTTTTCTGCTTTATGTATTTCTACCTCTTGGCTGCAGGAGAAGACCAAGCTGAGCCAGAGGAAGGGGTCAAACATGCCATGAGTCTTGAATCCCTTCACAACCACAAGAGATCTAAGTTCAGCCCACCTTGAGTTCAATGGAACTCAATGGACTTTTATCTTCTGACAATTTGCTTTTTATTTTATTTTGATTTGTCAATTGCTTACAAGATAATAGGTATAAGTATATACATAGTTATGAATACATGAAATGGGTACATATAAGAAAAATAAAAGAAACAATAGGACATGGACAGTAGGCACATTGGTGTGCTTATGCACGCCTCCTAAAGACCTCTTAGGGAAGGGATGAGGTCAATAGTAGACAGTCTAAGGTTAAAGTTTTTGGGGTTTGGGGAAGAAACCACAGAGTCAGGTAGAGTATTCCAGACATTGACCACTCTGTTGCTGAAGTCGTATTTCCTGCAATCGAGTTTGGTGCGGTTAACCTTGAATTTGTATCTATTGTGTGCTCTTGTGTTGTTATGGTTAAAGCTGAAGTATTCATTGACATGTAAGTCATTGCAATGTATGATTTTATATACCATACTTAGATCAGACTGAAGACGGCGTAATTCAAGGTTTTCTAGGTCTAGAATTTCAAGTCTGGTGGCATAAGGTATTCTACAACAAGTAGAGGAGTGGAATATTTCTGGACTTTCTCAACTGTGCTAATATCAGATATGTAATGTGGGTTCCAGACTGATGAGCTGTATTCGAATATTGGTCTAGCAAATGTTTTGTATGTTCTAGTTAGTAGTGTGATATTACAAGAGAAAAAGCTATGTAGGATTAGGTTAGCAACTTTTAATGCCTTTTTGGCTATGTAGTTACAGTGGGCTCTACCCTTAGATCATTAGAGATGAGTATTCCAAAGTCCTTTACAGAGCTTGGATCATCAACAAGGTCTTGATTATTCAGCTTGTATTTTATTTTTTTTGTCAATATATAAGACAGAGCATTTATTTGTTGAGATTTGAAGCTGCCATTTGTTTGACCATTCTGATACATAGTCAAGATCTTTTTGAAGGGTAGCAGTATTGTCTGTGGTATGGAACAGCTTTACATTAGCGAAGAGAATGCAGTTGCTCTTAATATGATCACAGAGGTCATTTATGTAGAGTGTGAAGAGAGTTGATCCTAGAACACTGCCTTGGGGGACACCACTGTTGACAGGTACAGAATTTGATAGGATGCTCCCAATTTTGACCATTTGTTGTCTGTTTGACAGGAATGCTTCTATCCAGTTATGCAGGTGTCCAGAGATACCATAAGAGTTTAGTTTTAGGAGTAGTTTGTCGTGTACCACTGAATCAAAGGCTTTACAGAAGTCTATGTAGATTGCGTCTATTGTTTTGCCCTGATTGTGTTGTGTAGTCCATATGTTTTTGCAGTGTAAGAGTTGCAGATTATAGGATAGTTTTTTTTCTGAAACCAAATTGTTTATTAGAGAGTAGGTTGTTTGTCTCTAAGGGGAGGATAATGGATTGGTTAATAATTGATTCCATTACTTTACAGGTGACGCAGCATAAGGAGATTGGTCTGTAATTTTCAGCTAGGCTGGGGTCTCCTTTTTTGAAGATGGGGATGACCCTGACTAGTGACCCTAGATTTGGCAAGGAGCTGGTCCTGAAAGACCAGCTTCTTTTCAAAGATTATGCTTAGAGGTTCTGCTATGGCAGTGGATAGCTTTTTAAGAAGTAAGCACATATTCCATCCTGTCCAGTAGATAGAGATGATTTTAGATTGCGTAGTGCTTTTTCAACATTGTCTTCTGTAAAATCGACTGTTAGTAGATCAGATTCTTCTAGAGAATGTTAGCATGCAGAAAACCTGCAGTCATTTGAACTACTTGGCTTTCTGATTTCTTGAGCTTGACATAGTCAGTCCCTCACAAAAGCGATTCAGCTGCTTTCCCCCCCTGTTGCTCGTTGGATCTTATTCTACATTTGCTGATATCTGGGTGATACTCCCTGATGATCTGACTGAGGACTTGTGGAATATTGAAAATAAGGTTTTCAACCAAGTATTCTAGGCACTTACAACTGCAGAAGGAGACACCTTTTGTTTATGTTCTTTAGATTGAAAAGTTGAATATATCAGGTGACAGATACAACCCTTCTTCCTAACAGTGTTGGTTGGGTCTCCTGGCCTGCCATATCTAAGACTTAGGATGAATTTAAATCAGCTGATAACATTTATCCTTGGAAATAATCTCATACACGTCCTTTTGACAGTAGGGTCAGGGCAGCTAATGACAGTAACAATGGCAAAATGCAATTTAGTCAATTACTTTAATTAAATTTCAAACTATGTAATGTCTTCCCATTTATATAGTCAACTAACAGGAGGAAAAGCCATCTAGCTCGTCAACCCCCATTTAAGTAGGCAAAAATGCGGCCACGCGATCGGTCTCAAATGCATCATCCTTTCAGCCTTTCTCTGAATGGTAAAGATAATTATAGGTTTTTAGCAAATGCAGCTTATTCTTTGGTAAGAAAAGGTTGATTCCCCACCCACCCCTTCCCTTCTCAATGTTCTTTTATAAGAAAGAAGTTCTCCAGCCTCTCTTAACACACACAAACACTTACTTTTCAAAGATCATAATCTGATATTTACAGACCGGGTAACACTTGATAGCACCAGAGTAAAAAGGGTGTAGAACATGTCTCCATTTCAATGAATCTTTAAAAAAAAAAAATTATTTGAAATTGGAGTAAACGGGGTGGGATCAAGTGGGCAAAGAGCTTTGTGTTGTCACATCAATGAATAATTGCTGCAAGGAACCTTTCTGATGGACAGTAACTAGAGAACATGAAACAGTGGGCTAGATCAACAGTAATATGAAGACCATATGAGTACCTTAACTACTAGACCAGGGCTCAGCAACCTTAAACACTCAAAGATCCACAAAGGCTCTAACCAGAAGCCCCCTATTCAAATCTGGATCTGACCAGAAGTCCGGGTCTCCCACCATAGAGTCTCCTCCTTGAGTGGTATCCTTTTTCCTCTGCTGACCAGAAGTCCAGTTCTTCCACCATAGAGTTTCCTCCTAGCATGGCATCCTTTTTCCTCTATCTGTCCTAACTAATAGCTCTATCCAATTATGGAGCCAATAGGTGACAGGGAGCTCCAGCAGAGGGATTAAAGAGCCACATGCAGCTCTAGAGTCATGGGTTGCCAACCCCTGAACTAGACCTATGTGTCAGTTTTGTCTAATGATTAAGGTACTAGGCTAAAAGGCATGAGGCTGTGAGTTCAGGTCCCACCTTAGCCATGAAAGCCACCTGGGAGATCTTGGGCCAATCATTTTCTCTCAGCCAAACCCACCTCACAGGGCTGTTGTGGGGAAAATAGGAGGCAGCAGTGTTGGATATGTCTGCCAACTTAGGCTATTTGTAAAAATAATAAAGGTGGGATACAAATAAATAAATAGGTTTGGCACTGGCAGTATTGATAACCTGAATATGTTGACCCAAGTATGGAAATGGATGCAAATTATGTATTTGGATCAATACAGATATGTAATGGTGGCATATAAACAATGTTGCTGCATATGTGTCATCAATATGTTGTGGTGGAACTACTGGCTGAAGATGGACATGAAAGGACATGGATTAAAAGTTGCATTTTGCTATTTGAGGAACATCAATCAGATTGGTGCCAGTGGCTATAATTTGCTTCAAGGAGGCACTTCACATTGTGGAAGTTAAACATTTTAGAACATAGAATAATAGGATTGGAAGGGACCTGGGATATCTTCTAGTCCAACCCCTCTGCTTAAGGCAGGAGATCCTATACCTATTCTGAACTTTCTTTGGCCTTGATGGAGTAGAGATATGTTTTGCCTCAGTGAAGTACAGAAAATTTGTTCATAAGCAGAAGTGACGTTATTCACCTCACTAAGGTACTTCGTGTCCCCTTTACTCCATGGCTACTGCCTCAAATAAGTAGAGGAATCATAAGAGTGGAGGCAATGAGTAGCAAAAGAGAAAGGAATCAGAGTTCCTGATTCCATTGTAGACCAAAATAAAAGCCATTCACTCTTCACTTCATTTCATTCACCTCACTTCATTTTAGCCATCCTTCTTTGCAAAGCAGTGTCCCTAGAAAATGCAGTGATCAGATATCTGAATATAGATAAGTTCTAATTGGTTCTAATTCTCACCAAAAATTGTGAGTGGAAGGCTAAATTCTACCACATCAGTTGGATGGAGAGGAAGATTAAAGACCAAGGTTAAAATGAGGAAAAAGCTTGGAGAGGTAGAATTTACCTATCTCCACCCCACCTCCTGACTCACCAATGTTTATTTATTTATATGTATTTATTAAATTTGTTTGTTGCCCATCTCACTGCAATGGTCTAAATGTTCTATTATATGTTCTGATTATAATGTGTTCTGTTATGTAGGTTCTAATTTTTACTGCCTGTATAAATAAGGAAGCATTTCTGTCATATAATTTCTCACACTGGTACTCTGGAAATCATTCATTAAAAAAAAATATAAAACAACACCTGAGTTTAGCAAGAGGTAAACTTTTCTGCTAGAGATGTTGTAAGTTTCTGGGCAGAAGGGCTTCCTGTGGCTCAGGCTGGCTGTTGGGAGAATTGAGCTGTGAGCAGGATGCTTTGAAGATGGGAAAGGGGAAAAAAGCATTACGGGAGGCTTTCTGGAGTCAAGCGGAGGCCGGATACCCATTTGTCAAAGATACTTTAATTTGAATTCTTACGCTGAGCAGAGCATGGGGCTCACCAACCTCACCAGCCCCTTCCTCATTTTTATCTGTTTCCCCCCCTAACTTTTATAGTTTTATTAATTTATAATATAACATACAAAAAGAATATAAAAGCAAATATTAGAGAAATTAGGAAAGGAAAAAGGGAAGAGGATAATGGGGGAAAGCAAGGAATAAAGAAAAAAAAAGCCATTGACTTCCAACTCCTTTGGTGCAGTAAAATAAGGCATTAAGATCTACCCTCAACCTTTTACTTTTTCATAATAATAGGAGCTAGCCATTTCTATAACAATAAATTTATCTAATCGGTAAAACTCAAAATCAAAGTTTCATTTTTTCACACCTCAAGCACAAAGTCCAGCAGTGGTTTCCAAGTAGAAATGAAAGTATTTGTATTTTTTTTTCCTTGATCAAAGCAGTCAATTTAGCCATCTTTGCTAACTCCATCATTTTTCTGGGGGCATTTGTCCATTGCGAGAATTGAGGTGACCTTCCATTTCTGTGCATAGAGTAGTTTTGCTGCCGTCAACATATATAACATCATTACATTATAATTTAAAATAAAATTTCTACAGATGACATATCATTGGTATTTAACTCCAGATAAATTGTCAAGAATGTATAAAAGGTACCTCAAATGAATGTTGGAAATGTAAATATAAAGAAGGGACTTTTTATCATCTATAGTGGACGTGTGATAAACCAAAGAAATATTTGAGTAGGATTCATATCTCATTACAGAAAATTCTTAAAGTGAATATAGAAAGAAAACCAGAGACTTTCCTTTTGGGTTTAATGGAATAAAACTTGGAAAAAAAATTGGAACTCAACAGCCCTTTCCTAAGTGTAGAATCTGAGGATTTGATAATTCTTAAAGGCCTTTTTCTCTGTACTGGAGATGGGAGAGTATGGGGTGACCAGAGACTGTATTTCAAATTTCAAATACAGTCAGATTTCCAAATGGAATTGCAAGAGTTGAGGCAATGAATAGGGAAAAAGAAGGGAAGCAAGAGTTCCTGATTTCATTGTAGGCCAAAATCAAAACTCTTCATACTTTGCTAACACCCATCCCTCTTTGTAGAACTGTGCCCCTCAAAATTGCAGTGATTTGGAATTTGAAGATAGACCAATGATCCATGAGTTCTAATTCTCACCAAAACAGGTACAAATGCAAAGTTACCTTGTGGTAAGATGGGAGGCCAATAAATTTGATAAATAAAAATAAATAACTAAATTAAGGACTGACTTGTAGACATTTGTAGAGATTGTTATGATTGTAGAGATTTGTAGAGGAAGTCCAGAAATATTTCACAGTTCTCCACTCCTCTACTCGTTACAGAATACCTTATGCCACCAGACTCGAAATTCTAGACCCAGAAAATCTAGAACTACGCCGCCTTCAGTTCAATCTAAGTATAGTATATAAAATCATACATTGCAATGTCCTACCTATCAGTGAATACTTCAGCTTCAGCCATAACAACACAAGAGCAAATAATAGATACAAACTCAAGGTTAATCGCACCAAACTTGATTGCAGGAAATACGACTTCAGCAACAGAGTGGTCAATGTCTGGAATACTCTACCTGACTCTGTGGTTTCTTCCCCAAACCCCAAAAACTTTAACCTTAGACTGTCTATTATTGACCTCACCCCTTTCCTAAAAGGTCTGTAGGGGCGTGCATAAGCACACCAATGTGCCTACCATCCCTGTCCTAATGTTTCATATATATATATATATATATATATATATATATATATATATGTGTGTGTGTGTTTTCGGAGGTTTTCGCGGGTATTTGTATGTGGATCTTTGGTTCTTCGGGTTTTCTCCCGCGTAGAATTGGAAATATCTAGGCGATGTTTCGATGAAGTCTCATTCATCATCTTCAGGCTTGTGTCTTCGGCCTTGTGCTTCTCAGAGTAAAGAGAAGCTCAAGGCCGAAGACACAAGCCTGAAGATGATGAATGAGACTTCATCGAAACGTTGCCTAGATACTTCCAATTCTACGCGGGAGAAAACCTGAAGAACCAAAGATCCATATACATACACACACACACACACACACACACATATACACATACATACATATATGTGTATGTGTATATATATATATATATATATATATATATATATATATATATATATAATTTTTCTTATATGTATCCATGTATTCATAACTATATTTTTACTTATACCTATTATCTTGTAAGCAATTGACAAATAAAATAAATAAAATTTTTAAAAAAAGATTGACTGGGGAGTAATGCTAACTGGATAGTACCATGTCATGCAGATCTTTGGCACTTAGATTTCTTATTTATTGATTCTTTTTTGTAATGAGCATCAGAGAAGATGGCTGGGGGTGGGGAGAGTGAATTCCGTCTTAAGTTGCTTTACTGCAATTTAGAGCTTTTCTTTCTGTGCCCTTATGATTTGTTCTTTTTAAAATTGTTCTCTACTTTTGGAAACATAAGCCTCCTCGAATCATTTAGAGCCAATTTGTCCAAATTGGATAAATCATAATAATTATTATAGTTTCTTTAACCCCATTCAAGCCTATTATAGTCTTTCCATTATAGCCACAGAGGATTAGCTTTTTATTTATGGTGACTAGTCTTCATATCCTGACTTCCAAGGATAAGAAGGCAAGATGGCTTGCAAGGAACATAAACAACTGCAAATAGAAAACACATGGTAGGTTACTCGAAACCAAAGGAAGAATCATGGGGGAGACTTCCTGTGTGACACTTGGCAGTAATGGCTGTGCTCAAATAGAAGAAAGATTCATATGGACAGGGTACAAGGGGGAAGGGGTTCATTGCCTGCTATTTGTTCCCTCTCAGATGAGGTCAGAGAGGGCTCCATGAAACTGGGTGATGTCTAGAGGTCTGAAGTTACTCACTCCTGTTCCACAGAATAGAACAGAACAGAATAAAATAGAATATAATTCTTTATTGGCCAAGTGTGATTGGACACACAAGGAATTTGTGTTGGTGCATATGCTTTCAATGCACATAAAAGAAAAGATACATTTGTCAAGAGTCAAGAATCATAAGGTACAACACTTAATAATAGTCATAGGGCACAATAAGCAATCAAATCCTACTAGGAAACAATCAATATAAATCATAAGGATACAAGCAACTGAGGGAATTATTTCTTTAGCAGAGTGATGGCACTCAGGAAAAAACTGTCCTTCTGTCCAGTTGTTCTGGTGTGCAGTGCTCTATAGCGTTGTTTTGAGGGTAGGAGGTGAAACAGTTTGTGTCCGGGATGTGAGAGGTCTGTAGATATTTTCACAGCCCCCTTTTTGACTCATGCAGTATACAGGTCCTTGATGGAAGGCAGGTTGGTAGCAATTATTTTTTCTGCAGTCCTAATTATCCTTTGAAATCTGTGTCTGTCCTGTTGGGTTGCAGAGCCAAATCAGACAGTTATAGAGGTGCAGATGACAGAGTCAATAATTCCTCTGTAGAACTGGATCAGCAGCTCCTTGGGCAGGAATCCACAGGAATTCAATGCTCATCAGTGACCCTTTGAATTCTCTTCCCAAAGCACAGCAGAAGAACACAGACTAATAGAGTTGGAAGAGACTTTGGAGGTCTTGTAGTCCAACCCCCTGCTCAAGCAAAAGACCTTATATCATTCCAGACAAATGGTTGTCTAGTCTCTTCTAGTAATGGAGTACCCACAACTTCTGGAGATAAGCTGCTCCATTGATTATTTTTCACTGTCAGGAACAGTTGTGGCACCCATGACATGTACAACCAACAATGGTGATTCTTTCTCATGGACCAGGATGTTCCAGCTGTTACAGTACAAGTCAAATGGCCCATTTGTTGCATTTCTGTAAAAAGAATGGTAACAGGAATTGGGTATGTCTCGTCTAATGAAAAGAAGGACTGAGGGGGGGGGGTGGATGATAACAGTGTCCCAAAATTTGAGGGGCTCCTACAAAGTTGAGTGGGGGATGTCAAACTAATTTCCAAACCATAATAGGCAAGACAAGAAACAATGGTTGGAAACTAACAAAGAGAGAAGCAACCTAGAACTAAGGCTTTCAAAAAGAGACTGGACAACCATTTGTTTGAAATAATATAGGGTCTCCTACTCGAGCAAGGGGTTGGACTAGAAGACCGCTGAGTCCCTTCCAACTCTATTATTCTATGTCTTTGGAGATTCTCAGTCTTTCAGGTCAATGGTTGTCCCAAAGGTGCTTTTTTCAAGAGGCAACTGGGCTTTCTTGTTTTTCTTGGAAGACATTTACTTCTCACCCAAGAAGCTTCTTCATCTCTGACTTCAGCTCTATTATTCTATGTTTATTTAGACTGAGTCTCTTTTTAGGAAGCTCAAGGCATTCGTGTCTCCCCTAATTTTATCTCCACAACAACCCTGGCTTGTAGATGACTAAGAAAGAATGACTGACCCAAAGCCAACTAGGGATGTCAGTGTTTGAAACTGTAGCTTAGATTTCTCTGCTCCTGTGCTGCCTCTTCCTCCCCTTTTCACATTCAGCACTATGCTCCTCTCTTCTAAACATTATATTAGAATCCCTGATGGGAAAGGATGCAAGTGATTGATAGCCCTTGTCTATTCCTAGTCCCTTTCAGATTTGCCTGTGTCCATTCTATCCCATTTTCTGCCAGCTGAGAAAAAAAAAGATGCAGAACAGAGTGAAACATACTTATGTCATCCTAGAAAACCTCTTCAATGCTACCCACTGTCTATTAAAAATAAAATAAAATGAAGAGAGAATCAAGTAGAAACAAATGCAGGTTCCTATTTTTGCTGTTTACTTCCTGAACTGAAAACTCATTTACACATGCCTACTCAACTCGGGGTGTAGCTAGGAATGAATGCTCCCAAAAATTTAGGTGGGACTGTTTTTGAGTGCAGCATCCCTATGATGGCATCTAAAGACTTTTCTTCTCATGCAATTTTTTAACCTTTCAATAAGGTTAAAAACCAGCAAAGATAAGATAGGATAGGATAGGATAGCTTTTATTGCCATTTTTTTTTTACTGTGAGCACACTGGCGCACATTAAAAATGAAATTCTATTGCCTGCTGTCAAGAGACAGTACATATCTTCCCTTACATAAAACACATATACACATGCTATATACATACTTATATAGACCTACACTTGTTTGTGGCTGTGCCTGTCTTTTCTAAAATCAACAAAGATCTCTTTAGTTTTTCCTAAGTTTAAAATGAGCCTGTTTCTATTACACCAATTCCCCACACCCTCTACCTCCTTGAGATAAAGCACTCTCATTGTCATCCTAAATAAGGCCCACTGTTGTTGTAGTATCCACACGCTTCACTGTATGGTTGGTGCAGTGGTGGGATTCAATTTTTTTTACTACTGGTTCTGTGGGTGTGGCAGGAAAACGATACTGTAAAATCTCCAGTCAGAGGTGGTATTTGCCGGTTCTCTGAACTACTCAAAATTTCCCCTACCGGTTCTCCAGAACTGGTCAGAACCTTCTGAATACGACCTCTGGGTTGGTGGCAAACTTAGCACAACAGTCATGGTTCAATAGGGTGAACAGCAGTCAACTTAGGACATAGCCCTAAGGAAAACTTGGGCTCAAGAAAATGGTGTTAGATATATTAGTCCCAATTCGCACATACCGGGGCTTATCAATAAGAAAATCAAGAATCCAGTTGCACAAAGGAGTATTCAAGCCTAAAAGGCCCAGTTTGTCTACTAGATGCTGAGGAATTATTGTATTAAATGCTGAACTGAAGTCAATAAACAGCATTCGCACATGAGTATTTCTTTCCTCTAAGTACGCCAAGCTCAGATCAGAGAACAAAAGAAACAGCATCCCCTGTAGAGCGATTTGGTCTGGCGCCCTCTTGGCCCTTTTTCCACAATTTCTGGTGTTTTTGTCTCTATGTGTTGCTGCCTCATCCAGTTCACATGGAAACCATTTGTTATTGGGAATCATCTTCTGCCTGTCTTCTTCTTTGGACCCTTCATTGTGGTACTTTCCCTCGTGCTGCGTAAACTGAAAATTTGTTGAGCGGAACTTTCAGCCTTTTGGCCTTGCCTTTCTTTGGAGTGCTTCTTTCAAAGAATTTACCTGTTTAAATGGATCTATATCAATGAGCCGTGGTGGCACAGTGGTTAGAGTGCAGTACTGCAGGCTACTTCTGCTAATTGCCGGCTGCCTGCAGTTTGGCAGTTCGAATCTTACCAGGCTCAAAGTTGACTCAGCTTTTCATCCTTCTGAGATTGGTAAAATGAAGATTCAAGATTGTTGGGGACAATAGGCTGACACTCTGTAAACTTGTTAGAGAGGGCTGTAAAGCACTGTGAAGTGGTATATAAGTCTAAGTGCTATTGCTTGAAAAGGAAGGAAGGAAGATGAGAAGGAAGGAATGGAAATGAGAAGGAAGCCATAGTGGTTCACTGGTTAGAATGCAGTATTGCAGGCTGACTCTGCCAACTGCCAGCAGTTCAATCCTGATGGGGCTCAAAGTTGACTCAGCTATCCATCCTTCCGAGTTCATTAAAATGAGGATCCAGACTGTTGGGAGACAATAGGCTGACTCTAAACTGTTTAGAGAAAGCTGTAAAGCACTGTGAAGTGGTGTATAAATCTGAGGCTATTACTACATGGCCATCCTCCTTCTATTATGAGTCCGGGTAGCTAGCAAAAGTTAAAAATACAATATAAAGGATAAAAATCTTCCAATTTCCATATGTCTTTTCGCTCAGATATATTAAGCTAGTTTGGTCTAGTGGCTAAAACATCAGTTTAGAAAGTGAGAGGCCATGAGTTTAATCCGGCCTTAGGAATGAAAGTCAGCTGTGTGACTTTGGGCCAATCACCAGGTGACTGTGAGTTCTAGTCCTGCCTTGGGCATGAAAACTGGTTGGGTGACTTTGTGCCTGTCACCCAAAAGGAAGGAAGGAAAAAGGTGTGTTCGATATCTTTGCTACCTTGAGTTATTGTAAAAATAATAATAGGTAAAGGTTCCCCTCGCACCTATGTGCCTGTCGTTTCTGGTTATAGGGGACGGAGCTCATCTCCATTTCAAAGCCAAAGAATTAGTCTTGTCCAAAAACGTCTCCGTGGCCATGTGGCCGGCATGACTGAACAACATGACTAAAGCACATGGAGTGCTGTTACCTTCCTACCAAAGGTGGTCCCTGTTTTTCTACTTGCATTTTTACATGCTTTCAAACTGCAGGGTTGGCAGAAGCTGGGACAAGTAATGGGAGCTCACTCCGTTACGCGGCGCTAGAGATTCGAACCACCGAACTGCCGACCTTCCTGATCAACAAGCTCATTGTCTTAGCCAC
This sequence comes from Bungarus multicinctus, assembly GCA_023653725.1. NCBI lineage: Eukaryota > Metazoa > Chordata > Lepidosauria > Squamata > Elapidae > Bungarus > Bungarus multicinctus. The sequence continues at coordinate 5,744,186 of CM042843.1, forward strand.
TGAGCTACCATGTCCCTAAAAATAATAATGGCAAGATATAAATAAGTAAATAAATATCATTCTTAGCACTATGTGCCACTGCTAATATGCTGGCATTAATATACAGATACATAGTGCACTTATTATTGTAGATTTACATGGATGATATATTTTATCATCCATGAAAAAAAATAGTGTAATATACAAAATTTCTACTGCAAGATTCCCCCCCCCCTCCTACCAGCTCCAATTAATTTATTTGGGTAACAGAAAATTTGCTTTCTGATATGTTTTCAAAGGGGAAAATAAAGTTGGCAAAATCTTCTTTATTGGCATGTGATCCTGCCCTAGAACAATGGTTGAAAAATTCACAGAAAAGTATCTCCAGGTTCTCCTTCCAGAAATTTGGCTGGAATTTTCAGAAACAAACAAAATAAAAAACCTGAAATGTGAGTCCAGTTCATGCTTCCTGAAAGTAGGTTCCTACCTTCCTTGCAAGAGACCGGCTACTCCACAACAAACATTTATTGGGAAATGTTTCCTTTAGGACCGAAACTTTGAAAACCCATCTCATTGTGTGATGCATAGCTTGGGCATTTTCTTCCTTTCCATCCTCTTCCTTTCTGCTTGAAGTCTCTGCAGCTTTGATGAATTCTTGGCCACTGTGATGGTATCTCCAAGTGTGTTTCCCTGTTTCTTGACAACACCATAAATTCTGCTCAGAAGGTGAAGTCGGAGGGTGCAATTAACTCCCAAAGTGGTACAAAGCAATCGCTTCGTGATACGGGCCCACAGCGCTTAGCACTTAACTCGGAGATGCTGATAAGCACTATCAACCTGGGGTTGTGTTTAATGTTAGTTCCTGCGTCTGCACCAAACATACAACCCGGCGGTCACTGTGTTAACACTCCCCAATATCTATTACAATTAGTTTTTGATTAAGAGAGCTCGGTTGCCTTTTGAAGACTTTTTATGTTGTGTCAACTGGCCGGTGATGGAGTGAGACAAACGGACACCTCCCCGGTAACAAGGCATCTTGTAAAAGGTTTCAAGTGAACTATTTTATCATGCTAATGGAAAGCAGATGACTACAACTCCCTCTTTAATTTCAACTATTTACCGAAGAGCCTTGTTTTGGAATTACTTAAAGATTTATTCAAGAACACTATCCTTGTGCATTAAAGACCAGTAATAGCAGGCCTGTTTTGAGAGGCTGGGGGGGGCTGAAGGGGGGGTGGGTGGGCAGGCGGAGGAGAAAGCTTTTAAAAGGGGGGCTGCAAAAAATGTCATTTTGCATGTTGGGCTTGAGGTTTTATTGGGTGTTTATCTGCCCATTTGTTTGTATATATCTCTTCCGAAATTTCCTTTCCTTTCTAAATAACGTGGAACTTTGTTTGCTATTTATTCAGTACAGCTTAAGTCCTGTACTTTGTTTGAAAAAGTCACACTTCTGCACTTAGAGTGACTGAAGACAAGGGTGCCTTTTGCAGTTTCCTCCATGTTAGATTGTTTTTCTTGCTCTTTCAGTTTCCTCCAGCTGCAGAAAAGGAAGGGGGTTTGGTGGAGCATGGAAAACTCCACTGGAAGCCTTTAACAAGCCTTCCAGTTTCAGAGTTTGCTTGGTTTTTTTTTTAAAAAAAAATATTGCACAAGTCCTTTCAACCAGATCAACAACCTTCTGAGTAAAAGATTTCACCCTTCCCGGCACAGTTTCAAGCAGAAATGCTAGAGTTTTTTTAATCCAATGTTATTTTGTGTGTGTGTGTGTGTGTGTGTGTGTGTGTTGCAGGTCTCAGCTTAGGCAAATGGCACTCAACCCCAAAATGTGTGCGAGAGCAGAGTTAAAAAAAAACACACACATGGACATTCAGAAAAAAATGCAAGCAAGCAAGAAAAGATTTCCCAATTGTAGAATTCAGCAGATTAATTGAACAAGGTTTTTTTTAGAGGGACCCATTGGACCAGGGCAGACATGATAGCAGTGTTCCAATATCTGAAGGGCTGCCACAAAGAAGAGGAAGTCAACCTATTCTCCAAAGCATCAGAAGGCAGGACAAGCAGCAGCAGATGGAAACTAATCAAGGAGAGAAGCAATCTGGAATTAAGGAGAAACTTCCTAAGAGCAAGAGCAATCAACCAATGGAACAGAAGTTGCCTTCAGAAGTTGTGGGAGCTTCATCACTGGAGGCTGTTAAGAAGAGACCGGACAATCACTTGTCTGAAATGGTATAGGGTCTTCTGCTTGAGCAAGGGGTGGATGAGAAGACCTTCAAGATCCCTCCCAACAATGTTATTTTATGTTATAGTCTGGCAAGATTCTGTCTATTAGGTATAAACAAGTAAAGATCCAAACTTGAATGGACCTCACCATGCCATTGCTGGGGTTTGGACATGACAGGTCCAATGATTAAATATCTTTGGAAGCCTTGAGTTATCGTGATACAATTGCACCTCTTTTATATATGCATTGTAATGTTGCACACGTATATGAAACGGATGGAACTTGCCTCTTAATGGCATAACCCTTACTTTATTACTTTCACCAAAGGAGCAGATCCTGTGATTGTCTCTGCAAAGACTAATAGAGGAATGGTTTTGCACATGTCCAAAACTTCGCTACTTCATCACACCTCTGGTTCCCATATTTTATAATATTCAGATTGCTCCTTGTCTTTAATTGCAAGTGTTAATCTAGTCATTTCTGCACAATCTAATATTTTCCTGATTATATTTTCAGCAATAGGAATCTCTTCACTGTTCAAGTATTGAATAAATACAACTCTGGCTGCAATTAGTACATGAATAATTAAGTATATATTCTCTTTACTGTAAGTTTCAGGTAAGATCCCCAAAAGGAATATTTCAGGTTTTAAATCAATATGCTGTTGTGTCATTTTTTCCAACCACATATGTATTTTTGTCCAATATTTTTTGGCTTCTACACATGTCCACCTCATATGATAATATGAGCCAATATGAATATTGTCCCTTCTACGTCACTTTTACCGATCACCAACCAGCTCTATTGCAGAGTTATTTTAGAAGTATTTTGTCAGCTGTCTGGACCTTTTCTCCAAGAAGCTCATAAAGGCTATCTCTGGGGCTTTCCAAATTTCAGAAGAAAAGTTTCTTTGGCTTTTGTGTAACCAGCCCATTCCTGATTGATTCCTAAGATGCCTTTTTAAAAAAAATTGTAGCCCTTGGCCTTTCCCAGAAGGGCACCTATCATTATTTCCTTACTGCTTTGTCCAAACTGCCAGCTTCTCGCTGGTGTTAATTATTAATGTGACCTGTTTATGTATCCATTACCCAGCTAACCATTAATATTTGTTTACACAGAGATGACCTTTGCAATGGAGTGCCTGCGCCAGGGCTCTTGATCTGTAAACGTCAAACATTTTTAAATAGTTAAAATGCTCCCCGTGCATTTTGATGGTCCAAGCTACAAGGGTTTTTTTTTTCCACAATGCAGGACAGGTCATCCCAAATTGGCACTTTTAAACGCACAGCGTGTTAAAAGTACAAGGCTAAAATCTGAGTTTCAACACAAAAGGCGCTGGAAACCGTAAAGTTAATGAGGCGTGGTGGAGGAAACTGAAATGGATGAAGTCAACTCTTCTAAAGTTTTCTTCCCTCTGTTTTCCCCCCTCCTTTTCTCTTTTCAAAAGAGTCCAAAGACCACGACCCGGGACTTGAGACAGAACACATTTTGCTCAGAACGTCAGTGTGGGCACTTTCATAAGTCTGGACAATTTCTCCCACATTAGCCAGTCACTCTCCATTAACCTTATGGTGACAAGACTTTCCTGTTCCTTATTTTTCCAAGCGAAATATTAGGTGCCTCTCTTGCTGAAGGTTGAGAATGAGGATTTGTGCTGCATCTAAGAAGCGTTTTGCTGGGAAAGAGGATGAAGAAAGATGACTGGCAAACCACATGATGAAACAACTTTTTCTTCCTCCTCTTCCTCATCAATGGAACAACTTGCCTTCAGAAGTTGTGGATGCTCCAACACTGGAAGTTTTTAAGAAGAGATTGGACAGCCATTTGACTGAATGGTATAGGGTTTTCTGCCTAAGCAGGGGGCTGGACTAGAAAACCTCCAAGATGACCCCTTCCAACTTTGTAATTCTCTTTTCCTCCTCCTCCTCCTCCCCCTCCTTCCTCTCCTTCTTTTCTTCTCCATCATGCTTTTGAGTCTAGTTTTTGACTCCTGATGACTGCCTGGACTTGTCCCTGAAGTTTTCTTAACAAAAGTTTGATCTGCTGTAAGCTGAGGACATATACCAGTCCAGAATCTGATTTTTTTAAAATATAAACAATGCTGCAATTCAATGGTTAGGTGGCTTAGCCATTGGGTTTTGAACATACAGTGGAACCTCGAGTCATGACTGCAATCCGTATCAGGACTACGATCACAACCCAATTTGGTCATGATCGAAAGCACAATTGACTGTGCATGTGCAGACAAAAAATTGTGCAGACTATGCATGCACAGAAAAGGAAATTGATGTGGAAAGGAAATCTGCTGCAGCCAGGTTTGTTCACCACCTGATTTTTGAATCGTGACCCAATTCAAAAATTGGGTGGATTTTTTGGTCAGAACCCGATTTGGTCATGAACAGAAGTATTCACAACCCGAAGTTCCACTGTAGATCTTTTTAACATTTATATTTTATTGTGTTTTACTAATCCAGGTGATATGTTAATATATATTGCTAGTCCATGTATGGTAACCATACACTAAATAAAAGTGTGCAAAATGGCCAAAGCACTTTCCTCAGTGCTGCTGTAACATTGAATGGCCATTAAGTGGACTGTTGTAAATCAAAGACTACCTGTACTTTTGAGCAACACATTTCCTTTGGCACTGCCCCCCAAAGATAATAAAAGATAATAGCAAATGAGTGACTTTATTTTGAAGGGATGCAAGGCAGAACATTCACACCCGTCCCTTGCAGCAGATTTATCTACTCTACATAGGAGAATAGCAGAATAATAGAATATCAGAATTGAAAGGAACATTGGAGGTCTTCTAGGCCAACCTCTTGCTCAAGCAGGAGACCCTATATAATTTCAGAAAAATGGCTCTCCAACCTCTTCTTAAAAGGCTCCAGTGTTGGAGCACCCTCAACTTCTGAAGGCAAGCTGTTCCACCAGTTAATTACCCTCACTGTCAGGAAGTTTCTGCTTAGTTCTAGGTTGCTTCTTTCCTGGATTAGTTTCCATCCGTTGCTTCTTGTCTTGCCTTCTGGTGCTGTGGAGAATAGGCTGACCCCCTCTTCCTTGTGGCAGTCCCTCAGATATTGGAACACTTTGATTATATTAACCCTAGTCCTTCTTTTCATTGAACTAGACCTACTCAGTTCCTGCCACCATTCTTCATATGTTCTTCATATAAGAGGAGATTTCCACCTCTCCTCTTCTGAAACAAATTCTAAAGCAAATTCTTTTTTAAGAGAGAAACTAAGAGCTGGTTGTCCACATCTGGTAATATTTCAAAGCCCCTTCAAAGCTCACATCAGGAGATTTGCACGGGGACTCAGTGAAGAGATTGGCTCTATTCTAGGATCTTGCTTTCTGTTTCAGCCCATTTCCATTTCGATCACACATTCCTGCGCCATTATACGGGACAGTTATACAGTACTTCAAGCATATAAATGCCTTTAGGGTTCTTTGTACCGAGCGATAACTCAGCTTGTCTTCCTCAGTGAGCCAGGCAATAAATAGAAATCTTGGCCTAGAAAGGAGACAATCTGACTTAGTTAGATCTTCCGGTGTCCCAGAAAAGACAAGTGGGTTGAATTACCATGCCACCTGCTACATAAAGATTGTCAAATTAAATCCGAAAACCTATGTTTAAAGAAAGGGATGATGAAACATGCGGAAAAGCTGAGAAAAGCTACGGCTGACATTCTGACCTCCAGGCAAAGCTCTGTGAAAGATTAGGTGGAAAAAAATGTGCCTTGGCTGCCTGTGTAGCTGAGCTTCAGAGAACAGACCGGAGAAGGTGAGAGGTGAAGAGGGAGGTTAATACAGATTTACAAACTTTCTGGAATAAGATTCCTCCAAGGTGCTAGGATTCACATTTCATTTTCCACCACACCACTCACTCTTTGGAGATTGAGAGCTCCTCAGTTCACTTCCTGTGCATTTCAGGGGCTCCATCACCCCTCCATGCTGTCAATTTTAGCAGAAAAACCAAAGATTCAAGTACAGATTTAGAGGAGAACCTGTCTCAACAACAGTAACTGGGAGAGGAGCCCTAGAATGCTAGTGGATGATCACTTAAATATGTGCCAGCAGCTAAAAAAGCTAATACATTCCTTAGTTATATAAACAGAAGCATAGAATCAAAATCATGTGAAGCGTTAGTACTTGCTTTATAAAGGCTTAGTAAGGCTGCATCTGGAATACTGCATCCAGTTTTGGTCCCCACATTACAAAAAAAAAATAGTTGAGACTTTGGAAAAAGTGCAGAGAAGAGCAACAAGAATGTCCTGGAGACTAACAACATATGAAGAATGGTTGTAGGAATTGGGTATGTCTAGTCTAGTGAAAAGAAGGACTAGGGGATGACATGGTAGCAATGTTCCAGTACTTGAGAAGCTGTCACAAAAAAGAGGGGGGATCAACTTATTTTCCAAAGCACCAGAAGACAGAACAAGAAGCAATAGGATGTAAACTAATCAAGGAGAGAACCAATCTAGAACTAAGGAGAATTTACTGGACAGTGAGAACAATTAATCAGTGGAACTGCTTGCCTTCAGCAGTTGTGGGTGCTTCTTCACTGGAGGTTTTTGAGAAGAGACTGGACAATCATCTGTTTGAAATGGTACAGGGTCTCCTGCTTGATCAGGGGGTTGGATTAGAAGACCTCCAAGGTCCTTTCCAGCTCTATTCCGATTATCAGAAATGGATAAATTTTTGAGAGGTGGAATCCCAATTCTATATCACAGATACAACTGGACTTCATTTTTTTTTTTAATTACTGCCTCTGGTAAATCCTTGCTGGTGCCCTTTAGATGCATAGGTGAAAGAGACCATTGGGTTTACTCCACCCAACTCCAACTTGGTTCAAGGATTTTAATTTGAGCATCCTCAACAGGTGGCTATCTAGTCTCTGCATGAAAACAATGGGGAGTCCCCCATTTGCTTTGTTCTCAGATTCCATTGTCAAACTGTTAGGTCATTTTCCTCAATTATGTACCTGGGGTCTTCTTCCTTGCAACTTAGGTCCATAAATCTTTGTCCTTGCATTCAGGCCCTTTGTTGCTTACTTCTGATGCAGCCTTATCAGAGACCACCAAGCAGTTTGTTCAAAGCGAAGATTTTTGGTTAGAGGCCTCACCGATGGCAAGAAACTCGTGACATCCCTTAGAGGAGGCTCCACTGAAGACAATCCGGATTTCAACTTCTGGATTAAGCTGGCAAAAGCATGTGCCTTTTTAAGAGGCATGGAATGAAATCCATACAAGCCAAATGCATGTTCTTCTGAAAGACCATGAGACAGTGACCTCAGGGATAACCTCAGGCCTGGCCGAGATGCATTTTTCTCAACCAAATGGAAGTGTGGACAATTTTCATTGAATAGTTCTATTTCTGCCTTTACATTTTTCGGTGCTGCCTTGTCTTCTTTGAATTGACTTGTTCTTGGATTTCTTACCAGGCAAACTGAGTTTGTCTACATAGATCAAAAGTTTGCAAGCTGAGTCTGAAGCATGCAGCCTTCAAAAAATCTTGGATGTGACCCTCACTCCACTCTGCTCACATCTCCAACAGTTTTTAACGATTTGTCACAACAATGGCTCATGCCCTCTTCCCTCCTTGTGTGGACTACTGCAATACACTCTGCAGGAGGCAGCCCTGGGAAACCACCTAGCAGCTTTAATTAATCCAAAATGTATGGCCCAGGTTTTGGTTAGTATAAATTGACAAGAATATATGAACTCTTTTGCTCTAGACCTGCAGTGACTCTCTGTTGGCTTCCAGACCCGATTCAAATTTGCTGGCTTTGGATTTTGAAGTCCAAGAGACTCTTTCTAGGGCCATCTTTTCTAACCAGTTTCAACCTGCTTGATGTGGTCACCCCAGAAATATCTGTTAGTGGTGCTCCATTTTTGCAGTGTAAGGGTGACAGAGGCTCATAGACACAGTTCTTTGTTACTGAAACTATTCTTCCCAGTATTATTCCTTTTGAAATTTGATCACCCCATATTTTATTAACTTTTTTCTTTTTTTTTGTAAATGGTCAGAAACAAGGTTATTCTGGAAAGCTTTGGAGTTGTGAAATGTCACCATCTACTCACTGACTGTTCATGCTTCATTGCTGTTAGATATATTTTTTAGGATATTCTGTTACCTTTTTCATTTTTCAGGCTAACATCTTATGGCAACAGGAAAGTTTTAGTGGATCTGATGGTATTGTAAACTTGCCAGAATATTTTGATTGTAATGATTTGTTAAAAATTGAATAAATAAATAAACAACACTGGTGATGTGATGGAAGATGTATATTATCAAAATGTGGAATTTAACATAGCCAGAAAGGAAAGTCTGTTTTAAGATGAATTATTTTATGATTTTATCATGTTGTTGTTTGTATGTACACTGAGATATTATGCATTGGGGAAAAATTGGCCAATAAATAATTCCATCCACTCCACTCCACTCTACTCCTTTCTGTTCTATTTCCTATTCTGTCCTGTCCTATCCTATTTGTAAATGACATCAAATCAAATATATGTTTAAACATAACCATAATTTTTTTGAATCATACCCTTTCCCCCTAAGACAAAAAACTTATCAGATATAGAATTGGGGTTGTGAGACTGACAGAGACGACAGAAATAGGGATATAGATATAGATGGAGATGCAGATAGAGACACATCCAGACACATTCTGCAGGTTTTTACCGTGAAAACATTTGCTGCTGTTTTATTTAGGATTCATTTACTCCACTTTCTAACATTTTCCTCCAGGAAGGACAGAGTGATGTATGTGGTTACTTGCATCCTTCAAACAAGTTAGCAACAGTGGTATTCTATAATACAAAATATTACGACTGGCCTAGAGTTCCCTAATCAATTTGCTTGCTAAATCATGATTATGAAAGATCTTCCAATGACAAAATTAGTGTTAGGTTTCTTTAAGAACCTGAACTATATTGGTTTACCATATATGGTTGCAAGTCATAATGACTCAGCACTTTAATGAAGCCAAGATACTGATTGGCTACAAGAAGCAGGAGTACTATATAGCATGAAGCCAGAGAGCAAAAGTTTGGCTGTGGGCTTTTATTTTGGCTTCTACTTGGGCTGCTACTTGGCTACTGCTGCTTCTACTCGGCAAGTATCTTCATCACTCTGTAACTATATCTCTCCATTGCTGCATGGATGTATTGAAGATGCTGCATTGCTGTTATGCCTACTGACTATGATGGTTAGTTATATATTCTATTGACTGATGAACTGTGTATGAATATTGGACTGAATCTTGGACTGTGCTTATACTCCTGTATATAAAACCCTTTACCCTTCAACTTCTGTGCCTGTGTGACTCTATACTCACTGCTACAATTTTGCACACTACTTCCATTTGCTGCATACTTCTTGAAGACAAGGAAACTCTGCTAATACTTATCATTGGTTATGGGCCCAGGCCCATGCAAGATATGCAAGATATCCCATGTCCAGTGTCAAAGGTGGTTAGCGTGAACTGAGTGAGTCACTATACAGAAGGTTCATTGGACGTGAAGATGGCACAAGAACATATGTCCAGTTTAGCTATGATTACCTGGTTGGATGGCACCAACTACGTTACCTGGTCCACCAAATGCAGTTTGCTCTTGAAGAGAGAAGGACTATGGAATGCTGTTGTCGATCCACTGGGTGTAGAAGATTTGGATACCTTGAACGATGCTGACCGAAAGAAGCTAGATGAATATGCCAGGGACAATGAGAGAGCTTTGTGCGTTATTGGACTTACTCTTGGTGATTCCCAGCTTGGGCATGTTCATGGTGTGGAATCTGCAGCCAAATGTACTCCAAATGAGTAAGCATATCATCGCCTTTACGCATATGCGCTCTAAACAGCTTTCATGTTAGATTAATATGAGAACCAACACTGTCTCTAACATAGAGCTTCTAGAGCTCTGCAACAACTTCATGAACAGGAGCTGATTTTCTCTGAACTTCATCAAGTCTATATTATTCTTTCATCTTTAGATGACTCTTATGATGACTATGTATCTTCACTTGAAGTGTTAGACAAGGAAGAAATGACTTTGACTAACATAACAGGGAAGCTAATAGAAGAGTTAAGATGGTGAAAGGACAGACAAAAACTGGCTGAGGAACAAGCTACAGTTTATATTGTTAAAAATGTTATGTATGTGGGGCTAAGGGTCATTTGGCTAGAAATTGCAAGAAGAAAAATACACAGGATAGAAAGTTGAAAAAGAACAGCAATAATTTAATAATACTGGTAATGTAATACTGGTTTAGCAGGAAACCATGATAAATGGGTTGTAGATAGTGGAGCATCACATGTATTACTAATAGAAAGCAACAGTTTGTTCATATGGAACACAGTGTTCAAAGTATTTCACTGGCTAATGGCTGGAAGCTCAAGGCTTCAGGAAAAGGTAATGCATTTTGTTCTTGTTTAAATGAGGAGTTACCCATTCTGTATGTACCTAGTATGACATATCAGTTATTATCAGTGAGTGTACTGATAAAAGTGGGGTATATGGTAACATTCAAAGGATTAGAATGTGTGATAGAGAAACAAGGTAAGCGTGTTACGGCTAAACTTGATAATGGCTTGTTTATATTACAAGATAATCCAGTTCTAAACACTAAGGTGGGATTTGAGAACAGAAAGCTTCATGATGAATGTATTCATCTATTACACAGATATATGGGGCATGTTAATTTTAAAGTATTAAAAAAAACTGTGGAATTATCAAAAGGTATCAGGATAAAGCCTTGCAATCACTATGTAGATTGCAATGTTTGCAATAAGAAAAAGAGTAAAATAACTCCTGCTAATAGAACAAATGGTTTTAAAGCCAGTGAGCCTCTACAAGTAATAGTAGCAGACTTAATTGGTCCAAAGGAACCCAGCTTTGGGGGAGCGAGGTACATATTAAGTATTGTAGATTTATATTCTCGATATGGGTTTTGTTATTTAATGAAAAGCAAGGCTGAAACATATCAGAATTTTACTAATTGGTTAAGGTTTGTAGAAATAAAGACAAAACATAAAGTCATGACATTAGTGACTGATAATGGGTCAGAGTTCACTAACAATAAGTTCGTAACTATGTTGAAGAAGGCAGTATAGACCATAAGCGGTCTGCGCCTTATAGACCTCAACATAGTGCTTATTGTGAATGGAGAGGTCAGACATTACAAACAATGGTTAGAGCTATGCTCAGTGATTCTGGTTTAAATAAGAAATTGTGGGGAGAAGCACAAAATGAGCTAATCATATCCTAAATAATGTAGTCTACACAGCAACAAATGAATTGCCATTTGTTCGCTGGCATGGTAGACAACTAGATCTGTTATCTCCATGTATTTGGGACCCCTGCATGGGTACATATCCCAGCTCAGCTAAGAAGCAGGGAGCAACCTAGGGCTAGAAAAGTGTTTTTTATAGGATACGAATCTAATCATAGGTCATTTAGATTTTGGGAACCAGGCACAACTAAGGTTTATCGTAGTGCTAATGCAAAGTTCCTAGAGCACATAGAATGGAGAAAATAGACCAGGATTATGTCATTGTAGAATCAAAAGTACCAATTAAGAATAAAGATGATAATGAATCTGTAGAAGAAACACTAAGTGATGATTCAGATATAGAGAAATCCTCTGTTTTTGTGAAAAAGGAAGAAGTAGATGAAAGCTCAATAGGGGAGGAAAAAGAGGAGTTTAATAAGGTGACTAGTCCAGTATTGCCCAGAAGGACTACAAGAGTGTCACAACCTCCTGATAGATACCAGGCTAATGTTGCTCAGCAAATAGGTCTTGAACCTTTTAACTATGAAGACATTAAGTCTTACTCTGAGAAAGAGCAAAAAGCTTGGAATGAAGCTATGAAAAAGGAGCTAAAGTCATTGAATGAATTAAAGGTATTCAATGAAGTTAAACTTCCTAAAGGTGAAAAGGCAATTAGGTACAGATGGGTCTATAAATTTAAAAAAGATATAGAAGGAAATGTAATCTATAAGGCATGCCTAGTCGCTCAGGGTTTTACTCAAACAAAATTAGACTACGACAAGGTTTTTGCTCCAAGCCTAAAGGCTAGCACTTTAAGAGCAGCGCTAGTATGGACAGCAAAAAATAAATACGTAGTGAATCATATAGATGTTAGAACGATGTACTTGCACGTTCCATTACAACATACAATATATATGAAAAAAACTCTGGGAATAGATGATAATAGGAAGGAAACTGTTTGGTTATTAAAGAAGAGTTTATATGGACTTAAACAATCAGGCCATGAGTGGAACAAATGCATAGTAAAACAATTAAATAGGTTTTGAGAGTGGTTTGGCAGACCCATGTTTGTTAAAAAGAAAGAAGAATGGGATGTTAGAATTGTTATTACTGTTTACTGATGATATTGCCATAATCACTAAGACTACGCAGGAAACTAAGGATATAATAGACAGTTTGCAAGCAAAGTTTAAGATAAGAATACTAGGGGAAATTAAACACTATCTTGGACTTGATATATGTAAGACACAAAAAGGGTTCAAAATATCTCAAGTGAATAAAATAATCGCTTTATTAAAAAGATATAACATGGACCAATGTAAAATTTCCAAAACACCTATGGGGAAGGAGTTTAACAATGATAACACTGATAGTCCTATATTTGATAAGAATATTTATCAGTCTTTGATAGGTAGTTTGTCATATTTGGGAAATTGGTCAAGGCCAGATATAGCTTATAGTGTAAATCAGTTGGCAAGGTACACTATAGAACCTCATGTTAAACATTGGCAGGCTGCAAAGCGAATACTTAGATATTTGAAGAAAACTTTGAATTATGCTTTTTATTTAGAACCCAATAAGGAATTAAGTCTCACTGCATATGCTGATGCAAGTTTTGCAAACGATATTAAAACAAGGAAATCAACATCAGGTTTGATAATAATGCTAGGAAATGCAATGATTGAATGGCAGTCAGTTAGACAGCATCATATCAGTCTTTCAACGATGGAAGCTGAATTTTCTTGTTTATCTTTGTTATGTACAAAGCTGATTTATTTTAAACAATTATGTTTGGATATTGAGTTGGATGTAAATAAACTATTTATTGTGTATGAAGATAACCAGGCTGCTATAAAATTAGCAACCAGTATCGCTGTTAAAGCAAGATCAAAGCATACTGATTTAAGGTATCTTAATGTACGGCAATGTGTGGAAAACAAATTGATTGTGCTAAAGTATTGTGAGAGTGAACAGAATATAGCTGATAACTTCACGAAGGCACAAGGTTTTCAGAAACACAATGATTGTTGTAAGAAATATGGTTTAACTCTGTAATTCTGTAACACTGTAAATATGCACTGTAACTTTGTGGATGTGTATATATATGTATATATTGGTTGTATATATATATAGTAAACCAAAGGGGAGTATGTTAGGTTTCTTTAAGAACCTGAACTATATTGGTTTACCATATATGGTTGCAAGTCATAATGACTCAGCACTTTAATGAAGCCAAGATACTGATTGGCTACAAGAAGCAGGAGTATTATATAGCATGAAGCCAGAGAGCAAAAGTTTGGCTGTGGGCTTTTATTTTGGCTTCTACTTGGGCTGCTACTTGGCTACTGCTGCTTCTACTCAGCAAGTATCTTCATCACTCTGTAACTATATCTCTCCATTGCTGCATGGATGTATTGAAGATGCTGTATTGCTGTTATGCCTACTGACTATGATGGTTAGTTATATATTCTATTGACTGATGAACTGTGTATGTATATTGGACTGAATCTTGGACTGTGCTTATACTCCTGTATATAAAACCCTTTACCCTTCAACTTCTGTGCCTATGTGACTCTATACTCACTGCTACAATTTTGCACACTACTTCCGTTTGCTGCATACTTCTTGAAGACAAGGAAACTCTGCTAATATTTATCAGTTAGCACTCACTATGGGGATACCTTTCCTGTGCCTTGCAACCAATTATAGAATACCAGAGTTTTGAAGAGACCTTGGAGGTCTTCTAGTCCAACCCACAGCTCAAGCAAGAAATCCTATATCATTTCAGAGAAATGGTTGTCCAAATCTCTTCTTAAAACCCTCCAGTGTTGAAGCATCCACAACTTCTGGAGGCAAGCCGGTCCACTGATGCATTGTTTTCACTCATAAGAAATCTCTCTTTAGTTCTAGGCTGGATTAGTTTCCATCCATTGCTTCTCGTTTTGCCTTCCGGTGCTTTGGAAAATAGGTTGACCCCAATCCCTCTCCTTTGTGGCAGCCCCTAAAATATTGGAACATTGCTATCATATTCCTTAGTCCTTCTCTTTGACATACCCAAATCCTGCAATGTTTTAGCCTCCAGTCCCCTATCATCTTTGTTGCTCTTCCCTGCACTCTTTCTAGAGTATCAACCTCTTTTTTATATTGTGGTGATCAAAACTGTGTGCAATATTCCAAGTGTGATCTAACACGGCATTATAAAATGATAACACAGTTACACAGCTAAGCAAGAGGACACTTTCTGCATGAGTGACATATTTCTGGCTATCCAGGGAGTGGAGATTGCATCAGAGTTAGCAAATGCTTCTCTCTGATGTCCATGCAGTTGAATTGCCTCAGCTTCCTTTTCCTGGATTAAAATCCTTGTATGTTAACATGAGAAAATATGCACACATCCTACATGTAGCCAAACGGAAAAGGAACATCAGCCTCTTGGGCTAAAGTTTACCCTTTTCATAAATGCAACTGATATTTATTAGCGAGGACTACAAAATCTATTTGCTCCCACTGAGGCTCAGCATTAGGGTGCAGCCTCTTCTAAAGGGCTAGAGTCAATATGAATCAGGTAAATAATGGAGAACATTCCAAGATAGTATTAACCCAATTGATTTATTCCTGATTGCACAATGGACGATTATCTTTTGTTAATTGACTTAGTAAATAATCATTAAAAAAAATTCACCTTGGAACACAAAGGTTTATATTCCTTGTCGGTTGCACACTGTGACATGATGTTCCACCTCCCCCAAAGAGGATGCCTTCCATATATTTTGCACTACAACTCCCATTGTCCTGAACCAGAAAGACAAATTTATCTGGAAGGCATATGGGTAGGGTGGGAAGATTGTTCCTGGTTTTCTTCCTTCTTTTAAAAGAATTTAAGATTTAAGGTTTGCATTTTGCTGCTCCAGATAGGAAATTCCTGAACTTTGTCATAGAAAAACTCTAGGAGTCAATGCTCACTCTCTCACCCACACAACACACAAACACAAAATGGCTCACACGCTGTTCTGGGTGTAATTAAGATAAAATGAAGACTGCTCAGCTAGTCCTGCGTACTTTTCTGGCAACAGTGAGAACAAGAGGATCAATAGAAAAGCAAAAGAGCATGACCAGTATGGCTACTGGATTTCATTAAATTTTCCCAGAGGGTGACATTTGGGAAACAGGAGAGAAAGGGAGGGAGGGAGGGAGGGAGGAGAGAGAGAGAGAGAGAGAAGCAAAAAGTAAAAATAAAACAAAAAGGGTTGATCTATTTGGCTCCCAAGCCATCAATCAAGACACCAAGCAGGGTGAAATCAACCACAAAGGCATGGGTCTTGAACTGTTCAATTCAATATAAGTCCTGGATATTGAACAGGGAAATCTCCCCCAACTGGTTGCTAATGTAAAAAGAATCCTACCCCAAATTCTTTCTACGATCCTCCTCAAGCCCAAAGAAAGTCTGGCACAGTATAGGATCGCCTGCCATGGAGAGGGGGGGCTGGACTAGAAGACCTCCGAGGTCCCTTCCGATCCCATCATTCTATATGTTCTAAATTTCTGTTTGCAATGTCTGTCTTGCTGGGAGAATAACAGCCTCCAAGACCTGCTTTTGCCGCTCCGCCGTACACAGGAAAAAACATATCGGAAAAGATGGCCCTGGCTAATAAGCCATGTGCGAACAAACAGCAGTTCTGTCTTAAAAACAAGAACTTCGAGTTGCCATCGAAAAAGCAACTGTCTAAAAGGAAAGGAGGGTTTTATTTATAGATAAAGTCATTCAGCAATTTACTGTGACAGTGAAGTAACTTAGGGAAAACTCTCTACATTAGGTGTTGAGATCAGCCTCGCAATTTCTCAGAAAACATCTTATGCTACAAAATAATAATAAAAAAGGCTTCTGTTTTTTTCCCTTTTGTGCTGTTTTTTTTTTTTTTGAGAATTTCTTCCACGTTTCTCTGGACAGAGCTTGTTTCTACCACTCTTCATCACCAAGAAGCCTTTTAGAGCTGCCTGTATTTTCTAATCTTAGCCTTTTGAGAAGAATTTCTATTTAACATCTTTGTTTGGGATTGAACTGAACCTTGGGGAACTGTATAGGATGCAGGCTGTTGGAGAGGAAATTGTAGACAGGACATTCATATTTATCATCTATCACCTATCATCTATCCTCCCTCCACCCCCCCCTCTCTCTCTCTCTCTCTATCTCTATAATCTCTCTCTCTTGCTCCTCTGCCATCTAGCTATTTAATTTATTAAGAGCTTTGAAAAGAAGATAAAGTCTAACAAGAACTAATGTAAGCTAAGAAAAGAAAGAAAAAAGATGAAAATGCAAAAAGAAAGCATGAGAAGAAATAGAAAGAAGAAAAATCCAATTTTCTTTGCAGCAAGTAGAATTACAAAATCACTTCTTACTCTATGACCACAAAAAGAAAAATCTCTTCCCCTCCCCTATTATCTATTGTCTCTAATCACTAAAATCTTAAAGAATACATTCATTTTTTGTTTCATAAACAAAATTGCATGAGGTTTCTAGTTAGGAATAAATGCAGATATTGTCTCTTCTCTAATCAAAGAAGCCAGTTTACCATCTCTGTAAATCCACTTATATGTTCACCAATCATTCCTCCATTAAAGGTGGTGTCAAATTTTCCACTTTTGAGAATATAATAATCTTCCTGTACTTGTATATAAAAACAAATCTCCATGATTGTTTTCCAACTGTCTGCCCATCAATCCCAAAAGAAAAGCCTCTAGTTTCAATTTAAAACCTTCTGAATTAGTGTATGTATTTGTGGCCAAAACATTCTAGCTTTTTTTTACCACCAAACATATTAAAATATGCCCACCAAACATATTAAAATATCTCTTTATATTCACATTTCTAACACAACACTTTATACATTCTAGACAATTCCTCTGGTCACAAATATCAAAAAAATTTCAAAATTTTTCAAAAAATCCTGTTTAAGATTAGAACATAGTGTAAATTTCAATCCTTTCATTGGCATATTTACCCAGAGTTCCTTTTCTATATCATCCCCTATACCTACTTTGTAACAAATAACAACAACAATATGCAACAACAGCACAATATTTTATCAGGACAATTAATGCAAAATTCTTTCTCCTTTGAAGGATATTATAATAGCATATTGTCTCTAATGCTAAGGAGGAAAATGCAGGATTTATTTTATTTTTATTTTATTATTTCATTTTACTATTTTATTTTACTTTATTTTATTGTTATTATTATTTGGTTTAGTTTAGTTTTTACAAAGTGCTAGTTATAAGATCTGGAAATTCAGCCTCAGAATATAGTTTCCAAATTCTAATATTGCAAATCCCCTTTTGCCCCGAGGCTAATATTTTTTTTAAATTTCGGTGAAAGAAGAAAGACTGAGGAGGGCATCTTAGACTGCTGTTGCTCCTGGCCACAAGAAGGGCTTTCTTTTTCCCAGTTGACAGCTTGGTGGCTTAAAAGAAGGTCTCCAAAATGCTCCCAGAAATTCCATGAGCCAGAGCCCAGGGACATGGTAGGATGGGATGATCCTTCTACAGCTCTGCTTTCCATTTGAAGAAAACTGCCGGGAGAACAGTGCCTGAGCCACTCTGCTCTCGCTAATAATTAAGTTGGGTCACGATGGGGAATTTCATGTTCTCCTTGGTTGCCGTTCTGTGTGAGAGTGTGTTTACATTGCCAGGGGAAAAAAAAAAGAATCTACGAATGCCCTCATACCATGAAAGGTCACATTGGAACATAAAATATCCTGGCTGCAAACAAGAGCAAGCCAGCAGACATTCCTTGAAAAATGGCATATGTCATTTTTCTGACATGGCTTGCTGTGGGAAGGAAGGCACACTGTTCATTGCTACAAAGTGTGGTGGCTTAGCCACCCCTCCCTTCCCTGGAGATCCATTACATATATGGATTTCCTGCATGTGGGAAATTGGGTTTTATTTCCCTCTCTTCTTCTCCGTTCTTCCCTTCCTATTGAACTTAAAATTGCCCAGCTCCCTTTATTTTTCATTTCTCAAAAACCCGTTTTTCTTTTGAAAATTGGGGAAGAGGTTGAGTCCAAATTCTTCTTCCAGCAGAAAAAGACCTCCTCTTTTTCTCCTCATTTTGACAGGAAGCTGGGAATTATCCTGGATCAGCCATAAACCTGGGATAGGTATGTAAGATTACAGTTCTGTAAAGCATTTTAGAATTGAATTTTGGGTTAAAAATTTATGATGAATGGTCTTCGTAAGGGCCAGATATGATTCTCATGAAATTTATACCACTGTACCTTTGGTGCTTAAAAGGCTGAGCTTTCAAGAAAATATTTACACTGAAATTCGGTATAATATTGAAATATGATTAAACCAAATTATCAATTCAATTATGTTTAAATTAATGTATGTTTTATTTATTTTATTTCTTGGAAGAGGACAACAGAGAATCAGGATTCTAACCCTTTTTTAAAAAAAAAGCTTTTAATTAATGTATTTAGCTCTACAATTTATTTCTGTCTAAATCAGAAGCACTTTCCATGGTTGGCAGCTATATACATATATATAAAACCTTAATAAAATAACCATTATAAAATAATAGGAAACATAGCTTTTAAAAATACATTGATACCTTTGATTAACTTAATTTACTATATGATTCTCTCTCTTATTAGTTTTATTGCTTTTATATGAGGTTTTATATTCTTGTAAGCCGCCTTGAATCATCATGTGAGAATAGGCAGCCATATAAATTTCCAAATAAATAAATAAATAAATAAATAATGCAAATATTTGTGCCTTCAAAGCTAAATTTCAAGATCCTTCAGGAAAGTCAAATTTAGGTAACAGAATATGGGTTTCATGCAATGTTTAGAGTAGTATTTAAAAGGAGTATGCTTGTTCAGATTGTAGAAAAGGACAAGCAATATTCTTTCAGAGAGAGGGCTGATAAGAGAATATTTTGTTCTGGTCAAAAATGGATTCAAATTCAAGATTCCACCTGAATTTGTGACCTGAGATATCAAAAATATTTCTTTCAAGCAAATTAAGGATTCAATATTCAATTCAAAACATCCAAAGGATTCATGTTTTCAACACATCGATCCTACAAAATGTCCATCAATAGCCTCAAAGCTTTCATTGCCATACTTTCTTTGAAACATTCTCCTTGCATCTTAAACAAACAAAAAAGAAACCCACAACACATTTGCTTCTGCATTTTTTAGGAAGACATTCACTGGGAAGATATTTGGAACTGAGGTAGAATATGTCTTATTCCCAATTTTAAGAGTGATTTTTAAAAAAATATATAACGGAAAAGTAAAACCGAAGAATCCGCCAACCTGAGCCAATGTAATTGTCAATGTCATATTTTACATACAGTTTGAACAACCATTTTTTCTTTCCTGCCTGTTCTCTGAGTTGTTAGCTGTTGCCTTTTCTCCCAGGGTTCCCTTTTACAGTTGTTGTTGCCATCACCCCTGACCTTCTCAGCATTTAAATGCTCCATGTTGAGCTCTGATCACAGATGGACAGAGAAACCTCATCTGTCAAAAGGGCTACTGGCTTGGAGCTGGGCTGTCATTCTTCTCCTGCCCAGGTCTACAAGGACCATGTGTGAAATTCCTGGAAGGTTCAGTTACTTCGGAACAGCAGGGGCCAAAATAGTTGAACTCCCTAATCTGCTGGAATGCTTCTTCCCTTGCCTGATATAGCCATTCTTTGGGGTGCAGAAGAGGAAGGAGGGGAGGTAGGAGGCAGGCGGCAGCAATTCTGGTGTCAGATGGCCGGCACAGGTGCTGGTCATGGATGATCCCCACCAAGCCATACCATTCATTTCAAAAATCACAAGCAGGCCATATCCTTTGGACCTCTCCAAAAGAAAGGGCGAGATGGATCTCATATCCAGAAGATTGTCAGGTTAATGCTGGGAAAAATATACATATCCTAAAACTTGGCCCTGTGAATGCACAGCGACAGAAACCCTTGGCATCCCGTATTTACAGTCAATTATCCAATGGAACCTTATGTACTTTCCAGTGAGAGTATGCACATGTGTTCAAAAATTGTGCAAATTTTTTGGGAGTTTCTTCTTCTAAGAGCTCCCAGGACAGCTGATTAAAAAAGGACTAAAGGTGTTTGCATTTACAGCAGCTAAGATTGGTCATTAAAACTACCATTTAAAAAAATATTTTTCTAATTTTATTAATGTGTAGTATGTCATACAAAAAGAATACAAAAGCAAATATTAAGGAAATTAGGGAAGGAGAAAGGGAAGTGGATCATGAGGGAAAGCAAGGGAGAAAGGAAAAAAAAGGTATTGACTTCCAACTCTGTTGGTGCCATAAAACAAGGCATTAAGATCTACCCTCAACTTTTTACTTTTTCATAATAATAGAAGCTAGCCATTTATATAACAACAAACCTATCTATTCGGTAATACCCAAAATCACAGTTTCATTTTTTTTCCACCTCAAGCACGAAGTCCAGAAGTGGTTTCCAAGTAGAAATGAAAGTATTTGTATTTTTTTTTCTTTGGTCAAAGCAGTCAATTTAGCCATCTTTGCTAACTCCATCAGTTTTTGTAGCCATTCATCCATTGTGGGGAACGGTGGAAACTATCTCATTTTAAATATATATATATATATAGCACCCTTAATTTTCTAATTTTTCCCTCTTGCTATGTATCTACACAGAGGAGAGATTATTACTAGGTAACGTGGCCATTCCGATACTGTTTATCTTCAGTGGTTGCTTAAATATGAACGGATTGTCATCACAGCACAGGTAGCTAGATTCTGTGCAGCAGCCCTAAAGATTCACTGGAACTTGATAAATTACAACCATTTTATATAATTAATGCACCAATTATTTTGATATTATCATTCTGTTGTATTTCAATACCTAATAATTATAGGCATGTACAATTTAAGGAGTAATATTAAATTATTAGAGTGGTTAAAGATGCTGAGCTTTTCAGCTGGAGAACTGACAACCTGGGTTTAAGACCCAAGTGACACAGAATAGGGTGAGCTCCCATTCCTTGCCTCAACTCCTGCTCACCCAGCAGTTTGAAAGCATGCAAATTCAAGTAGATAAATAGGTACCACTTTGGTGGGAAGGGAAGAGCATTTTGTGCACTTTGGCATATAGCCATGCTGGCAACACGACCATGTCTTTGGACAATGCTGGATCCCTTGGCCAAGAAGAGGAGATGAGCACCATGCCCTGGAGCAAGGGTATCAAACTTGAGTTGTCATGTGACATATTGAGATTTTCTCCCCCTTTGCTAAACTGGGTGGGGGTGGGGCCAGCACATGACACATCTGGCCTACGGGTCGCGAATTGGACACCCCTGCCCTACAGTCAAACACAACTGGACAGGGAAAACTTTACCATTATTAAATTAAGTATAGCTTAGGCTGTGCTCTTGTTAGACTGCCAAATTATGATTTCAACATAGTTTTTATTTGTTATTTGTTATTATTTTATCTAGAACCTTTAGTTAGATACTCTTTGAATATTTTTTAATTGCATTGGTCTTTGACTGTAATAAATATTTGACAGAGGGGAGATTAAACCAAAGAATGCACATTTTGTATCTTGTTTCTGGTTGCCCTGTGACTCTCCTCTTACTTCTCACGCAATACAATTTGTAAGTGCCAGAAGAAGTGCCAGGAATGGACAGATGGGTCAGTTTGGGAGTGTACATATCAGTCTCTCATTTTTACAATCAAGCTAGAATGTATTTTTTTAAATCCAAAAGCTTTGCATTAAAATTGTATATCTCTGGGGGCATCTTGTTTTCTAAAGATATCTAATTTTATTTTTACCCTTTGGGGTAATATCTGAAGGTTAGGAAAATGAATTTCCCCAACTGAAGCATTGTTTGGAAATTTAAAGCTTTGTTTAAAAACAAAAAATCAGAGGTTTTTCTAAACTGCAAAAAGTGTGGATATTTAACAGCAAATGTTTGAAAATACAAAATTCAGTAAATTTGTGTTCTAATGGAAACTGAATCTCTTCCCCAATGCCTGCTTCTTTGTTTAAAAAATGCTACAATATAATCAATCACCAGACTTGAAACTCTAGACCTAGAAAACCTAAAACTATGCTCCCTCTGGTCCGATCTAAATATAGTATATAAAATCATACATTGCAATGTCTTACCTGCAAATGAATACTTCAGCTTCAATCATAACAATACAAGAGCACACAATAGATACAAATTCAAGGTTAACTGCACCAAACTTGACTGCAGAAAATACGACTTCAGCAACAGAGTGGTCAATGTCTGGAATACTCTACCTGACTCTGTGGTTTCTTCCCCAAACCTCAAAATCTTCAACATTAGACTGTCTACTATTGACCTCACCCCCTTCCTAAGAGGTCTGTAGGGGGCGTGCATAAGTGCACCAATCGTGTCTACCATCCTGTCTTATTGTTTCTTTTTATTTTTCTTATAAGTATCTATCTCATGTATTCAAGACTATATTTATTGTTATACCTGTATCTTGTAAGCGATTGACAAATCAAATAAATACTAAAAATACTATAATGGGCTTCAAATCTCTGAGCAAGATTCAATACCACAACTGGGATCGACAATTCCACCATGGAAGCAATGCAGTAGTTAAACCAGACATCACATGTCTTATGACCTCACTTCTGCCACCATCATTAAATGAATCAAAGCAGTTGTTAATGCAACATCATACAGTCAAGGTTTACTGCCCTCTTTCCTGTGAGAGCACTACAGGTATTGGAAGATAGCTATCACATGTCTCTCTTCAATCTTCTCTTCATTCAGCTAAACATACCTAGCTCCTTTAACCTTGATTGCTCTTTTCAACACTCTTTCTAGGGCCTCTTTTTGTACCATGGTAACCAAAACTGGACACCATGTTCCAAGTGTGGCCTCATTAATGTGGTATAGAACAGTACTATCACTTCCTATGATCTTGATGTTAACCTTCTGTTGGGCTGCAACATGCAACATGCCGCAACATGATACAAATGGAAATTGGCTCTCTTAATCTGTTTGGATGTTTCCTAGTTTGAATGACATGACTGTTCCTTTTAACTAAACAGAGAGAAAAACCTGCTCTGTAAGAACTAAGTGGATTGAGCCAAAGTTGAACCCATGATAAATATATATATATGAACCTATATACTGTATATATTCACGATCATGTGATGTATTAATACCACTTTATAATAACTTGGTAAGACCACACTTGGATTACTGCATCCAGTTTTGATCGCCACGATGCAAAAAAGATGTTGAGACTCTAGAAAAAGTGCAGAGAAGAGCAACAAAGAAGATATTAAAACAACAACAACAAGAAGACAGAGTCCCTAGATCAAGGAAACAATAAAAGGACAAGCATAATTTTAATTGAAATTTAAAGAAACCTAGCCCTGGTTTTGATCTGATTCTACCATGTTTCTGGTACAGTTGTGTCTCCTTTTGGAGCTGTACCCCTCAGTTTGTCCCACCCCAAGAAACTGTGTGGCTTTCGCTTTGCAAAAAGCAGGGTGACTCTATCCTCAACCATCAGGACAAAGTTTAGGTGACAAATATTTCCGCCTTCTCAGCCTGAGTATTGCCAGGGGAATTTCCAAGGAAATTACCCACCTCCCCTTTCTGTACCCAGAGCAAACCTCCCATCTTGAAGGCTTAATTCCTCTGGCCTCCGTGAAAGCCCAGTCTAACTAACACCGCCAACCTGGATTTTATATGATTAGTTAGTGAAAACTTGCCAAGTTGAGTTTGCAGGCTGCCAAGTCAAGTCAATTTACTCTGATGCCTGGAAGTCTTAATCCCACTTTAATCTCCACTGTGCCCTTGACATAATGGAATTTAGTTACAAGGCTCATGTCATTGGACAAGGCGTGTTAACCATTTTAGTGCAAACTCCTCCCCAGCCTTCCTTCCTTCCCTCCTTCCTTCTCCCTCCCTTTCTTTTCCTCCCTCCGTCCCTTTGTTTTCCTTCCTTTCTTCTTTCCCTCCCTCCTTCCTTCCACTCCCTTCCTTTCTCTTCCTTCCACTCTTTTATGTTTTCTTCCCTCCCTCCCTTTCTTTTCCTTCCTTCCTTCCTTCCTTCCTTCCTTCCTTCCTTCCTTCCTTCCTTCCTTCCTTCCTTCCTTCCTTCCTTCCTTCCTTCCTCCCTCCCTCCCTCCCTCCCTCCCTCCCTCTCTCATTCCTGGTTTACCTTGTGGCCTTACAGCCTCCTCCCTCCTTCTGTTTTCAATCTAGTGAACTTGACTGAGATCGTCTTGCAAATATGTTGGGGAGGGAAGGAGGATGCAAGGGAAAAGCAACTTTTTTGTGTGAAGTTGTTCATTACCGCTGTCCCGGCCTTCATTTGATTTGGGATTTCTAGGCTCCCCGAGCCTCAGGATGGGTGTATTTTCTTTCAGGCTTGATTGGATAAAAAGATTTGCATAGCAGAAGCGACAAAGCCCCCCACCCCCAGTTATTAAAAAGGCAGATGCCCTTTGAAACTCATTGAAAGAAAAGGAGAAGAGACCAACAGCTGAAGTATTTCCAGCAAGGGGCATTGGTCATTTGACTAGGGAGGGTTGGAGGAATGCAAAGGATATTGCAGAAGGAGGCCGGATGATGTCCTCAGAGAGGGAAAAGGAGCCAAATCCTGACAGCAGCTCTATTATGCCATGAGAATGGCGACATTTAAAGTGCAACCTTAGCCAGGTCACTTGCATTTGCTCCCCCTGTAGATCAGGATTACATCCTTAACCCCTTTATTAAATAGTTTAAGGGCCCTTTAGAGGGATTGGAGGCCCTTTTATTTAATTGGGGACCAGGTGTTATGTTTTGAAATGAGTTTTTTATGATGAGGTTTTAATCAAACGGCAGTTAGAGAATGTTATTTCCAAAGAGATATTTTAAACCGGTCTGTAAAAAAAAGAAAGAAAGAAGAAAAAGCAGGAAGCCGATTAATACCACGTTGAAATCTGTTTTGTGGATTCTCAAAAGTTGGGGTCCTCTGAAAAAGACTTCTGGGGTTCTTCATAGGGTACTAAGCATGCTTGACAACTTTTTTAGCTCAATTTTATTTTGGTATCTATGAACTTCATTGAAAGTTTGAGGAGCCTATGTATGAAGTTGCTTTATTTCTATCAGTCTAACTTCTGAGACTTCCCTCGTTTATTTATTTATTTATTTATTTATTTATTTATTTATTTATTTATTATTTATTTATTTATTTATTTATTTACTTATTTATTTTATTAAACTTATATACCGCCCTCTTTCCCTGACAGGACTCAGGGCGGTGTACAGCCGATTAAAAATGCAACAACAATACAAAATTAAAAACAATTAAAATCAAATATAATGGCTGAAAGATAAAAACATATAAAAGGAATTAAAAAGACTAAAAACCAGATAAAACCAGATTAAAAACCCTAAGAGAACCCTAGGCCAGACCGGCTTGGCGAAATAGATGAGTTTCACCACCTGCCAGAAGGTCAGGAGATCAGGGATGGTCCTCATCTCCGGGGGTAATTCCCCAATGAGAAGGCCCGCACCCTCAGGGTCGCCAGCCGTCCAGCTGGTGGCACCCGAGGAGACCCACTCTATGGGAGCGTATTGGCCGGTGGGAGGCTGATGATGGCAAGAGGTGGTCCCATAGATACCCTGGCCCCAAGCCATGGAGCGCTTTAAAGATGGTAAGGACCACCGGGAGCCAATGCAGCTCGCGCAAGAGCGGCGTGACATGGGAGCCCCAAGGAGCCCCCAACACCACCCGTGCGGCCGCATTCTGCACCAGCTGGAGCCTCCGAGTGCTCTTCAAGGTGAGCCCCATGTAGAGAGTGTTGGCATAGTCTAGGCGGGAGATTACGAGGGTGGAGGTGACCGTGCGAAGCGCATCCCAATCCAGAAAGGGCCGCAACTGGTAGATCCTACCAATTCATTGGGAAGATGGGGTAAATATTTCAAATGCTTATAAATAATGGATTCTGAGCTTGGTTGTTTTCATGCAGACATTTCATCACCCAACTAGGTAACATCATCAGTGCTGGAAATGAGTGGGCTTTGCTCTCTATTCTGATGATGTTACCTAGTTGGGTAATGAAACATCTGCAAGAAAATAGCCCAGTCCAGAAAGCATCTAAGTTGCTTTCATTACATTGCACAAAGCCAATGCAATGATAGGTTGCATAATCAGAAGGATAGAATCAAGATCACATGAAGTATTGGTATGGCTTTATAAAATCTTGGTAAGATCACACCTGGAATAATGTCTCCAGTTTTGGTCATCACATTATAAACAAGATGTTGAGGGCAAAGAAGAGAAACAAAGATGATTAAGGGTCCAGAGTTTAAAACATATGAAAAACAGTTGCAGGAATTGGGTATGTCTGGTCTAGAGAAAAGAAGGATTAGGAGAGGCATGATAGCAATGTTCCAATATTTGAGGGGCTACCACAAACAAGAGAGGGTCAACCTATTTTTCACCAGAAGGCAAGAAAAGAAGCAACAGGTGGAAACTAATCAAGGAGAGAAGCAATCTAGAACTAAGGAGAAATTTCCTAACAGTGAGAACAATTAACCAGTAGAATGGCTTGCCTTCAGAAGTCGTGGATGCTCCATTACTGGAGGCTTTTTAGAAGAAGGCTGAAATGGCTATATTGGGTCTCCTGCTTGAGCAGGAGGTTGAACTAGATGACCTCTAAAGTCCCTTCCAACTCTTATTCTGTTCTGTCCAGCTCACTGTTGTGCTGTACTCACATAACTCTTTGAACTTAGTCACTGGCTTCACTCCATTGTGTCATTTTGCACCGTACATTACAAAGGCGGCCTCGTACTATTTGCCAAATTACAAAAGACATCAATACTAGGCTAGAAACAAATCACTTTTGCTTTGCCTTGACTGTGGTGTGAACCCAGCCACTTTCTATTGCTCTTGAGTAATGGTGGTGAAGTGGTTAAAATGCAATATTGCAGGCTAACTCTGCCGATTGCCAGGCAGTTCGATCCAGATGGCATCAAGGTTGAGTCAGCCTTCCATCCTTCTAAGGTGAGTAAAATGAGGACCCAGATTGCTGGGGGGGGGGGCAAGATGCTGGCTCTGTAAACTATTTAGAGAGGGCTGTAAAGCAGTGTGAAGCGGTACAAAAGTCTAAGTGCTTTTGCCCTTCCTCCCTCCCTTCCTCAGTGCACAGTGATTACAATGCAGCATTGCAGACAAACTCTGCCCACTGCCAGCAGTTCAATCCAGATGGCCTCAAGGTTGACATAGTATTTCTTCCTTCCAAGGTTGGTAAAATGAGGACCCGGATTGTTGGGGGGCAAGATGCTGACTCTGTAAACCGCTTAGAGAGGGTTGTAAAGCAGTGTGAAGCGGTATATAAATCTTACGGCTATAGCTGTGTTTTACAATGGTAGATGCTTACAGGTCTAAGAAAAACAGCAAGCCCTCACAAGATGAAATGTGCATGTCCACGGAACACATTCATGGACGTATTTAGAACAAGCCTCCTTAGATAGCTTCCTACTTTCTATCCACATCTTTCACAGCCATCAAATGCAGTCCATCCCTTTTTGGCTGCCTCAGCCGGAACTTTTCTGCAGAAAGAAGAGTTGATGTTTAAAAAGGAAACAGCTGGATTAGAAAAGCCAGGAGAACTGGGGCAGATCCAGTTTCATTAGCAGTGGGATAGTTGGGCCCCCCGGAGGAGAACAACTGGGAAAGGGGCCACGAAAGAAGCAGAGTGGAGGGAGGGGGAGAGAAGCTTGGTAGGAAATGGAAGAGCATAAAGGACTAATAATGAAGAATGGAAAGTGAGAAGGAGCCAAGAAAAACAAGCAATAAATAGACGGAAAAGAGGAGGGGGGGAGTCAGAAGAGGAGAAAACGTAGCTTGGAACCATGTAACAGGAAGAGCGTGTGGCCTGATGCAGGCGTTCACAATTGCAAAAAATATCAGCCCTTCCAAAAATGGAAGATCCTGACGAAACATGAGCAGGGAATAAGTTAGTTCAGTTTTTCAGTAATCCAGTTTTAGATACAATTTTCTGCCTAGAAAGAAGAGCAAGGGACTCCGGATGGTAGCATTTTCCTTAAAGTCCCACTCCTCCCCCAAAAATATACAGTATATCTCTATGTCTATGTCTCTCTCTTCTCTCTCTCTCTCTCTCTCTCTCCTTCCCTCCCCCTTCTACCATCTCTCTCTTATCTATCTAGATCTAGATCTATCTCCTATAATCCCCCAAACAGCTAATTCTTGTGGTTTGAGACCATTACTAATAGGAATTAACAATTGAATATCTGAAAGGTGTTAAGCCTGCTTAATATCTATCTATTTATCTATCTCTTTGTCCATCCATCCATCCATCCATCCATCCATCCATCCATCCATCCATCCATCACCTATTATCTATCTATCTATCTATCTATCTATCTATCTATCTATCTATCTATCTATCTATCTATCTATCTATCTATCTTTCTATGTATCTATCTATCATCTATCTGTCTGTCTGTCTATCTATCTCTATCTCTCTACCTATCTACCAGCCTCTCTCTCTCTCTCTCTGTCTATCATCTACCTACCTACCTACCAGTGGTGGGATTCAAAATTTTTACTACTGGTTCTGTGGGCGTGGCATGGTGGGCATGGTGTGGCTTGGGGCGTGGCAGGGGAAGGATACTGTAAAATCTCCATTCCCTCCTCACCCAACTAGTCTGCTTTCCAGCTCTGTTCTCCTGTGCAGGGCAACAAAAGAAGACTCAGCCGATCAGCTGGGACTCCATAGGCAGAGAATAGATGGGGGTGGGGCCAGTCAGAGGCGGTGTTTGCCAGTTCTCCAAACTACTCAAAATTTCTACTACTGGTTCTCCAGGACTGGTCAGAACTTGCTGAATACCCAGTTCTGCTACCTACCTACCTACCTATCTATCTATCCTTGTACAAAGAAAGGCATCTCTTTAGCAGTAGTGATAGGTCACAGCTGTATTATTTTTTCCCATTGCACATATAATGAAAGAAACATTGGTTTAGAATGTCTCAAAGGTGTTTTTTTTCTTTTTCTTTTCCAAAAGGGAACTGGACTGTTTTTATTTGAGGAAGAAATTTTGGTTCTCATCCAAGAAGCTTCACCAATTGTAATTGATTGGTTCATTTGGTTTAGAAATAAGTTTGCAAAAAGACAAGAATTTAGATGAAATCATTGTGGGAATTCTTCAATTAATTTTATTAGTCAGGACATAGCCAAGGGGTGGGTACAACTTCCATGGTACAATTTGGGGGGAGTTGTATTAAAATCCAATAAAAGGAAGACATCTGAAATAAATGTTTTCCATGGGGCTTTTGTGAGTGGCAGCCTAATTGTTATTATGCAGAGGATGGGCTGTTCTTGTGAAATCTTTGGAGAATTTCTCATTCTCCTGCAGAAATGTCAATTAACCATCCTCCAGTTTCTTTACTAAGACCTGGTAAAGAATTTCAAAATTGGGGGTACAAAATTATTCTCCTGGGGACTTATTTATTTAATTTAATTTATTTGCCGCCTATTGGCTGCTTTGTTGCCGCAATGGTTAGAATGCAGTACTTCAGGCAACTCTGCCCACAGCCTGAAGTTTGATCTTGATGAGGCTCAAGGTTGACTCAGCCTTCCATCCTTCCAAGGTTGGTAAAATGGGGACCCAGATTGTTGGGGGAAATTTCCTAACAGTGAGAACAATTTACCAGTGGAATGGCTGGCTTTCAGAATTTATGGGTGTTCCATCACTAGAAGCTTTTAAGAAGAAGACAGGACAGCCACTTGTCTGAAATGGTATAGGGTCTCCTGCTTGAGCAGGGGTTGGACTGGATGACCTCCAAGGTCCCTTCCAACTCTGTTATTCGGATCTGTTTGTCTCACTGTTGTGCTGTATTCACATAACACACTCAACCTAATCACTGTCTCCACCTCATTGTCTCATTTTGCACCATACATTAAAATAGCCGGTCTTGTACTATGTGTCAATTTACAAAAGATATCGGGGCCAAGCTAAAAATAAACTGATTTAACATGTGATGTGAACCTAGCCCCATTCTCTTTCTCTTGAGTTATGGTGGTGCAGTGGTTAGAATGTAATGGTTCAGATGCAGTATTGCAGGCTAACTCACTACCCACTGCCAGGAGTTCGATCCTGACCGGCTCAAAGTTGACTTAGCCTTCTATTCTTTCAAAGTCAATAAAATGAGGACCCAGATTGATGGGGGCTATAGGCTGACTCTGTAAACCGCTTAGAGAGGGCTGTAAAAGCACTGTGAAGTGTATATAAGTCTAATTGTTATTGCTATTGTTACCTGGCTGTGGGGCTACACTAGGCAACTTGCCCCAATGAAAACAGAGAGAAAAGAAAATAATTGTAAACAGAACAATAGCAAAATAATGGAACCATAAACAAATGAACAAAACTAAACATGTCTTCATGGAGACATCATGTTATTTGCATCAATATTGAATTTTCATATTGAAATGCTTTTTTCCAGTTTGTGTGTGTGTGTGTGTATGAGAGCAACCTTCTCATGGCTGACTTGCAAAAACACCAGATTCTTCACGTTGCTATCTCTTTTCTGCAATTATTAGGAAATTTGTCCATTAAAAGAGTAAGAGTTATTTTTTTAAAAAAGACACTTTGTTATAATACTGAGTCAAAGGTTGCTGGGGAAGATTTTAATCATTTTTAAATAGACATAACCCAGCTGTCTATTTAAGCTGCCCCTTTATTGCTTCAGGAAATAATCAATGTTATTAAAAGTATGAAAATAAGAAAAGTTCCCAATCCCAATTCAGTGGGTATATGGCTTATATTGATTTGGTTTTGTTGTTTTAATATTGTTTAGAATAATGATTTTTTTAAAAAAAAATACAAAGCTTTTTCAACTTTTTCTAATCAGAGATGTAAATATGATTTTAAAAAACGATAAAGACTTTGCTAATTTGGCACAGTATCAACCCAGCGTTTTGTTAACCATAATTTAACTATGAGCCTAGTACATGAAAGGACAGAAGAAACTATCTTCAATTATCCACCATGAATGGTCTGATTTTGAAAAAAGACAGAGATATTGGTTGGTAATGCAACAATACAATTTGAAACTTTAAGAATACTTTCTGAAAATCTGAAATCAATGGTGGTGACTTCACTGAATGCAGAAAAGGCCTTTGATATGCAGTTTAAATTTCTGGAGGATGATTCCTTCATTTTTTAAATCCGCTGAATCATTTTATATCAATCAGATTATAATGTTGCATTCTTATTCCTCTGCCGATATTTTTTTTTTTAGAAATAGTAATTATTTCTTTGTTTATCTAGATGGTGCATGAAATTAAGGGCAACTTTAATATTTTTTAATTTAATTTCATATTGCAACCATTGGCCTGCCTTATTAAGCAAATGAAGGGCATAAAAGAAGCTAAAATTGAACACAAAGTGGTCTTACATGCTCCATCACTGGAGGCTTTGTCTGAAATGGTATAGGGTCTCCTGCCAGAGCAGGGAGTTAGAGTAGAAGACCTCCAATATAATGGTAACAGAATATCTTATGCCACCAGATT
The DNA here is from genome assembly GCA_023653725.1 of Bungarus multicinctus. NCBI lineage: Eukaryota > Metazoa > Chordata > Lepidosauria > Squamata > Elapidae > Bungarus > Bungarus multicinctus. The sequence continues at coordinate 5,776,224 of CM042843.1, forward strand.
TGAAATTTTAGGTTTAGACCTCTTAGAACTATGCCACTTTCGGTCCGACCTAAGCATAGGACATAAAATTATCTATTGCAGTATCCTACCCATCAATGATTACATCAACTTCAACCACAACAATACATGAGCACACAATAGATACAAACTCAAGGTAAACCGCACCAAACTTGATTGCAGGAAATATGACTTCAGCAACAGAGTGGTCAATGTCTGGAATACTCTACCTGACTCTGTGGTTTCTTCCTCAAACCCCAAAAACTTTAACCTCAGACTGTCTACTGTTGACCTCACCCCATTCCTAAAAGATCTGTAGGGGGTGTACATAAGCACACCAACGTGCTTACTGTCCCTGTCCTAATGTTCCCTTTTACTCGTATCCATTTCATGTATTAATATATTAAATATTTATTAATTAATACTTATTAAGTATGATTATACTTATATCTGTTATCTAATACGCGCTCGACAAAAATAAATAAATAAAATAAATAAAGTAAGAGAGTGAACTGAGAGAGAAACAAGGGGAATAGAGAAAGTGGGCTTCTTAAAAACCCATAACTGATCTTCAAATTCATCCCAAGCCTTGAATTTTCCTGAGCAGCTGGAAAATTTGTCTCCTGCAATCGCTTGGCAGGATCCTAAGCAACATTAACCATCCATAGTGATAATTCAATATGATTTGGCTCTAATTGGACAGAGGAAATCTCTTGTAGGGTTCTTCAAGAGTGTCAGATGAAGGATGAGTGTTGATTGGAGGAGGAAGAACAAGGAAGAAAAACAGATGTTGATCAACCTTTTCTCATCTGTTCATTGGGATAAAATGCTCCTGCTTTGCCAAAATACTCCGGGGGTGGGAGAGCAGGTTTTCTCAGCTGCCCGTCTCTTAGATCTATCATAATCCGCCGGACTTTCGGTGCATGACACACACAATCTCCGGCATTGTGCTCATTAAGTTTTAAGAGAGCCAGTTGTTTCGAAAAAGGGAATGGCAGACAAAGCACTCAGTTTTGCATAGAGAAATGTGCATTAATCTTTCTTAATGACAACGCAACTAATGGCTGGCAAAACATTACTTTTGAATTAACAATTTTTCCCCCTGCAGACGTTTCCCCCTTCCCAACCCAACGAAAAATAGGACCAAGGCCACCAAAGATTCCAGGAAAGGCTGTCTCGAGAGGAGGAGGAGGAGGAGGAAGAGGCAGGATTTCCTATGATTTGATGTTGCTCTTAATTAGGAAGCACATTAGAAGCACATGCTTGCATGTGTGAGGATGTGAAGTTGTAGCCAAATCCATGTTTTCTATTAGAGCTTACATTCCGTGCTTTACCAGAGCCTTGTTCTGTTCTGTTCATGTTTTACAATATTTCCTCGGCCTCCTTGGAGGCCTTTCTGCACCCCCACCCAACTACCCCCCAGCTCGGCCGACTTTTCTGGCTTGTTCTGCAAAGCTACTACAATGAACATATGTGCTTGGATCCCAAACAGACCAGTTTTTTTTTGTTGTTGTTTCCTTCTTGGGAGGGACTGTACAATGCAGCCCTAAATACAAATGCAAGGCAGAAGGGGAGAGGGAGTCAACGAACATTACAAATGGGCGGATCATTGCGTTTTCCCCAATTTTGTTATGAAATCCACATGAATGGTATTGACAAGGCCCAGGCCCTGCCTAAGAATGGCTAAATTCAGCCATCATTCTAAACCATGGTTTGTTTTAACATTGGTTTGTTGAAAGCCACAGTGCTCAAACTCAATGGAATTCTGAATGACCAATCATGGATTATGACTAAATCCAGCATTGTTCCCTTAACCCTCCAAAGAAAGATTGAAGGCAAATGAGGTCCAGGCAGAAGAAGAACAGCATGGCTTCAAAATCTAAGGGACTGGTTTGGACAAAACTCAACAGCACTTTTTTGTGCGGCTATTGATAAAATAGGATCTGCAATATGATCGCCAATGCCCGATGACGGATATGGTAGTAGTAGTAGTAGTAGTAGTAGTAGTAGTGGTGGTGGTTGTGGTGATGATGATGGTGGTGGTGGTGGAGTTGGAGGAGGAGGAGGAGGAGGAGGAGGAAGGATGATAATAATGATAATGATAATAATAGTGGCTTAGAAGTAGAATTAATGCGTCTTTACTAAAAAAAAAAATCAGGATATAATGCAAAGTTGAAGTTCAACCTGTACTTTGAGAAATATTTTAAGGCGGTGAGATAATTTAGGTTTGACTGAAGGCGAGAATTTTCTAAGTAGGGACAATCCTTGACTTATGACCATAATTGAGTCCAAAGTTTATATTGCTAAGTGAGACATCTGTTAAATGTGTTTTGCCCCATTTTACAACTTTTCTTGCCACCGTTGGTAACTGAATCACTGCAGTTGGTAAGTTAGTAACATGGTCATTAAACGAATCTGGCTTCCTCATTGACTTTGCTGGTAAGAAGGTCACAAAAGGGGATCACATTATTATTTTTATTTATTCAATTTATATACCGCCCTTCTCCCGAGGAACTCAGGGCGGTGTACAGCCCATCTAAAACCCCACAAAAATACAAAAGTTAAAAAAGTATTAAATTAATATCGGCTGAATTAATAAACTAAAGACCCCACCCCCGCCCTTAAAACCCCAATTTAAAATTAAATAAGATGGAGACCGAATTAAAACCATCTCAGCCCAGGCCGGCCAGCTCAAAGAGCCAGGTCTTCAACGCGCGCCTGAAGGCCCTCAGGTCCGTGCCGGTACGGAGCTCCGGTGGCAGAGTATTCCAGAGGGCGGGGGCACCCTCAGAGAAGGCCCTACTCCTCGGCGCCGCCAGACGACACACAGTGGCCGACGGCACCCGGAGCAGACCCTCTCTATGGGAACGCACCGGCCTGTTGGAGATCACTGGCAGAATGCGGTCCTGGAGGTAACATGACCCTAGGACACTAAGACCTGTCATAAATATGAACCAGTTGCCAAGCACCTGAATTTGAATCATGTGACCACGGGGATGCAGCAACGGTCGTAGGTTTGAAAAATAGTCATAAGTGACTTTTTTTCAGCATTGTTGCAACTTCAAACGATCGCTAAAGGACCATCGTAAGTCTAGGGCTATCTGTATTAAGCAAGTAAGGTAAAGGTAAAGGTTCCCCTCGGAAAATCATGCTAGTTGTTTCCGGCTCTAGGGGGCAGTGCTCATCTCCGTTACAAAGCCGAAGAGTCAGCGCTGTCCGAAGATGTCTCATGATTAAACGCCAAAGGCGCACAGAATGCTGTTACCTTCCCACCAAAGTGGTCCCTATTTTTCTACTTGCATTTTTTACATGCTTCCAAATTGTAGGTTGGCAGAAACTGGGACAAATAACAGGAGCTCACTCTGTTACGTGGTGCTAGGGATTCGAAGCGCCGAACTGCCAACCTTTTCTGATTGACAAGTTCAGTGTCTTAGCCACTGAGCTACTGCATCCCTGTAAGCTAATATCAAAGGTTAAAAATGGCAGAAATTAGAACCACAGACAAACCATGGAGAAAATTCACCAAGTAAGGTAAGTTGGGACGTGGCTAGTCTGAACCAGTAAGCAAAAATCAAGAAAATAGGTTCATAGCTAATCAAGAAATTCATCAACAAGACCACGATAGAACTTCAGATAGCTTGGAAGCAGGGTGTATGACCCCTATGGAGCCCCTCTGAATTACTTAGAACTGACTATTCATCATGATGCCAACATTCAGGGCCATGTTATTTTGCAATTTGTTTTATGGGTTGATTGGGTGTCCCACCAAGCTACACAGCATGAAATATATACAAGAACAGCTCTGTAGGTTTTCATCTGGTAGAAGATTTAACCCTACATTTTTTAAGGTTGTATATGGAACATTTTGATTCTTCATGCAAACAACGCCCTCGCCAAAAAAACCATATTGTTCCACTGGTCAAATGACAATAATAAAGTAAAGTTCACTTACATATATATAGTATAATGCGATATATTTCATGTAACACTATGGTAATGTAATATAATAGACACTAGATGAACATAAAAGGGCTGGCCAGAAAGAATATTGAGAACAGGAAAAGGGAAATTTGCTGAGCCAAGAGAGAGGAAAAGAATTTAGGGAAAAGCAGGAAGCACAAACAAGATCTGTTAAGTGTTGCATACTCACAAATGATTTGCTGGATAGACAAAGCAGGGGATGTTGATATCATGACAGGAAGGACTGGGCAGGAAGTAATGTTGATGTTAAAAAAATAGTAATAAAATCCATTGAGAGGAGGAGGATGAGGAAGAGGAGGACACCTAGATCCTAGCTGAGCACTTGCAAAAATTTAAAGTTTTACGTTCATGCTGTCAATTGCTTGTAATGTTCCTCTCTTATCTGTATATTACTAAACCTCTTCTCCTTTTGACTGTTAACAGGGCAACATAGTATATCAAAGGACAACATTTTTTGAACCAGGTACAGGAGGGATTGTTTCAAAAGGAAGGAGATGCATCAAATCTTTGGTGGAAGTAAGATTGGATCCCAGCCAGGGCATTTGTAAATGAGACAAATGAAGGACTGATAAAAATTATCTCTACCTGCTGCTACAGCACCCTGTTGATTCCTTTGTTGCAATCTCCTCTACTATCACATGTAAACCGGTTGTATAAAGATGAGTTTTTGCTCGGATTGTTTGACGAACATGTGCCTGCTGCATGCATGTTTGATTTAAGCCGACCAGATTGTGTTTTCCAGCAGTGACAGCCCTGAAAACATGTGTTCCATGAGGTGTGTACATTCTGTTTGATGTGTTTCATGTTTTGTTGCAAGACAACCTTTTGATAGGGCTTATCTGCACTCGAGGAATTTATGGCTATTTTACTGTCTACAGCATATTTGCATTTCAAAACTGGGTTGAAGAATAGGCTGGGCTCTCCTGTTGAGTCTTGCCTAATGTTGAAGCAAAAACTCTCCTGGAAATGAAGCAGCTTCATCTAAATGAGGGTGAACCATTAATAGCTCTTGGGCTTGTAGTAAGTATTCTATATTTGTTGTAAATTAATGTCTAAATAAAAGAAGTTTCTGGTGAACTCCCTTTCTGAGCCTCATTGAAAGATTTCTAACTTTTAATCAGGGATCTTCAAACTTGACAGCTTTAAGACTTGTGGACTTCAACTCCTAGAATTCCTCTTCCCGTCATGTTAACTCAGAAATTCTGGGAGTTGAAGTCAAGTCTTAAACTTGCAAAGGTTGAAGACCCCTTACTTTTAATTATCTGTAGCAATGCCACTAATTGGGGCTTGAAACCCTTCTGGAGTTATCAGAAGAACAATAGAATATTTTCAGCAAAATGGTTTTATCTAAACAAATTATGCAAATCTGAAAAGTTTTTTACACGTTTATTGGAAAGGAAGAGGAGGAGGAGGAAGAGGAGGAGGAGGAAGAAGAAGAAGAAGAAGAAGAAGAAGAAGAAGAAGAAGAAGAAGAAGAAGAAGAAGAAGAAGAAGAAGAAGAAGAAGAAGAAGAAGAAGAAGAAGAAGAAGAAGAAGAAGAAGAAGAAGAAGAAAGAATTACAGAGTTGGTAGGGACCTTGGAGGTCTTCTAGTCCAACCCCCTGCTTAGACAGGAAACCCTATACAATTTCAGACAAATGGTTATCCAACCTCTTCTTAAAAAGTTCCCAGTATTGGAGCATTCACAGACTTGGAGAAGGAGGAGGCAGGGAGGAGGAGACAAAATACTTCGTCCCAGGAAGATGACATGGGATGTCTCCGTAAAATAACCATGACTTGGCATTCTAATGTTCATTCATCTTGTATATGCACCCTTATATACCATTCTGATGAAGATGAATAGTCTGAATCAGAAACTGTCATAGGCACTTACAGAAAGCATAACTTTGTGTTTAATGCCACGATGAGGCCCTGATTTTATTACCTCTGTTCTTTGATAAGTACAGGTCAAGCATTAAAAAAAAAAACCTGCTGGTTTTTCTATTTCTTTAGATCTCAGCCCCAAAGAACCTTTCTATATTTTCATAAAGCAAGTTCACCAGATAATTACAGTGACAACATACATTACTCCATAAGAAGCATATTTATTATAGAATTGGCCTTCTAGGGGATGGTTGTGGGTTTATACGCAAACACATGCACAATCACACATTTGTACATGTATACACAGAAACACACACACACACAATCACACACACACACACAGAGAATAATAAGCACTGCCATTTTATGCTAAGAAACATACAGAGCTAATTGTTATAGATTTCTGGTGAGAAAATGTGTTACATTAAGAATGTCTGTCTGCTGATTGCTAGCTATTACACAGTTTCTTGAAAGAAACTTCATTGAAATCTTAGGAAATTCCTGTTAAATTAGCTATTTGACTGTGGAACAGACTATTCAGGATATATACCAGCAGTGGGATTAATTTTTTTTTACTACTGGTTCTTTGGGCGTGGCTTGGTAGGTGTGGCAGGGAAAGGATATTGCATAATCTCGGCCTTTGTTTAGTACTTTATGCACGCTGCAATAGGAAGAGGGGGAGGGGTTTGGGGAACAGACAAGAAATCGACCATGTTGGGAAGGTCATTGCAAAAGGAAGGGGATGAACATAGAGGGTAGACAGGAAATCAGCCATGTTGGGTAGGTCATTGATATAGGAAAAGGGACAGAGAGGAAGTTCTTCCCGGTGGAAACAGAGACTCATGTGGTAAGTCATGTGATTTGTTTGGAACCCGTTCTTTCAAGTGCCCACCGCTCCTATCGGAACCAATTAAGCACCGAGAAGCCACTGTAAAATACTGTATTAATATATATATAGTAATAATACTGTGAAATAATATATGTGTATATATAATATATATATATGCAGGTCTTGGCATGTTTGGGTCTTTTCCTGTGTAAGATTGAGACTATCTTGGCAACGTTTCAACGAGATCTCACTCGCCATCTTCAGGCTGGTGCTTTCGGCTTTGTGCTTCTGTGAGCAAAGCGTGATCGGATCTGCCGTCTTCCTATATATACTGGTGGGGAGGTTGGCTGTGTTGTCATTTCTTGATTGGTGGATGGAGTTGATGTTTGCAGATTGGCTGACTTTTCCATAAGAACATATGTGGCTAAGGTATTGGCTATGTGTCTATCAGCCTCCTGTGTTGTAACGACCTGGCTATGTGATGACCTTCTGAGTTCTACTGTTGTGACATCCTGGGTCTTGTGCTGTAATCTCCTGGGTCGTTGGCTGTGTTGTGACATCCTGAGGTTTTGTGGTGTAGGAGGCTGATAGACACACAGCCAATACCTCAGCCACACATGTTCTTATGAAAAAGTCAGCCAATCTGCAAACATCAACTCCATCCACCAATCAATAAATGACAACGCAGCCAACCTCCCCACCAGTATATATAGGGAGATGGCAGCTCCGATCACGCTTTTCTCGCACAAGCACAAAGGCGAAAGCACCAGCCTGAAGATGGCGACTGGGATCTCGTCGAAACGTCACCAAGATACTCTCAATCTTACATGGGAAAAGACCCGAACACACCAAGACCTGCATACCTGTACTCGTGAAAAAAAAATTACACATCACATGCACACACACACACACGTGTGTATGTGTTTGTGTGTATATAGATATACATGTATGTATATTTATATTTGTATATATGTATGTATATGTGTGTGTGTGTGTGTGTGTGTGTATGTATGTATAAAACAGATTAACAAAGTTGAAAGAGACCTTGTAGGTCATCTAGCCCAATCCCCCCATCCAAGCAGGAGACCCTACACCATTTATTTTTATAATATATAAGTTTATTTATTTTATAATATAAATATATTTATATGTATATTTATGTATTTATATATAAATTTCTATAACATATGTATATTTATTTATTTTAGAAAATTTATACTGCCGCCTAATCGCACATGGAGATTCAAGGCGGCTCACATGGATACAAAAACATCATAAATAAAAATAATAGCAGAAAAATAATAAAATAACAAATTAATAAAAATAATAGCCCCCTCTCCCCTCTTCCAGTGACAAACCATCACACAAGCCATATGGGAGTCCAAGTATGTATATGGGTATATATTAATTTTCTTTTAAAAGCGCGCATCGGGATTTAATTTTTTTATGTGTCCCAGCGGGTTCCCAGAAAAAAGTGACAATATCCTACCCAACTCTACCTTACCCTGTATTATGCCACTGTATAATAACATGCTTTCATGCTTCTGAAAGAAAGCGTAGGGTGTTAGTTCCTCTTTTGACTCCTTTCAGTTCCAAAAACAAAACCAAAAACCAAAAAACCCCAGGCAAAACCAACCTTATTTACGAAAGCTATTAAAGTCATCTAAACCTCACATTAAGCTTTGCTGGCACAGCAGTTGGTTCAATCGCAAGCACATATTGCTGTCACTTAGATGCAAGATAATTTACTATTTTAAAGATCGTGCAATATAGGGAACTGGAGTTTGGCAGTGTTTATGTTCCTCCTTTTTCTTTTAAGTTCTTTGCACAGCCAAGGGAGTCTTCCGTGCTCTGATTCCACGGCACAGGAACATTCCCACAATTTGTTTGTAATGGGAAGAGATGTCAGGCACGAAAGACCAAAGCCACATGTTAAGTTCCAATTAAACTGATTTATTGCTCCTCCTATGTAATTTGCAGGAGAAAAACTTTTCTAGAGTGCTCCTTCCTTACTAACATGGTCAAAAGAGCGAATCTTCATTGAATCCTAAAGATTCGCTCTTTTGACTATGCTACTAATGAAGAAGTGCTCCAAAAAGAGTTTATCCTGCAAGCTACGTAACATTGTTGCACATAGAAGATTCCAACTTTCAGGTCATATATTCTGTATGGAGAATAATCGAATTCACAAGATGGCAATGAGCTGGATCCCCCTGATGCCAAACAAGAAGGCACCCTCAAAATACACGGGGAAGAATTTTCATAGACAATTTAAAGACTTTAAACATCCCATGGGAAGATGCTGGTGACTCGTCCCCAAACTGAAAATATTGGAGATCCCTTGCTTCCCAATATGCAACAAAGCATGGGAGGATCTAATGCTAATCCTGGTTGCTCTTTGGGGATCTAGTCAATTAATGGTTGACACTATTTCGCCTTTAGATAAGAATTCACAGAATTAAAGCGGGTTGGACCTTTTCTGTTTGTGGCTACAAAACGAACTCTAGGTTGATTCCTCTTTTGGCTGCCACTCCTTCTATAGGAGATTAGGTGAGAATAGAACAGCTAAATAGAATAGAATACAAATAGAATAGCAAATAGAATAGAATAGCAAATAGAATAGCAAATAGAATAGAATAGCAAATAGAATAGACTAGAATAGCAAATAGACTAGAATAGAATAGCAAATAGACTAGAATGGCAAATAGACTAGAATAGGAAATAGACTAGAGTAGCAAATAGAATAGAAAATAAAATAGAATAGAAAATAAAATAAAATAGAATAGAAAATAAAATAGAATAGAAAATAAAATAAAATAAAATAAAATAGAAAATAGAATAGAATAGAGCTGGAAGGGACCTTGGAGGTCTTCTAGTCCAGCCTCCTATACCATCTCAGACAAGTGACTGTCCAGTCTCTTCTTAAAAGCCTCCAGTGATGGAGCACCCACAATTTCTGAAGGCAAAGCTGTTCCACTGGTTAATTGTCCTCACTGTTAGGAAGTTTCTCCTTAATTCCAGGTTGCGTCTCTCTTTGACCAGTTACTTCTTGTCCTGCCTTCTGGTGCTTTGGAAAACAAGTTGACCCTCTCTTCTTTGTGGCAGCCCCTCAAATACTGAAATACTGCTATCATGTCACACTTCACTCTTCTAATTCAATTGTGTCCCACCCTTGCTGATTCTAATGGCCAGGTCTCTCCACATCCTCTGATCTTGCACTACTTCTTTGAGAAATCAAATATAGTTTCATGCTGTGTTCTTTTTTCCAGTTATGCAGAGAAACATGAGTTTGATGGGAAGAAGGGGTATGGAGAAAGAGTGAAAAACATGTAGGTTTGTTAGCAAAGGATCTGTGGAGATGTAAGAACCATGAATCCAGGTGTAAAGACAGTGCTTTCACTGCCTCCCATTTTGGTAAGAATCCAAGAAGCTCTTTTCCTGCTAGCTCATTGGTATGAAGATAAAGTTGATGGGAGGAACATCATTCATTTAATTTCTTCTGTTGCAGTGAAGGGCAACAGAACAGGCTGTGGGTGAAATGGCAGTGAGTAAATATTGAAATGTTCTCGCGTGCAATGGCGCATCTTTTGACATGATGGGGCATCAAACCAATTTGTAACTTTCCTAAGGCCGTGTTTGGTGATGTAAGACAGCTGCAGAATACCTGTGGCTCCTGGAAAAGTCATATTTCAACCATTAAATGTGCAGGTTTTGATGTTAGATTGCCAATCTGCTGACAATTACAAGAGCTAGCCCTGTACCGCTTAATGTATTTCAGTCCAACCATAGAGCCTTGTCTTCTAAATTGAAGCTCAGCTTATTCTCTCCCTTGCTCAAGGACAGCAGTCGTCATTCAGATGCTTTTAAATAGTGCAGTCTTTTGGATTACAGACAGCATGTCAAGGCAGACTTATTAAATGGCAGTTTGTTATAAATTTGAAAATCTGGCATGTAGGCTTCAAGGAGATATATCATACTGTCTCGACTGAAGAGCAGAATGGAGATGTGAAAGATAATGGAAACAGCAGCAGAATGTAGAAAGAGAAAAAAGAAAGGAAAGAAAGAAAGAAAAAGGAAGAAGAAGAGAAAAGGAAGAGAAAGAAGGGAGGGAGGAAGGAAGGAAGGAAGATCTATGCAAAACTTGAACAATTGAGAACATACGCGGTATAGAGGTAAATCTCTAAGGCCATTTTAGGGGATTGAATATATTGATATTAATTGATATTGAATATATTGATGAACCTGTTTTCTTATTTTCATTTTTAGTTCTGATTTCTTATCTTCAGCTTCAGTTTTGAAAATTCATCGGTTTTGGTTCCTTCCTCTATTTTTTGCAATATACCCATTCTGACCAACTAAATCGTCTACTTTTTAAATGTATTAAAATGTGTGTACATTTTGGGGAGAAATTTCTCCTGACGTGAATTTTTGGCTATAATTTTACAGAAAGATATTTTTTTTCCTTAACCATTTTTCTTAATGGAATGTATTTGCTGGCTGGAAGATTCCCAACAATCCAATCTGTATTTTACCATCTCCTACCAGTTCGGTGTATAAGAAAATAACAAAGAAAATGGAACAAATAGCCCAGAAACATACAGATAAGAGATTAAGCTCAGAACCTGAATAATTCATCACTAACCTGATTCCTGAAGTATCATTTGGCAGAGCCGCATCACAAAATTTGGCCATGCTGAGTGGAACAGCTGTATCTGTCAATAAAAAGGAAGTGTAAAATCTATCAAATTACCTGATTTATTAATTTTATTTTTTTAAAAAAATCAGTGTTATGAATGGAAGGACAAAATGAATTATCATAGAAAGCTTCTGGATCTCACTGTCTTCTGAGCCATAAGAGAAGAGCCAGTCTCCTATGGGGTTTCATTTAATGACTGTTCGAAGTTACAACAGCATCAAAAAAAGTGACTTATGAACATTTTTCACACTTATGACCACTGCAGCAACCCCATAGTCACATGGTCAAAGGTCTTGGCAACTGACACATATTTATGATGGTTTCAGGGTCCTGATTTTCAGGAGATCATGTGATCTCCTTTGGGTCACAAACAAGGCCCATGGGGAAGCCAGATTCACTTAACAACTGTGTTACTAACTTAAAAACTGCAGTGATTCACTTAACAACAGTGGCAAGAAAGGTCATAAAGTGGGGCAAAATTCACTTAAACAAGTGTCTCGCAAATGTTGGGCTCCATTGTGGTCGTAAGTCAAGGACTACCTGTATTATGAAATTTATATTTATTTATTTTTACTTCTCTTTATTCCATTTCTATAGCAGCTGACCTCATTCCAATTGACTCTACAGGACGGATGAGGGTGGAACATTCAGGCAAGACATTCTAATGTTCATAGGGTATATTCATAGTTCTCACATGCTCTCCACTGGTGGGATTCAAATTGTTTTACCACTGGTTCGGTGAGCGTGGCTTGGTGGGCGTACTTTACCTAATGCCGGCATGCAGCTTTCCCCACACCAGCTGAGACCTGCAGCGCCAATCAGCTGAGAAGATAAAGACAAGAAAAGTACAGGGGCTTCGTTTTCTCTTCATTTTCCTCTCAGCTGAGGAGGATTTTTTCCCCCTGGTTTGGCTGAACTGGTAGCATTTTTTTTTACTAGCGGTTCAGTCGAACAGGGCCGAACCGGTAGAATACCACCACTGCTGCTCTCTGAAAAAAAAAAAGTTGAGAAGTGGATAAGAATAAATATTAAAATAACCAGGCAGAAAGACAAATGGATCCTGTTCAGAAAAAAGGGAACCAAGTAGTTGATTAGTTTAGTTTTTAGTTTACTTTATTATTGCACTTCAGACAACGAAATCAAACACCATCTTCAGTGCACATCATGACCATGAAAATAAACACAAACATACATCCTTCACCCTCCACACATTGAACCAAAAACCCACCACACTGCACCAACACTGCACTATACAGTAGAATTCAAAAGAGCTACTCCTCTGGGATAGCCTATTTGTGCTTGTTTTTATTATCCTGTACTGTCAGCCAGATGGTAATAGTTGTTAAAGGGTTCCTAGGATGAGATGGATCTTTGAGAAGGCAACAGGAGCTATAAAGCTCTTCCAAAGAGGGGAGAGGGCAACCAATGACCCTCTGGGAAATATAATTAACTCTCTGGAGTGCTTTCCTATCTGCCCCTGTGCAATTGGCAAACCATATAGAGATGCGGTAAGTTAAGATACTCTCTATGGTGCAATGGTAGAAGGTCACCAGCAGTTTTTAAGTAGGGCATGGAAGTTGGGTCACCCACTGAATTCATAAGATGGCAAATGCAACGTTGTGCTGGAAGAATAGAAATAGAATAGAATAGAATTCTTTATTGGCCAAGTGTGATTGGACACACGAGGAATTTGTCTTGGTGTAAATACTCTCAGTATACATACAGAAAAGGTACATTCGTTAAGGATCAAGAAACATAATGATAGTCATAGGGTACAATCAACAATCAAATCATACTAGGAAACAGTCAATATAAATCGTAAGGATATAAGCAACAAAGTTACAGTCCTATAATCACAAGTGGGAAGGGACCGGTGATAAGGAGTGATGAGAAGATTAACAGTAATAGTAGTGTACACTTTGTAAATAGTTGAACAGTGTGGAGGGAATTATTTGTTTAGCAGAGTGATGGCTTTCGGGAAGCCCCACCCATTTCCAAAAAGGTGAAGAAAAATGAAATGCACCATTCAAGGAATAGGTGAGTTCTAGCTTAAACTGCAGTTGCTGATATTCTTCTGGGGATGGCTTCCAAACACACATACCTAAGTCTATGCCTTATATTTACCTAGCTTTCAAGTCAATTGTTCAATCCAGGTGAATTGCCTGGACAAGTTCCTGCAATTTTCTTGGCATTTTTTAATTGAAATTTGTTTGCTATTCCTGCTTCTTCCTAAGGGCTGCCCCAAGGTCACCCAGCTGGCTTTGTACCTAAGACAGGACTACAGCTCACAATCTCCTAGTTTCTAACCTTTAATACTACACCAGATTGGCTCTCTTTAATAAATAATATTTATTCTGAATTCCTGGATTTTCTTGTGAGCTCATCAAAGCAAATCTTTCCTACTTTGGTCGGTAGAGCCTCACACATAGAGTATGTCTTCATCAATAAAGGAGAATATCTGTAGCTCAAGGTTGAAATGTGGGATCCTTGGTGTTCTCTTAGCTTGGAAAACACCAAGCTCAGAGATCACCAAAGATTCCTCATGTGTATTTGTGTGTAAGGTATGTGCATTTGGATGGAAATATCAATGAAGTGACTCACCTAATTAAGGAAAGCATGCATTTTGAGGGATTGACTCCATTCACATATTGGGGGTTCATAATTTTAAGGCTATTTAAGTATGAAGGGTTAGGAATATTTGTGAAGGTATCTGAATACATGAACAGTGTGACTCTAAAATCTTCCTAAAGATTAAGATAGACACTTGTGATGCTGAGGGAGTTGGGGACAGAAGTTTGGGAATTTAGGTGAAATGGATCACTAGAAAGCCAACTCTGGTGTCATCACTACTGTTCTTCTCACAAAAGACACCAGAGTTGTCCCTCAATGAGGTTGATGACATATCTTTAATCTCATGTCTCTATGTTTTAGCTAGAAGAGACAGCTTCTATTAAATAAATGTTGAAAGTCTATAGAGATTATTAATCATCCAAGTCATGGATGTCCCAAAGGTGCTTTTCCAAAAGGCAACTGGATTTAATTATTTATTTTTTGTTACTTGAAAATGTTTTTGCTTCTCATCCAAGAAGCTTCTGCAGTTCCTGAAGAATAACTGAAGAATAACTCAACAACTGAAGAAACTTCTTGGATGAGAAGTGAAACATTTTCAAGGAAAAACAAATATGAGAAAGTCCAGTTGCCATTTGGAAAAGCATCTTTGGTGTAACTTGAGAGTAAAGAAAAGGTGTTAAATTAACCCAGTTCTTTCTCTTTCTACAGCAGCCTAGGGATGCCACCAAAATTATAGACCACTAATGAGGTAGGCCATTCTTTCCCTGCATGAATCACTGTTCTGCTATGGCTTGTCCTTCCCATCAATTTCTTTTCAGAGTGACTTCTTGTAGACTGTTTTATCCTGCTTATGATTGGAACCTTCATTTCACCCCAGATTTTGATTGTTAGTCCAAGTCCTGTTTATTCTGTGGATCAATCTTATATTTGAACTATATATAAAAAAACATGTTGAGACTCTAGAAAGTGCAGAGAAGATCAAACAAGATGATTAGGGGACTCGTGGCTAAAACATACGATGAACGGTTGCAGGAACTGGGCATGGCTAATTTAGTGAAGAGAAGGACTAGGGTTGACTATGATAGCAGTCTTCCAATATTTGAAGGGCTGCCATAGAGAAGAAGGGGTCAAGCTATTTTCCAAAACACCTGAAGGCCAGAAAACGAATAATCGATGGAAACTGAACAAGGAGAGATTCACTCTGGCAATAAGGAGAAATTTTCTGACAGTGAGAACTATCAACATGGAACAGAAGTTGCCCTTGGAAGTTGTGAGAGCTTCATCACTGCAAGCTTTCAAGAAGAGACTGGACTGCTTATCTGTCAGAAATGGTATAGGTCTCCTGCTTGGGCAGTGGGTTGAACTAGATGACCTACAAGGTCCCTTCCAACTCTGTTAATCTAAACAGGAAGTCACATTTGAACCTTGTACGGTACATTGAGGCCAAATTCCAACAAGTAAGGACAGACAGGAAAATGAAAAGGTTGTGGCAAATATAAAACTAATTTTGATTAAATGTTTTAATGAGCATAAAATGTGTACATTGCCTTGAAGTCACATTATTCCTTCTGTACTTAAAAATCCGCTTTCCTACAAGGTTTCGGCAACTTATAAAGAATTTTTAGAGATTGGACCCAAATGTTTGAAACCACTTGAAGACTTGGGACATCATCACACTTTTATGTATATTCAAAAGACGGCATTCTGGAACTAAAGTAATGGTCTTCCATTTCTTGTCCACTGTATTTTTTAATCACCTCATTTTGGTCTCATGAACTCCACCTTCTTCTTCTTCTTGACCATTGCAACAAAGACAATGAAGTAAAGGGATGGGGACATCCTTGTCTCATTTTAAATAATATATGTAAGCAATACTTTTCAAAGCTAAATGCTAAGTAAGAGGAATCTTCCTTCATATTTCCTCATTTTTTTGTGTTCTCGTAATTTCGCATCATGCATCATCTCTAATTAGTTCAACAAAGCGTAGCACAGCAAATGGGCAATAATTCATCCTGATTTCCGTTTCCCAAACAACAGTCAATTAAAAAATACACAACAGTCTTTATTTTGGATCATCAGTTGGAAAAAAAATGAAATTAGCGCAGCCAATACTTGTCTGTACACTCTAAGTTCATAGAGTTGATGACTGCTCCTTCATCAAATGCCCAGGTATCCCTGTTCATGTATGGCTGCCATTTTGACTTTTTTGACCACTTATGTATACCCAGGTTTTTATTTTGTAAGCGTATGATCGGCTGTATCTTCCTACCAAAAAAAAAAAAAAATGAGGAATAAATGATGACAAATGTGTAGCTGAAAAGTGATGGTAAAATGGAGTAAGAACTCATAATTTTTAAAGCAAGAATTGATTTGTAACCAACTACAGGGCAGAGATAGTCATATTCCATAGAAAGAATTGGCTCTTGAAAATGTTATCCATCAGCTTTTATATTGTAATTTTTATCTGTAATATTTATCTTTAAGTACATTACTTCAACTCTGTCAAAATTCCCAGACTAGTTTTATTCTTTTATAATTTCATCAGATAAGGATGAGCACATGATAAAACTTTAACAGAATAATAGAGTTGGAAAGGACCTTGGAGGTCTTCTAGTCCAACCCCCTGCTCAAGCAGGAAACCCTTTCAGACAAATTGTTGTTCAATCTGTTCTTAAAAGCCTCCAGTGATGGAATACCCACAATTTCTGGAGGCAAGCTGTTCCACTGATTAATTGTTCTCACAGTCAGGAAATTTTTCTTTAGTTCTAGGTTGCTTCTCTCCTTGATTAGTTTCTACCCATTTCTTCTTGTCCTGCCTTCAGGTGCTTTGAAGAATTGTCAAATGCAAAAATCAGGAAACCCAGGCAGTTCAAATGAATATATAGGTTTATTGTATGCTAAAGCTTTCTATAAGAATCTGAGCTACTGAAAGTCCAAGCAAATTGGCGGTAGATAAGAACCAATGGAATTCAAGGAGGGGCTGGACTTAGATCTCTTGCGGACATGAAAAGACTTGAGACTGATGATGCCTTTGACCCTTCCCTTGCACTCAGCCTGATCATCTTCTAAAGTAAGTTGATTTCCTTCACAACTTCTAGCCTCCAAAGGAGGTTTTCAATTCTTCAGATTTCCATTCTTAACACAATGCTGCCATGTATCACCCTCCTTTTATTTTCCAACACTGTGGATGGCAGTTTCCAATTTAATAATAATAATAATAATAATAATAATAATAATAATAATAATAATAATAATAATAATAATAATAATAATAATAATAATAATAATAATAATATTTATTTATATACCGCTCCTCTCCTGAAGGACTCGGAGAGGTACACAGCCATACAATTAAAACAATAAATATATAAAAGTTAAAACTAAATTAAACTAAAGGCCCTGGCTGAAAACAATTAAAACCCCTCCCTAAAACCCTAAAATTCAAGCTTTATTCTATTAAATGGATCACCAAAGGAATTGTTGGATTCTGTGTGCTTTAGGCCTGGCTTAACTCAAAGATCATAGGAAGCTGCCTTGTGACTGGCATGAACACCAGGGGTGGGATTCTACCGGTTTTGTCCGGGTCTGTAGAATCGGTAGCTCTGAAGAGCAGCAGACATAGAACCGGTTCTATGTCTGCTGCTGTTTTGGCCCACCCGCCTGCCTAGGCTCTTACCTGATCTTTATTTCCTGGTTTTTCAAACTCAGCTGCCTTGCGAGGCACAGCTGTGGTTGAAAAAGCAGGAAAAAAGTGCTTTTTCAAACGCTGCTTCCCTGCACGAAGCACTGCTCAGCTGTCCAAGCAGCAAACTGATGAAGATTTACACGTGCGTGCAGCTTGCTGGGAAGCAAATCGTAAATCACCAAACCGGTAGTTAAACCAGTCGGATCCCACCCCTGATGAACACCGTTGGTCCTTCCAGTTCAATAATTTTATTGAGTTTATCAAGATATAAAATAGAAAAACGAATAAATAAATGAAAGTAATGGGGAAGTGGGAGGAAAAAAGGAAGAGAAAGAAGTGTTAAGTAAAAGGGGGAAAAAAAGAAAGAAAAACATAGATTTCCCACTCTTTTTAGTGCAATAGAATAAGTTAATATCATTACAGTCTTAACTAAACAACTAGCCACTTCTATATCAACCAACTTTCAGATTCTTCTGTGTGGAATTGGATGACCTGATAAATTTCAGGTAAACTCACAAAAATTATTGACAATCCTGGAGTGCACAGAAGTCAGAACAATAGCTTATACATTCCAATTACTATGGTTTAGCATGTGGAGATAGTGCCAAACCTATGACTATACTTGAGTCCAGAATTTGTGTTGCTAAGTGAGGAATTTGTTAGGTGAGTTTTGCCCCGTTTTACGACCTTTCTCGCCACATGTTGTTAGGTGAATCACTGCAGTTGATAAATCAGTAACCACGATGGTTAAGTGAATCTGGCTCCCCCATTGACTTTGCTTGTCAGAAGGTTGCAGAAGGGGATCACGTGACTTCTGAACACTGCAACCGTCATAAATACGAACCAGCTGCCAAGCTTCTGAATTTAAATCAGGTGGCCACAAGGACATTGCAACGATCATAAGTGTGAAAAATGGCCATAAGTTATTTTTTGCAGTGCTGTTGTAACTTTGAACGGTCACTAAATGAACTGTTGTAAGTTGAGGACTTCCTGTATACAAATACTCTGGGATACAGTTTTGGTCACCACATTATAAGAAAGATGTTGAGACTCTAGAAAGAGGGCAGAGAAGAGCAACCAGGATGATGAGGGGACTGGAGGCTAAAACATATGATGAACGGTTGCAGAAACTGGGCATGGCCAGTCTAGTGAAGAGAAGGACCAGGGGAGACAGGAGAGCAGTCTTCCAATATTTGAGGGGCTGCCACAAAGAAGAGGAGGTCAAGCTATTTTCCAAGGCACCTGAAGGCCAGACAAGGAATAATGGATGGAAACTGAACAAGAAGAGATTCAACCTGGAAATAAGAAGGAATTTTCTGACAGTGAGAGCAATCAACCCATGGAACAGAAGTTGTCTTCAGAAGTTGTGGGAGCTCCATCATTGGAGGCTTTCAAGAAGAGACTGGACTGCCATCTTTCAGAAATGGTGTAGGGTCTCCTGCCTGGGTGGGGGGTTGGACTAGATGACCTATAGAGTCCCTTCCAACTCTGATTATCTGTTATATTCCTTGCCATTTTCCCCCAGTTTCTTTCTCCCGCTCTCTACTATAATTGCTTGAAAAAAAAAAAGCGAACATTCCTTATTTAACGGGTGGCTTTATTGTTAGGTTCTTTTGAGTTGTACTACCGATCCATAAAAATAACATGTGCGCATATTATGTAGACAGAGAGTGAAGAGTAATTACAGAATATTTCCCTTTTAGATATGTTTTTCCCCTTCCCTCTTATCAACAGTTGATGGCTGATTTTGCCCTGCAGCATAGCAGTAATTTATAACCTTAATTCATGTTTTATCCTTTCCTGATGTAACTGTGGGTGTTCACATTATAACTGTCTAGTAATCTTTAACATATAAGCCCTACTAAGCCTTTACTTCACTCATATTTGGTGGCAAATGGCTCCATGTGTTACCTGCAACAGGAATTGTCTTTCATCTTTTGCAAACTGGTTGTTCTTCCTTTTGCGATGAGACACAACCCATTCTAACTCTGTCAAGAGACAATTGGAATCTTCCAGCTTGTCTCTATCTTGTATATATCCATTAAGTCACTTCATCTTTTCAAATGTTTCAAAGCCCCCTAAGTAGAAGCGGATTTCATTAAATTAGGCATTGATTTAGGTCTGTAGATAACCAATATCTTAATCTTCTTTTGTGTGGCTTTTTTTTTAATTGCCCTTTTCTTGAAAATCTTGAAAAGAGGCAATATACTTTTTTATGGACTATAAGCAGAAGAGAAGATGATAGTAAGCAACTTATTATTATTCTTTGTGGTTACTATTTTCAAATGTTTGCTTGTGTTTTGTATGCATTGTGTCTCCTGACTGATCCTTGCAAGATAAGGCTAGTCCATCAAGAATAAATTCAAGTCAATCTACTCTCCATTAAAAAGTTGGCACTAAAAAGACTAAATATAATTCTGTGATCTGGATCTCCCCTTAGAAATGTAGTACAGCTACAAGAAAGAAAGAAAGAAAGAAAGAAAGAAAGAAAGAAAGAAAGAAAGAAAGAAAGAAAGAAAGAAAGAAAGAAAGAAAGAAAGAAAGAAAGAAAGAAAGAAAGAAAGAAAGAAAGAAAGAAAGGGGGCTTGCATAAGCGCACCAATGTGCCTACCGTCCCTGTCCTATTGTTTTTTTTATTTTATTTTTCTTATATGTACCCATTTCATGTATTCATAACTATGTATATACTTATACCTATTATCTTGTAAGCGATTGACAAATCAAATAAAAAGAAAGAAAGAAAGAGGAGGAGGAGAAGGAGTAGGAGAAGGAGAAGAAGAAGAAATGAAAAGAGTGTCTAAGACTTAATGAATCCAAACTAACCGCCTCTCCACCAAAATGTCAAACATTTCTTTTAGCACAAAACAAGGCTTAAAGATTTCTCTCCTTTTGTCTCTGGGTTAATTCCTTTGGTGGAGAGAGGGATTTTCTCTTGGGACTGTTACTGCACAAAGAGCCAAACAACGAATAAGCAAAGGCTCTCAAAGAGTGAGAGAATATAAATAAAATTCATGACTCCTTAAAGAGTTTGTGTTGAAAGAATGTGGAGGATTATTTACCATTAAAGGATAGACTGTGGAATACAGTTGCGCTTGTAAAGAAGAAACAAATGAAAGGAGAGGCATGTCACAGTATTTAGCACGCAAAAAAATACCACGACACCTGGTAACTATTGGTTGGTTAAGATTAGAAAGAGTTTGCTATAATGTTGTACACTTCTTAATTGCAAGTATTAATTAGTTATGAGCTAAACCATGTCTTCAACCATCGTATGATACTAAGCTCCACTGAATTCAATGGACTTTACTTCTGAATAGGTGCATTTATACCCTGGGTTCATACTGTGCAACTTCAATGAGCTGGGCTAACATACAATTGGGAAGTTTGGGGATATACTTTATTTTATAAACTAGGACATTGCATTATCCCTTTGTATAATTTGGTGGTTGAATATATCCATTGCAGGTTTTTTTTAGCTAAGGTTCAGATCTTGATTTTTTTTTTAATGCAAATTCAAAGACATTGTGCAAATGAACTACCAATTATATTGTGAATGGAGGGGACACACAAATCTGCCCTTCCATTGTTGTTTATTGCCATTCTCCACTCTCTTTGGAAGCAGTGTTGATCTGTCAAGGATTATTCCAGTTTGCCTAAGAAGTTGAGCAAGGAAGAATCTTCAATAGTATCCTGCAAAACAGACTTTTTAAAAATATAAATGTCTTCCTGCTTATTATCGAATTAAATCTTAATGGTTTTTTTTTTGTCCTGATAAGTAAAGGACACTAAGGAAGAAGGCTCAAACAATGATGCTTCTGAGCCCGTTTCCAGGTCATATTTGGAAAAAAATAAAATTAAAATTTAATTTTAATTTTAAATTTTTTTAAAATTAAAATTAAAATCCAGTACTTAAAACTGAAACCCAGGTTGGTTTCTGAAAGTTTCCCACTAACATCCCTGGTGAATTGAGGTTTTCCCAGAGAGACTTTCAGTCAAAGGAGACTAAGACTCTTTGAAACAGCTCCAAAATTTATTTTATTTATTTACACATTTATATACTGCCCTTCTCCCGAAGGACTCAGGGCGGTGTACAGCCCACTATAAAACATTCCACATTACAAAAGTTAAAAGAAGATTAAATATCCTAAGGCTGCCACTAAAATTTATGCCCAACCCCAATAAATTAACAATAAAAACCCCGAATTTAAAACCCTGAAATTTAAAATCCAAATTCTAAAATTACTCTTTAAAACTCCCATTTCAGTCCAGGCCGGCCTGCTCGAAGAGCCAAGTTTTCAGCACACGTCTGAATGTTCTCAGGTCAGTGTTGTTATGTAGCTCACAAGGCAGCCCATTCCAGAGGGTGGGTGCCCCCACAGAGAAGGCCCTATTCCTTGGGGTCACCCAAGGAATAGATGCCATCGGGATCCGAAGGAGGCCCTCCCTGTAGGAGCGCAAAGGTCGGTGGAAGACTACCGGCAGAATGTGGTCTTGCAGATTTGGCTACACTCTTGTTCAGTGTTGTTGCTGTTAGTCATGAAGTCATGTCCGACCCATTGTGACCCCATGGACAATATTCCTCCAGGCTTTCCTGCCCTCTACCATCCCTTGGAGTCCATTGAAGCTCACACTGACTGACTCAGTGACTCCATCCATCCAACTCATTCTCTGTCCTTCCCTTTTTCTTTTGCCCTCAATCGTTCCCAGCATTTCGGCTCTTCTCCAGTGAGTCCTTCCTTCTCATTAGGTGGCCAAAGTATTTGAATTTCATCTTCAGGATCTGGCCTGCTAAAGAGCAGTCAGGGTGGATTTCCTCTAAGACTGACTGGTTTGATCTCCTTGCAGTCCAAAAGACTCACAGGAGTCTTCTCCAGCAGCAGAGTTCAAAGGCCTCCATTCTTTGGCACTCACCCTTCCTTATGGTCCAACTTTCACAGCCATACATTGCAACTTGGAAAACCATAGCCTTGACTTTACACACTTTTGCTGGGTGGGTGATGTTTCTGCTTTTTAGTAGGCTGTCTAGATTTGCCATAGCTTTCCGCCCCAGGAGCAAGCGTCTTTTGATTTCTTGGCTGTAGTATTAAGTGTACACTTGTTCAGTGTACACTTGTTCAGATTAGTGCTTTGTAAAGCGAATTAAATCTACAGGCACCCCTACAAGTGAAACCATAAATGAGAAGCCAAATACAACTTTCATGCTTTGGAACTTCTTGAAGGGGTTCTAAAGAAATAACATGACTAGCAATGCAGAGATTTTCACGTCCAGCTCTCCTAGTTCATCACACTGAAAATTTCCAAACAAGATATGTAAAGAATGAAGCATGGTCTCTGACCCCTTGAGTTTCATCTCTCCAGAAAAAAAATGATTCTGACAACAATATGAATTTGTACTAGTGAAGGAGACAAGTAAAAGCTGAATATTTTCTGCTTCTCCTACCAAAGAAACATACAACACCCTGTCGACACAGACACACAGCTCTAAGGTTAACAAACTCTTACAGCTATTTTAGGAAATTAAAAACAATCCATCTTAAAAAAAATACTTTAATACTCCCAACACTGCAAAAGTAAAACAAATGCAATATTTTGAGACTACTTGGAAAATCGTGGCCCATTTGGAAGAGTTTGGGCCAAGAGGGTTTTTTTTAATATTTTATCAATATAAACAAAATAAAGGAAAAGATTCTCTTGAGTCAATCTCGATGGCTACACACATTTGTAGATTTTTTGGCAGACATACAGAAATGGTTTGCCATTGTCTTCCTCTGTCATTTTTTTTTTTTTTGACTCTGCAACCCTTGGATTTCCTAAGGATCTATCAACTAAACAGTCACTGTGTTCAAACTTGCTTAGATTTTTCAAATCAGTCAAGGGTTTTCCTTAGCTGAGAGAAACAGACAATAATGGATAGTTATTATTATTTTTTTAAAAAAGAAAAGGTTAAAGAAGCTTTTGATTTTTGATTATTGCAATTGTGCGATAGTTGGATTGGCTTTGCAATTTGGGAGCATGGGTGATAAAGATAACACAAAGAACTGGGTTCAAGGAAACATAACAGCTCCTAACTGGTAGGATGTTTAAATATAAAGATTTGTTTTTCTAAATTACTGCAAAAAAAGAGTGTGCATTTTATGCAAATAGGCTCAGAAATTACACATCCAATTATGTGGCATTTGTGTCTAATTTGTGCACGTGCAAAAATGTTGGTGTGATGACTCCACGCCTGCTCTGTAAATGTATATTTTCTTAACTCATTGGTTTGTCTGTCATCTGATAGATTTTCCCACCGTCTCTAATCCATCTGTCCTCCATCTATCAACAATGTCTTAAAGAGGGAGCATACTTTAATGTAATGGGGGACATTGTCATTCTTTCTTTCTTTTTCTACAGTGGGCTTATTTTAGGCACCTTGGATAATAAGAATGGAATTTAAGCGCCGATGGGTCCCCAACAAAGATTTGATTGAGTTTTTGCCTGCCGTGTTTCAAGCATTCAAGGCTGTTGATCAGTGAAGAACAACTGTCTGTCTTTTTTTTTTTCACTCTCTCTCTCTCTCTCTTCCTTTCCCTCCCTTTCCCTTCCCTTCCCCTTCTCATCAAACTTTGCTACTAAGAAAAGTTAGCTGTGTGAAAAAAGAATCCAAATTCCAGCTGGGCAGTTTTGAAAATAAGATGAAAAGTTAAGCAGGCAATTGGTGTGTATTTAGGGCTCAAAACACCTTGCCTTCTAAGAAATCTTGAAGGAGTTAATCCCTGCTCAAGATAATCCACTAAAGACATCTTTCATTATGATGTTAAAAGCAAGGATCAGTGGTGGGGGAGTATAACAATAGGACAGGGGTACTTTTCAACCCTCCTCCCTCCAGCCACATTCTTCCCCAGTTAGAAACAGAAACGGCTGTTATTCCAAGGGAGAAACAGGATAGGGGACTGTCCTTTCTTGGTGTTAAATATTCAGATCTAAGGAGCAATTGTATACTGTGTGGTTGTATAGAATAGCCGAGCCACTGCATTAAGGAAAGTCTTCCCTCCTTGATAACTTGAGTTTTCCATTTTAAAAAACGCCTGTGATTGCTTGGAGATAGCTTGCTTCAAACACGAATGCTGCGGTTAACATTCTTATAATTCTTTTACATGCCAATCTAAGGGAATTCTGCATCATCAGACTGTTAGGACTCTCTACCTTACTACATTTCTTTTTTATTTTAGCCTTATTTTTATTTATTTATTTTATTTCATGTATTTATCAAATTTGTTAGCCATCCATCTCGCCGTTCAAAATGAATTTTAATGCATTATTTTAATTCTAGCTTTTATTTTATTTTTTTATTTTTATCTTTATTTATAAATTACGGGTTTAATTATTTTAGGGTTTTATTCAAAGAGGGAGGGCGAGTGTTGTTGGAAGACAGTGTTATAAACAATGTTGCAGTTTTAATGCTCTCAACAGAGGAGCTGCTTCCTTTCAAATGGAACAAGGGAAGTTTTGATTTTTGAAACTTTAGCATATAAATTGTCATGTACAAGCATTGTTCACAATGCTATTGACTTTGCTAGGAACTTCCTTCTTCTTCCTCTTCTTCTTCCTTCTTTCTTCTTCTTCCTTCTTCCTCCTCCTTCCTTTTTCCTCCTCCTCCTCCTCCATCTCCAGAGTAGCAAAGCTCCAGGTAAGAATATGTAGATAATACTAATACACTCATACAATTATTTTATAATGTTTATAGAATTATAATTTAAACAACAACAAAGTAATAGGCAGTCTTCAAGGTAACAGTCCTTGAAAAATAATTATTTCATAAATGTCTGGAAGGTAACAGAACAAAACCAGCTAAAAATGCTTCACAAATAGGGTGTTGCTATTGAGAAGATTGCATTCTGATTGATGCACTGTGGTTAGATCTTCCCTTTCTGATTTTAGACCAACGCCTCCTTGGTTCTGGCAAACAGCCCTCTAGGAATTCATGGACTTGTCCACATTTAGGATTGGACTCAGGAGCTCATAAGTCAATACTTCTCCACAACACTTTAGGAATGTGCAGCTGCATCTTCAAGAACATCTTCTTGAGTAACTTCAGAGTTCAGAGGATAATTAGGACTGCAGAAAAAACAATTACCACCCACCTGCCTTCAATCGAGGACCTGTATACTGCAGGAGTCAAAAAGAGGGCTGTGAAAATATTTACAGACCCCTCACATCCAGGACATAAACTGTTTCAACTCCTTCCCTCAAAACGATGCTATAGAGCACTGCTCACCAGAACAACTAGACACAAGAACAGTTTTTCCCTGAACACCATCACTCTGCTAAACAAATATTTCCCTCAACACTGTCCAACTATTTACTAAGTTTGTATTACTATTACTATTAATCCTCCCATCCTTCCTTTCACCCATCTCCTCTCACTTATGACTGTATGACTATAACTTTGTTGCTTGTATCCTAACAATTTATATTGACTGTTTCCTAGTATGATTTGATTGCTTATTGTACCCTATGACTATTATTAAGTGTTGTACCTTATGATGCTTGACTCTTGATGAATGTATCTTTTCTTTTATACAGTGTATACTGAGAGCATTTGCACCAAGACAAATTCCTTGTTTGTCCAATCATATTTGGCCAATAAAGAATTCTATTCTATTCTATTCTATTCTATTCTATTCTATTCTATTCTATTCTATTCTATTCTATTCTATTCTATTCTATTCTATTCTATTCCTATTCCATTCTAACTTCATTAGCATGCATTGCAGTAATTGAGTCAAGGGAAACTTTTAGGGAATGGATTACTCAGGCTGATCTATTCTGGTCTAGGTTGCCCCATAACTTAATATGCTAATCCAAACTGGGCACTCATGGTTAAGGAGGCCCTTCCTAATTCCTAGGCTTCAAATCTCAACCTTAACCTCTCTGCATTCAGCATCAGCATGCTGGCCTCCCTTCATCCTTTGGGCATATGCCCAGCTTCTCTCAGTTCAGACAGAAAGAAGAAATAAAATTAATTGTGGATCACATAAGGAGGGAAGATTGCAGCAGGAGAAAGGTGATCTGGAGCTGTTGACTATAGATGTACCAAAGTTGCCTGAACCCAAAAGAAATTTCAGACGTTGCAAGAAAATCCCTTCCTATAAAACAAGATATATGGGCTTTCTATTTTATTTATTTTTTAAATACTTTATTTTCTTCTGCATTTAATCAATGGGCACTGGGAAATAGGAATGCAAAATGTGTATTTCTGCCTTCCGGTTTTCAGGGAGGCATTGCAACTCTTTTCCTGTTCATATGGAATCCTGTGAAATTAGAGAATCTGGTAGACATGACGGAAAGTTGCTGTTGTAGCAAAACTGGCAATGAAACTCTAGCTCAAAAAAAAAATATTAAGGATAGGGAGAGGAAGAGGCTGAACCCAGAATGAACTGCTCTACCGCAAAGGATTCACTTTCCCAGGTACAGGCAGTTCCTGACTTACGACCACAATTAAGCCCAATGTTTTGGTTGCTAAGCAAAATGGTTAAATGAGTTTTTGCCTCACTTTACAGCCTTTCTTGACCCAGTTGTTAAGCGAATCTCCAAAGTTGTTAAGTTAGTAACATGGTTGTTAAATGAATCAGGCTTCTCCATTGACTTTGCTTGTCAGAAGGTTGCAAAAGAGGATCACATTATCCTGGGACACTGCAACCGTCGTAAATCTGAGTCAGTTGCCAAGCATCTGAATTTTGATCACATCACCATGGGGGATGCGGCAATGGTCATAAGTGTGCAAAACAGTCACAAGTCACCTTTTCTAAGACTGTAGTAACTTCAAATGATTTTAAGTCAAGGACTCCTTGTATTGTTGTTTTTGCAACCGTTGAATTAAATTTTGTTGAGAAAAACATGTCATCCAATTTTTCTTCATTGTCCAGAATTTCATATGTGAATACAGACGAGTATATATTGACAAACTAGCATCCACAGACATCAATAAGGCTTATAGTATTCATGGGTGTCTTAATCTTGCTTTGATATTTATTTTAGTCATAATTCTTGTGCACGGTTGCTACAATGGCAACTTTCCATTATTTCTGTCAGATTCTCTAATTTCACAGGATTCCATATGAACATGAAAAGAGTTTCAATGCCTTCCAGAAATCAAAAGACAGCAATCCAAGCATATCCCTGGGGTTAACAATGCCATAAAATCACTTAAAATATCTGTGATTAAAAAAAAGGAAGCACTTCATTTAAAATATCCAAGGTAGTTCTAGTAATAGGAATTAAAGTCAATCATAACAATAGGACATTGGATAATAGTAATTATAATTGTTTTTAAGATTGTTCTCTCCCTAGAGTATCTTGTTTGAGATGTGCCTGTCTTGGTATTGAGTCAATAAATAAATAACAGAGAATATTACCTAACTAACTATCAGGCATTCTTTGGAAGAGTTCTATCTTTTGCAGATTTTGGAGCTTGTCAATGATAGAGCAAGTCTTAATTTCAGGAGGAAATTATTCTATAATGCTAGAATGGAGAAACCAATCCTTGTCTCAGCCTTACTGCACAATATAAGGGGAAACAACCCAATTTTAGTCTGTAAACCAGCCTCCTATTTATATGTCTATGGAGATCCTCAGTCTTCCAGGTCATGGTTGACCCAAAGGTGCTTTTTCAAGAGGCAACTGGACTTTCTGGGGTTTTTTTGGAAGATGTTTCACTTCTCATCCAAGAAGCTTCTTCAACTTTAACTAGATGGTGGAGAAGAAAACCAAGAAAGTCCAGTTGCCTCTTGGAAAAGCACCTTTGGGACACTCATGTTTCTATCATATCACAGTGCCCGAATTTAGGAGAGCTTTATCCTTAGCTCAGTTTCATGTTCTCCCCACAGGTATTTTGGAAAGGAAATACAGGAAAACCACATATGAAACCCAGTACTGCTCTTGTGATACGAGTGCCATAGAAACTGCAGATTGTGTTCTTCTGTATTGCTAGTTCTGCAGGGACATTCACCTCCCCTCTTTTATTTAAATTTTCTGAGGCACTCTGATAGCTTTTATTTACGCTATCTGTTAAATAATCAAGATAAATGCATTTCTCTACATTTGTTGTGTGTAAGTTCTGTCCACCAATACTTGCTAATAGTTCTTGTTGTTAGGGAGTAGTTTTGTGTTGTTCATTTGTGTAGATTGTATTTTTTTATTAGTCAATGACCAAAATAAAGTTCTGTCTATTTCATCTCAGCCTACTCTCCCCGTGAAAGTAGGACATTCCAAACAATTTATCTCAGAACAGACATATTGAAGAAGTCAGTTTTGCCATGGGGATGAGAATCTGGGCTTTAACTGTTTCCAAATGTGCTTTGATTTCCACTGTGCATTCAGTAGAACCATTGCTTTTTATTATTCTTATTTCAAAGTATTAATAGATTATATTGTTTTAAATACAGACCCAGTTCTGTAACTAGTTAAACTAGTAGATGAAGTTTGGGTAGATTAATTTGCTGCCGTATTTCAAACCAGTCTTTTAAGACCCAAGGCAACTTGATCGTGTGTAAACATATTTAATAATGAGTAAATCAATTTCAATAGATGTTTTGTAAGTTAGAAACCTAGAGAAGACTTCTGATTTTGATATAACTTCCCTAGCTGGTGTGCAAAAATGTGGAAGATAATTATGTGGCTGCAAAGAGTTAGCATTTGCAGCATTTTTTCATCTTCTGTAGCTCAAGTAATTTTTCAGTCAAAATGATGTTATTTGTTCACCCCTAGCGCTAATTTAAAACTAATTAGAGAAGTAAAATATCTTTGACTCGTGCTTAACAGAATATCTCATTTCATTATACAATAGAGGAATTGTAAGTATGTATGTGTATGTATGTGTATATATATAGGTTTATAGATTTTTAGATGTTTGTTTAGATTTTTAGATGTATGTGTATATATATAGATGTTTATTAGATTTTTATACCGCCCCCTCTCCCAAAAAAGGGACTCGGGGCGGTGTACAGTCAGCTAAAACAAAAACAGTATAAAGTTATAAAATTAAAAGCCATTTAAAATGATTAAATTGGAGGCCGAATATAAAATTAACAAGTATAAAAACTGATAAAAAATTTAAAAATACCAAATTTAAAAACCCCACAAATTGTTACTGGGCCAGGCCGGCCTGTTGAAAAAACAGGGTCTTTACTGCGCGCCGGAAGGTCTGAATGTCGGTGATGGCCCGTATCTCTGGGGGCAAGTCGTTCCAAAGGGAGGGAGCCCCTGCAGAGAAGGCCCACACCCTCAGGGCCGCCAATGCCCAGCCGGCGGAACCCCGAGGAGGCCAACCCTGTGGGAACGCACTGGGCGGCGGGAGGCTGTTGGTGGCAGCAGGTGGTCCTGTAAGTACCCAGGTCCCGAGCCATGGAGCACTTTAAAAACAATCACTACCACCTTGAATCGGATCCGGAAGGCCACAGGGAGCCAATGCAGCATGCGCAGGAGCGGTGTAACATGGGAGCTCCTCGGATCCCCGCGCGGCCGCATTCTGGACCAACTGCAGCCTCTGGACACTCTTCAAGGGGAGCCCCATGTAGAGAGCATTGCAGTAATCCAAGCGGGAGATGACGAGGGCGGAAGTGACCGTGCGAAGTACGTCCAGATCCAGAAAGGGCCGCAACTGGTAAATCAGACGAATCTGACAAAAGGCCCCCCTGGCGACGGCCGTAATGTGATCTTCTAAAGACAGCCATACGTCCAGGAGGACAACCAGATTGCGAGCCCTTTTCATGGGGGCAAAATTTCTCCCCCCACGGCCAGTGACGGAATAAGCTGGCTGTATCTGGGTGCAGGAAACCACAGCCACTCGGTTTTGGTTGGGTTGGACGAAGCCTGTTAAGACCCATCCAACTCCGCCTGGCCTCCAGGCACCGGGTCATCACTTCGACAGCTTCGTTGGGGTGGCCCGGGGTAGAGATGTACAGCTGAGTATCATCATATATACTGTATGTAGATAGATAGATAGATAGATAGATAGATAGATAGATAGATAGATAGATAGATAGATAATAAACACACACACACAAACAGATAGAGAGAGCATATATATATGTGTCTGTATTCCCTTTCTCTCTCTCTATGCATATATGTATGTATGTACCAGTATCTATTTATCTACACACACACATACACTCTATTGTAATATTGGAAATATGAGTGTTTGTAAATAGATAGATAGATAGATAGATAAAGAGAGAGAGAGAGAGAGAATATATATATATATATATATATATATATATATATATATATATATATATATATATATATATATATATATATATATATATATATATATATTTGAGCTGATAAATAATTAAACAAGGGAGACTAGTATAGATCTATTTCGAGCTACTTAGCTCTCGTCAGCTAACCATACCCTTACTGGGATTCGAACCTGGGAAGTATTACATGTGAGGCAGTTATAATTGCCATTAAGCCACAGGTTCTCTTTCTTTCTAATAGCTTTCTGTCTGGATGGTCTCTGGTGATGAGCCGAAAGACAGAAAAGGACAGCAGTATGCTTCCTCCCTTGACTGGGGCTTACCAGGATGTTGTAACACAAGTATATATACTCATTCCCCTGTATCGCTGATCTGGATGAGAACCTGTGGCCTAATGGCAATTATAACTGCCTCACATGTAATACTTCCCAGGTTCGAATCCCAGTAAGAGTATAGCTAGCTGACGAGAGCTAAGTAGCTCGAAATAGATCTATACTAGTCTCCCTTGTTTAATTATTTATCAGCTCAAAAACCTACACACATATAAACAAAAGACAACTAAACAAATAGCTTTCTGTCTGGATGGTCTCTAGTGATGAACCGAAAGACAGAAAAGGACAGCAGTATGCTTCCTCCCTTGATTGGGGTTACCAGGGTGTTGTAACACAAGTATGTATCTACATCTACATCTACATCTACATCTACATCTACATCTACATCTACATCTACATCTACATCTACATCTACATCTACATCTACATCTATCTATCTATCTATCTATCTATCTATCTATCTATCTATCTATCTATCTATCTATCTATCTATATAAACACTGTTCTATCTGTATCTATCTGTGTACATTTGCTCTATTGTAAATATGTGTGTGTGTAGATAGATAGATAGATAGATAGATAGATAGATAGATAGATAGATAGATAGATAAATAAGCTCTATCTATATACATACAGTATGTGTGTGTGTATGTATGTGTGTATATATATGCAGATCTTGGTGTGTTTGGGTCTTTTCCCATGTAAGATTGAGACTATCTGGGCAACATTTTGACAAGATCCCACTCGCCATCTTCAGGCTGGTGCTTTCGGTTTTGTGCGAGCAAAGCGTGATCTGGGCTGCTGTCTCCCTATATATACTGGTGGGGAGGTTGGCTGTGTTGTCATTTCTTGATTGGTTGATGGAGTTGATGTTTGCAGATTGGCTGGCTTTTTCTTAAGAACATGTGTGGCTGAGGTATTGGCTGTGTGTGTATCCGCCTCCTGTGTTATAACGACTTGGGTAATGGGCTGTGTGATGACCTTCTGAATTCTAATCTTGTGACCTCCTGGGTCTTGTGCTATAATCTCCTGGGTCGTAATGACTTGGGTAATGGCACAAGACCCAGGAGGTCACAAGATTAGAATTCAGAAGGTCATCACACAGCCCATTACCCAAGTTGTTACAACACAGGAGGCGGATACACATATAGCCAATACCTCAGCCACACATGTTCTTAAGAAAAAGCCAGCCAATCTGCAAACATCAACTCCATCAACCAATCAAGAAATGACAACACAGCCAACCTCCCCACCAGTATATATAGGGAGACAGCAGCCCAGATCACGCTTTGCTCGCACAAAGCCGAAAGCACCAGCCTGAAGATGGCGAGTGAGATCTCGTCAAAACGTTGCCCAGATAGTCTCAATCTTACACGGGAAAAGACCCGAACACACCAAGACCTGCATACCTGTACCCGTGAAAATCTACGAAAACAAATACACACACACACACACACACACACACACACACACCAGCTGTATTGTATAATGAAATGGGATATTTTGTTAAGCACAAGTCAAAGATATTTTACTTCTCTAATTAATTTTAAAATAATGCTAGAGGTGAACAAAATCACATCAATTTTCCTGAGTAGGAGGAAAAATAAATTGAGCTTTTTTTACAGCAAAGCTTTAAAAAAAACTTGAAATGGACACTTCTTAGATCGTCAATCAGTTCAATTGCGATTCAAGCTGCCTTTATTAACAGTTTACTATTGTAATGTCCCCCTTGCAAACTATCAACAAACTCTTGTCTGTTTCAACTTTCTTTGGTTCTGAAAATGCCTTGAAGTTTCTGCCTTCCTCTCTGAAGAAAACAGCAACTGGTTGCTTATTTAGACGGTGTTATTATATCTACTGTGATCAATTAATTCCATCTTTTTAGCCCAGGTGTCTGGGTTTTTTTCCTTTTAGCCTCTCCAAAGGTCATTCATTTATTGCCATTTGGCAAATAGAAGGAACAGCAGCACCACAGAGATCGTCTTTGGGTTTGAATGGAGAATTCCCTCCACTCCAACCCCTCTGCTTCTTAGATGAAGTAATAACTCAGCTGCCTGGTTATCCTAATTAAAGATCCATTTGAGGAACAGCCTGTAGTGCTGAGAATTCAGCTGCCATTTAGCTATGAATGATTGTCAGAGATGTGGGTGGACACGCACGCACAATTTGTGAGATGAAGTGAGGCAGGAGGAAGGAACCCATTGAGAGCAATGGAGCAACGGGGGTGGAAAGTTGGATCTTAAGAAAGCAAGACAGGATGAACATCAACTCCTTTGTGCTGTGGTACTGATGCCGAACTTTCCCCAAATGAGAATGAGTATTGGAGAAGCTGGAAAAAGCTCTCGCATACTGGATAGCAAAGATGACCAACCAGAACCAGCCAATATTGGAGAGCCTTACCACCGACATGCCTTCACTAGAAGGCAAAATCACAACGCTGCGTCTCACTTATTTTGGCTATGTCATGTGGGGGAATTCACTGGAGAAAAGCAATTGAGCTTGGAAGAATTAGCATTAAAAGGAAACCAGGCCAGCAAAGAACATAGTGGC
Organism: Bungarus multicinctus; assembly: GCA_023653725.1. Lineage (NCBI taxonomy): Eukaryota > Metazoa > Chordata > Lepidosauria > Squamata > Elapidae > Bungarus > Bungarus multicinctus. The sequence goes on from CM042843.1 coordinate 5,809,969, forward strand.
TGCACACCATCAAAGCCGACATCAGCCAGAGCACAGAATGACTCGAAGAAGCAGTGCAAGATTGGAAGATGTGGAGAGGCCTGGCATCAAGAGTCGGATATGACTGAATGGAGATCATCATCATTATGGCCCCAGTCAAAGGGCAGGAATACTGAATTGTCATGCTTGTAACTTCAATTGGATTAATGTCAGCCAGATAGCTAGCATTGCTTTTATTTATTTTTTTGCCTCCTTCTTCTTTCCGTAGTTTGAGTAGAACTGAGAATGGTCAACTTAAAACTTGAGTTGGTCTTGGGCTCTCTAATAAATTGTTTATTAATTGGTTGATCAAACCTTTATTTTATTTATTATTTTATTTTATTTATTATTTATTTCATTATTTATTTTATTTAAATATTTCATTTTATTTTATTATTTCATTTTACTTATTATTTTATTATTCTATTCTATTCTATTCCTATCCTATTTTATGCTTTCCTATCCTATTCTATCCTAGTCTATTCAACATTCTATTCTATTTTTTATTCTATTCTAATTTTATTTAGTTTAGTTTAGTTCAGTTTATTGGTGAAAGGGGTTGCAAAGAATCCAGAATTTACACAAACATGGTGCTGATACAAATAAGTATTGATGCAATAACATTTCTCCTTAAAATATTTACATCGAGAAAGATTTTTTTACCTTTTACAGATCACCTGATATATTTTCTGCATAAATGCCAGATTGCCTTCTCCTCTTTCTTTATCACTTTATTACAATTTAAGGAATAGAGACTGTGAGGGTTGTGCTCAATTTTTCCCACAAAAATTTGGGCATTTACCTGCAGTGTTTTCTTTATTTGAAAGAAAAAAAAAAAACCCTTCTTTCGGAAATTGATGTAGAAACAGGATGAATCAAATTGACGATGAGATTACAGAGAATTAGAGACACTGAAAGTGTCATTTTGTCCTTTCCTACTTTTTGGCAGTGTGTAGTCATTTCTTCAATTATTTCTTTGTAAACAAGACAAACAAATATCTAGAAAACAGCTTGTAGCCTTACTAAACAATTTAAAGGCGATAGAACTGAATGCTGTTAAGTTTGATTAGAATGTCTCATTGCAAAAGAAAAAGGAAAAAGAATATGAATTTAGTACATGCAGTACAAATCTCAAAATTAGCATGAAATCTGCATGCCAGTTTTCTTTCCCAGAAATAGATACACTGAAATTCTGGGTCTGGAAGAAAGATGCCCTAATGGATGAAGAGACAGGTAGATATTCTACCTGTGCAGACTTTATCACTCTATGGTAAAGTAGTGAACAAAAGACTTAAACATTCCTAAGTTTATTGATAAATATTATATTTTGTTTAACCCAGTTTAATTTTATTGATGATTAAAAGGCTCCAAAGTATATTACTAAATATAATCTAAATTTGGCATTGGATAAAGCAATTTATCAAATAAAATATTTAATAAATCTTACCTAATAGACTTAAAATCCCAACTCATTGATTTGTTACTAAAAGCCTTGTTTTTGTTAAAAATGTTAAAAATCTGCCACTGTAATCTTAGCATTTTTGCAAGTAAAATTTACAAGTGCAATATAAACTTTTACATACTTGGAAGTATCTCTTTCTGGTTTGGATATTAAAATACTGTAGGCCAGATAACCTCTGTCCAAGATACTTATAAAATTACACAATACAATAATTAAATTTTATGCCCCCATAGAAATGTAGCTTGCAGATGGCAATAGAATTATGCTTGCTTTTATATATTTTTAAAAATGTCTCCGAATTAGAACAAGCATTGGAAAACACTAAGAATCTTGTGAAGAAATCTGGATTGTCTTCTTTGTATATGTATATCTTACATCTGAACAGAACTAGCAATGTTTGCGTCAGTTTAGCAAGAAAATTCCTGGAAACTTCAGCTAAATATTGACACTGCAAAACTAACTAGAACGAAGACCCAGAATCACACCATTCTCTTTATTATATCTGTTTTTTTATAATTTACATTAAATAGTTCCTTTCTGAGTTCATAGTTGCCGCAAGGTGCTTTTTTTAAAAAAAGCAATTGGACTTTGTTTTTTTTTCCTTGAAGGTGTTTTGCTTCTCATCCAAAAGGCTTCAGAACTGAAACATCAGAACTGAAGAAGCTTCTTGGATGAGAAGCAAAACATCTTCAAAGAAAAAACAAAGTCCAGTCACCTTTTGAAAAAGCCTTTTTGGGATGTCTGGTTATAACCTTTACAGCTTTGGAAGTAGAATAAAAGTCCACCATCTTCTATGTGAGTCTGGTTATCCATTCAAATTTCTTCTTTTTACTTCTTCTTTTTCCTTCTCTAATTGTTTTCTATATCACTCAATCTTTTATTTATGTTGGATACCAAATCAACACTTTAACACACATGCAACTGCTAACTGCTGATGGTGTGCATCTGTGTGTTGCTCCTTGAAAGGTATTTTGTAATGTTGTTGTTGTTACTGTTGTTGTTGTTGTTGTTATCTGTCTATTTCCTGAGCTATTTAATCAGTATCTCCTTTGAGAGAGGAGGGGGAAAAAGATAAAAAAATTAATGCTAATAGGCATGACATTCCTGCATTGATGGCCATCAAATTTACCATCACAATAGCTAAATTACTTTTGCTTTTGGTAGAATCTGCATAACAAAATGATTTTCATCTCTCATACCCACCATATACATGGTTAATGAACAGCTTTTGATGCATCTTATTTTATACCAATTAATCTCAGTGTCTCAACATTTTATTTCACTAGTGCATGACATGAGTGCATCATTCTTCTGCGCCTTCCATTCTGAAGTCTGATAAAACTAATAATCCCAAACTGCCAGAGGTGAAACATAAAAACGGGTGAAATGGTTTTCATCTTAATTGGATATGAGCATCCTATCTCTAATAACCCCGGGATACTTCTAATTGGTGTTTTCTTTATTTTCTCTTTCTTCTTTGGGTTTAAATCGTTATTTTCATTGATCAGCCTTAATACTCCTCTCCCCAGATGGTGAAATATGAAGCAGGTAATCGGTGGAGTTTCAGTTTAATGAAGGCAGAATATTTATTGGCAGCATTGCTCATAAAAGAGAGATTATGTTTGCAAGTTTGACTAAGACAGGATATTGATTGACGCCATGCCTAGTGATGTCTTGAAAGTTGGTTCTGTTCGCTGCCCTGAAACTCACCCCAGGCCACCAACTTCTCAATTTTCAGACTTTTCAAGAGACAATGGCTCCCATTGTAGGGTATCGTATTGTCATTTTATTGCTTACAGCTACAGGGTGGAATCACTTGTCTGGTTAGGCATTTTTGTACCACATTTCTCGTTTTGTCCTTATTAATGTACAGAATGAGGGAAGGGGAGAAAATTTCTGCATTACTCTTGCTTTCTTATCACTTAAAGCAGTGATTCCAAAACATTGCAGCAATGAAGGGGGACCGGGAGCCAAATACGCAAGCAACATTGACAATAAAATGATAACTACAAAATGCACCTAAAAGCCAAAAAGGTTTATCCAAAGCAGAAGTTGACTGTGGTATCTCTGGATGAGTCACTGTGCATATGAATTGTGATTCAGTCATATTCCAGGATTAGGATCTGTTAAGGATATTAGCATAATTCTTCTTTTTTAATACCCTAAAGGTGAATTATTTTAGAACTATATTTGTTTCTGCAATCTCATTTTTATAAAAAAAAACACCTTCTTGAAGTTTGCCCACACTTTTAAGCAGTGTTGCATTTTCAGATAATTTAAAATGAACCCTACCCGTCATATTTTTTTAAAAAAAAGTTTTAAACAATTCGTCTTAATCTTTTTTTTTTTTAAATTTATCTCAGGTTTTTAGAATTTCTGAGATTTTGATGCTGATAAGTATTTATGATACAGAGATTGCTTTGAATTGCTTTGAAACTCATTGAATTTGGTAATGCATTTTGTTGTAAAAATTTTGTCCCAATACTCATTGTTTATTTGGTACTCAATGTACAAGTGAGAACTTGTTGGTGTTGGCTGCCTTGTGACTCACATTATTCCTTATGAAAAAAATGTGTTTAGTACTCATCGTTTTTGATACTCATTGTGCCTCCTGGAACCAATTAACGATGAGTACTGAGGTACCAGTGTATTTTATGAGCACATTGCCAATAAATATTCTGCCTTCATTAAATTGAAACTCAGTTTCATATTCATTGACAGGTCCTGCTTGTGGAAAATCACTTTTAATTATGCCCAGAAAAGCAAAAGGAACACAACAACAACCACAACAAAATGTTGGTTGTTTCAGTACTAAATCTAGACTGGTAAGGTTTGTGAGCCTGTTGCAAATGTGCTATTCCATTTTTTATTTTTAAAGGACAGGATGGGCAGCCTTTGGATGGCTTGGCAATCATAATTACTTTGAAAAAAATGTGGAAGGGGACTGAATCCTGCCTTGGGGTTAGACGATGCAAGCTAAAACAGACTTTGGGGTGGGCTGCTTCTAAAGATGCCCATCATTTATTTAGGACTTTAAAAAAAGTATCAGTTGTAAAAGAAATCTCCCTGCACTGTATCATTTTAGTCCTTCAATCTTCCTTTACTACTTGAACATTTTGCAATATTCAATTGGAAGAAAATGAATTTGATTCTGAGGTTTCTTTCAAAGAAGAAAACACCCAAAAAGATGGAGAATACTGTTCCCAGATTTTATTTAATTACAAGGTGGCCTAGATCTGTTTTTCACTGTATTTTCTCTCCTGATGCCCGGAGTTTCTTTAGCTTCTCATTTTTTATTCATTCAAAACAAAAGCAAAAAGATTTCAAGAAGGAATTATTCTCCTGGAACATTTGCAGACTGGGAAGACCAAGGTGGCTGCAGACTGATGGAAAGAGTTAATAGAAAACACCATCACCTGTCAGGAGCAAAAGACTACGTCCACATGTGAAGGATTATTTCTTCACAAATTACATTTATTGTTTAAAAAAACAAAATAAAACTCTATGCACAGGAATCTTCTCAACCAAGGTTAGCACCTGCTTGAAGTTAGAGATGAGTCCACAGAATTCAAAAAAAGGAGCCTGGGCTTAGTTTGCTTGTGGCTGTGTAGGGATTCTAGGCTGATCCCTCTTTTAACTCCACCTCCAGAGGTTCTGCCACTCCTTTTCCTATACCAGGGATCCCCAACCCCCAGGCTGTGGCCTATTATTGGGTTGTGTGACCATTTCGCAACCAGGCTATGGCCAACGTGCATGTGTGTGTAGCTTGACTCACACAAGTGGTGGACTGTTGTGCACATGTATGTGCACAAGAGTTCAGTTTGCAGTCAAGCTGCATGTGCATTTGTGTGCGCGCTGGCCTGCCATTTATGTGACTTTAGCTGCATGCACGTGTGGGAGCACCAGCCCATTGCCTGTGCAACCCAGTTCCCCGCTCCCTCTCCAGCCAGGTGGCCAAACCACAAATGTTGGGGATTGCTGTCCTAAGCCACCAAGTATAAACAAATCATCAAAGTCATGCAAAATCAGCTTCAATTTCTCATTACAGCAATCACCCATGATAACAATGCACTACTATCCATGTGGTGCATTTGTGATCACTACCCACGATAACAAAGCCAAAAGAAAGACTAAAGACACATGGTGGCGCAGTAGTTAGAGTGCAATACTGCAGGCTACTTCTGCTGACTGCTGGCTGCTTGAAATTTGGCAGTTCGAATCTCACCAGGCTCAAGGTTGACTCAGCCTTCCGTCCTTCAGAGGTTGGTAAAATGAGGAGCCAGATTGTTGGGGGCAAGAGGCTGACTCTGTAAACTCTTTAGGGAGGGCTGTAAAGCACTGTGAAGCAATATATAAGTCTGTGATATTGGGAGGAAGAAAGGAAAGAAGGAAGAGGGAAGGAGGGAGGGAGGGAAGGAAGGAAGGAGCTGGATGGCACAATGGTTAGAACACAGTACTGCAAGCTAATTCTGCCCACTGCCAGGAGGTCGATCCTGACCAGCTCAAGGTTGACTCAGCCTTCCATCCTTCAGAGGTTGGTAAAATGAGGAGCTAGATTGTTGAGGGCAAGAGGCTGACTCTGTAAACTGCTTAGAGAGGGCTGTAAAGCACTGTGAAGCGATATATAAGTCTAAGTGCTAATGCTAATAAGAAATGGGGGGAAAATGAAAACAGGAAAAGGGATGTCCTGATACTACCAATTATCAATTTTTCTTCCCAAGAAGTTCTTATTTTGGAAAAAGAATAGGATGATTGTGGGGTGTTTTTTTTTGTTATCATAGTGAAGATATATTCTGTTGCAGTCATAAATCATAAACTCCAGTGATGAAGCATCCACAACTTCTAACAAGTGTCACAGCTTGCCGTCTGAAGTTGTGGGTGCTTCATCACTGGAGGCTTTTAAGAAGAGACTGGACAATCACTTGTCTGAAATAGATAGGGTTTCCTGCTTGTGCAGGGGTTGGACTAGAAGACCTTCAAGGTCCCTTCCAGCTGTATTCTGATTGTACTTGTAGTAACCTTCACATAACCTATTCTGATGAAATTCAGATTTCTTTCTTCCTCATCCTCCCTATCCATTGCAAAGTATCTATATAATAGTAAAGGTAATGCAATCTATACTTACATGCTGACAATATTACACAGTGCATTTACCAGATTAAAAATGGGTCAGCATGAATTAGCATGGCTGTTTCTCTTGCATTGAATATTGCTTTCTATCCTAATCACTTAAGAGCTGGTGCACATTGGATTAAAATTGCATGCATTTTCCATTCTAACACCTCGATGATAGAAGAACTGAAAAATGCTATTGGGCATTGACTTCCATTTCAGATGTGATTCGGAAATTTGGGAGAATTCTTGGATTCACCTTGAAGACTGATTGGGAGGCCAGAATGTCATGCTGAGACACAATGGGAAGATTCTTCTAAATATGTGTAATTCTGTCTTTTTTATTACTCATGGAATAAATGAGTGAGCCATTAATGCCTCCAGTCTAGAAATATTCCCAGAAAAAATGGAGATATTGATCCTTTCTCTCTCTCTCTCTACTCTACCCTACCCTATCATTCCCTCCCTCCCTCTCTGAGTGCATGTATGTTTGTCTATCACTTGAAAAGGACTCTTCAAATTAGCCTGTGAAAAATTAAGAAGTGATCTGGTGTTGCAAATTGCAAGCATGAAAAGTTTGATCTTCTGGCACCTGCTTTGGACTGCTGAAAATTTGAAAAACTCCCACCTTGGCAGGTGCTCCACTCAAAATCATCCTTGTTCCACCCATATCCACCCACCAGGAGATAGATAGATAGATAGATAGATAGATGATAGATAGATAGATGATAGATAGATGATGATAGATGATACATAGATAGATAGTTAGATAGTTAGATAGATAGATAGATAGATAGATAGATAGATAGATAGATAGATAGATAGATAGATAGATAGATAGATAATGTCTGATTTATATTTACACATGAGACAATTAAAACGACAATACCTGGAGTGTAAGTGAGGGGAGATCAAAGGGCCCTAAAAGAAAGGGTCTTTCATAATATCAAAGCTCCAGTGACATCACAATTGCCTTTTATGCTGAGGTAGATAATTGCATCTAATCGTCATTTGGAAAGATGCAGCCGGAATATCCTCCCGCCCCCATCTTCTGTCTTTTACAGGCCCAGTTCATAAATCCTTTAATATATCATTTAATGAGCAGGAAGGAAGCCATGGCCTTTTCAACTGTTTCTCTGTGTAAACGATCTGAATAAATAGTTTAGTAATTAAAAGGGGACGAGTCATGAAAAGCCTACCAGGCGGCATTGTCCAATCTGCAAAAAACGGACATCCTGTTGCATGAAAAGGCCAAGAGGTGGGCAGATATTGTAGTCCAAGGCAAACTTTGAAAAAGGATCAGGGGAAAAAAAATATATGAAAAGGCATTAATGTCTATGGAGCACGTGACCCAAATAACTCTTGATTTTCAGTGATAGGTTGGTATATTGGTTGGTTCATGGTTTAGTATGCTCGGTGAGCATCAGGCTTAGCTACTACTACTACTATTGTTGTTGTTGTTGTCATCCTCATTGTTGTTATTGTTGAGTTCCCAAAGATCTGGGATAAGAAGATATTGTTGTTTGATATGTGAAAGGTACATTATAGGATACCTTTCATATATCGAACAACAACATCTAACTGATAACTAATCAAGGAGAGAAGCAACCTGGAATTGAGAAGAAACTTCCTAACAGGGAAAACAATTAACCAGGGGAACAGCTTTAAGAAGAGACTGGAGAATTTTAGATATTTGCCTGAAATAGTATATAGGGTCTCCTGCTTGAGCAAGGGGTTGAATCAGAAACCTCCAAGGTCTCTTCCAATTCTGTTATTCTGAATTAATTAAAGAGAGAAACAACCTGGTATTAAGAAGAAACATCCTAATAGTGAGAACAATTAACCACGGGAACAACTTGCCTTCAGTAGTTGTGGGTGCTTCACCACTGGAGGATGAAATGGTATAGGGTTGTGATGGAGAACCTATGGCACGTGTGCCACAGGTGGCACCCAGAGCCATTTGTACCAGCACGCAAGCCGCAGGCAAACTTACCTCCCTGCATATGCACATGTCTCAGAGCTGATTTTCAGCTGGTTTGAGGCATTTTTTGGCCTCCCAGAGGTTTGAAAAAAGCCTCTGCAGGCTTTGCAGGCCGAATAATAGTTCCATTTAATCACTTCCTGTAAATACCGGAAGTTATGAAATGGGCCTATTATTTGGCCTGCAAAGCCTGCAGAGGTTTTTTTCAAGCCTCTGGGAGGCCGAAAAAGGCCTCAAACCAGCTGAAAATCAGTTCTGAGACACAATGCAGGTAAGCGGGGGTGGCCTGGGGGGATTGTGTGTGCATGCTCAGGGGCCGTGGAGGAGGCGCACGCATTACCTTCCAGGTGCTGGCATGCAATCGTGCAAGTGCAAGCGCGGGCACAATTTTTGACACAGAAGCCCTAAAAGGTTAGCCACCACTGGTATAGGATCTTCGACTTGAGCAGGGGGTTGGACTAGAAGACCTGTAAGGTCCTTTCCAGCTCCATTCTGAGCCTAGGATCTAAGCTCTTTCAAGTATAGATGCCTTTTTGAATTGTCTCTTTTTGTTGGACTTGATTTGTCATACCAGACCATTATTTCTTCATTTTCAGTCTTTGTACATTATCATCATCATCATCTGGTTATGTAAATATAGCAATTGTGCTTTGGGAATGTGGTTTTGATTGTTTATTGTGGTGGAGGAGTTAAGTGCATTATTGTAAGCAAACTTTGCCCACAGCCTGGAGTTTGATTCTGATGGGGCTGGAGGTTGACTCAGCCTTCCATCCTTCTGAGGTCAAGAAAATGAGGACCCAGATTGTTGGGGGCAATGTGCAAATAATGCTGACCACCCAGAGAGTGCTGTAAAGAACCATGGGGCAGTATATAAATCTAGCTGTTATTGTTATTATGTGGCGTTAAGATGGTGTCAAGTCCTAGTAGCCACATAGGTAAATTTTCTCCATGGTGAACATTCCATAACCTGGTCTTTCCTAACAGTGCCCCCATCATTGCTGTAACCTGAGATGGTGCATTTTGCTGCTGGGCCTCCTTATCTTTTCTTTGCTTCCACCTTTCCAGCACTAAAGCTTTCTCCAGAGGGCTGGTTATATGCCATGATAAACCGATTGATTGTTCTGCCTTCAAGTCAATGTCTCAGAGTGTCTCAGAGTTGGCTCCATACAGGTTAATACCGGTCATGTTGCTCCTAATAAATCTTCTAGTTTCTTTTGAAACTTGGCTGGAAACTCATGATTTAATTAGGGCAATCACCAGAATCCTGACAGCTAATTCTCAGCAAGCAATAGACAGATGTTCTCCATGATGATCTAACCTGATCTTCCAAGGCTCTCAATGAAAGCTTAACCTGGTCTTTCAAGGCTTACAATGGGGCCTAACCTGGTCTTCAAGTCTCTCAGTAGTATTACAAATTAAGAGTTCCGGTTGGTAAAAGAATGGAAATTTTAAAATATTAACAAACTAGCTCGATTTTGTGCTTCGCTACAGAATGAAGTGGTTTTTGGGGAGGAAAATCTGCCTACCAGCATCCATCAATATTCATCTGGCTAGCGTCCTGTCAGTGTGTGAGAGAGTTGAGGGCTATTTGGAAACTGAAGTAGTATTTGCTGTGTGAGCAAGAAGGAGACAGCAAGGAGCCTGGGCATGACTTAGCTCAACTGTTCTGTACTAAAGCTGCTTGATGCTGTGAAAGTAAAACTGAAACTGAAACTCCTCTGCTTATATTTTGCATTTGGAACAAGTTTCTTTTCAGGTGAGGAGGGAGTAGAACTCCTTAGCATCAGAGTGTGTTAATAATAATATACAAAATACTAGTGCTCTGATGATAATTTTGAAAAATCCTTTCTTTGTGAGCCCCTAGAAGCCAAGAGGAACATATGTGCCAAATTTCAAGTTTGTAGGCTTGACAGTTCTGGAGATTCTGTAATGATGCGTGAGTGGTATTTCACTTTTATATATATAGATGTAAAGTGATTGGTACCATTCATTTTATGGGATCAGTAATCAAAAGAAAGCAATCAGTTCATGAAGAGGGGAGATGCTTTTTTCAACTGAGGTGGAAGCTATTTTTTTCCATACTGATTTGGGAGAAGATAGGCTTAGCAAAATGGCTGAAATGATCATTAAATAAATATATAAGCAATCTACCAAAACATCCCACTTTCCACACCCTTTAGGGGAACCTGGTTTGCTTAAAAGAGAGAGAGAAAGAGAGAGAAAGAAATGAGACACATGAGGTTACTTTGGCAAGAAAACTTCCTGACAAATCCATTCTGCTTACTAACTGTTACAATGCTATCGATATGTGTATAAGTTATTGCCTTCCTTGGTGTCAATGTCTGGAACATTTTCATATACTTTATTTGGCTGTGGAAGGGCATTGCTAACTTGGGAAAAGTGCAATTGTTGAAAGTTAATTGTTCTTTGATTGCATGTAAGTTTGGGGAAAGTGAATTTGGCAAGCTTGCATTAAAAGGCAAATAAATTAATATCTCCCCTATCCCTACTTCTGCTCAGAAAAGACCAGATGGCATCCTTTACATGGATTCCACTGCACTTCTGACTTTAGGAAGGATGAATGGGATATGTTTACAATAAAACACAACCCAAATATGTTTCTCTGCATCTCTAATCTTAATGGAGGATATAAACTGTTAAGAGATTGGAGAGCTTGGAACTGAAGGATTGTTGAGTCCTTCAGACTTTGTGGCTTGTGGAATTATAAAGACTGTCCTAATGATAGAAAAGAAGTCAAACGGATGATCTAAACATACACAGAACATAAAATAACAGAGTTGGAAGGGACTTTGGTCGTCTTCTAAGCCAATCCCCTGTTCAAACAGAAGACCTTATACTATTTCAGACAAATGACTATCAAGTCTCTTCTGAAAAGCCTTGAGTGATGGAGCACAACCTCTGGAGGCAGTTCCACTGGTTTATTGTTCTCATCCTTAGGAAATTTCTCTTTAGTTCTAGGTTGCTTCTCTCCTTGTTTAGTTTCCATTCATTGTTTCATATCTTGACTTCTGGTACTTTGGAAAATAGGTTGACCCACCCCTTTTCAATATGATGATGCTGAATAGCGTAGGATCAAATCATGGTGTCAATAAGGTACAAGCTCCATTAGAGATTGAGATAATGTAAACCATATGATGCATGAACTAGACATATCTAATCTAATGAAGAGAAAAATTAAGAGTGATATGATAACAGTCTTCCACTACTTGAAGGGCTGTCACAGACAAGAAGGGGTCAACTAATTGTTGTGGTTCGCCGGCAGCAGGTGCGAACAGCTGAGGTCTCGGAGAGTGAGGACTCAAATGAGGACTCCCTGCGTGTGATGCAGGGATGGGGCCAGGACTATCAGGGAGTGGAGTGCTGCCTTCAGAGATTGTGGAGGCTGGCAGCAGTGATGAAGAGGCCACCGAGGAGCCTGTGCCCAGTGTGTGCGCACGCAGGGCTGCTCGAAGGAAAGAGCAGCTACAGCAACACAGGCGACTCGGGAGTAAGGCTGCAAGGTAATGGCCCCTTCCCATAAGAGATAAAAGCCAGCTTGAGAGACCGGAATTCTTTGCAGGAAGCAAAGAAGTTCTTGCACTTCAACCCTTGTGGAAATTCAGACTGTCTTGGTTTGTGTTTGAAGACTTTTTGTTTTGAGTATTTCTTGGCAACTTAATCTAGCGTTCTTGGCAGCCTTGCAGAACCTTGGCAAGACTTGTTCTTATCAGAGACAATTAGTTTTCATAGCCTTTTAACTGTGAATGAACTGAATTTGCAGAGAAGCATTAAAAGTTTTGCTTTTACCTCTGTTTGGTGTTTGTTTCCTTGGAACAAGGTTTGGGTCAGAACACATATTCTCCAAAGTACCTGAGGGCAGGACAAGGAGTAATGGGTGGAAGATCATTAAAGCGAGATCCAACTTGAAAGTAAGAAGAAATTTTCTGATGGGAAGAGCAATTAATCAGTGGGACAGCTCGCATCTTGAAGTTATGGATGCTCCGTCACTAATCATTTAAATATATTTCCATTCTTCATTTGCATTGTGCTACTTTTTGCCACCTTGCAAGCCAAGCTTGGGCAAAAATGATAAATAGAAACTGAATAAATAAATAAAAAAGCAATGAGAGAAAATCAAGAATAAACAATTGAGAATAAATAAATGCCCTTTTTACCAGTGCCAGTGCTATCTAGCAATCCAAGAAATCAGTATATTAATAATAAATGAAATGAAAATAATTCTCTTTAAAGTTGAGTTTGTATCCTTTCACCAACAGTATTTGTGTGTATGAGAAAGAAAGAAAGAATGACATGCTGGGGTCCCAGCTTTTGAAAACAGGAGGAAAATAAGAATTTAAAAGTAGAAAAGAAACATGTTTGCCTCTTCTGCTGTACCTAGTTACATCTCTCTATTTGAGGAGGAAGTAGAATGGATGAATAGTCAAAGGATCAAATACAGGAAACATTAAAAATAAGGGTAGAAACTGGCAACGGTGATGAAGCATGATTTCATTCATTGCTTCATCACTGGAAACTTTTTAGAAACTTCTTATTGCCGTCAGCCACTTGTCTGAAATGGTGTATGTAGTAGGCTCTCCTGCTTGAGCAGGGGGCTGGACTAGAAGACCTCCAAGGTCCCTTCCAGCTCTATTCTGCTTGATTGATTGATCGGGCTTGGAGACTTTTGCCTCTGTCCATACCACATATTTGTGAAATGTAAACTTGGAAGGTGGCCAGGCCCTTTGCATTTTAAGTGATTAACAAATGTTTTCCTTTGAGGGGACACCTCTCTGTCTAAATATATTTGCAAGAATGCAAAAAAGGCAACCAGGGATCTACAGAGCAGACCACAAGCATTTCCAGTGGAAATCTTTGCCAAGGATGTTGGGCTGTAGCTCAGCCGCCTGTACCTAGTGCCAGCCGAATTGCCGTCTCCTACGGGCACCCTGCCAGCCGCAAAGTAGATACCCTGCTGTTTAACGACACTGGATTTACAGCTTCCCTGCCTATTGGTGCTATTTTGTGTAAATAAGGTTAACACTCCTTTTAAATTAAATATACCACCTGGTGACACAATGGGTGACCTTGGCAACAAGAATTCACCTGGTGTCCAAAAAAAGGGGGAGGGGGAGAAAGAAAGTAAGTAAGTAAGTAAGTAAGAAAGAAAGAAAGAAAGAAAGAAGAAAGAAAAGAACGGAAAGAAAGGAAAGAAGAAAGTAAGAAAGAAAGAAAGAAAGAAGAAAGGAAAGAAAGAAAGGAAAGAAAGAATAGAAAGAAAGAAGAAAGGAAAGAAAAGAGAAAAGAAAAAAAGAAGGAAGGAAAGTAAGAAAGAAGGAAGGAAGGAGAGAAAGAAAGAAATCAGGAGGGAGAAAAAACAGAAAGAAAGAGAGAAAGGAAAAAAGAAGGAAGGAAGAAAGGAGAGAAAGAAAGCAAGAGAGAGAAAACTAAAGCAGAAAGAAGAAAGGAGAGAGAAAGAAAAAAGAAAGAAGGAAGGAAGGAGAAAGAAAGCAGGAGAGAAAAAAGAAAGCAGAAAGAAAGAAAAGAAGAAGAAAGAAAGAAAAAAGAAATAAGGAAGGAAGGAGAAGAGAAGAGGATGGAAGGAAGGAGAGAAGATAAAAGGAAAGAAAGAAAAGAAAGAAAGAAAGAAAGAAAGAAAGAAAGAAAGAAAGAAAGAAAGAAAGAAAGAAAGAAAGAAAGAAAGAAAAAGAGTGTGGAGAAGGGTGGAGAAGGAAGAATGTACATTTCCATTTGCACACAGACATGCAAGCTTATTCTGGTGACAGCTGTCTTTGTGATATTGTTTTCCTGGCACATTTTTGTCTTTTTCTGTTTTGTTTAATTTGGAAAGCGAGGTGCCAAGATTCAACCCGAGACATGCGAGAAAGGGCAACCTTTTAAGTGGCTGGACCAGTAAAGTCACATTTTGTTAGCTTATCATGTTTGGTCAAGCCAGAAAAGGGAGTTAAGGTTCAGATTCCAGCTGGTGCTGCCTTGCTATAAAGGATTCTTCTCCTTGCTGAGCCCACTAACCCTGGCCCAGAGGCTCCAGAGCATGCTCAGAGGACTGAGGACTGAAAGCATGTTGGCAAAGTCTCAAACTCAGCACTGACATTAGACATTTGCTTACCGAACTCTCTTCTGAAAAGGAGATGAGTGTGTGACTAGATTTTAGGAGACTGCATTTTAAAGAGTTGTGGAAGGGAGGAAGGAAAGAAGGGAAGGAAAGGAAAGAAGGAAATTGAGACATAGTGTGAAAGAAAAGGAGAGAGAAGGAAGGAAGGAAGGAAATTGAGACATGGTGTGAAAGAAAAGGAGAGAGGAAGAAGGAAGGAGGGAAGGAAGGAAGGAAGGAAGGAAGGAAATGAGGACATGGAGTGAAAGAAAAGGAGAGATGGAAGAAGGAAGGAAGGAAGGAAAGAAGGAAGGAAGGAAGGAAGGAAATTGAACATGGTGTGAAAGAAAAGGAGAGAGGAAGAAGGAAGAAGGAAGGAAGGAAGGAAGGAAGGAAATTGAGACATGGTGTGAAAGAGGAAGAAGGGAGGGAGGGAAGGAAGGGAGGAAAATCACAGGGGAAGAAGGAAGGAAAGAAAATAAGAGAGGGAAAAAAGGAAAGAAGGGAGAGAAGGAGGAAGGGAGGAAGGAAAATAAGAGGGAAAGAAGGAAGGAAGGAAGGAAATTGAAACAAGGTGACTGTATTTTATTAATACCGCATACAACCTGCTTAAAAGACACAACATTGTGGTTTCTACAGATAATGTTTGGAGCATTCTCAGATTTTGAGGGCCAACCAAATCCAACAAAAGAAGTGAATTAGAATTTAGATTACAGGGGTGATATAGAAATATAATTTTAGTGTCACTTTATTCTATTTTACATATAATAATATATGTATTAAATTATTGTATTTTATCCTATAACTATTGCACTTTACCCTACTCTTACTGTTTGTATAGGATTTTATTGATAATATGTGGTACATTGATATGGCCTATAGGCTAATCATCATCATCATCATCATCATCATCATCATCTTCATCATAATGCATTATTAATGAATTTTCAAAGAAAAAGAACTAGAAAAAAACATGAAATATCGCGGCCTGGCCATCAAAACTATGCGATTATGTGAAACATGTGACAGTGATACTCATTGTCATTGGGGCCCTTGGCACTATGTCCAAGAATTTTACAAAATACATCAAGAAATTGCAGCTTCCTGCAATAACACCAGCGGAACTGCAAAAAAACTGCGCTACTCAGAACATTGTACATTTTAAGAATATGCTTGTTGATACCTAGGATGCCGGCAGCAACCCTCGTCAACCATCAGCGCCAGTCAACGATATTTGTGATACATTTTAAAATGCTCAGTTGACTGAGTTTCATGTTTCATGAACCAAAGAAATAACAATGGATTAGAATTTAGACGAAGAGCCTCTTCTTTCATTAAGTCCCCCCTCACCGTACACATTATCTGGGTCAGGTGAGGGACCTTCTCCATCTTCATTTCTTTGGCAAACCCCCATGTTCACCCCGAGTTACCCCTCGTCTTTCGACATGGAGATGTTTCTCCGGGACTTCGATACTTTCAATTGGTTTTAGGATGTCCTTCTGCCCTAATCCATGCCAGAAGAGGTCTAAACATTTTGCTCCTCTCCTTAATTGCAGGTACAAGCTATGAGATGATCCCCCGCCCTGAATCAGCCCCACCCATCTCATCTTTTGTCGCCTTTAGTTCAGGGACCCCCATTGTGGAATGGAAGGCCACTCAGTAATTGGCTGAGTAGCCCTATATCCAGTCTGAGAGGGTGACCTTTCACGCCCTGGGCCCAAAGAGTTGCATAGAAAGCGAGAGGGGGCGTATTTTGGGTTAAAGGCTCCTTACTAACAATGTTGTTGTGGAGAGCTTACTTCTTCTCGTGCACGCACCGAGAGAGACGCAACCAGTTGAAAGAAAGGCTGGAGTCTGCCGATAAGCTAGGTACATTCTTCAGCTGCTCTTGAGACAGCTTCCCCCCCCCCACCCCCACAAGAGAATAAAGGACAGCCTCTTCGTTGAAATGCAGACAACGGTCTTCTCACCATGAACAGGAGAAAAGGACAAGAGGGCAAGGATGGGTTTCATTCCACAATTGCAGGCCCTCTCCCTCTGACACATTCGCAAGTGCATGTGCACAGGCCCTACACACACACACACACACACACACAAGCACCTTGTCCTTAGACATGAAAAAGAAAAATGTGGCACAAGAATCAAGGCATAATGGACCACATGGTTACACTCTGGAGTTCTCACACCTATGGGCATCTCCTAAAACGACAAAGGAACATCGCCCAAAAGAAGATAAAAGATAAGATCATAACTCCAAAAAAGATAAAAGATAAGATCATTCTTGCTTGTTTTAAGATCATCTCTCAATGAGTTGGTGGACATGTCCATGCAGTTTTCTTGGTAAGATGTAAATTCTAAATTCAGAATAGAGCTTGCTCAAGCAAGAGACCCTATACCATTTCAGACAAGTAGCTGTCTATTTGCCTTTTTAAAAGCACCCAGTGATGAAGCACCCACAATTTCTGAAGGCAAACTCCGCCATTGGTCAGTTGTTCTCACTGTTAAGAAGTTTCTTCTTAATTCCAAGTTGCTTCTCTCCTTGATTGGTTTCCATCCATTGTTTCTTGTCCTGCCTTCTGGGGCTTTGGAAAATTCTAGGATTTTCTTTTGAACTTCCCAGTCTAGATTAGAGCTAATATTCTGTGTTCATCTCCCATCAAAATACTAACCAGGGCTAAACTTGCTTAGCTTCTGAATCCTGCCCAATACTTCCACTTCAATCTAATTTATTTTTACAGGTACATGTTTAGAGGGAATTGTCATATTTTTTAAAAAACAACAACTCCTCCATATCTCTGAAGTAGGGATGATAATCAGACAGCAAGTGATTGTTGCTCCAGCAGCTGGTTTCAAACCTCTTCCAAATTATCAGTTATTAGCAGGTTTATATGATGTAATTTATAAATCTGCTTAGTTGGATTACTTAAATACCATGTAGGACTTTTCTTTATCTCTTTTTTAAAACTATCATTGTACAATTATTGTGTGTGTGTGTATTTGACTTCTAGGCCTATGACCATTAATTATAAAGTGATTGATTTGGCTCCCCCTAACTGAATTTGAACAACATTCAAAGCTCAGTTAATTTTAATACTGAAGGGGATTGTTGGAATTTAATATGTTACATACACCAGTCTATTTGCTCGGTTAGTGGGTTAAATCATTGCATAAACTGTAGCAATGGGTTAATTCAGTTAATCGGGTTAATCATATCAAATGAGCTTATCTTTTAAAACAGAGTTTGGCCAATTATCCTTTCTTTAAAAACAAAACAAAACTAAACCAACTTCAAATGAAGAATTAATGCAAGCCTTGTAACACAGAGGGTTTTTTTAACAATACGATTTCTCATGAAAAGCACTTTCCCATCCTAACCAGATATGATGGATGGCCTGTACGGAAGGAGTATTCCAGATTTACTATCACAGAACATTGTAATGATTGTCAGCCTTTAATTAATAATAAAATATGTAATGAATCCACCCTACCCATCCCTTTTTACGAGATACAGTATCTGCAAAATAAAGATGCTTTTGTTCTCTCTGGCTTTCATGAAAGTTTCATTCTCTTTCTTGCGGAAAAATATTCCCAGAAGATTAGGGGGTAATTTTTTCTTCCTTCCCCTCCAATTTTTAATTTGTTTAGTTTTATGGAAGCCACTTCCCATTAACACATATAACAGGAGATCAAAACCTTCCTTCTTCTAAGAACCATGACCATGTAAGGGTCTGAGGCTATGTACTATTCTGATAACTATTGCTGATCATTGGCCCAATAAATATGATTGATTGATTCGTGGGTAGCTATTCTTACACAAACTATGATGAAGGAAATCTGGGCCAATGGAGGTAAACATTAGGAAAAGTGTGTGATGTTGGCATTTGATGACCACTGAAATGTCCTTCCAATCAAGTTCCAAGAGAAATCTTGGCCCCCATTTCCCTTGTTCTTCACTAACGGGATGCCAAATAATAGAGTTGGAAGGGACCTTGGAGGTCTTCTAGTCCAACCCCCTGCTTAGGCAGGAAACCCTATACCATTTCAGACAAATGGTTATCCAATCTCTTTTTTAAAACTTCCAGTGTTGGAGTATTTACAACTTTTAGAGACAAGTTGTTCCACGGATTAATAGTTCTAACTGTCAGGAAATTTCTCCTTAGTTCTAGGTTGCTTCTCTCCTTGATCAATTTCCAACCATTGTTTCTTGCCCTGCCTTCTGGTGCTTTGGACAATAGGTTGATCCCCTCTTCTTTGTGGCAGCACCTCGAATATTGGAAGACTGCTATCATGTCCTCCCAAGTTCTTCTTTTCACTAGACTAGACATACTCAATTTCTACAATCATTCTTCATCTGTTTTAGCATCCAGCCTTCTAATCACCTTTGTTGTTCTTCTCTGCAGTCTTTCCAAAGTCTCAACATATTTTTATATTGTGGTGACCAAAACTGGATGCAGTATTCCAAGTGTGGTCTTACTAAAATAAAAAAATAATAAAAAGCATCTTACTATTAATTAGTGGGTGGAAAAACAAGAAAGCAACTATTTTTGAAAAGTACAATGAATGTTTTGACAGACTTCAGCAGTCTTGGAAAACAGGCAAGAGAGATTGGTATGAGCTGAACATGCCTTTAAGTACCACCTAGCAAAGTCATTTATTTACTGGGGATGTCTGGATTGCTGCTCTTGACTTTGTTTGATTCCAGTTGTCAAAGTGGTTTGAGTTGCCATGTTTATTTTTGAATCAGAGAATTGAAACACTTTGTCTCAAGGATTTTCATCAATGTATGGAGGCTAATTTCATTCAAATAACTACTTCCTCTAGAGAAAAAAACTTGCTTTTTCCCTAAAAATAATCCAAGGAGAGAAACGAGGGAAAAAAAAAACAAGTTTCAAACTTTTCATTCAAGAAGCTTACAATGTTAGTACATATTATTAGAATCAAAAGATTTTCCAAAAACTCTCGCTCTGAAAGAAAGACAGAGTTGGGGTGTTCTTTTTGAAGTCAAGCTGTTATGCACAGTGGTGCTTTGCCTTCTGTTGTAGGAATGGAAGTAAGAGATACTAATAAAGGAGAATATTTGTAGCTCAGGATCGACATGAGGGGTCTTTGATGCTCTCTGAGCTTGGTGCTTTTCTTGCAGACGTTTCATTTACCCAACTATGTAACATCATCAGTGCTTGTAAGGAGTGTGGGTTGCTGTTACTTTATATTCTGGTGGGGGTGGTGTTAGAGATTCTTTGGTTGGGCTGTTTACTGTTGGCTGTAATTTCTTGAGTGGAACCTCATTTCCTTGATTGTTGGTCTGATGTTAACCTTGGAGTTAACCTATGCTGATCTGGGTGCTGATTGCTGGTGGAAAGGTGCTGGAGATGTTTTGTTCCCTTTTGGGCTGGTTGATTGTCTCTTTTGTATAGTCTATGGATCTTGTTAATGTCTATGTGTCTGTTGAAGGCTGATGGAGATAATAGAAGCAATTCTTGCTTTTTTGCTTAAATAATGGAAGAAGGATCTTGCTTAAATAATAGGAAAAGGTTCAAGGCAGCAATTTCTGATAAATATCTTGGGTCATATAAAATTGAATAGAAGAGGGCTTTAGATGCATCAACTGGACCACTTTGGTCTCCATGCATTCAGTGGTTCCATGTGCCAGAAGCCTATGCTTGTATCCATGGAACATGTGCGAGCAGCAATCTGCGTGTTCCATTTCCCTCTCTTCTTTTATTGTGAAAAATGTAAGTTGGAGTTATGCGTCCTGATATCCCAACAACTCTGGCAGCTATTTGGTCACCAGAGATACTGAAATACATAAACTGGAGGAAATAATCAAACTATAATATTTATGTAATAGAATTGGGTAAGTTATTACAACCACTGTCAAATTTAAACTAACTCTGTTTATTTTTAATTATGTACAAATATATCTGTAAACCAAATTAAATGCATGTCTTAATTTTGCAGTCTACATGTGGCTTTTTGGAATGTGGTCCCTGAAAGCCACTCAAAGAACATGTGTAGCTCCTGTTCCAGAAATGCCATTCATCTGTGGAATAGCAGGAAACCTTGAACATGAGTATATAACCCTCTCCAACAGGTCTACCAAAATTTTGGAATTATCTGCATACTGAAGGACGAAGATGGAAAAGAGGATCGTGAATCCAGTAGAGGTAGTCCTCAACCTATGACCATCATTGAGCCCAGAATTATGATGGTAATTGCAATAATTGTTAAGCAAATCACCCCATGACTGTCCCCGATTTTATTACATCTTTTGTGTAGTCATTAAGCAAACTCTGTAGTAGTTAAACTACCACGATTGTTAAGCCAATGTCTTGGACTTTTAACAAATCCATTAAAACTCAATGGACTTTTTTTTTGCTAGAAACTGAAAATAATCCCCGATTTCTGGCATAAAATGCCAATATACATGATCATATGACTGGAGGATGCTAAAAATGGCCATCAATGTGGGCTGGTTGCCAAGCATCCAAAATGCAATCACTTAACGGGAGGATGTTGTAACTTTAGAACCAGCTCATAAATAGTTTTTTTTGGGGGGGCGGGGGGGGTTTGTCCATCCTCACTTTGAGAATCATATGTTTCGTCAAGGGTTACTTGTAAATTTCCATGTATCAAAATTGCATTGGGGCTGACCTTCATCAACTGCCGCCATCGATCTCCCATCGGCCAGTGCACTCCCATAGAGTGAGTCTCCTCGGGGTGCCGCCAGCTGGACGGCTGGCGACCCCGAGGGTGCGGGCCTTCTCATTGGGGGCACCCTCCCTCTGGAATGAATTACCCCCAGAGATGAGGATCATCCCTGACCTTTTGACCTTCCGGCGCGCATTGAAAACTCATTTATTTTATCAAGCCGGTCTGGCCTAGGGTTTTAAATTTGGTTTTAATTGGTTTTAGTCCTTATTTTTAAACCCTTGTCCCGTTTTTATTATTCAGCCACAATATTTAATTTTTTTAATTGTTTTTAATTATTGTGTTGTTATTGTATTTTTTAATGGCTGTACACCGCCCCAAGTCCTGCAGGGAGAGTGGGCAGTATATAAATCTTGTAAATCAATCAATAAATAAATAAATGAACTAGATTATGTTCGCTTTAGTTCCTGGCTCAACATGGTGGTGGCTCACGAGACTTACAGTGCACCTTTTAAAACTCTGCAAGCAACAATCTGCAAGGATAGATGCTACAAAATGATGTGATTTGTCCTTCCTTTGCCCAGCTAACTTCCCCATCACATTTAATACTGCATAATTAGGAATGGCATCTGCACCCACCAGCCCTTCAACAACCTATGGCAACAGATGACATTCCATGTTAAAAGAGGTCATGAGAGGTCTCCCAACTCCCATTTCTGGCAGGCAACATCTAGGCTCATAAAAACACACTGGTGGAAATAATCCGGCCAATAAATAAATTGGTAAAGATGTCGCTTTATGCCTTATGGCATGCAACCAAAAAGAAAATGAGCATCAAAATTTGATGTTATACTAAATGAGTAGAAATACATGCGATTTTAAGGAAGACCAAAACAGATGCCAAATTTGATATGATCTGATGAGACCTGCTAGAAAGAACCATACACCTCTCAAAAGTCATCCAGATTCCAAACATTAGAGGCATGTAAATCTTCCTCCTCCTCACATCTCAGTTGTTTGGAAGTAAGATGCATGGCATCGCATTCAAAAGCTAAGGTCATTGTAGTGTTTGGTTAAAGATTCACTAGAAAAATCAATAATTGTCCTACCAAGTTGTCTGCAGCTTAGATAATCTGTTAAGTGGTAAAATTGCAAGCTGTGTATTTAAGAGCCCTTGACAGTTTATGGATGTGAGAACACACACATATTGTCAGCGATGGGTGTCCTGGAAGTCTATGAACTCAGGAGGTAGCAAATTAGTAACTTAGGGTAGCAGAGTTTTATTTAAAAAGAAGCCAAAAATACAGTTCAACCGAGAACAGAGTCAGTCAGTTATCTAAGAAGAACCCACCAGCACTAGAAACTATTCAGTGTCACACAGTTATCAACCAGATGTATCCTGGACTGTCACCTGTGATGGATAGGTTCTTCCCCACTATTGATCCAGAACAACAGGTATTTAAAGGAAGCTGACTTGGGTTTTGATGGAATCACGCAGACATGAACCCAAGGCGTTTTTGGTAACTTGGTAATATCTGCAAGAATTGCAAACTATTTCTAGTAGGCAGAACTGGTAGTAAGCATGGAAACGAATCAAACAGAAGAAAGTGCTATCATCTGTAGATCAGAGCAGGTGCCAAGGGTAGTTGGGTTGTCCCTAGCAACACAAACAGATGCTGCTAGTGGTGGGAACTATTGAAAGAGTAAGAAAGCCATCTCTTCAATTTCTTCTCAGCTAGTCTGCTTTCTTTGGTTTGTCCAAATGTTACTCTCCAGACTACCCATTCCTGGTCATTGCTGAGACTTCTGAAAGTTGAAGCTTCAAAGTCACATTAAATGATAGTACCAGTGGTGGGATTCAATTTTTCTTATTACTGGTTCTGTGGGTGTGGCTTAATGGGCGTGGCAGGGGAAGGATACTGTAAAATCTCCAGTCAGAGCTGGGATTTGCACGTTCTCTGAACTACTCAAAATTTCTGCTACCAGTTCTCCAGAACTGGTCAAAACCTGTTGAATATCACCTCTGCTTTTGATGTTGTGGGTACTTCATCACTGGAGATTTTTAAGGGGGAAAAAACTGGACAATCATTTGTCCTGATAGAATAAGGACCTGGGCAGGAGGGTAGGCTAAAAGACTTTCAAAGTCCTTTCCAACTCTGCTCTATGTCCTATGTTTGTACCTCTAGAAAAAATCCACGCCCTAGGAATGGGGCCATTTTCTGTCATCAGTGAAGAAGTAAGATTCAGGAGATAATCTTGTCCTTCACTGCAGGCTAGTTGAATATCTAAGTTTGACCAAAAACATATAAGTACTAAAGGAAGGCCTCACTACTGCAAGAATTTCCTTTTTCCATTTCTTCTTAAATGATTAGTGTATTAAGCCTATTTTAGCAACTAAGATTTGAATAGATTTTGAAGCAGGCATGTCAGTAAAGGCAAACAGAAATATAGGAGGCTGTAAATTAAACACACTCATTTTTGAAAATAGTTTTGGATCTGATATGATATAGGGAAAGATAAAAAAACAAATAAAAGTGATTTGGTATTTGCTATCATGACATTTCCTGTTCATAGCATTCTCTCATAGTTGGTGAAATTTTAGAAAGACAAAAAAAAAATCAGTTGTAGATACGTGTCCATACATACACCCATACATATTTGTGTGTGTGTGTGTGTATTCATGTGCATAATCAGTTAAGTGACTTGATTCAAATTACAGAAATGTGTGTGTATGTGTGTGTAAGAGAGTGATGATAGATAGACTAATTAATTTGTAATACAGAATATGAATTGATATATACATTGTACTAAGCCTATATATGTGTGCTTCTGTGTTGTTTATATGTTTGTCTGTTTGTGTCTATCATCTGTCTGTCTGTCTGTCTGTCTGTCTGTCTGTCTGTCTGTATCTATCTATCTATCTATCTATCTATCTATCTATCTATCTATCTATCTATCTATCTATCTATCTATCTTTATTTATCTAATCATTACATCTGGCTAGATTCTAAGCTTCCTAACAAGAGATTAAAATAATCAATTCAGATATGTTACTCCAAAACAAAACAAAACAATTTTTCCATAATGTGTAGGCTGAGCTTTAGGATTATAATTTCACTCAGAGATGAGTGAAGGAATTTCTGGTATGAGTTTAAGGTAGCTTAATATAACCTCTTTTTTCCAGGGCTGTTGGGGTTAGTAGGACTCTAAAACAAGAAACTCTCCCTTCCAATCTCTTTTTTCACAGGCTAAGTGAGTTCATGAGAGAAGTGAGATTTGAACTGAGGCAATCCAGCTGTCAGCTCACTATCTTAGTGAGAGTCTCACTCTTGTCAGTTACCCCAATTTCATTCTGCATTGTAAACAATGGCTCCTTAAAAATAACTCCCTTAAAGTCACACTTGCAGCATAAATATCTGGGAATGTGATAGATTTCATCAAAACAGAACTCTCAACCTTTAGTCAAGAATTGAATCCGATGCTCTTTTCCTGTAGTATTAGTAAGATATTCACAATGAGCTTCTTGCAAGGTTTGTCTTCAACTTGTGGCTTGCAGGAAAGTGAGGGAACAAGAAAGATCTAAGCCAACTTGTCAAAAGCTAATCGTGCTAGTTAAAACAAAACAAAAAAGGGGGGATTAATTTAATGGAATAAAGCTAATGATAAATCTGAATTAGCATTGTTCTGATTTACTTTGTGGTTTGTGGTGAGTTTGCAGACAGTAGTTAGGAAACCCCAAATGTGGTTAAAATAAGAAAGTCAAGAGTGAGGAAAGCGTGTTGCTTAAAGCTTGGGATTTTAATTCTAAGCACAAGATTTCCCTTTGTGGTCTTCAGAGATAGGAAACGGAGGGGGCGTTTTCTTGAGTTAATTTGAATGATAACATGTTTTGACAGGGAAATTGGTTTGAATGCATGTACTTAATCTGCAAAAATCCTGATCAGGAAGCCAGGATCAGGGTGACTTGCAGTAGGTGTTCAAAGCAGAAGCTTACAAGTTTTGCTCTGAAGTCAATACGTTGGGCTAATTTTTTCTAACCCCCCCCCCTTTTTTATACACTGGGATTTTGGGGGTATTATTCTGATACCCTTCAGGTATTATACTTGGGCACCATTTAATGTTGGTTAGTGGAATAAAGCAAAATAAATATGGTTTATCTGTCACACAATATGTTAAACTTCTACCCTCCCTCCTCCCTCCTTCCCTCCCTTTCTCCCTCCCTCCTTCCTTCCTTCTTTCCTTCCTTCCCTCTCTCTTCCCTCTTTCCTTTCCTCCCTCCCCTCCCTCCCCTCTCTCCCTCCCTCCCTCCCTCTTTCCTTCCTTCCTTCCTTCCTTCCTTCCTTCCTTCCTTCCTTCCTTCCTTCCTTCCTTCCTTCCTTCCTTCCTCCCACCCTTCCATCATCCTTCCCTTCTCCCTCATTCACTTTCCCACTTTCTCTTTCTTCCTCTTCCTTCCTCTTTCTTGTTCACTTCACCTTTTCTCTTTTCTTTTTCCCTTTCTTTCCCTTACTCTTTCTCCTTCCTTTCTTCCCTCCTCGCTTAGGGATCCTTTGCTATTTTCATCTGCTGCCACTTGAAAAAGTTTGGTGATGGGATGGCTATTCTGGACAGAAAGTTGGCAATAAATATATGATTTTTTTTTAAATGGTTGGATACCACTGATGAATCATTGGGATTGATGGATAAATACCCACCGAAATAGCAAGTTCAAGGGAGCTTCCAAGAATTTGTGAGCAGGACAATAAATTGCCCAATGAATTCTTCTTTCAAAGTTCACCCATTCTAGTTAGAAAGGCAGAAATGGAGAATCTGGACGACATCTGTGTCCTCCCCCATGGTTTTAGTGTGATGGATCCCTTTGCCCAGCAAAATTATTGTTCCAAATAAAAATGAATAGGCTGGCAAAGAACCTATTTGTTACCCAGAGCTGCTTGAAAGGATCATTTGGAGATAGAGAAACTATCGCTTCCTCCTCTTCTCCTCCTCCTCTTTTAACGCAATCATAAGTTAAAATATTCCAAAGCTGTTAAACTCGTCTGTCTCCCAGGTGACTTTCCAGTATGCTGCAGCAAAGACGTTAATACACTTTGCACATGTTAGAGAGAAACAGGTGGCCGCTAACTCTCTTCCCCCCCAGGTCTGAGCCTCCTGAATTCTTTGCTTTTCAAACCAGTGGGCCCTGGTATTTTGGGATTCATGCTACCTTCCCCCTCCAGCTCTGACTGACAAGCTAATCAGTGGGCTGGAGAGCCCCAAAGCTATTGATTCCAGTGTAACAGAACACCCTCTACCCACCCACCCTACCCTATCCCCACTCCAGTCAATGGAACAGCAATGAAATGGTTCAGCAGAGAAGAAAAGGAAGCAGAAGATGGTGGGAGCAACTTGGAAGAAACTTGCTTGCTGACTGCACGGCAGGTATGAAAAGCTCTTGGGAAGCAAGGTTGAGTAGACAAGTTATTAAAAGAAGGAGGGGGACCCACAAAGCTAGCCACAGGGAGCCTGGTTTGTCTGCTTAGAGCACACAGTGAGGCATAGGCTGAAAGAAAAAGGGAGAGAGTATTTGGGGCAATCCAAGGAGGCCTATGTGGGTGGTGGGAAGAAGGTCTTCACCCAACCTAGCACCACTGATGGTTCTCCTCCAGCTTGTTACTCTACACCCATCACTGTAAGGAAGAGTTCAGGCTGCTATGGGGACACCATGGCTACACCCAATGTCTTGACAGGAGGACTCCCTTGCTGTCCAGATACGCCCATATGGAAAGCAAGCTGGAGAGAGTTCTGCTTGAAGGCTCATTGTGTAGCCCTTCTACTTAAGTGCACTGCCAGCAGTAGTGGTATGCTACCAGTTCAGGCTGGTTTGGGCCGATTCAGGCAAACCGGTAGTAAATAATGCTACTGGTTTGGCCAAACCGGTTCCTCGGACAATCAACTGGGAGGATAAAAGAAGCATAAAGCATATAGGCAGGTGGGAGGGTCACTCCTGGCTTTTCATTTCTTCCTCCTCTCAGTTGATTGGCACAGCACACTTTAGGCGCACACACGCGCTACGTAACATCACCAAATCGGTAGTAGCACTAGTAGGAACCCACCCCTGACTGCCGGCCATGAGAATGTTATGCCTTAAATGGAATACATCTCATTCCAGGTCTGTAGAGGTAGTCCTTGACTTATGTCCACAACTGAACCCAAAATTTCTGTGGCTAAGTGGGGAAATTTGTTAAGTGAGTTTTTCCCATTTTTATGATTTTTCTTGCTACATTTGTTAATTGTCCTTTTCAGGTTAATGCAAATGATGCTTTTGTGTTGGAAATTCATTGTCGTCCCCCCCAGTGGTGAGTTTCAAATTTTTTTACCACCGGTTCTGTGGGCATGGCTTGGTGAGTGTGCTTTGTGAGCGCGCAGAGGGTTTGCTACTAACTTTCTCCTGCAATCCTGCAATCCTGCACGCTCTCTGTGTCTTCAACAGCTGTGCCGTGTGAAGCAGTTGAACTTGAAAACCAGGAAATAAAGACCAGTATAGAGCCAGGGTGGGCGGGAGGGCCCAGCAGCTGATTGTCAGAGCGAACCCGGCTGAATCGATAGAATACCACCACTGCTTGGGGCACAGCAACATAAATAGGAAGCAGCAGTTCCCAAACATCTGAATTTTGAATCAGGTGATTATGGGGATGCTACAAAGGCCATCATTGAGAAAAATGGTCATAAGTCACATTTTTCAGTGGTGTTGTAACTTTGAATAGTCATTAAATAAACTGTTGTAACTTGAGGACTACCAGTCATCATGCTGATCACATGAGCATGGAAACGGCCCCAGCAGCTGATCGTCAGAGTGAACTGGTTCGCTTATAGATGAACTCGGAGCTATCGATTCAGCCGAACTGGTAGAATACCACCACTGTCCATCCCCCCAACTTTCATTATCCAGCTTTGATGTTTGAATCTGGGCCATCCGTCTTGCACCATCAAATTGATCTAAGTCTGGGATTTCTTGGTTTTGTGACCCTCCCAAGCTTCTTTGCATTGAGAGGGCTTCGGCTTTACCCATCTCTGCATCAGAAGGCCATACTTTGTGTAGACCAAGGGATGGTTATGAGCCTACTTGTATTTGTATCAGAAGGCCACCCTTTGGGTAGGCCATGGGATATCTATGGTCTTAAAATGAACAAAGATACTTTCTTTTGATCATCCCTGCCTCTTCTGACCTGTTCTTAAACTCTAAGAACATCTAAGAAACTTAGAAAGCTGGTAAACTGCAGCACTACAACAAAATACCAACCTGCCCTATCATTTTGATCTCTAAAAATAAGTTTTAGCTCTAGATCTTTTATCTACATCCTCTATGATGAAGCATCCTTCTCAAATGGGAGTGATTGCACTTGGAATATTGCATCCAATTTTGGTCACTACAATATAAAGCAGAGATTGAAAGTCTAGAAATACAACAGAGAAGGACAACAAAGATGATTAGAAGTCTGGAGGCTAAAACATATCAAGAAGGGTTGCAGGAAATGGGTATGTCTAGTCTACTGAAGAAAAGGAATGATGGCAGGGTTCCGATATTTGAGGGGCTGACACAAAGAAGAGGGGGTCAAGCTGTTCTCCAAAGCACCTGAGGATAGGACAAGAAGCAAGAGATGGAAACTAATCAAAGAGAGAAGCAACCTAGAACTAGAGAAATTTCCTGATAGTGAGAACAATTAATCTTTGGAACAGCTTGTTTCCAGAACTTGTGCTCCATCCCTTTAGGTTCTTGGGAAGAGAGTAGACAGTCATTAGTCTGAAATGGTATAGGCTTTCCTTTTTGAGTAGAAGGTTGGACTAGAAAACCTCCAAGGTCTCTTCCAACTCTGTAATTATTTTACCCTGATAAAGAGTAACTTGAGGAAGGGCAATAGTTTAGAAGAAATGATAAAGGTTATCTCCATCATTTTGTCCTTCTTTGAATGCAAATTGTGGTTGCCATTTTGCTTTTAGCCTTTGTTAAAAGCATTATATATGAAGACTCCCAAAAGTTGTCTGCCCCCAAATGAAGCCCCTTGCCGAAGCCAGGATGTTCTTGAATTTTGAGTCAACTTCATCACCCAGTTTTTCTTCCATTCTCCTCTCAGGTACTTTATCTTTTGAGTTACAAATACAATTAAGGTCCGGGGTGGGTGGGGATGGGAAGACAAGCAATATGCTCTTGATTACACATATGAGAAAATATTAGTCATACAGGCAATTAACCACACAGAAAAGTTGGTTAATTTTTCATTGACACTAAAGGGGCTGACTTGGCACATAAAGTATAACTAACAAAATGGGCTGTCTTAGGAAAGTTTAGGAAACATTCATTCATCAATTAGGACTGGCTGCACTTTTATAAATTTGCCTGAAGAAAGAGAATTCCTCCCCCCCACCCAACCCTACTGCAAATCTATCTCTGTCGGTATGGCATGCTTTCATGGGTTTTGTTTTTTTTCCCTTCTGTGCAAGTTTTAGTTTTTTTCATAACGGGAGGTTATTAAATCAGCTGCAGTTCTTCCCAGTTCCTTACACCAGACTTGATGGCTGTTAGTTTATACAAGGAATGGGTTAGTGGGCAATTTTGTTTTGCTTTTTCTGTTTTGTAGCCTTCCAATTCATGCTATTGTGGATTCGATCCAAGTTGAATCCAAGTTTAGATTTATATGGCTGCTCAATTTGCAAAACAAAAAAACTCTGAGCAACTTACAGTTGGAAGCAAGAAATGAACAATGCAATTACAGATGAAACTCGAAAAATTAGAATATCATGCAAAAGTTCATTTATTTCAGTAATGCAACTTAAAAGGTGAAACTAATATATGAGATAGATTCATTACATGCCAAGCAAGATAGTTCAAGCCGTGATTTGTCATAATTGAGATGATTATGGCTTACAGCTCATGAAACCCCAAATCCATAATCTCGGAAAATTATAATATTACATGCAATCAATAAAACAAGGATTGTACATAGAACAATATCGGACCTCTGAAAAGTATAAGCATGCATATGTACTCAGTACTTGGTTTGGGCCCCTTTTGCAGCAATTACTGCCTCAATGCTGTGTGGCATGGAAGTTATCAGCCTGTGGCACTGCTGAGGTGTTATGGAAGATCAGGATGCTTCAATAGCGGCCTTCAGCTCTTCTGCATTGTTCGGTCTCATGTCTCTCATCTTTCTCTTGGCAATGTTGGGGGTGGGGAGGAATTCAAATCAAGCGAGTTGGCTGGCCAATCAAGCACAGTAATCCCATGGTCATTGAACCAGGTTTTGGTGCTTTTGGCAGTGGGGGCAGGTGCCAAGTCCTGCTGGAAAATGAAGTCAGCATCCCCATAAAGCTTGACTGTGGAAGGAAGCATGAAGTGCTCCAAAATCTCCTGGTAGACAGATGCATTGACCCTGGACTTAATGAAGCACAGTGGACCAACACCAGCAGATGACATGGCTCCCCAAATCAACACAGACTGGAAACTTCACACTGGACTTCAAGCATCTTGCAGTGTGTGCCTCTACATTTTTCCTCCAGACTCTGGGTCCTTGGTTTCCAAATGAGATGCAAAAGTTGCTCTCATCAGAAAAGAGGACTTTGGACCACTGAGCAACAGACCAGGTCTATTTTTCTTTAGCCCAGGTAAGACGCTTCTGATGTTATTTGTTGTTCAGGAGCAGCTTGACAAGAGGAATATGACATTTGAAGCCCATGTCCAGGATCCATCTGTGTGTGGTGGCTCTTGATGCACTGACTCCAGCCTCAGTCCATTCCTTGTGAAAGTCCCCAACACTTTTGAATGGCCTTTTCCTGACAATCCTCTCCAGGTTGCGGTCATCCCTGCTGCTTGTGAACCTTCTTCTTCCACACTTTTTCCTTCCACGTAACTGTCTGTTAATGAGCTTTGATACAGCACTTTGGGAACATCCAACTTCGTTTGCAATTACCTTTTGAGGCTTTCCCTCCTTATGGAGGGTGTTAATGATGGTTTTCTGCACAACTGTCAGGTCAGCAGTCTTTCCCATGATTGTGATTCCTACTGAACCAGACTGAGGGGCCATTTAAAGGCTCAGGAGCCCTTTGCAGGTATTATGGCTTAATTAGCTGATTAGAGTGAGACACTTTGAGCCTAGAATATTGAACCTTTTCACAATATTCTAATTTTCTGAGATTGTGGATTTGGGGTTTTCATGAGCTGTAAGCCATAATCATCGCAATGATGACATATCATGGCTTGAACTATCTTGCTTTGCATGTAATGAGTCTATCTCATACATTAGGTTCACCTTTTAAGTTGCATTATTGAAATAAATGAACTTTTGCATGATATTCTAATTTTTCGAGTTTCACCTGTATCTGTGGCTTTTTTGGTAAAATGAAATGCCTGGACAATACATTGTTTTCAAAATATTTATATATAAATAAAAAAGACTTAAAAAAACCCCAATGCAATGCAACAAAATCTAAAAGGCAATACTTTCAGAACACAGAAAGAAGAGGACAGCAGGATAATAGAAATAACAATAAATAACACAAGCAATTGAAGCCAGTCGACACGTCTCTTGGGCGCTGTGGCCTGACAGTTAAGATGCTGAAAGGTTGGCAATTCGAGACCCCAAACATTGCATGACTGGGTGAGCATCCTGTCCTCACCACAGCTCCTGTGAACCTAGCAGTTTGAAAGCATGCAAACGTGAGCAGATAAATAGGTATCATTTCAGTGGGAAGGTAACAGCATATTCTGTGCACCTTGATGTATAATCATACTGGCCACATGACCAAAGATGCGTCTTCAGCAATGTTTAAGTCCTTTACTTAGGAAATGTAGATGAACACTGCCCCCTAGAACTGGACATGACTGGACAGGATCAAAGGACTCAAAATCTCATAATCACTTATTCTTGCTATAGTTAAACCAATGTCTGTTTTTCCTCATCCTAAGTGCCCCAATCTCCAGACCCTGGGAGAAGATATTGTTAGCATCATTTGGTTGGCTCACTGAAGAGATGTATCACTGGGTATCACTAATCTGATCTCATTATCTATCTATCTATCTATCTATCTATCTATCTATCTATCTATCTATCTATCTATCTATCTATCTATCTATCACTTTACATCTATCTATCTGTCTAAAAGCGAAATGCCACTCGCGCATCATCACAAAATTTCCAGAATCATAAAGCCTACAAATTTGAATTCATCACACTCTGATGCTAAGGAGTTCTACTCCCCTTCCCCACCTGAAAAGAAACATGTTCCAAATGCAAAACACAAGCAGAGGAGAGGAGAGGAGTTTGTGTTTGAGTTTTAGTTTTACAGCAGCAACCAGCTTTAGTACAGAACAGTTGAGCTAAGCCACGCCCAGGCTCCTTACTGTTTCCTTCTTGCTCACACAGCAAATACTGCTTCAGTTTCCAAACAGCCCTCAACTCTCTCACACACTGACAGGATGCTAACCAGATGAATACCGATGGATGCTGATAGGCAGAGGCACCATTTTTTCTCCTTATTTTCCTCCCCAAAAACTAAGCCCGATCACATAGTTTCATAGCGAAGCAGGGGTGTAGAGCTAGTGATGGAATAAGGATGGAATATCTCACCTTGCAGTTCCATGTAGATCAGTGTTTTTCAACCTTGGCAATCTGAGGATGTGAGGACTTCAACTCTCAGAATTCCTCAGTCAACATGCTGTCTGGGGAATTCCAGGAGCTGAAGTCCCTACCCCTACAAGCCGCCAAAAAAACCCACAGCTGCGTATGTCAAATAATAGCAGAGAGACCAATTCCTGCAATGCCATATTCTGATTTGCCCTTTTGCTTCATGCAGATAATTTCCGCGGTGTTTCTTCCCAAATCATTATGTTTTGAAGCATCCCTTTCATGTATCTTTGTGCAGGGCTTCCTTTCATACCATATAGCAAAAGGCACTGAGAAATTCAGAAAAATGTGCATTTCAAAGGGTAATTGATCGATCCGAGAGTGGCACTGGATAAATTTGCATTGAGGTGAGAAATCCTCTCCTTTCCCCCACAATCTATCCTCCCTCCCCAGTCCCCCCATCCCTTAACTGGCATTGCTGGAGGAACATTTCCTCTTTCATTTTTCTCTCAGCACAGAGATGGAGTCCATCTTTCTGAGCTGAATGCCGACAGAAGCCAGTTTCCTTTGCAATCAGCAAGCTTGTAAAAGAGACTTTACTGTTGGCTTTAGATTAGCAGTGAAGTCAGTGCTGGCCTGGCTACCAACAGCTGTTAATACCTCTCCCTGGCTGTTGACAGGCATTAATAAAAACCTAATCTGAGGAAATTATGAAAAACCTCCTCATTATGCAATCTGGTTTATGTTTTGGCATGTGCCAGGAGTTGGCTGCTTTTCAAGGAAACCACCAGTTTTAGCTTCTATTTATTTTACTTCTTGGCTAGGGTTCAACAAGCTACGCTGAGAGTCTGGATGAAATGGGTTTCTCTACTTCTCTCATCCCATTGATAGTAACACAGGCCATTTCAGGAAGGTCAAGCTCTGAGTTTATAGAATCTGGTCTTAGAACTCAACAACCAGAGTCAAGACCAGAGATGGTATTCAGCCGGTTCTGACCAATTCTGGAGAACCGGTAATGGAAATGTTGAGTCATTCAGAGAATCAGGAAATAACACCTCTGATTGGCCCTGCCCCCATCTCTTCTCTGCCTCTTGAATCCCAGCTGATTGGCTGGGTCTTCTTTGGTTGCCCTGCACAGGAGAATAGAGCTGGAAAGCAGGTTAGTGAGGTAGGGAAGGAATGGGATTTTGCAGCAACCTTCTCCCAGGATGGGGAGGGAATGGAAATTTTGCGGTATCCTTCCCCTGTCACACCCACCAAGCCATGCCACGCCCACTAAGCCATGCCCACTAAGCCACACCCACAGAAATGGTAGTAAAAAAATTTGAATCCCACCACTGGTGACATTGGTCTCCCAACTCTGAACCTTCTCCAGACTGACCCAGATAAATAGAATTCCACTTCTAATCCTGGAATTGGCAAGGGCTTTATTGAAAACTCTGAAAATCGGTCCAGACATCTGGTGGGGCAGCCAGATTGGGAAAAACTAAATTAAACTACACCATCCTCCTGAGCATATTCCGAATCCAACATTTGTTCTCCAGCGATAGGATAACATATTCTGTCTCACCTAAAGCTGCTTGCATTTTACACCTGGATAAAAAGAATTGGGATAATTATTTTCACTCCTCTTTTTATACCGTTGAATGTGGAATTCTTTCTAATCTACTGCAAATACCTCTGGATTACTTAACTGCTTCCTTAAAATAGCAATAAATTAGTCAAATCCCAGTTAAGACTGAGTGTAACCTCAGATACTTACCTTAAAGTTCCATTTTAATAATATGTCTATATTTTTTTAATAGCAGTTTCTTGCTATTGGTATTGGTTGGGGCCCAATAACCATTAAGCAGAGGCAGTTTTGTGTAGTGCTTAAAGACTTCAGGAAGACACTCAAAGACTCCGAGTTTTAGTCCTCCCTTAGGCACAAAGCCTGCTGGGTAACCTTGGGCCAATCACCCTCTCTCAGCCCTAGGAAGGAGGCAATGGTAAACCACTTCTTGCCAAGAAAGCTGCAGGGATTAGATGAGGAGGCTGCCAGGAGTCAAGAGTGATTTGAAAGCACCAAGCAAACAAACAAACCCCCCCCCCCCCCCCAAAAAAAAAAGGCATTAAATCTTCCTGAGGTGATTTTAACATCCGTCTTTGCATGTGAAAATGAACCCCTCAGCAAAAATAGGAGGACTTCAAACTGTCCTCAAGCCCTAATTAAATTACCATGACTTTGAAATCTTTCAGAAAATTAGAGGTAATGATCCCAGGAATGTTAGTTTTCCTAGCTGATTTTTTTCCCCTTCTTTGCAAGATGAAGAGGATTTTGGAGAAATTCTCATAGGTACAGTGGGTTTTCTTATACTTCATCCTTTGCACAAGGGTCAAGGTGTGCGTGCAAATACCTTGCATTTCACTGTAAACCCACTTTTGTGCTTCTCTGTAGCCTCCCTGACTTCCCTAGCTTCCCCTCAGCCTCAGAAGAAGACATTAGGGGGTGGGGAAGTTCCTTGATGGGGCTTTAAGACCGGCATCACAGTCTTGGCTAATGACAGTTTTATCCTTGAGAAAATGACTCTTTCCTCTTGAGAAATTCTGAGGAATCATCTCTGTCCTCAAGTTTAGTGGAAAATTTTGAAAGGTCATTTGTACCCAACTCTAGATCCAATCTTCAGATGGGTTAAACATATGGACTCACACAGAGAAAATGTAATATTCTGGAGTCAGTCTCCAAGGCTGGCACAGGAAGGAATCTCAGTATGGGTTTAAATTCCAGTTAATTAATCACCCTGGAACACTGACCTAGTTAGATGCAGGCCATGGCAAAGTTTTCTACAAGATCCCTTGGATTAGATGAGAGTCGCACAAAGACAATTCTCTGGTTCTCCTGGTATGAATGAGAGTTGTTTAGACATGGGAATTCCGAAGCATTTGTCCTATGTAACAAGGTAAGCTTTGCTGCATGATGATGCTCAGTGCTACTTCACTTACATATCGTTCAACAAACACAGCAAATTCTCTCTAATGATACTGCAGTGTTTCTCCACCTTGGCAACTTTAAGCTGTGTGGAACTTCAACTCCCAGGATTCCCTGTGGAATGCTAACCGGTGCCAGAAATTCTGGACGAACAGAGCCATAAATTTACCTGCTCCTTTCTGATGTGACTCACAGTTTAAAATAATAAACCTAACTGGATCTGTGTGGATGGGAAGTGCAATTCTTATTAAGTTGCAGAATCAGAGACCAAAATGGTTGGAAGTTTCCCGACTTAACAAAATCTGCAGGTCTCCCTTTGCCTCATTGATTATTATGATATTAACTTGGTGCTCTTAACACATGGATGACATCCAACCTTATTCCTTTCAATACTTCAGAGTTTCTCAAACTCAATCTCAGCAATTTTAAGATTAACAGGATGCTGGCTGGGGGGATTCTGGGATTGGAAGTCCAGACAACTTGAAGTCCAGTCAACATCGATTTAACCATTGCTCCTACAAATAGGAAATGAGTTGTTGGAAGTTCTCTGATCATGTGGCCGACTGGGGAATTCTGGTAATTGAAGTCTACTCATCTGAAAGTTGCCAAGGTTGAAAAACACTGCTGTACTACATTGTTTTCATGTCTTTATTATGCATATATGCATATTTAAGAAACACCCACACTCACACACTGAGACAAACACACACACACACACACACACTAGTCTCTGGAAGAAAGGAAACCCCATACTAACAAACCAAGAAAAAAATTCATCATCAACAACAATACACCCCCCACCAGAAACAAGCACTTGATGTAATAAAGTCAATTTAAAATTTGTTCCACCAATCTTTTGCATCTGTAATTTTCCCATTAAACGTAAATGCCCATGAGGCATGCCATTTGCATTACATTGCATTTGCAGTCTTTAAAACAAACTATAAATCCCCCTTCTTGTTTCATGTGATTGATGTTGTTGTATAAATACCACCATAAACCTCAAAGGGGGCTAACAGTGACAGTAAATTAAAGTTTTTTTTTTAAAAAAAAAAGTCTGCTAGAACCACCACACTTAAGCCCTTGGTCTTACGCAATTTTAGAAAAGATAGAAGAACATCGTCAAGTTGGAAGAGGCCTTGGAAGTCTTCTAATCCAACCCCCTGCTCAAGCAGGAAACTCTATACACTTTCAGACAAATGGCTATCCAGTCTCCTCTTAAAAGCCTCCAGTGAAGGGGCACCTACAGCTTCTGGAGGCAAGCCATTCCACTGATTGATTGTTCTCACTGTCAGGAAATTTCTCCTCAGTTCTATGTTGCTTCCCTCTGTGGTTAGTTTCCATCTATTGGTTGTTGCCCTGACTTCTGGTGCTTTGGGGGAAAAAGTTGATTCGCTCTTCTTTGTGGCAGGCCCTCAAATATTGGAACACTGCTATCGTATCACCTCAGTCGTTCTTTTGGCATTGCCCTGCTGAACTGACCTTCCTTCCACTCTCCACCCCCCCCCCCACTTTTTCCACTTCTGGACTTTGGACTTTGTTGAGGGATTCACAGAGTCTTTCTATGACTGAGATGGAAGGTAGGAAGGAAAGTGAAACCCCTGCGGATTTTACTCTTCTAAAAACTATGTCAGCCTTGCAAGCCATATTTTACTTGGAAGCTTCAGGGCTGCCACATTCAGTGCCTGGAAATTTGGGAGAGGGGATTTCGTAGTGAGGTAGAACATTAGACACAACAATATTCATCTCAGAGAGTCAAGGACATGTTGCCCTGCACTTGGAGGGGAATGTCTGGAGGGATGTCTCCAGTTGGGAAGAAGATTTGATTGGGCCACGTGATGGACTGATGGACGCAGGGGATGGATCTTTGAATTTCTTTTGGGAAGGGAAAACCCGGAATTCTCAGTTTTGGATTTTCCCAGATATGCCAATAGGACAACTCTAATTAAATGGAACTTTGAGGAAATGATTGTCTCAAAGTTTATTGGTTTAAGCTTGTTACTTGGAATGCTAACTTGTTGTTGACTATAAGGGGCAATACTCATCTCTGTTTTGAGGCCGTAAGCCAACACTTACAGAGGTGTTTTCATGATCATGTGGCCAGCATAATGTTGCAGGGTACAGTTTCTTCCCCACCGAAGTGGTACCTATTTGTCTACTTGCATCTGCATGCTTTCAAACTGCCAGATAGGCAGGAACTAAGTGAGGATGGGAGCTCACCCGGTGTCATGATGCTTGAGTCTCGAACCTGGGCTGTTGGATTTCCAGCCAACAAGCCCAGTGTCTCAAACCACTGAGCCATTGCATCACCATGAGTGAGATGGGCAGTGCCTAAATTTGACAAACAAACAAACAGCTTCTTGAGTAGAAAACTCTGGAACTGACTGGGTTCACGGTGTTTATTATTACATGTTTTTCTTAATCCTGATTTTAATCCTAGCTTCTTGAATATACAACAACTGACTTGAAACACAATGCAAAATTTCTGCTTTGCAGCATCAAATGTCGATGCACGATCCCAACTATTGCAAAGTTTCTTCTTCCAAGATTTATGAATGTCAGTGGTCTTGTTTGCTCGATTTCTGTTTCTTAAAAATCACCTCTGATTTTTTTTCTCCTCCTTGGACTGAGCAGGTCTTTGTGACAAGAGAACCAAGCCCTCTTAACTAAAACTTCATTTCTTTTTCAAACTCTTGCACACCTCTCTGTAACTTCCAACTAATCCAATATAGCTCCTAGGGTGAAAGGAAATGAGCAAGTAATGATGTTTAATGCTCTGATATTTGGTTCTTTCTGGAATAATGAATGAGACACATTTGCTCCAGTAATTTCTATGTTCCACTGTGTCGTATCTTCCTATCTATGGCTGGGACCCAAAATTGTCCTTGAGTCACACTCCAAGAGTAAGGTGACAGTCCTGTGAAAAGTGTTGAGGTTTGTTGTGTCAGTGTTGAAATCAACATCCTCTTGACCAAACTTTCATCAGCAATCAATGTTTGCCACAGAGGATCCCCAAATTATTTTACATTTTTGTATGGTGTTATTGCTATGGCTCTTTTAAAATCAGTTGGAACTAGGTGTGGGTATATAAAGTAGATCTCATTTGCATGATCATCAGACCAGACAATGTTGTTTCTAGAGTGAATAAGAGGCCACATAAATCTCAATATGCTATGCAGGATTATTGTATTCTACTACAAAGATAACATAGGATACTTATGAACCTACAGTGTAAACACACATGTACAAACTAATATGCATGAACACAGTCAGAAATGATTATCCTGAATAAATCTGCCCCATTTATCTATTTGGCCTATAGATGTCTTTTCAAGAGGCAACTGGACTTTTTGGTTTTTCTTTGAAGACATTTCCCTCCTCATCAGATGTGGTGACCAGTTCTGGAGAACCGGTAGTGGAAATTTTGAGTAGTTCAGAGAACTGGCCAATACTACCTCTGACTGGCCCCACCCCCATCTATTCTCCGCCTCCTGAGTCCCAGCTGATCGGCTGGGTCTTTTTTAGTTGCCCCACACAGGAGAATGGAGCTGGAAAGCAGGTTAGTGGGGTGGGGAGGGAATGGGGGTTTTGCACTAACCTTCCCCCTGGAGTCGGGTGGGAATGGAGATTTTACAGTATCCTTCCCCTGTCATGCCCACAAAGCCATGCCCACAAAACCAGTAGTAAAAAAAAAAACTGAATCCCATCACTGCTTCTCATCCTTCTTCAGCTTCTTGGATGGGAAGCAAAACATCTTCAAAGAAAAAACAGAAAGTGCAATTGCTAGATGGATGGATAGGTAAATGGATAGATAGATAGATAGATAGATAGATAGATAGATAGATAGATAGATAGATAGATAGATAGATAGATAGATAGATAGATAGATAGATAGATGGATGGATGGATGGATGGATGGATGGATGGATGGATGGATGGATGGAGAGAGAGATGGAGAGATTGGATGGATGGACAGGTGGATAGGTAGGTAGGTAGGTAGAT
Organism: Bungarus multicinctus; assembly: GCA_023653725.1. Lineage (NCBI taxonomy): Eukaryota > Metazoa > Chordata > Lepidosauria > Squamata > Elapidae > Bungarus > Bungarus multicinctus. Next base: position 5,849,869 of record CM042843.1, read on the forward strand.
AGATGATAGATATGCTGACACTTTATTTAAACTAAATTTGTGTATCAGAGATTACATAACTTCTGTAGATGCCATATACTTACTGTACTTACTTACTTAATAAATAAATATATAAATACATAAATAATGCATACAGATTATATGCAGATTAACAGAGTAGGAAGGGACCTTGTAGGGCATCTAGTCCAACCTCTCCACCCAAACAGACCCTACCTACCTACATACATACTGTATATACATGCATACATACATACATACATACATACATACATACATACATACATACTGTATATACATACATACATACATACATACATACATACATACAATCTTTTCAATGCAAAGAGGCATATTTAGTTGGTGTACCTGCTCTTTCTATATTTCTATGTTCAGGCCAGCATATAGAATGGATTTCTCACCAATGCCCTTATGGTTGTCAGTTCAAGACCTGTTCCTGGCTCGTGTCCTAACAAGTGGCCCACTTTTGATGAACTGTCTTCTTTTTTTTAAGGGAGAAAACTCACAGGAGACCATAATAATAGCTTATAGAATTATGTATCCTCCAGAATTAGCCTACAGTATAAAACAAGAGTAGGTCACGGCAGCTGAGTTAGAAGGTCACCTGTGCCACCCATGGCCCACTTTTAAGGAATTATTTGGCATTTTTAGCCAGGGAAAAGATGAACAACGCTGAACATTGGTGACATTAATGCTAACACAGATACATATTTGCCCACATCATGGAGACTCCCCGCGTAGGCACAACTGACTCTGAAATATCTTATTTAGTAAAGCAAAAACAATGCACGGAAGACTGTATTTCAAATCCTAGAACTTCTCGGGAGTGGGGAAACAATCAAAATTTATTGGAGTTTTTAGCACACTGGGAAATAAAGCCACCGAAACTCATTAGCATTGCCTATTAAAAACCAGAGTCTGGGGTACATCTCAAAAAAAGATGCCGGAGGTTTTTTTTTTAAGTTGTTCTGCAAACTGGCAATACAAGGGGGACTTCGTCTATTTTAAAATACCCTTCTCTTTTGAATGGTCGACATCCCACAGTAAAAAAAAACCCTTTTTCTTTTTCTTTCTTTCTTTCTTTCTTTCTTTCTTTCTTTCTTTCTTTCTTTCTTTCTTTCTTTCTTTCTTTCTTTCTTTCTTTCTTTCTTTCTTTTTTTCAATAAATTATTGAATAAATGGTTGAAAACATTGGATGTGATGTGATTATCCTGACAATCCTGTTTGTCACACATACTATGGCATAAGGTACATGTTTTGCATGCATTTATACAACATTTTGTATTTCTACTCACCTGTTCTGCCAACCCATCTATCCTTTGGTTCTAGATTCTTCCTTTTTTCCCACCACTGATAAAATTTATCCCATATTTTGTAGAATTCTGTTCCATCTTTGTCTTTTATTTCTAAAGTTAATTTGTCCATTTGCCTCTTGAAAAAGCACCTTTGGGACAACCATTACCTGTATGACGGACAATCTCCATAGACATCATTTTCCATCATTTTCAGTTCTTCTCCTTGTGAAGCTGGCACCTAATGAACCTTGGAATCAATGTTGATTCCTTCTCCTCAAGGTTGTGCTCTTTCGTTCTGAATTTTCCATGACAAACAGAATCTCTTTGAATGAGTGAGAATCTGGGTATTTTCCAGATTAACACGGTGCACCACTGTGTGTTTTAGATGCTTCAATGAAGTATATGATGAATCCTGGATATTGGTAGTTGAGCTGGTCTATGAAATTACGGGTACCAAAATCTGTCTTGCTGTTTTTCAGAAGTTTTCTTCCCCTGGAGGTTCAATTTTCCTCCATTCTCCATTTCTCTGGCTCTTGTCTTTTGTGTTTCTCTTGGGGGTGCCTCTGAGCTCACTTTATGACATGGCAAAAGTATTACTGCTGCTGTTGTGATTTCTGAACACATCTTTCTACTACTTTGAAGCTCCCTCGTTCCCAATCTGAAGAAAGAACCACTGGAGGAATTCTCTTATAATGTTTTCCCCTTGAGAATTAATAAAAACCTGGGAAGAAAGGAAGTGTGCAGGTGTTCAGATAAAACACTGCCTACTATACAATTAAACCCATGAAAGAATACCAGTGCTGTCATTTGTTGAAGAATCAAAAATTGATATCTTACATCTTCTATAAATACAAATTTCCCTCAATCTTAAATGAAGGAGAAAAAATAAAAGAGTCATTTTTTTTTGTCCTTGCCTCTTTGGATTATGTGTAAATTGCTTTTCCTCTTGCAGCCCTTGTTTTTGTTGGTAGTGTTGATGATGATAATAGCAATAGCAATAACAACAATAACAACAGCAGCAGCAGCAGCAACAGCAACAATAATAATAATAACATGAAACAATTGACCATTTAATCAGTGGGTGCGGCAAAATTTCACAAACTGACTATCTAGAACACCATAACCGCGTTGCTAAAATCATTCACTGGAAACTGTGCCAAAAGTTGGGATTTGAGTATAGTAACAACTACTGGGAAAGTCAGGTTGAGAAGGTTCTGGAGAATGAAAAAACCAAGATCTTGTGGAACTTCAGAATTCAGACGGCCAGGCACTTGGCCCACAACACGCCTGACATAACAATAGTTCAAAAGAAAAAGGTTTGGTTCATTGACATTGTAATACCTGGTGATGCACGAATTGAAGACACGCAGCAAGAAATATCACAAAGTATCAGGACTTACAAATTTGAGCGACTTTGGAAAAAGTAATTGTGTGTTATCCCAATTGTAATTGGAGCCCTTGGAGCAATACCTAAAGGGCTACCTCGCTATTTGGAAATTTTGAATTTATCAAACTTGGAATAGCCTGATTCTATAAAAAACCCACCTTACTTGGAACAGCTTATATCCTCCAATGCTACCTGAACAGTTCCTAGATCCTTGGTTAGGACTCGAGCTGTTGAGCTACCAACCAGCCCTAAAGGTATAACAACAACAACAACAACAACAACAATAATAATAAAGCAAAGGTAGTACCAACAATAATAAGGAGCTTGGGTGCAATCCCAAAACAAATGGAGCACCACTTCAACCATTGGCATTGACAAATTCGCCATCAGTCAATTGCAAAAGGCAGCTTGGTTCAGAATTTACTTCCATCCTGTGACCATATTCTTAAGACCATCAAATATCTACTTCTGCCTATCCCAGGTTCTTGGGAAGGACTCGAGAGGTAGACAAAGATGCCAAATCCAGTCTGAACAACTGTGATGAACCAACTTGAACACCATTGGCATTGACAAAATTGTAATCAGTCAATTGCAAAAGGCAGATCTATTCGAAACAGCTTATGTCTTGCGACTATCTCTTTCAAGAGAATGGACTGGCTGAAGGTCACCCTTTTCGCTTTCTTGGCTAAGGCAGGATTTGAACTCACAATCTCCTGCTTTCCAGCCTAGGGCCTTAACCGTTAGACCAAGCTGGTTCTCATTGAATGTCATCTCATGGCAAACTGCAATTAAAGTATGGGGAATACAGGTAGCCTTCAATTTATGGCCCTTTGTTTAATACAGATTAACAGAGTTGGAAGGGACATCATAGATCATTTAGTCCAACCCCACACCCAAGCAGGAGATCCTAACCATTTCGGACAGATGGCTATCAGTCCAGTCTCTTCTTGAAAGCCTCCAGTGATGAAGTTCCCATAACGTCTGAAGGCAAATTCTGTTCCATGGATTGATTGTTCTCACTGTCAGAAAATTCCTCCTTATTTCCAGATTGAATCTCTTCTTGATCAGTTTCCATCCATTATTCCTTGTCTGACCTTCAGGTGCCTTGGAAAATAGCTTGACCCCTTCCTCCTCTCCGTGGCAGCCCCTGAGAGATATTGGAAGACTGTTCTCCTGTCTCCCCTGGTCCTTTTCTTCCCTAGACTAGCCAGGCCTTGTTCCTGCAACCATTGACTCTTTGAATTTGCAAACAAAATGACTGTCTGAAGTTATGAAGACACTGAAAAAAATGAGTTATGGCCCATCCTTGCACTTAGGACCATCTCAACATCCCCACAGTCACATGATCAAAATTCTGGCAAGTGGCAACTACTATGCATTTACAACAGTTGCAGGGATCTGGGGTCTCGTGATCCATATCTACAACCTTCTCAGGGGGTTCCCACAAGCAAAGTCGATGGGGGAAGCTGGATTCACTTAACAACCACTGAGATTCATTTAAAGACCATGGCAAAAAAATCAGATGGGACTAGGGCTTGGCTGCTGGGGATTTGCAGGGGTTCAGGAGAGCCCCTAGCTAAGATTCTGTGCAGTTTGGAGAATCCCCAAATCTCACTTCTGGCTGGCCCTGTTCCCCCACTCTGCCCCTCCCAGGAGTCCCCACGTGGCCCATTTTGGATGCAGGTAAGTGCAGACCATGCGTGGAGACTCGGGGGGCGTGTGAAAAATAGGCCACCCAGAAGTTTGGGAAGGCTGGAAATGGGTCAGTTTCCAGCTTCTGGAGAGCCTCCGGAGCCCAGACAGGCTGTTTTCACCCTCCTGGAGGCTCAAGGAAAGCCTCCAGAGCCCGTGGAGGGCAAAAATACCCCCTCCCCACCATGGTGCAGGACGTCAACTAGCCCACGCCCACCATGGCCACACCCACCCAGCAACTGGGCAGAGAACCCCTTGCTAAAATTTTTGAAGCCCACCCCTGGATATGATTCACTTAACAACTGCTTAGCCACAGAAATTTCAGTCTCAAAAGTGGTTGTAAGTCCAGGATTAAGGAGACGTTGTACTCATGAATGAATGGCCTGCTGAACATATTTGGAAGGTTATTTATGCTCCAAGTTGCAGGATATTTTTTTTTTGGGGGGGAAAGTCCTTAATTTGAAAAAGAAGCTAATCATTGTGTGCCAGACAATTTCTTATCCCAAATAGGGTAATTACACACCAACAATATTCCTTCCAGAAACTGGTTCTGATCCAGCAACCACCACCCAACTTGTAACGTCTGCGCTCTCTTCCTGCAACACTGATTCCATGGAAGCTTATGGGAGTTGAAAGAAACAATGCTGTCGTAGAACCAGCTAGCAAATTAAATCCAGATTACGGAAATTACAGGAGCCTTGCTGTTTTATGCAATATTTATTAGGGAACCAATTATTTGAAGGATAATTTAAGGCTGCCTCTTTTCTCACCCCCCCCCCCTCCCATGGAATCAGCTCACCTGTTGAAAGCCGATGAGCTCTGGAGACAGATCAGAACATGCTTAATGTACATTGGCAATAAATTATGAAAACAATAATTGTGGTTCATCAAACCCCTTTTGTGGGGAAAAAAAATCCCATCCTGTTTATTCTGATTCTAGTGCCAGCTGTCTCAAACTTTAATTTAAGTGCTAGCTTGAGGCAAGACATTTGGAATACCAGTTGAGAGTGTTTTATAGCCAAAGCAATATGTTTTACTAACCTCAAATACTATGTTGATGATGATTTTAATGGGAAGTATAATTTGTGTGTAAGGGGTTCAGGGTGAGCTTTGATTTAACCAGAACAGACACATAGCTAGAAAATGTTTTCTAACTCAACCACTTGCCAGATTTAAAATCAAAGGAGGAGATAGGAGAAGGGAGGGCGGAAGGAAGAAAGCAAGAGAGGTTGCAGTAGAAATCCAACTTAATTCCAAAGCAAATGATTGACATCGCCTATTGCTTAATTATAATACAATGTGTGAACGAGAAAAATCTAAGAATTCTGCTGCACAGTTTTTTTTAACCACATTTTTCATTTTGAAGAAAGAACATTTGCTAATGAAATTTATTCCAAACGTGGAAAGATGTTTGGGAAATGTTCCAAGGGTAATGGTCTTGCACATATGGGGCGGGGCGGTTAGGATGCTGGGCTTGTTGGATGGAAAGCTGGCAGTCTGGGTTTGAGACCCGAGCACCATGTGATGGGATGAGCTCCCATCCTCACCCCAGCTCCTGCCAACCTTGCAGTTTGAAAGCATGCAAACATGAGTAGATAAATAGGTACCACTTCGCTGGGAAGGCAATAGGGCCCCATGACATCATGCTGGTCACATGATGGTGGAAACGGAGAGCACTGGCTCAATGGCTTTGAAACAGAGATGAGTCAGCACCTCCAATGAATAGTGGAGTAAAATTTGCAGGGACTCCTTTACTTATTTTTTACATGCACATATAGGTAGTCCTCAACCTACTACCACAATCAAGTCCAAAATTTCTATTGTTAAGCAATATTGTGTTTTGCCCCATTTTACAGCTTTTCTTGCAACAGTTGTGAGGTGAATCAAATTCATTTCTGCAAATGGAGTTAATGATTATCATCTTGGTAGTCAATCATTACACTGTCCTTCAAGGCAATTCCTTTTACGTTCAATCGTGATCATATACAAAGGATTGATAGATCAAACTAAAGATTACCTTCTGATTGTTCTTGAATGCTAAAGTCTTCTCAGTCTTCAAGCAGAAGACCATAAGTTAAGGTTTAGTTTAGTTTAGTTTTATTCAAATTTGTATACCGCCCCCTCTCCCTAAGGACTTGGGGCGGTGCACAGCCAGATAAAAACATATAAATACAAATACAATAATTTAAAATACATTAAAAGGATTAGATAAATTGGCATTAAAAATTAAAAGTAGGGAATTAAGAAAGTTAAAACCATTTAAAAATCGAATTTAAAACAATTACACATAACTCTAGGCCAGATCGGCTTGATGGAATAGGTGGGTTTTTAGTGCGCGCCGGAAGGTCAATAGGTCGGGGATGGTCTTCATCTCCAGGGGCAATTCGTTCCAGAGGGAGGGTGCTCCCAAAGAGAAGGCCCAAACCCTCAGGGTCGCCAGTCATCCAGCCGGTGGCACCCCGAGGAGGCCCGTCCTACGAGAGCGCACTGGTCGGCGGGAGACTGACGGTGGCAGCAGGCAGTCTCGTAGATACCCAGGTCCTAAGCCATGGAGCGCTTTAAAGGTGGTCACCAACACCTTGAATCGCACCCAGAAGGCCACCACGAGCCAATGCAGCTCATGCAAAAGTGGTGTAACATGGAAGCTCTGAGAAGTCCCCAAGACCATCCACACGGCCACATTTTGCACCAGCTGGAGCCTCCGGGTGCTCTTCAAGGGGATCCCCATGTAGAGAGCATTGGCATAATCCATAAGGTGCCTGGTTACTCTACCTGAAGTATTTTCTCTTGATATGCTAGCTTTCTGCTCAAGAGGGATCTTCCCCTCTCTCCACCCTATGTCTGCTATCCATCATTTGAGCAAGCACCTGCAGGTTTCAGTCATGCTACTTATACCAGATACACTGAAATGTGACAAGATCCGAATACACTGCCTAGTGATGGTTTGGTTGCATGAATGTGCAGTCTATCTGCCTGCTCCCAAAGGCTAGAACATAGGAATAACAGTTGCAAGAATTGGGTGTGTCTAGTTAATGAAAAGAAGGACTAGGGGCAACATGATAGCAATATTTGAGGGGCTGCCACGAAGAAGAGGGAGTCAAGCTACCCTCAAAAGCCCCTGAGGGTAGGACAAGAAGCAATGGGTGGAAACTAATCAAGGAGAGAAGCAACCTGGAACTAACACTGAGGACAATTAACTGGTGGTACAGCTTGTCTTCAGAGGTTGTGGGTGCTCCATCACTGAAGGCTTTTAAGAAGAGACTGGACTTGTCTGGAATGCTTGAGCAGGGGATTGGACTAGGAGACCTTCAAGGCTCCTTTATTATTCTAGCAAAATTATCAACTCCAAAACAGATTTGAGGAAGGGTTGTCATCCTCTTAATTAATCCGGTTTCAAAGACCAATAGTGAGCAGGCCTCAAGAGAGCCTTATTTGAGGACACACTTCCTAGAAAGTTTGATCACCCCCTCCTGAAACCCTGGAGTGGAAACACCCAGATGGAAAAACTTGAAAAGGAAATTCTTAAATCAAAACAGCACACCTCCAAGGCACCCTGGAAAGGCAATTAAAACCATTTCCCCATATACAGCTATGATAATGTTGCTTAAATGTTCCTAATTTTCAACATCTGTTATGCCTTGTCAGGAGTTCTGTTTCCCGCACCCCCAAGACAATCTTTTTTTTTTTTTTAAAGAAGATTTCTGCCAATGTAATTCAATTTAAAGCTTTTAATGTCAACTCAACGGGTCATGCAACTTTCCCCACGTCTGTGCTTGCAACTCCGAGACAAGGCAGAAAGTATGATGAATGTTTTTCAGCAGAGGATTTTTAGTTGGAGCACATTGCAAAGGCATCTTGTTTCATTCTTTGCAAAGCGTGCCTTCCAAATATTGCACCTCCCCTTTTTTTTCCTTCCCCATGTGCAGAGAGATGATATTTGGTAAGCTTTTTTTTTATTGTTGGGGTGAGCTCTTTGCAGTTCTCCTGCAATGCAGGCAGTAATTTCGACCCAACTGCAATTATTGGCTATGTCCCCTTGTAACTGCTCCTCTGTTCTCTGCCAAAACTGTTCGTTAAACAATAAATTCAGTCGTGCATTCAGTTACACAAATGGTGCTCTAAGCAAATCTGCATCCTTATTCAACTAATGGACACAAGAAAACATTCCTTGGTTGCCTTTAAACAGTCGCTCTAGTCTCATTGAATCACTAGCTACCCCTGAAGATGCACATAACAGAATAACAAAGTTGGAAGGGGCCTTGGAGGTCTTCTAGTCCAGCCCCCTGCTCAGGCAGGAAACCCTATACCATTTCAGACAAATGGCTGTCCAGTCTCTTCTTAAAAACTTCCAGTGTTGGAACACTTGCAACCTCTGACTTTTCCACTGGTTAATTGTTCTCACTGTCAGGAAATTTCTCCTTAGTTCTAGGTTGGTCATCTCCTTGATTAGTTTCCATTCATTCTTGTCTTACCTTCTGGTGCTTGGGAAAATAGGTTGACTCCCACTTCTTTCTGGTAGCCCCTTAGATATTTAAGACCCATCTCTGAAATGAAAAAGTGGACATCTTTTGCAAAGGTATGTTGGTATCCACACTGAACTTCCCAGGGGTGACATGATAGCTGTCTTCCAGTATTTGAGACACTGCCACAGAAAAGAGTGGCGGGGGAGGGAGGGGGGGTGTTAACCCGAAGCACCAGAAGTCAGGACAAGAACCAATGGATGGAAACTAACCAAGGAGAGAAGCAACCTAGAACTAAGGAGAAATTTCCTGACAGCGAGAACAATTAAACAGTGGAACTGCTTTGCCTCCAAGAGTTGTGGATGCTCCATCACTGGAGGTTTTTAAGAAGAGACTGCACAGCCACTTGTCTGAAGTGAGGTCTCCTACTATGACCAGGTCATAGTAGGACTATGGGAAGATCTCCAAGGTCCCTTCCAACTCTGTCATTTTGTTATTTTGATACTTTTGCTTGAGGAAGAACTTTTTAAATTCTTAACTAATCTCAATAATCTAATTCAACAACAGCTTTGGGACAAAATCTGACATAACCGAGCTGTGAAAATTGGCACAACCTCTAGACAATTGCAAAATGTTAGAATATTCAGAGTCCCCTCATTTTCATTGATGGTCATCTAGATTTTTGCAGCCCAGATATGACTTATTGCTGGTGTGCCAAAGAGCCTGAAGAAACATTTCTGCTCTTTTCACATTTTAACATCCAAGATTTCCTGTTTGGTTACACTTAACCAAGCTTTGCTAGAAATTATTTTGGTGCTGGCTTTGTTCTCTGTCAGCTCTTGCTTACTTCTCCCACTCAGCTGGGTTCATAACACATGTTTACTAAGCAGGTTTACATGTAGCCTTTTGCCAAGGCTGTCAAAACACCCTGCAGTGTGGTTTATCCTGATCTGATAAAAGTGGAATGTTTCTTGCTGTATACAAGTACTCTCACTTGTACTGTGTAGAGTATTCAGTATAACTGAGTATAAGTTATGCTTGTTATGTGTTTGCTCACCTTCAGATCAGTTTTTGAATCCTGGTGGCTGTTTGAACTAGTCCTACAGTTTTTCTCAGCAAGGTCAATGACTTCTTCAGCTTCAATCACAGGCAAACAATCGATACAAACTCAAGGTAAACTGCTTCAAACTTGATGGCAGAAAATACGACTTCAGCCACAAAGTGATCAACGCCTGGAATGCTCTACCCAACTGCATTGTTACAGCCTCAACTCCTCGTAGCTTCAACCTCAACCTCAAAGAGGACCTTAAAGGGGCCGTGCATAAACACAACAGCATGCCTACCATCCCTGTCTTACTGTCCCCATTTATCTGTATTTACTTCCTTCGTTCATGTTTATGTTCATACTTATACTTGTTATCTTGTACATGTTTGACAAACAAATAAATACAAATAAAATGTGTTTCGGAAGCGATATGCCATTTCCTTCTTCCTAGGGCTGAGAGAGAACAATTGCCCCAAGATCACCCAGCTGGCTTTATGCCTAAGTGAGACTAGAACTCCCAATCTCCTGGGTTTCTAGCCTGATGCCTTAATCACTACACCAGACTAGCTGTCTTTAACTTACAGCACAAGTATGAAAATTAACTGCAATGATCGTGCAAAGATGAGTTCCTTTCTACCTGGGCATTGGTTGGTACTACGTAGCCCAGCATGCTAAACTTAGCGGTCCCTTGCCTCTCCCGGCAGTGTTTTTATGTTCTTATGGATCTTTTTCCCTTTATAGACCGTGATTAATTATTCAGCTGATTTCCTTGTACATGAAGAAATCCCGCTGTTAGCTGGTACTTAGGTTTTAGCTCTGTGCCAGAGAGTTAAGTACAACAGTGCTATAAATCCTCGTATTGCCATTGCTTGGTAGAGCATGAGGACTCAAAACTCAGCAGAAGAAAAAAAAACAACAACTGAGAAGACATTCTGTTTCTCACGACTGTTTCATTGCAACTCAACGCTCGCTCCCTTCACCTAATTCCCGAGTTCCTTCTGGTTGTCACCAGCAGCTCTGTCTATCTCATCTCATGGTCTTCATGGTTACCATCTCCTGCATTTTGTGTCTCCTGTAGATCGGCTTCAAGGTTCCCCCCATCCCACCACTGGTCTGGCCAGGAGTCATGCTTCAGTTCCCCTTTCCTGGCTTGCCTTTAGCCCAACTCTGACAGCCAAGAAGGAACGACGTGGGGACCCCAATGCGTATGTCAGCACGGAGGTGGCCCACCGTCTGATGTGGTGACAGGGAATGAAGCTGTGAACTTTTCAGCAGCAGCCATGCCTGACATCTCTGCCCAGCACCGGCTACCAAGGAGAACCCTCCCCGTCCCCTCCCTGCATTCAAACCAGCGGTCCCTTTCCACGAAAGAAACCCAAAGGTCAATTTTCAATGAAGTTCTTACTTACTTGAATCAATGTCCCCTTGATTCTTTGTGAAGGGTGCAGCAGGCATAAAATGTGATATTGATTCTTAAGACGCAGAGCGTTCCTTTGTTCCTGGCCCGTTTCAAAAAATGCAAAGTATTTCTTTCATCCCATTGCAGAGCATGTCACCTTAAACAAACCTGAGGTCATCACCCTTGTCTGCCATTCCATGTTTAGTTCGCTCTCTGGCTCCTTTTCACCCCCTTTCCCCACCCTCTTTTTATCATCTCCCTTCTTGTTTGTGTCTTCCTCTTCTTGGGGTTTCTTTCTTTCTTTCTTTTAATGGTCTTCCCTCCTCTTCTTTGAGCTGAAATTCTAATTTGTGCATTCCCACCCTTAATCTCTGGTGTACTCCTCAGTTTCTAATCTAATTGATCTCTTGGCAATTTTCTACTTACCCTTTTCCTTTTTCTATTTTTGCTCTTACACAAAAAGCTTTTTCCTATCTTCAGTTTTCACTCCTGCCCTCTCCAAATGTCTTTATAGAGGCTGCCTATCACATAAAATGTTTTCTAATGTAACAGGGCATCTGAGATTAGAATAGATTAGATTAGATTAGAATAGAATAGAATAGAATAGAATAGAACAAGGAATAGAACAAGGAATAGAACAAGGAATAGAATAGAATAGAATAGAATAGAATAGAATAGAATAAGGAATAGAACAAGGAATAGAATAGAATAGAATAGAATAGAATAGAATAGAATAGAATAGAATAGAATAGAATAGAATAGAATAGCAGAGTTGGAATGGATTTTGGAGGTTTTTTAGTCTAATCTCCTGCTTAGGCAGGAAACCCTATATCATTTCAGACAAATGGTTATCCAATCTCTTCTTTAAAACTTCCAGTGTTGGAGCATTTACAACTTCTGGAAGCAAGTTGTTCCACTGATTAATTGAATATTAAGTTTCCTCCCTGGTTCCCCTAATGCTAGTCTCCTTCAAATTCATTGGCCTTACTTCTTTATATGAGTCATGGTGGCGCAGTGGTTAGAATTCGGTACTGCAGGCTACTTCTGCTGCCTGCCAGCTGCCTGAAATTTGCCAGGCTCCTGGTTGACTCAGCCTTCCATCCTTCCGAGGTAGGTAAAATGAGGACCCAGATTATTGGGGGCAAGAAGCTGACTCTGAAAACCGCTTAGGGAGGGCTGTAAAGCACCGTGAAGCAGTATATAAGTCTAAGTGCTATTGGTATTATATCCACCTCATTAGATAAAGTCAGGTGAGAAACAAAACATACATACTGGTGATATATCTCACAGCTTTGGCCACTCAATTCATTTGAGAAAGGAACTAAAGTTCCTATGAGCCCTGACTTCCATAATGAGGTTGAAGCTAGATCCATCTCAGCTTAATGGTTTGAAATCACCAGTCAGTCCATGGGATGGAGGACACAAGAAGATAACTAATGGATTGGGAACAATATTGCCAAGTCTGAGCAACCAAAATTCAAGTTAAATTATCAACTGTCTTCTGAGATTGTCAACATATAGTGATCTCCCAAACTTTGATTCATTGATTTTATTTAATCTTATGTTGAGATAATACCTAGAAGTGTCTGAGACATCCTGGTCACTGAGTAAACATTTTCTGGTTCCAGATATGGTATCTACAAATATAGTTGTCACCAAATGGATTATTATCCCCTTCTGTCATTGTCAAAAGTTTTCATGGTAGATTTTCCTTTTTTGGTCAAATATGGATGGTGGTCCTTAAAACTGGTCTAGAAAGCCAGAGGCACCAGCCTAGAAAGCAGGAATCCATGAGTTCTAGTCAGGGGTGGGATTCAAATTTTTTAAGAACCGGTTCTGTGGGCGTGGCTTAGTTGGTGGGCATGGCATGGTGGTCATGTGACTGGCTGGCATGGCCCACTCAACATCACTCACATCGAGGCATGCATCTCCTCGCTTAGCCTCTCATGACTGTGGGGATGCTGCAACAGTCGTAAGTGTGAAAAATGGTCATAAGTCACTTTTTTCAGTGCCATTGTAACCTTGAATGGTCACTCCACACAAGCAAAGTACCAGCAAAGGAGGAAAAAAGTTCCTGAGAGAGGAAGTCTAGTCCTGTCAAGAATGTAATAAGGGTTGACGGAGAGGCAGTTTCTGTAAGCAACACCAGAATGTTTCCTTCCTGCCTTCCTGCCTTCCTTCCTGCCTTCCAGGATTAGGCTAGTAATTTCTTCTAACAACCAGTTCTCCGAACTGCTTAGAATGTTAACAACTAGTTCTAGCGAATAGGTGCGAACTGGTAGAATCCCACCCTTGGTTCGAGTTCTGCCTTAGCCATGAAAGCTGGCTGGGTGACTTTGGGACAATCATCAGGAGGTAGTGAGTTCTAATTCTGCCTTAGCCATAAAAGCCAGTGAGTGATTTGGGCTCAATCACCAGGAAACTGTGAGTTCTAGTCCCTCCTTAGGCATGAAAGCCACCTCTCAGCCCAACCCACCTTGTAGGGTTGTTGTGATGGGGAAAATGTGGAGGAAGGATATGTTCATTGCCTTGAAATAATAAAGACAGAACACAACTAAAATGTAATAATAATATAATGCAACATAAAATATATAACAAAAGAATAATAGCCTTTATGTACCCCATGCATGTTTGTAGGAGATCTGAATTTTTTCGAATAATTTTTTGTTCATTTTTCCCCCTAAAAAAACCTCCTTCTTCTGTGATTCCATCTAAATATATCAAAAATATAAATATATCTAACTTCCAGGAAGCAGAAGGGGAGGGGATTCAGGTGAAAATATTCCAGGATAATCTATACATATTTTGCCCTTTCCAGTTGCATTCTCCTTAAAAATACCAAGGAAAAAGAAAAAAAGAGATTTCTTTTCCTATCTAGAGCGCAATGCTTCCCAAACTGTTCTGTTGTCAGATCGAGCCTCACAGCACGATGTCATAATTTATTTTGCCTTTTTTTTTTTTTAAAGGATCATATTAAAGGATAAAATATGGCCCATCGATGAAAAACATTACTCTGAAATATTAGCGGTACAGTGTGTTAATTTTGATGGGGGAGGATGTGACCGTTGATATGTTTGAGGAGGTTGATTTTTTTTCCCATGCATTTGCTGACACTTCCCATGTCAATATAATTCTTAGGAATTCATGGGCCCTCTTTTGCAATGACTTATATGATGATGTATAACAGCTTAAGAGGATTTAAAATATGGTATTTTGAGTAATGCAGTGTGGTAAATAGCTTACGGAACATTATTTTTTTTTTACTTGCATAGTTTATTAGATACCCTTACCAGCTGCCAGTACCAAAACTGATGGATACAATAAGGAATGCAAGGAAAATACAGAAATGTTAATGCCAAAAAACCTCACCAACTAAGGTAAGATATTATTAAGAAGTATAAAATCTTACTCCAGTCGTTTCTTTAACAGATTAACAGAGTTGGAAGGGATCTTTTATGTCATCCAGTCCAACACCCGAAAAAGATTAACAAGCCATGAGAGAGGAAAAAGATTCCACGACCTATAGTAATTTACTTTATTTAACAGAACAACAGAATAACAGAGTTTGAAGTTACCTTGGAGGTCATCCAGTCCAACCACCCCTGCCCCACCCAAGCAGGAGGCCCTGCACCATTTCTGACAGATGGCAGTCCAGTCTCTTCTGGAAAGCTTCTAGTGATGAAACTCCCACAACTTCCGAAGGCAACTTCTGTTCCACTGGTTGATTATTCTCACTGTCAGAAAATTTCTTTTTATTTCCAGGGTGAATCTCTCCTAGATCAGTTTCCATCCATTATTCCTTGTCCAGCCTTAGGGTGCCTTGGAAAATAGGTTGACTCCTTCCTCTCTGTGGCAGCACCTCCAATATTGGAAGACTGCTACCCTGTCTCCCCTGGTCCTTCTCTTCATTAAACTAGCCAGGCCTGGTTCCTGCAACTGTTCTTCATATGTTATAGCTTCTGGTCCCCTAATCATCCGGGTTGCTCTTCTCTGCACTCTTTCTAGAGTTTCAGCAGTTTTTTCCTTGTCTGTTCAATCATACTTGCCAATAAAGAATTCTATTCTATTCTATTCTATTCTATTCTATTCTATTCTATTCTATTCTATTTCTTATAGTGTAGTGACTGAAACTGGATGCAGTACTCTAGGTTTATTAAGGCTTTATAGAGTGGTATTAGTACCTCACTTGACCTTGATTGTATCCCTCTGTTAATGCAACTTAAGATTGCATGTTATCATGCCCTTGGTAGAGTTGGACTCTGAGGGAGAGGAGGAACAGCCGACAGGGAGTGAGGTGTGGCTCCTGAGGTTGTGAAGGAGGCTGGGGAAGGGCAGAGGCCGGCTGGGCAGTCAGAGGAAGAACCAGGCCCATCCCCTCTTCATCCTAGGACATGCAGGGAGGAATGGAGAAGGCAACAACTTGGCTTATGAGAGAGGAGGCGGCCATGATCCTCCTCATTGGTGGCAGCTGGGGAGAATAGTATACAAGAGAGATGGTTAAAACATAGCGTTGCCAGAAGCAAAGCATGTTTTATTTTGGGCTGAAATTATCTTGGTTGGCATCCTTCCAACAGACTGTGCCTTGTTATCTCTTTGAAGTTGGTAATTACTTATCCTGGTCTGTTGTGGAAATTTTATCATTGTAGTTTGTTTGGTTTTTTATTTCACCTCTATCTGCTCATTAAGTTCGGACTGTATTGCTTTTTTTTGAAGACTATTTTGAGTAAGTTTTATCTCCAACTGAGAATTATTGAACAGTGGGGCCGAGTTGGAGGCATTAAAGGACATTTATTTATGTTTTGGATTTTGTTACGTTTCTGTGGGTCATCACACATGTTGTTTGGGAGCCCATTTCATTGTTATTTTGCATGGCTAAAGACTCAAATGACTATAGAATCATGTTGTCCACTGGGCAGTTATTCTGAGAAACATGAATAACACCGAGGATTCAAAAAACACCAAGGATTCAAAAAAAAAGTGCAAAGAAGGGCAACTACTATAAGATGATTAAAGGTTGTCTGGAGACTAAAACATATGAAGAATGTTTTGGGTTTGGCTAGTCTAGAGAAAAGAAGGAGTAAGGGGAACATGATAGCAGTGTTCCAAATGTTTGAGGGGTTGCCACAAAGAATAGTTCAAGCTATTCTCCAAAGCACCTGAGGGTAGGACAAGAAACAATGGATGGAAACTAATCAAGGAGAGAAACAACCTGGAATTAAGGAGAAACTTCCTGACAGTGAGGACAATTAACCAGTGAAAGTAACCAGGGTCTCCTGCTTGAGGAGGGGGTTGGATTAGAAGACCTTCAAGGTCCCTTCCAGCCCTATTCTGATTGATTTATTCCTAAGTTATTTTGGATGAGATGACGTTTGCATGTTTTAAAAATAATGTTAAGCAAATTGGGGAGCTGAGAGAACCATTTCTATATATTTCCACAAGGTAAACAGTCATGCAATTTATAGTTAGCAACTGTGGTCAGAAGGCGATCAAATTACCCCATTTCTAAATTAATTCTGTCTTCTGCTGTCCGAATGTCCCTTCCAGAAAAGTGAGATCTGTTTGTTTGTTTGCCTTTTTTTTTTGCTTATATTATTATGCAAAAAAATAACAACAAACAATGCATATTGCTGGTCTGATGGAAAGAATGTAAGGAATTTTGCAGGATAATATAGTTTCATAGTTTAAGAATGAACATTTCAGACTCCTAGGAATACCCTTACACTAATTTCTAACTAAATAATGTCTGTGGTTAACAAACCAGGCTAAAAAGCAGGAGACATGACTTATACCGTTTTAGTCATGAAAGCCATCTGGGTGACTTTGGGACAATCAATAGGAGGCAATGAGTTCTAATCCTGCCTTAGCCATGAAAGCTGGCTGGGTGACTTTGACCCAGTCACGCTCTCTCAACCTAGCCCACCTCAGAAGATGGTTGTCGTGGGGAAAATAGGAAGTGGAAGGGTGTGTTGAAAATGTTCACTCCTGTGAGTATTTGTAAATAATAAAGACAGGATAGAAAGAAGGAAGGAACAAAGGAGAAGGGAGGGAGGGAAGGAAGGAGAAGGGAGAGGGAGGGAGGGAGGGAGGGAAGGAAGATGGAGGGAGGAAGGAAGGAAAATGGAGGGAAGGAAGGAAGATGGAGGGAATGAAGGAAGGAAGGAAGATGGAGGGAGGGAAGGAAGGAAGGAAAGAGAAGGGAGGGGTGGAAGGAAGATGGAGGGAGGAAGGAAGAAAGGAGAAGGGAGGGAGGGAAGGAAAAGGGAGGGAGGGATGATTATGATGTACTGAAGGGAGGATCTTCACATATCTATCCAAACCTATCCTAAATTGATTCATACAACATGGTCAACTAGGCTAAAATGAGATTTAGTAATTTGTGCCTCTGGAGAACCCAGATTTCATTTTAGCACATTGCAAGAATCAGCAGTTGCATTCATTTACAACAGATTGATTTATTGTTGTCCAGATCTAGTGCCTGCTTTGAACACAACTATTCTAAAGACCCAGTTTAATGAGGGAAGCTTCTCCTTAGCCAACCCATCATGGGCTTCGATCCAGACCCAGAAAAGGGCTCGAGATCATCATCGTATCCTTCTTCATCCCAGCAGAAGTAGAGGCAGCCAGACTGTTTCAAAGATAATCAGAGTCACTCTCTGCAGCCCCCCACAATCCAAATTCATTGCGGGGTCATTGATAGTCAAATGTAGCCTGGGGGATCACGACTGGGAACTCACTCAGAACAAGTGGCCTCGCGGGAGAGGTGTCCCATGTCCCATTATCCCCCACTCTCATTTGTCTTCCTTCCTGCCCGTTGCTGAATCCACTCTACATCCCTTGAAATGTAAAACAGCTGCTGCCAATGCTCCCCTTCAGATCCCTCGGCATAGCAAACAGCTCAAAAGCTGCCCCTGCCACTGAACACGCCCGGCCCATCCCATAACCCTCCTCATTTGGAAACAATTAAACCCTTAATTGGAGATCTTCTCCAAAGGACCCTCATTCCACAAGTCCTCTAATCTCTTGCTTCCCCCCCCCCCTTCAGTCTGGGAAATACCTTTCAGAACAACTGAATGTCGGCAGCTGTTTGGCAGACGGTAACCCTATCCATAGTGGGGGTGGGGGGGAGGAATTGCCATCTTCCTTTTATTTATTTTCACCGGGCTCATCTCTACAGTCAGGGAAGAACCTCTGCCAAAAAAGCCCACCCGCCCTAACTCACACATAGGGCGTTCCTACAAGAACACACATTTCCGTTTTCTCTCTTCCTGGATCCCAGAATCTTTCCTTGCTTCTCACATATGTTTGGCACCAAGCGCCAGGCCTCGGTATCGCTGAGTTGTGAAAGATAGGATGATGAACTCGAGATCCAGCATCTGGCTCCAAGCTCACAAAATCTCAATCTGTAACAGGGGAAGGAAGGAAGGAGGCTGGGTCTGGAGATGCACAAGCTGATTAAGTTGGGGAGTCGACATTGGCTTCAACTCTTTCTAGGTGGTAAGAATCCTCCTTCTTCAGAGCTTGCGGTCCAGGAAACATCATGCTCTCTATTGTTAAGCACATCAGCCAAACCAGCCCCTCCCCTTTCCCCAAAAATCTGCCAGCACACAATTCCTCCTTTCTCTTCCTGACTGGTTTGTTGGCCAGATGTGGTAGTTGAAGGACCCCTCGCTGGGATGCTAAACTAGCAACATGTTGATCCAGGCAGACAGACACGCAGCCAGCAGCTTCTGGAAAACTTCCCCTTTTGCACTGGAAGCTTTTCTGATACAAACCAGCTGAATTTCTTGAAATGCCAGAAAGGGCTACAGCTTGTCTGCTTGACAGGTTGGCAGAGTGCAATTATGGAGGCCATAGAGGGGTGGCTGCCAAACAGGCTCAGATCCCCCAATTGCAGTTTACACTGGAGAATTGAGTAACCGAGATGCTCTGATGAGGATTGGAGTTCGTTCCAGAATGCATTCTGTTATTGCTTCTCTCCTCTTCCTTAAAAGCATGCCTGTGTGGCAACAGAATAGCGGAGTTGGAAGGGACCTTGGAGGTCTTCTAGTCCAGCCCCCTGCTCAAGCAGGAGACCCTATACCATTTCAGAAATGTGACTGTCTCGTCTCTTAACAAACTCCAGTGTTGGGGCACCCACAACTTCTGAAGACAAAGCAGTTCCACTGGTTAATTGCTCTAACTGTCAGGAAATTAATTCTAGGTTGTTTGTCTCCTTGATTTTATTTATTTATTTTATTCATTTGGGGGAATTTATATTGCTGCCTGTTCGTACATGGCGACTCAATGCACCATTAAGTTTCCATCCATTGTTTTTTTATCTTGCCTTCTGGGGCTTTGGAAAATAAGTTGGACCCAGTGGTGGGATTGAGCCAGTTCATACCAGTTCAGGAGAACTGGTTGTTAACTTTCTGAGCAGTTTGGTGAACTGGTTGTTGGAAGAAATCATGAGGGCAGAGAACCGGTTGTTTAAATTGTTTGGTGGGATTCAAATAATTTAAGAAATTGGTTTGTGCAGGGTCAGGTTGGCTGTCGTGGGAGGCATGGCCGTTCCCCATCCTCCAGCTGTGCCCCATAGTATGTGTGTGTATGTGGGCAGGGTAATTCAACACCCAGTTCATCCAGGGTCAAGGTTGGCCATCCCGCTTGTTCTGTGATGGCCAACTTTGACCCTGGACGAACCGGGTGTTGAATTACCCTTCCCTTAACACATATACCATCAAAGAGGATCCTGGGCACTGTGCTGTGCTGCAATGGAGGAATGGGCAACTGAGCAACTGGCACAAGGGGGGGGGGGGAGGAGCAAGGAGAAGAAAGCAGCCTTATCCTTTCTTTGCACTGGCCGCTCCGTTGCCCATTTCTCCATTGCACAGTGCAGCACCCAGGATTCACTTCGATAGTGCAGGGTGGGTAATTTAACAGCTGAATCCCACCACTGGTTTGCCTTCTCTTCTTTGTGGCAGCCCCATCAAATATTGGAAGACTGCTATCATGTCACTCTTAGTCCTAAATACTACAACAGAATAACAGAGTTGGAAAGGGCCCTGGAGATCTTCTATTCCAATGCCTTGCTCAAGCATGAGACCTTCAACCATTCCAGACAAATGGCTGTCTAATCTATTCTATAGAGACGCGGTGGCTCAATGGCTAAGATGCTGAACTAGTTGCTAAGAAAGATCGGAAGTTCAGCGGTTCGAATCCCTAGCACCATGTCATGGAGTGAGTTCCCGTGACTTGTCCCAGCTTCTGCCAACCTAGCAGTTTGAAAGCATGTAAAAAATGCAAGTAGGAAAATTGGGACTACTTTGGTGGGAAGGGAACACTGTCCCATGCGCCTTCGGTGTTTAGTCATGCTGGCCAGGGGTGGGATTCTACCAGTTCTATTCAGTAGAACCGATTGTTAACATTTTAGGCAGTTCGGAGAACCGGTTGTTAGAAGAAATTACTCATCTAATCCTGTAAGGAAGGCAGGAAGGAAACATTCTGGTGTTGCTTATAGAAACTGCCTCTCTGTTAACCCTTATTACATTCTTGGCAGGACTGGACTTCCTGTCTCAGGAACGTCTCTGGAGTTTTTCCCCCTCCTTTGCTGGTCCTTTGCTTGCATGGAGTGACCATTCAAAGTTACAATGGCACTGAAAAAAGTGATTTGTGACCATTTTTCACACTTATGACTGTTGCAGCATCCCCACAGTCATGAGAGGCCAGGCGAGGAGATGCGTGCCTCGATGTGAGGGATATTGAGTTGGCCACACCCAGCCAATAACATGACCACCAAGCCATGTCCACCCAGTCACATGACCACCAAGCCATGCCCACCAACTAAGCCACGCCCACAGAACTGGTGGTTAAAAAAATGGAATCCCACCCCTGATGCCTGCCACTTGACCACAGAGACGTCTTCAGATAGTGCTGGTTTTTCGGCTTTGTAAAGGAGATGAGCACCATCCCCTAGAGCTGGGAAAGACTAGCACGTATGTGTGAGGGGAACCTTCACCTTTACTTTTAAACACCATTCACATGCAATGCTTTATGGAAATGTTTTACGAAAATTACAGATTCCTGAGAAAATAAAAGAAAAAGGATTTAGAGGCTGATTTTTTTTAAAAAAATTACATCAATCTTCTTTTTGAAGCCATTACTTTTTGTGTGGGGGGAGGATAGGTAATGGAATTGAGCCCCCTTCAATTTCCAATCAACTGGTTGGGCATTGAGAGATTTGAAGTGCCAGCATAAGTTACTGATTTGTTTAAAAAGTCACGTGCCACTCACCAAAAATAAAACAAAAAGTTTTTCCCACACATTTACAGAACCTTGGGTTAAACAAAGTGCTATCCCCATTTGCAAATATAATGATTAACCCCACATTAAATAAAAGGACCAAAGTTTCCTGCAAAAGAACTGTCTGTGATGTCACTCTTGGGGGGGGGGGGGTGTTAAAATTCCCAAAGGGTTTAAAATGACATCATCTTTAAGTTCTTTAAGTAATGCTGAATAATATTCTAAAGTTAGTAAAATATTACAGACCTGATTTGAAAATATGAGAATGAATGACATATTATTCCCCACAACAAGGAGAAGCTGAGATGGTTAAGAACGATTTTTTTTTTATCCAAATAAGAGATTACATTTAATTTTGTCTCTAATTTGAAATTGCTTCCAGATTTTGTGTTTGCAGTGGGGGGAAAAATGAAACTATGATTCTGTTTTTGTTAACTAGACAGGCTTATTATAGAAATGGCTCTAGTTGAGTGAGACAATGGGATCATGCTATCTCATGAAGAAGCAGGGGTCAAATTATTGTTTATTTTGTGGACTTCTGGTGTTGTCACCTGGAAACTGGGCCATCCATTTTGGATTGGATTGTGATGGCACAGACCTCGAAGAATAGGTGTCTTAGAGAAACTGAAGAGGTGTTACATGTATCCTGACATTATTGAACAGATGACGCCCATTGTGATACTTGTGATAAAGAAACCAGGCTGTCAAAGAACATGATGGCTGAACACCATCAATGCTGACACCAGCCAGAACACAGAACAACTCAAAGAAGCACTGCAAGACTGGAAGATATGGAGATCCTGCCCCATAGAAACATCAAGAGTTGGGCACAACTGAATGGATATCGTCATCGTCATCATCACCATACTTGTGACATCACTTGCTCCTACTCAAACATTCCCATGGAAGTGGGGAGATGGTGAGAACTGCTGAAAAACAGTCTGTGAACCATAAATGATTGACAGGAGAGCCGGCAATAAATCCCCAGTTCTGTGAGCTCAGTGGGAACACATCTGGAGGGTTCCAGGTTGGGGAACACAGTCATGGTGGTCTTAAGCAGCTCTGCTGGGTTTCTCAGAGCTCCTGACTGCAGGAGGTTTTTAATTTGGCAGCAGCTGGAATTATTTCCCAGAGATAATCGGGGAAATAATATACTTAAAAACAACAACAAGAAGACGATTATAAGAATATATGCTTTCTTCCCTGGAAACCAAGTGGGTCAAAGCATATACAAATCATACTCTTGACAAAATGGGAACTTGAGGAGGATAAGAAGACATTTATTAGGTAAATAAACTATATTAGTTTAACAAGCTGGCGTGTAGAGCTTTGGATTCTAAAAGAGGGGGGCGAACCAGGAGATGGAGGGTAGAATAGATTAGTCATTGAAGCAACTTGGCTGTGCCACTAATAAAATTAAGTGTTGGAACATAAATGTTTTAATTTCAGTGCAAATGTTCCAAGCAATATTGGTCACCCCCCTTTACCCCTCCTTCCTTTCTGCCCTCTCCCAGCCTAGACTAATCCATTTAGAGAAAAATTTACATTTTATTTCTCCAAACCCATTAGCATTAATATAAAGGTCAGCACTGAAAAGCAGCCACTACAGCCAATACACCAGGGTAAGGCATCCTCCCACCAGGGTAAGGCCAGAGAAGGTCTCTCACTCCACCGGACTGACAAGAATCTTTAATTTAAGAGGTCGCTCCTCATGACAACACTCGGCCTTGGGTTGGGGGGTGGGGAGGGTAGGAAGGAGGAGAAAAACTCCAATCACAACTTTATAATGCCTTGGTAAGAATACACGTGGAATACTGCCGTTCAATTGAATAGTAGAGTAGGGTAGGGTAGGGTTGAATAGAATAGAATAGAATAGAATTCCTTATTGGCCAAGGGTGATTGGACACACAAGGAATTTGTCTTTGGTGCAAATGCTCACGGTGTACATAAAGAAAAAATAAAATACATTCATCAAGAATCATAAAATACCACACAAGCAATGAAATCATACTAGGAAACAAATAAAACAATATGTATTGTAAAGATGAAAGCAACATGGTTATAGTCATAAGTGGGAAAAGATAGGTACTAGGAAGGATGAGAAGAATAATAGTAAATAATACGTTGTGGTTGCCAAAATGTAAAAAAAAAGATGTTGAGACTCTAGAAAGAATGCAGAAAAAAAGCACCACAGATGATTAGGGGGCTGGAGGGTAAAATATATGAAGAACGGTTGTTGGAATTGTGTATGTCTAATTTAAAGAAAAGAAGGACTAAAGGTGATATGATAGTAGTGTTCCAATATCTAAAACCTGCACAACAAAGAGGAAGTTACGCTATTCTGCAAAGCACCTGAGGGTAGGACAAGAAGCAATGGTTGGAAATTAATCAAGGAGGGAAGCAACCTTGAACTAAGGAGAAATTTCCTGACAGTGAGAACAATTAATCAGTGCAACAACTTGCCTCCAGAAGTTATGGGTGCTCCATCACTGGAGGCTTTGAAGAAGAGACTGGAAAACCATTTGTCTGAAATGGTATAGGGTTTCCTGACTGAGCAGTGGGTTGGACTAGAAGATCTCCAAGGTTCTTTCTAATTTTGCTACGCTGTTATTCTGTTAACGTCTAGGCTGGGTTTGTAAAAAAAAAAAAAATCAAAATCCTTAATAATATCTGATCACTAGATATTATCATCATGAGTAGTTGTGTTGTTGTTGCATGCTGTGCAAACCCTGTTCCTTTGCTGAATTGATGGTTCAGTACTGACAGGTTTACCAGGCAGACCAGACATGGAATGTCACCAGATAAACAAATTCTACTTCGCTGTAAAGTTACATTAAACAAAACCTTGCAAGCCTGAAAGTACAATTCTCCTGCCTCCATCTTTTGTTGTTCAGTAGCTAATTCAGTGGTGGGATTCAAAATTTTTTGCTACCAGTTCTGTAGGCATGGCTTGGTGGGTGTGGCAGGGGAAGGTTACTGCAAAATCCCCATTCCCTCTCCACCCCACTAACCTGCTTTCCAGCTCTGTTCTCCTGTGCAGGGCAACCAAAGAAGCTCCAGCCGATCAGTTGGGACTTGGGGGGGCAGAGAATAGATGGGGGCAGGGTTAGGCAGAGGTGGTATTTGACGGTTGTCTGAACTACTCAAAATTTCCGCTACCGGTTCTCCAGAATTGGTCAGAACCTGCTGAATACCACCTCTGTGCTAAGTCATCTCCAACTCTTTGTGACCCCATAGCATGCCAACACACACACACACACTTCTCCATTGTCTCCCAGAGCCAGTCACACACGTACTGGTAGCAGCAGGATATGGAAGACAGCAAAAGTAACATTAAAGTTAGAGAGAGACTTACAACAAGGTGCTCTTTGTTGTCTTATCTGATGCTGGTAATGGGTTCCAGCATTAAATGCAGACTGTTCCCCAGCATCTTTTGTTGTTCAGTTGTGTCTGACTTTTCATGACCCCTTAGACCATAATACTCCAGCCTCCCCCTGTCCTCCGCTGTCTCTTAGAGTTTGCCCAAATTCATGTTCATTGAGTCGATGACACCAACTAAGCATCTTCATGAGCCACTGTGGCGCAGTGGTTGGAGTGCAGTACTGCAGGCTACTTCTGCTGACTGCTGGCTACCTGCAATTTGGAATCTCACCAGGCTCAAGGTTGACTCAGCCTTCCATCCTTCCGAGGTGGGTAAAATGAGGACCTGGATTGTTGGGGGCAAGAGGCTGACTCTGTAAACCGCTCAGAGAGGGCTGTAAAGCATTGTAAAGTGGCATATAAGTCTAAGTGCTATTGCTATCTCATCATTTGCTGCCCCTTTCTCCTTTTGCTTTCAGTCTTTCCCAACATCAGACTCTTTTCTAAGGTGTCCTCTCCTCTTATTTAGTGGCCAAAGTATTTGAGTTTCAGATTCAGTATCTGTCCTTCCAAAGAACAGTCAGGGTTGATTTAGGATTGAGCCGCCATCTTTACAGCCCAGTAACTTAGAGAAGGTCCTCCTGAGTTTCTTCTTCCACCCATTATGCAGCTTTGGGCTACGTAGTCTCTTATCTGACCCTTTCCTAGGAGGAATCTCTTCACATGGTCTCCTAAGCTCATTCCCACATACAATTACAAGTACAAACTCAGAAGAGGATTCATGTAACCACCTGGTTAAATGTATGGTGTAAATTCAGTTGAAGTTTTCTAAAGATGCCAGCAAAATCTGAATTTGCTCAAGTGTTTGGCATTTTCCTACACTTTTTCATGTCTAGGTGCCCAGTGAATACCTAATATGGAACAAACAACTTAGTGCGCATAAAACCATTCTGGCATCCTCCACCCTTCTTATCTCCACCTGTATTTATCATTGGGCTAGTTTTATTATTTGGAATTAGAATTATTAGAGTGGAAATGTGACACATTGCAAAGCTAAGAGGCATGTCTCCCACCATATTTATTTACAGTTATGACTATGCGCTCCATAGATCTTCTTAGAAAATAAGCATGCAATTCAGTGTTGTACTTGGGAAGGAACAGGACCAAGGAAAGCTGGAATGAACAGCCTGGTGTATTCAGAAGAAAAGCAGGGAGCAACTTCACCAATTTCTGGTAAACGGCCTTTCTGGGGAATTCTGGGAGTTGAAGTCCACAAGTTGTAAAATTGCTAAGTTTGGAGATCCCCACTCTAAGGTGTGATGAGCACCTTACCCTAACACTTCTATTCCATGCAAAATGGTGGGAAGAGACTGAAAAAGATTGAAGAAGAGGGAGTGGACCAATGCCATCTGGCTTACAAGGGCTTTCCTACAGCTATGACATAGCATCATTCCCTGGCACATTGTCTAAGTCAATATTTGGAACTAGGGATTTGATTTTCTTTGCAACTTTGCATTACCAGTAAACAAGAAATGCAGACCTCAGCAAAATAGCCTGTTTAAAAAATAATAATAATAAAGCAAGCAAACCATGTAAGTTTGTTTGGGCCAACATTCAACTTTGCCCAACCTGAAGGGAATGATGTCTGGTTGGCAAAACCTTTGGAGCAAGCACCTGCAATCTAATTATGTGCTATTTTTTATTTGATATTTCTTTTTAAATTCCACAGAATGTTTATCTCACCTTACACATGACTATAGTTGCTACCCTTAGTAGCATTAGTCATTGTACTGACATCGGATAATAATAATTTCATTTCTGCTCTCATGGTTTAAAAGGCTAGAAAGTAGGAGAAGTAAATATTTCGGAAACCATTCCATGGTCCCTACTTCTAAGTGTATTTATACAACATTGCTCAAGAATCAAAACACTGACAGGAAATTTTGTGTATGTTATGTTATGTGTTATGTTTTATGTTATATTATTTAGATTTAGAAAATATAAATACAAATATACCACTTGGAAACACTTGCCAGAAAAAAAAAACATTTGGGAGGATACCTGTAGAACTGGAAGTGTTGTCCATCTGTCTCCTACGTTATCCATACAGAGGATCTAGAACTTAAATATATTTTGTCCATGATTTCCATGACTTGAAAGACAGAAAGAGAGTGTAGACAAGAAGCAAAGGGTAGAAACTCATTGAAGAGAAATCCAACCTGAAAGTTAGGAAGAATTTCCTGACAGTGAGAACAAGTAATCCATCGAATAACTTGCCTCACAGATTTGCAATGACTCCATTGTTGCAGGTTTTCAAAAAAATAGATTGGACAACCATTTGACCAGGATGGAATAAGGACTCCTTCCTTAGGCAGGAGGTTGGAATAGAAGATCTCCAAGATCCCTCTCAGTCCTAGGATTCTATGAGCTCAGAGAACCAGTAGGGATCTATGACTGCCATTTAACCTGATTATTTCAACCCTTCTCTGGTCATTCTATCCCAAACATCTATCTTCATCAGGAAACTCCCTTTCCTCCTGGTGTTTGCTCAGATAAGAGGAGAAAGATTATAAAAAGCCACTTCAACCATACTTGTTCCATCCCTCAGCTGTACCAGCCTGTCCATATCAGAGCTGGTATTCAGCAGGTTCTGACCAGTTCTGGAGAACCGGTAGCGGAAATTTTGAGTCATTCAGAGAACCAGCAAATCCCATCTCTGACTGGCCCTGCCCCCATCTATTCTCTGCCCCCCGAGTCCCAGCTGATCGGCTGGGTCTTCTTTGGTTGCCCTGCACAGGAGAATGGAGCTGGAAAGCAGGTTATTGAGGTGGGGAGGGAATGAGGATTTTGCAGTATCCTTCCCCTGCCACACCCACCAAGCCATGCCCACAGAATCAGTAGTAAACCATTTTGAATCTCACCACTGCCCAAATGTATATCTTCATCAGGAAGTTCCCTTTCCTCCTTTCCTTCTAGGGTTTACTAAGATAAGAAGAGAAAGATTATAAAAGGCCACTTCCACCATATCTGTTCCATCCCTCAGCTGTTCCAGTCTGCCATATCATTCTTTCAAAACACCCTTGGTATAAAACAATCAGTAGGTACTGGTGTCTCTCTATTAATGTTCGCCCACTCCACTGGTTGGAGAGGGAGTTGGGGGCGAGAATGAAGAAACAGGAGGCACAGCGTATTATGCAATTGGGGAGGGGGAAAAGCAAGCTGCACTAGATCCTGATGGAAGTCTGTTAAAATTAATTGGCAAAAGCTTTTAAAGCGTGCAGGACCCTGCACACTGCCTCCTCCATGATGCCAAAGGAAGAGGTCACTGCGAATCTGTAGATTTATGCAGAAGGCTGCCCCGTGATGGAAAATTGAGACAAAAGCGTTTGGATTTTATTATTCCATTTACTCTGACCCGGGGCCAGTGTGAGGTTTGGGGAGCCTGGTTTATGTATTCAGCTGGTTGCCACACTGACGGCCATTTGGAGATGCTTAGGCAAACGGAGGCCCCCTCCTCTTGCAGCTCACAGCTGTAACAACACCGTATCAAATATAGGTTAGAGCGAAAATGCAGACCCAGTGTCTCCAACAGGTGCTTTTTCAAGAGACCCTGCCCCTGAAAATACTGATCCAAACGACAAGGGGGGTTTTAAAAGTTATCCAGTGACTATTTGAAGACCAGGAGTGGGGTTTAGAAGCTTCCAACAAACGTGGAGTCTCAATAATGGAGAATATTTGTAGCTCAGGATTGAAATGAAAGGTCCTTGATGCTCCCTGAGCTGGGTGGTTCATTACCCAAACTAGGTAACATCATCAGTGCTAGAATAGAATAGAATAAAATTCTTTATTGGCCAAGCATGATTGGACACACAAGGGATTTGTTTTGGTGCAAATGCTCTCAGTGTACTTAAAAGAAAGGATACATTTGTCAAGAGTCAAGAATCATAAAGTACAATACTTAACAATAGTCATAGGGTACAATAAGAATAGAATAGAATAGAATTCTTTATTGGCCAAGTGTGGTTAGACACACAAGGAATTTGTCTTGATGCAAATGCTCTCAGTGTACATAAAAGAAAAAGAAATACATTTGTCAAGAGTCAAGAATCATCAGGTACAACACTTAACAATAGTCATAGGGTACAAAAAGCAATCAAATCATACTAGGAAACAGTCAATAAAAATCGTTAGGATACAAGCGACAAAGTTACAGTCATACAGTCACAGATGGGAGAGGATGGGTGATAAGGAGTGATGAGAAGTTTAATAGTAATAGTAGTGCAGACTTTGTAATAATTGAACAGTGTTGAGGGAATTATTTGTTTAGCAGAGTGATGGAAGGGAATTGCATTTACAGAGAGGAAGAAGCAGAGGAGGAGGGGGGGAGGAGAAGGACTGGAGGATCCTTGGTGCTCTCTGAGCTTGATTGTTTTCTTGCAGATGTTTCATTACCCAAACTAGGTAACATCATCAGTGTGGACATCAAGTTGGAGGAGCAGTAAAGCAGTTAGACATTTTAATCCCCGCTGGACCACTGAACAACCAAAGTGGTTTGACATATAGGTAGTCCTTGACTTACAACAGTTCATTTAGTTGCAGTGTCCTGGATCATGTGATCCCCTTTTGCGACCTTTGGATAAGCAAAGTCAACGGGGAAGCCAGATTCACTTAACAGCCAGGTTACTACTAATCATCTGCAGTGAGTCACTTAACAACTGTGGCAAAAAAAATTGTAAAATCTTTCCATTTATCTGTCTGTTTGTCTTTGTGTCTTTCTGTCTGTCTGTCTGTTCATCCGTCCATCCATCCATCCATCCATCCATCCATCCATCCATCCATCCATATCCATATCCATATCCATATCCATATCCATATCCATATCCATATCCATATCCATGTCTGTCTGTCTTTTTATCTATCTATCTATCTATCTATCTATCTATCTATCTATCTATCTATCTATCTATCTATCTATCTATCTATCTATCTATCTATCTATCTATCTATCTATCTATCCATCCATCCATCCATCCATCCATCCATCCATCCATCCATCCATCCAGGGGTGGGATTCTAAATTTTTAACAATTGGTTCTGTGGGTATGGCTTAGGTGGTGGGCATGGCTTGGAGGTCATGTGACTGGATGGACAGGGCTTGGTGGTCATATTATTGGCTGGATGTGGCCAACTCAACATCACTCACATCGAGGCACGCATCTCCTTGCTTGGCCTCTCATGACTGTGAAGATGCTGCAACAGTCATAAATGTGAAAAATGGTCATAAGTCACTTTTTCAATGCCATTGTAACTTTGAATAGTCACTGCACACAAGCAAAGTACCAGCAAAGGAGGGGAAAAAACTCCAGAGAAGTTCCTGAGACAGGAAGTCTAGTCCTGCCAAGAATGTAATAAGGGTTAACAGAGAGGCAGTTTCTGTAAGCAACACCAGAATGTTTCCTTCCTGCCTTCCTTACAGGATTAGGCCAGGAATTTCTTCTAACAACCAATTATCCGAACTGCTTAGAATGTTAGCAACTGGTTCTAGCGAATAGGTGCAAACTGGTAAAATCCCACCCCTGCATCCATCCCTATATCCATATCCATATCCATCTGTTTATCTGTCTGTCCGTCCATCCATCCATCCATCTATATCTATATCCATATCTGTCTGTCTTTCTACCTACCTACCTACCTACCATCCATCTATCTATCCATTATGTTATATTTATCACCTCCCTCTCATCTCTATCAACTCTCTTTCATCTTTATTAATAACTATCATCAATCCCACTCTATCAAGCAACCTACAGTTCTAAATCCACTTTCCTTTGGATATCTTGATAGCCTTCTATGGCCTGTCCAAGCATGCGAATACAGGTAGTCCTCGGCCTATGACCACAACTGAGCCCAAAAGTTAAACGAGACATTTGTCAAGTGAGTTTTGACCCATTTTATGACTTTTCTTGGTACAATTAAGGGAATCACTGCAGCTGTTAAGTTAGGAACCTGATTGTTATATGAATCTGGCTTCCCCATTGACTTTAGAACATAGGATATGATAAAGGGGCTTTTCTCAGGAGGCAACTGGACTTCCTTGTTTCTTCTTTGAAGATGTTTCACTTCTCATCCAAGAAACTTCTTCAGCTCTGATTGGATGGCAGAGAAAGGAAGGATTTATGCTCCTTGCAGACAGCTCATCATTTGCATCATTTTAGAGAGTCATTGAGGCCACTTGGAGGTTTGTCTGTGTCCTCAGGGTCACCTGAGTAGTGCAATTTTTCCTCTGGAAATTTGGCACCTTTGGGACAACCATGACCTGGATGACTGAGAATCTATAGGCTTATAGAAGATCACACTCTCACAAAAGGTGATCACATGACCTTGGGACACAACAAAAGTCATCAATATGATCCAGTTGCCATGCGTCCAAATTTTGATCACATGATCACGGGAATGTCACGAAGGTTGTAACTGTAAACAGCAGTCATTAGTAACATTTGTCAGTGCCATTGCAATCTTGAATGGTCATTATATGAACATTATATGCCATTGTAAATTGGCACACTTCCACCAAACCTGCCTCTTGTAAGGCTCGAGTGGCATTAAGGGCTGATGCTTGGCTTTTCCCTTCTGGGTTGTGGCTTTTCAGACTGTAAACCCGAAGGGAGGAGTAGTGTGGTTTTCATGGAACGGCCTTCCCCTCCAAGGAGCAGCAGATCAATTTCCATCGAACAGACATGGCCCTTTGAAAATGGGCATGCTAACAAGTGGAGTAGGTCCAAATGGGCTTGAATCAAAT
Organism: Bungarus multicinctus; assembly: GCA_023653725.1. Classification (NCBI taxonomy): domain Eukaryota; kingdom Metazoa; phylum Chordata; class Lepidosauria; order Squamata; family Elapidae; genus Bungarus; species Bungarus multicinctus. The sequence continues at coordinate 5,881,602 of CM042843.1, forward strand.
CAGGTTCTGCTAATTTAATTTGGCAGATTCAGTCCATCCGTTGATTCAATTTATCAAATTGATGTAATGCTCCAAATTGTTCCAAATCAATTCAGTGCAACAATATTCACACAAGCTGAATTTTAAGTGCTCTTCGGGGATTCCAAAAATTGTAGTTGGAGAGAGAGAGAGAGAGAACGATGTACCCTTTATCCTTGGTCTTCCATCTCTGACCTCTTTGTGTTCTTAGGGAAGTTCTGAAGAACAATTGCAATGGGGTTCATGCTTTCTTATCTTGCAGGATGCCAACTAAAATTGCAATGGGAGGAAAGAAATGCTGTCTTTTTGCACCAACTTGGCCCACCCTGCAGGACTGTTAGGAGGATAAAACGGCATTAATCCAAGTATGTAGCTCACAGCAATTTTTTTTAAAAAAGAAGAGACTCTAGATGTAATTAATTATGTTACACATTTTCTTTTCACATAGGTAAAAAGTAGATAGGTGATAGACAGATGGACACACAGATTGATAGAGATAGATGATAAATATATTGATAAACTGATAAATAAATAGATGATAGATGATTGCTAGACATCTGTCTGTCTATCTATCTATCTATCTATCTATCTATCTATCTATCTATCTATCTATCTATCTATCTATCTATCTATCTAAATATTATCTATTCATCACTGGAAGCTTTCAAGAAGAGATTGGTCAGCCATTTGTCAGAAATGGTGTAGGGCCTCCTGCTTGGGCAGGGTGATGGACTAGATGACCTACAAGGTCCCCTCCAAATCTGATAATCTGTTGTTAAAGATAGATAGATAGATAGATAGATAGATAGATAGATAGATAGATAGATAGATAGATAGATAGATAGATAGATGAATTGAGAGAGAGCGGGAGACAGAGAGAGACACACACAGAGAGATTTATTCCTCTATGAAAAGGAAATACTTTAAAATATTTTAGAATAATGTGATGTCAACTTTATACAATACAGCTCTATCTAGTTAAATGAGAGAAGACAACAGTTAAAAAAAATTAAGAACGGGAAGTATTTATGTTTTGGGAGAACAGCAAAAGAAACAAACAATGGAAACTAGTCCAGTTCTATTGTACAGATTAACATAGCAATGAAGGACAAACAGAGCTGTTATTTAGAGTGGATGCTATAAATCTGTAAGAATTTGCAAAAAAAGGAAGAAAAAGTTATTGCATTATCTGCTTTATCATCTTCCCTTTGAAAACAAGCAATGTGGCATTCTCTAGGAAACATACCATCAAAAGTACCAAAAGAAAGGAACATGGTTAAGCTAACTAGTGTCCATTCCTGCAAACAAAGAGAAAAGGGGCTGGAAGGGAAGGATATGTAAATTTCTTCCTCTTTCAATTCTCCCCCCCCCCCCCACTTTCCTAACAAAAAAAGAAAGAAAGGAAGCTCCCCCCGCCGCCTCTTATTTGAAAATAACCAGGCTGCTACTAGAGTAATGTTCTTACATATAAATTGAAATCCTTTTTGCTATTTACACTACTGATTTCTTCACTTTCTTTAATCTCCTCTTTCAAATTAATACACAATAACAGCAGATTCTTCTCTTGGCTGTCTTGCCGCTTGTTCATATTTACTCAAGTGTCTGGAGTGAAGATTGTACACATTCTTCTAATCCACCTGGCTGTGTTAGTTAAAAGCCCAGATAAAATCAGCTGCACTTAAAATCTTAACCTTTTAAGTCGGAAATATTTTTGAATGTCTGGGATCATGGCAACTGTCCAAAGGGGCGGGCGGGCGGGTGAGAGAAAGGGGCCCCTCAAACGTTTTTAGATTCGGGGCGATTTATTTTCACGCCGTGTCCCGGACAAGTGTGGACTCTTGTCATTTCTGTGAATCGGACACTGGATCAGACAAAATTGCCTATCATTGACAAAGGCTCTGGAGAGGTTTAATAAATCTGTTCCAGTCCAAGATTTTATCATGTGCCATTGTCTGAAATACCACAATGTTTGAATGAAGCATTTCACTGATCTCAGTGATGGGATTCAGCCGGTTCTCACCACTTCGGGAGATCCGGTTGTTAACTTTCTGAGCTGTTCAGTGAACTGATTGATGGAAGAAATCATTAGTTTAGTTTAGTTTACTTTATTGTCATTGTACCTTGTATAATGAAATTAAATACATCTTCAGTATACATAATGACTGAAAATAAACACAAACACACATCCTTCACATTCTATACAATGAATTGAAAACTCCCGATATTGCATTAATATTGCACTATACAGTAGAATACAATAGTTACTGCCCTGGGATAGAGGCTGTTTTTCAGCCTATTTGTCCTTATTTTTATTGTCCTGTACCATCTGCCAGATGGTAATAGTTAAAAAAACAAACAAACCAGGGTTTCCAGGATGAGATGGATCTTTGAGAATGTTTTGAACTTTCTTAAGGCAGTGGGAGCTATAAAGCTCTTCCAAAGAGGGGAGAAGGCAACCCATGATCTTCTGGGCAATGACATTAACCCTCTGGAGTGCTTTCCTATCTGCCACTGTGCAATTGTCAAACCATACACAGGTGCAGTTAGTTAAGATACTCTCTACAGTGCAGCAGTAGAAGATCATCAGTAGTTTTTCATTCAGTTGTTGTAGGGCAGAGAACCAATTATTAAATTATTTGAATCCCACCAGTGGGGAAACTATACCAGTTTAATCCCAGATTATTCTTTTGGTCCTGACGGTTGGCTCAGTGGAAGGTTTGACTGGGCTGCAGTGATCTTAGGTCCATATTGATACAATGGAAAGAGTGCAAAAAGAGCAATAAAGATGATTAGGGGGCTGGATGCTGAAACATGAGGAATGGTTCGATGAAGAATGGTTGCAGGAATTGAGTTTGTCTAGTTTCATGAAATGAAGGACTAGCGGTGACATGAGAGCAGCGTTCCAATGTTTGAGGGGCTGCCACAAAGAAGAGGGGCTCAACCCATTCTCTAAAGCAACTGGAGTGCAGGACAAGAAGCAATAGATGGAAACTAAGCAAGGAGAGAACCAACCTAGAGCTAAGGAGAAATTTCCTAAAGGTGAGAACAATTAAACAGTGGAACAGCTTTGCCTCCAGAAGTTGTAGTTGCTCCATCACTGGAGGTTTTTAAGAAGAGACTGGACAGCCATTTGTCTGAGTTTCCTGCTTGAGTAGGGGCTTGGACTGGATGACCTCCAAGGTCCCTTCCAATTCTGTTATTCTGTTCTGTTCAATAAAGTAAATTACTATAGATCGTGGAATCTTTTTCCTCTCTCATGGCGTGTTAACCTTTTTTGTGCATCACCCAGAAAGCTTTTTGCAACATTCCAATTCTGATCTCCAAGAAATTTTGTCTAGTTTCTTTTTGGAGACCACTGACCCACCACTGCTGGCTATAAGCTACAGGTAGTCCTCAACTTACCAACAGTTTATTTAGTAATTGTTCGAAGTTATAATGGCACCAAAAAAAAAAGAGAGAGAGAGAGAGAGAGATTTATGGCTGTTTTTCACGGTTGTAATGCTGTTGCAGCATCCCCACAGTCACATGATCAAAATTCAGATGCCTGACAACTGATTGATATTTATGACGGTTGCAGAGTTTTGAGGTCACGTGAATAGCTTTTACGATCTTCTGACAAGCAAAGTCAGCACCAAAAGCAAGATCAGAAATAACAGGTGGAAGTTCTTCAAAGAGCGAAGCAACCTAGAATTAAGGAGAAACTTCCCGACAGTGAGGACAATTAACTAGTGGAACAGCTTTGCCTTCAGAAGTTGTAGATGCTCTTAAAAGTAAACAGTTGAGGTTGGAGTGTGTTTATCTTGTACTGTACTAAGAAGAGTTGGAAGGCAAGGCCCCTTTTTCTTTCTTTTCCTCTTTCCCTTTGTATCTCACCCCCCCTTTTCCCCGCTCCCTTTCCCTCCTTTAATTTCCTATTTTTCCCTTCTTTGTATTTTACCTAATAAAAATAAAAAATATATAATAAATCTATACATATAAAAGCGAAATACCACTCATGCATCATCACAAAATCTCCAGAAACTTGAAATTTGGCACGTATGTTCCTCTTGGCTTCTAGGGGCTCACTAAGTAAGGATTTTTCGAAATGACCATCAGAGCATTTAGAGTATTTTGTTTATTATTATTATTATTATTATTATTATTATTATTATAACAACATACTCTGATGCTAAGGAGTTCTACTGCCCCTCCCCACCTGAAAAGAAATCTGTTCCAAATGCAAAATATAAGCAGAGGAGAGGAATTTCAGTTTTACTTTCACAGCACCAAGCAGCTTTAGTACAGTTGAGCTAAGCCATGCCCAGGCACCTTGCTGTCTCCTTCTTGCTCATACAGCAAATACTCTTTCAGTTTCCAAACAGCCCTCAACTCTCTCACACACTGACAGGACACTAGCCAGATGAATACAGATGGATGCTGGTAGGCAAAGGTACAATTTTCCCTCTTATTTTCCTTCCCAAAAACTAAGCCCGACCACATAGTTTCATAGCGAAGCACAGGTATCCAGCTAGTAAATAATAATAAAAAAGAAGTTCTGGATGCTCCATCACTGGAGGTTTTTAAGAAGAGGTGGGGCAGCATTTGTCTGGAATAGCATAGGTTCTCCTGCTTGAGCAAGGGGATGGACTAGAAGATCTCCAGGGTCCCTTCCAACTCTGATATTCTATGTTCTAAAGTCAATGGGGAAGCCAGATTCACTTAACACCTGTATTATTTGCAAGCGCAGTCCTTCACTTCACAACTGTGGCAAGGAAGGTTCGTAAAATGGGACAAAATTCACTTAACATCCTCAATTAGAAACAGCATGGTCAGGATCAATCGTGGTCGTAAGTCGAAGTCTACCTGTAGATGTTACTGTTCCAAGCATGATGCTTTCACACAGATTATGGGAATGTTTCCATCACATCATTTAACAGATAACAGATAATATGAATTGGAAGGGATCTTATAGGTCATCCAATCCAACCCCCCACCCAAGCAGGAGACCGTACACCATTTCAGTCCAATGGCAGTCCAATCTCTTCTTGAAAGTCTCAAGTAATGACACTCCCACAATTTCCGAAGGCAAAAGCTGTTCCATGGGTTAATTGTTCTCACTGTCAGAAAATTCCTCCTTATTTCTAGGTTAAATCTCTCCTTGTTCAGTTTCCATCCATTATTCCTTGTCTGGCCTTCAGGTGCCTTGGAAAATAGCTTGACCCCCTCCTCTCTGTGGCAGCCCCTCAAATAATGGAAGATGCTCTCCTGTCTCCCCTGGTCCTTCTCTTCACTAGACTGGCCATACCCAGTTCCTGCAACCGTTCATCATATGTTTTAGCCTCCAGTCCCCTCATCATCCTGGTTGCTCTTCTCTGCCCTCTTTCTAGAGTCTCAACATCTTTTTTATAACGTGGTGAACAAATGTAGGATGTTTGAGGATTGTTTGAAGAGGTAGACTAGTCAGGAAAAGAGATGTTTGGGGGTGCATCATTTCTCTCTGCACGTCTCTTTTTGCGTGACTTTCTTCTCTCAATCTCACTTCAACAAGAGTCCTTACAGAAGCCAGCATAATGGTGGCATTGTTGGGGTTGGGAGTTAATTTCCACCATCACAAGCTGCCCCTGCATCCCCTGTCATTGCAATTTGTCACCCTGTTTGTGTCTGCTATATCTTGCTGAAGTCGGCGTTTCCCCTCCCCTCCCTTAGTTGCATAATCTCCTTGCATGGAGTGGAACAGCCTGGGAAGTAATAAAGAGAGATAAAATGTAGAAGTGGGAAAGAAGAGCTGATCCAAAGGAGCAGAAAACTCTCAACTAGGTTCACTCTGTAGATTTATACACATACAAAAAATAAAAGGAAGTAAGAACATAAGGAAATGAATTTTGGGTCCAAATGTTCCCTTCACGTCTTCTTTTTCCCTCCCTTCTTTCCTTTCCTTTTCCTTCCCTTCCTCTCTTTCCTTCCCTCCCTCCCTCCTTCCTCCCTCCTTCCTTCCTTCCTCTCTCCCTCCCTTTCTCTCCCCCTCTTTTTCTTTTACACCTTCAATTTCCTTCCTTGTTCCTGCCCCTTCTCTCTCTGTAGATTTATACACATTCAAAAAATAAAAGGAAGTAAGAGCATAAGGAAATGAATTTTGGGTCCAAATGTTTCCTTCATTTCTTCTTTTTCCCTCCCTTCTTTCCTTTCCTTTTTCTTTCCTTTCCTTTCCTTCCTCTCTTTCCCTCCCTCCCTCCCTCCTTCCTTCCTCTCTCCCTCCCTCTCTCCCCCCTCTTTTTCTTTTACACCTTCATTTTCCTTCCTTCTTCCCTCCCTCCCTCCTCTCTTTTTCATACCATCTTTCAATTTCCTTCCTTCCTTTCTCCCTCCCATCCCCTTCCTCTTCCTCTCCCTTCCTCACTCTTCCCCTTTTCTTTTTTGATTGCCTGCCATTTATTGAGGCTACAGACATCCACACCAGTTGCTAGAAGTTGTAACTCTAGTCTCCTCACTGTTGGACCACCTATTGGATTAAGGCTGAGTTATGTCACTTTGTCCCAGCAGGGTAGTGGACCCTTCCAAAGGGACATCAAAAGGAAGTGAGGGGAAAGGAAGAGACAAGCTAGCGTGGATTAAAGAGAAGAGTTGACCTTAAATCTTGACCCAATCCTGCACTAATTGATGGATTTTCAAGTTGGGAAAATTCTTCATTAATGCTCACCAAAGTTCAAGAGACTTTCTCTCCCTTGTTCATACCTCTCCTCTCATTTTGGGCCGTCGATTGCCAAAGCTGACAGCTTATAAAATAAAACAGTTTTGTTTTTAGTGGAAGTGCCATCAATCTTTTTTTCTTCTGAGCCCAGGGTAGGTGGGAAGGAAGATGCTGGTCGGTTAAAGTTATGGTGCGAATGCCTCAGGCACTCCAGGAAGATCATTTATTTCACTAATGAAAGGAAAGAGAACAGCAGAAAAGCATGTGGAGGATTCTTCCCTGGGAAGAAATGAAAGCAAAAATTTCCCCGCTTACTCGAAAAGTTAATTCAGCTTATATGAAACATGCCCTTAAATAAATAGAACCAGAAGATGCTGTGTAAAGAGATACCCAAATCTTGTCCAGGATTGTTGTTTTTCAACCCTGAGGCTACTTTATTTTATTTTCATATTCTGGATAAACCTAACCCCTTGTACTACCGTCCAATGTCTTTATTCTTGACTGGATAGAAGCAATTTAGTTTTGGTCAATGAATTTCCACTGAAAATGAACAGTTCTCAGGGATATGAAATGAGGCGTCCATCAAAACCTGCAATGGGCTGTGAGAGTAACCTTGGGAGACCAGAAGAAGAGACCAACCTGGACAATGATGTAATAAATGAAATCTGAACCCAGAGGAGGAACAGAGAAGGAGCAAGCAACCCAGAAAGAACCTTTCCTGGTCTTCTGGAATATAAAAGCAAAGGACAGTAGAAGCAGTTTCAGGCTTGTGAGGTTTTGTTATTGTACCTTGCAATAAAAATTTGGATAACCACAGCAGTGAGAATTGCACTCGCTCGATCTTGGAAATTGGCTACTATACTGACAGATTATTTAGTAATCCCAAAATTTTTTGATTGTGCAGAAATGGACAAACTCACTATAGAATTAAACAATAAGGAAGACTCGGAATGTTACTCAATTTGGGATAATTGGTATCAATGGATAGATAGTAGGAATATGAAATGTATAGATCAGAGTAAGACATAAATATGTATATGTATACAATTAATTAGAAATGTACGGAAATGTATGAAATGTATGAATATAACTAAGATTTTTTAGTGCTGACAAAGAAGATGGAGAATTGTACAAAATTATTGTTTAGATCTATTTCAATTTTAATGTTTCAAACCTCAATAAAGGTTTAAAATTAAAAAAAAAAAAGATAGTCCTTAACTTACGATTACAATTGGGGCCAGAATTTCTATGGCTAAGCAAGAGAGTTTTTAAGCAAGTCATGTCTGATTTCATGATCTGTTTTGCTATAGCGGTTTAATGTGAATTTTGATCCCATGACTGATGACGCTGTGATGGTCATCGGTGCAAGGACCAGTAGTAAGTCATCTTTTCAATGCTACTGTGACTTGGAGCAGTTGCTAAATGAAGGGTTGTTAGCCAAAGACTACCTGTAGTATTACTACTTATGGATTTGGGTTTGCTGCTGCCCGTGCTACTTTGAAGGGTTGAGAACATCAAAGTATCTCCCTACTCCAGGTTTCTTGGTCACTGGTGTAGCTTATGAGGAAGTCATGGACATCATGACATCATCACCAACCAAATTCTCAACCATAACTAGTCCAAATTTTATCCTTTTCACAATGTCAAGGTGCCTATGATATCACTTGCCTTTCACCTTGGGAAAATAACAGAATAAAAGAGTTGAAGGGATGTTGGAGGTCTTCTAATCCAACTCCATGCTCCAGCAGGAAACTCTATACCACTTCAGACAAATGGTTGTCCAATCTCTTCTTGAAAACCTCCAGTGATGGAGCACCCACAACTTCTGGAGGCAAGTCATTCCATTGATTAATTGTTATCACTGCTAGGAAATTTCTCCTTGGTTCTAGATTGTTTCTCTCGTTGATTAGTTTCCAACCATTGCTTCTTGTCCTTTTTTCAGGTGCTTTGAAGAATAGCTTGACTCCTTCTTCTTTGTGGCAACCCCTTGTATACTGGAACACTCCTATCATGTCATCCCTAGTCCTTCTTGATAGTGCATCACTTCAGCTGAACATCCAGATGCCAGCCCTGTTCTGTAAAAAAATAACAGAATAACAGAATTGGAAGGGGCTTTTAAGGTCTTCTAGTCCAACCCCTTGCTCAAGCCTTATACCATTCCAGACAAACGCTTGTCCAGTTTCTTCTTGAAAACCTCCAGGGATCTCAGGATCTCAAACCCAAGTGAAACTAAGCATCTTCTTCTTGTGTTTCCCAGAGTTTCTTCAAGAGTAGGCCTCATTCTTTAAGGACTTAATGTAGGGTGTTGACATCCAAAGCTGGTAGAGTTAGGAGAAGGCAGAGGAGGGAGGGAAGGAAGGAAGGGGAAGACTAGAAGACTTGAATGTAGCTGATTCCCCCAAGTGCAACAGCTGTTCTCCATCGCTGAGGAGCAGGGATCAAGGCTGAAAATATGAGATAGGCAAACGTTGGTTTAAACTTTCTTCTCCCTTTGATTGTCCTTGGACATCTGCCCTGCCATCTCCTGTCAAGAATGCTTTGCCAGCTGGGAGCTCAGAATAACCCCCGGCTCACGCCCCAAGATCTTAATACTTTAAGCCAACGCGTCGCCACTGTGTGCTTCCCGACTGAAGCGGAATCGGATAATACCTTTTTGAGCAGCTCCGCCAAAAGTTTGATGGCTGGGTGTGCGGTTTTCTTGGGCTCACGTGCTAATTGGCTTTAATTTGTTGGCCAATTGCATTTTTCACGTGTCTGGAAAAGGGAGCCTTAGACAAAAGGGAAAGCCCTGTGCTCAGAGAAGCGTGGGAGACAGACAGACAGACACACTCACACACCCACTTACACACATGCAGAGACAGATCGTTCTATTCCATTCCTTAACACCCTTCCTTATCCGAATGGGATAAAATCTTCAGGCCAAAGCGGAAGCAACGCATTAAAGGTTTTCTCAAGATCAGCACTCGTCTTTTAGAAGTTGAGATGCACCCCTCAAAGCTGTTTATTTCCAAACAGGCGGCTGGGCGATCTTCCTTTGTTGCTGGACGAGCTGCGGAAAGTGTGCTTGCTAAGGAATAGAATGGGAACATCAAAATTAGGAGCCATGGCATGAGAGGAACATTCTTTTGCCTCTTATTGGAGAGGTAAAAACACTTCTGGACTTCATCACTGGGGAAAGAGGCAAGGATATCTGACCCAGATCTATATATTTCTTTAGAAAATGGCTTGAAATAATGCAATTTGGGGGGAAGCATTTCCCCTGGGTACTGCACTGTCTTTGTACAGAAGGTGTACACCATCTTTCTCCCCTCCCTCCCTTTCCCTTCTACTCCCTCCCTCCCTCCCTCCTCCCTTCCTCCCTCCCTCCCATCTCCCTCCCTCCCTTCCTCTCATCTCCCTTTCTTCCTTCCTTCCTTCCCTTCCCTCCCCAATCCCTTCCCTTCTTCTCTTTTCCTTCTTCTGTCTCCTTCTCTCCCTTCCACTCTTTTCTTTCCCTACTCTTTCTCTTCTCCTTCCTTCTTTCCTCCCTCCCTCCCTTCATTCTTTTCTCTTTCCTTCTCTCCCTCCCTTTACCTCCCTCCCTCTCTTCATTCCTCTTTCCTTCCCTCCCTCCTTCCCTTTGCTTCCCTCTCTCCCTCCTTTTCTTCCCTCCCTCCCTCCCTCCCTGCCTCCCTCCCTCCCTGCCTCCCTCCCTTCCTTCCTTCCTTCCTTCCTTCCTTCCTTCCTTCCTTCCTTCCTTCCTTCCTTCCCCTCCCTCTTTCTTTCTGCTGCCCGCCTGCTGGCTTTCCAGCCTTCTAGACTCTTGGTATGTTTTGTAAGAACTTGAAAATACCCAAACATATCATTGGAATTCAAAGATGTTCAGAGGAGATTCTTAAAAACCAGAAGGAAGGAAGTGAAACTAATCCCATGCCAGTTTTTTCCTCCTGGAAATGTGGCTTCTGTTTGTCTACTTAATTTCTGCTTGAGGTTCTCCTGATGGTGTCTTTGAGCTTATTTGGGACTTGTCTGTGTGATGATCAGAGGAATTCTGCCCTCTTCATTGTTTCCTCTGATGCAACTTTTTAGTCTTTTGAAACCAGACTGCTGACATATTCCTCTCTGAAAAAGACCCCTGGGAAGAATGTACTTATAATGTCTTTGCTTGGATATCCTTTTTTAAAAAATGTGGAAAGCAAAAGATCCTGTAGCCCAGTGGAGAAATGATTGTGCAGTGAAAAAGAAGACAATTTGCACATTCCTCTTGGCTATTTTATAAGTAAGGTAAGCCACTTTCACTCCCTTGTGCACCTCATCCCCCAACTTCTTCCTCCTTTGCAATAAAAAAGCTGGAACCATTTTTTCCCATCGAATTACATATCCCAAATATTAGAATAAATAAAACACTCTATGATGCATTATATAGAACATTGTATATAAAATATAGGATAGAATAGAATAGAATAGAATAGAATACTTTATTGGCCAAGTGTGATATAGGATGCATACCTACTAATTAAAAAGACAAAGCAAGTTTGGTTTTGATAAATCCTACACATATTGACACTTATGTTCTTCCCACTCCTTCTCTACACCTTCATGCTATACTCTAAAAAGCCCCATTGCTAAACTGATCAAAACCAATGGGCCCATGAATTTGATGGATAAGTACATCCTGATTTTTGCGCTTGTTGGAAATAAGTAGATCAAGCACAGGAGTAAATCAAGTAATACAGAATACTGAAAACAGAGTTTGAAGGGACCCTAGAGGTCTTCTAGTCCAACCCCTGGCTCGAGCAGGAGACCCTGTACCATTCTGGGAAAATGGCTATCCAATCTCTTCTTGAAAATGTCAAGTGATGAGGGCACCCAACAACATCTGGAGGGAAGATGTTTCACTGGTTAATTATTTTCACTGTCAGGAAATTTCTCCTTTGTTCTAGGTTGGATCCCTCTGTAATGATTTCCCATTTGTTATTTCTTGTCCTGCCCTCAGATACTTTTGATAATAGTTTGCACCTTTTCTTTGTGACTTCATTTCAAATTGAAAGATTACTATCATGTCACCTCCGGTCTTTCTCTTCATCAGACTAGATATATCAAATTCCTGCAACCATTCTTCAAATGTTGAAGCCTCCAGTCCTCTAATCATCTTTATTGCTCTTCTCTGCACTCTTTCTAGAGTCTCAACATCTTTTTTTGTATCATGGTGACCAAAACTGGACACAGTATTCCAAGTATGATCTTACCAGTATTATCAGCAATATCACTGCCAATCCTGTTTTTCTCTTTAGTTAGTTCCCTTCACTGGTCAGGACAAGATTACCATCAGAAGATTTTATCTTCTCCCTCTTCTCTTTGAAGTAGCGGAAGACTGCTATCATGTCACCCCTCGTCCTTTTCTTCATTAATCTACTCTAGACATACCCAGAAGTCAGCTCAAAACTCAAGATAATTGTCTTCAGAGAATGGTTTCTTTTTTGGGCGACCTTTCCCAGAGACAATTTGCCTAGTCACAAACTGGCAACCATATTCTCTTTGTTTCAAGTTTGTTTGCACTTAAGCAGGGACAAAATGGTGGAGTCTGCTTTTTATCACTTCCTCCAAACTTCAGTTTGCACTCTATCAGGATAACAGAATAACAGAGTTGGACGGGACCATAGAAGTATTCCTTCTTTTCATTAGTTTAGACATACCCAATTCCTACAACCATTATTCATATGATTTAGCCCCAATCATCTTTTTTGCTCTTCTCTGCACTTCTTCCAAAGTCTCAACATCTTTTTTTGTTCAAGTCAAGATTTTGATCAAATCACTTTCTATCTGGTTTCAATCAGAATAGAGTTGGAAGAGCAACCTTGGAGGTTTTCTAGTCCAACCCCTTGCTCAAGCAGGAGACCCTATACAATTTCAGATAGGTGGTTGTCCAGTCTTTTCTTAAAATCCTCCATTCATGAAGCATTTTCCAAGGACTAATTTCGCAAGCCTCTTCTTTATGGAGATTTAGTTCCTTTTCTGTCACTTGACCAAACCAGCTGTGCCTGGGCATCAAATCAAAACAAAACCAATTCTTGCTTTTAATTCTCCCAGCTGGTCTTTCTTCAACTGAGTCTTAAGGTTGGAGCAAGACAGGAAAAACCTTGAATTGTAAGCTTGGGTACATCTGTGAAAACCAGCTGTGCAAAGCATGGAGGGGTCTCCTTTTTGAGCTTTGGGCAGCTGGCTGGTTCAGAGAAGGCCGGGGATGATCCCTGCCTGTTCCTCCTACATTTTCTCCTGTCTTCTCCCTCTTTATCAGGAAGCTAATGGACTATTTCAAGCTCATCACGAGCTTAGCAGGGGGAAAAATGGGCAGAATTGAGTTGAAAGCAAAGCCCCATTTGTTAGAATTTGCAGCTCGGTTGAGCACTTCAGTGTGTGGGCTGATGGTGCAGACCACGAGTGACTGAGAGTAATGCCAGCAAATATCATGGTGACCCATCCAAGATTTTTGTGCAGTGGTGTGCCCGCTGTTAATTCCCACAACATATTAACACGCACAGAGAAAGTAGGATGCACACAGCGGGAGAAAATCCTCACTTGTCTGAAAATCCATTCTGGAGATTTTAGACACTGAATGCATTTAAAATTTTTTTTGGGATTTCCATCCCTTATTAATAAACAGAGTGGTTATTTCTTTCTTTTTTTAACGATCCCATAATTCCTTGCGGGTTGGAGTGTGGGCAGCTGAATGGAGCTAGCAGAGTGTTTACTGGCCAGATGCCCTTCCTGTCACCAATGCAGAGTTTATTCAGCAGATAGATTCTCATACTCTCAGAACGGTTATTTATTTCTGAAAGCAATCTGGCAGCATTTATGGGGTGTGCATTGTTTGTGGAATTATTCCAATAGACATGTGAATTATATACATTAAGACTTAAATATTTATTCAATGGACTTTGACGTGCAAGTAGTAGAACATTTTGACCAGAGCAAAGCAAACAACAACAACAATGTAGTAATAAAAGGATCAGATGCAACAACTTTATCACTTTGCATCAGGCACTTATAGATAAGAGGAACTCCTATAATGTTTTATTTTATTGTTTGAAGTTTTGGATAATTTCCACTGCTTTTGATGAATTAAACTTTCTAGATTTTTAAAAATCCAAGAAGTAATTTAAATGTAGAAGATTCCAGAGGTCCCAATAATATACATGTCCATTTCTGATCACTGCATCCAGTTTTAGTCACAAAAAATGATGTTGAGATTTTAGGAGGGCAAAAAAGTGCAACAAAGATGATAAGGGTTCTGGAAGCTAAAGCATATGATGAAGAGTTGCAGAAACTGGATATGTCTATTCTAACAAAAAGGACTTGGGTTGACATGGAAGCGATCTTCCAATAACTGAGGGGCTGTCACAGAGAATAGGGGTTCAGCCTATTCTCCAAAACAGTTGAAGGCAAAACAAGAAGCAACATATGGAAGATTATCAAGGAGAGAAGCAATCTAGAACTCAGGAGAAATTTTCTATCAGTGAGAATAATTAACCAGTCAAACGGCTTGCCTCTAGAAAATGTGGGTGCTCCATTGCTTGAGTTTTCAAGAGGAGACTTGTCCAGAATGCTATAGGGTCTTCTACATGAGCATGAGGATGGACCTCCAAAGTATCTTCCAATCTATACTGTATTCTGTATACAATAGTGCATACTGTATGTAATTACCTTCCAATCATCAAGGATCAAAATATATAGTGTGATGGAAAGATCCTATTGGATTTTAATGAAATTGGTTTGTTTCAAAGATCCAATTCTAAAGGGTGTGCACTGGGCAGAAATCACATGTTTTTTTTTATCCTAAGTTTGGCTTTAAAGGGCTGCTTTTATCAAGGCCAAAGTTCAAGTCAAAACTTTATCATCCTAATAATTATATAAACTGGAGGAAGGAAGAGCTGGGGAGAAAAGTGAAAGAGAGAGAGGGAGAAAGAGATGAGTTTCTTCTTTTTTTAAAAAAAATGTGAAACAGGTTGTGCTGTGAAAGTTAGTTATTAATGAATTTTGTTGTGCATATGGTAATTACTTATCCCATTCAACTCCACTCCTATAACTATCTTGTTTAATATTTAACTAATTTTAATTATCATGAATTAATTTGAGTTAATTGAATTAAACTTAGAATTTTAATTTTACAATTAAAATTATAATTAAAATTAAATAATTGCAATCAAAAGCCATTTTGGTGGAGTAGGTAGATAAAATGCTGCCCTAGAAACCAGGAGGCTGTGAGTTCTAGTCCTGTCTTAGGCATGAAAGCTAGCTGGGTGATTTGGGGCTGGTCATTCACTCTCAGTAGAAACCCACCTCATAGGGGTGTGATGAGGAAAATAGGAGGTGAAAAAAGTACTATATATGTTCTCCATCTTGAGTTACTAAGTAGTAAAGATGGGATGTTTTGAAAAATATCTATCTATCTATCTATCTATCTATCTATCTATCTATCATCTGTCTATCAATCTATCTATCCATCTATCCATCTATCTATCTGTCTGTCCATCCGTCCATCCACCCACCCACCCACCCACCCACCCATCCATCCATCCATCCATCCATCCATCCATCCATCCATCCATCCATCCATCCATCCATCCATCCATCCATCTATCTATCTATCTATCTATCTATCTATCTATCTATCTATCTATCTATCTATATCTCATCTATCTTTATCTATCTCTATCTATCTATCTATCTATCTATCTATCTATCTATCTATCTATCTATCATCCATCTATTTATCATCTGTCTGTCTATCATTATCTGTTTGTCTATATATTAACTATCATCTATCATCTTTCTATCTATTTAACATCTATCTATATCTATCTATTTATCTATCTATCTATCTATCATCAATCTAACATCTATCTATCCATCCATCCATCCATCCATCCATCCATATCCATATCCACCCACCCCTCCCTCCCTCCCTCCCTCCATCTGTCTATCTATCATCTATTTATCACTTGTCTGTCTATCATCTATCTGTCTATCTATCTATCAATTATCATCTATCATCTTTCTATCTATCTATTTAACCTATCTATCTATCTATCTATCTATCTATCTATCTATCTATCTATCTATCTATCTATCTATCTATCTATCCTTCTATCATCTTTCCAATCTCATCTTTTTGATGCCTCTTCCCCTTGCATATCTTAATGTTAGTTCTGCCAGAGAATATTTGCATGTGTTCCATCAGTTGACACTTCTAAAATACTTTTTATATTGGCTGCTGTTGTCAACTATGGCAAACCACTTGAACAGCATTGTTTTTGGCACTTGCCTGCCTGTCTCTCGCAGTTGTGAGTCATGCCTCTCTACTTCACAAGCACCTGCTTTCCCCTTGGATCAGATTGCAGCTGCTTGTGCAAATTTTACCAACTCAACTTCACGGATCCAGCAGTCACAGAACGAAGGTTAAAGCATGGCAGGGAATTTAATCTTTGCTCCCTGTTTAGCCATACTGCTGTGGGTGTCAAGAAACAGCACTAAGTCTTAACTGGTGGTCTCCCATTAATTAATCAGTTAATTAATTAATTAAACCCACTAATTGGATCCAATCCCGCTGAGCATTTTTCAAGATCAGCCAAATATACTGTAAATGCGAACTCTCTTTTGAAAAGAACTTGTCTTCTAACATTTCATGGGTCTGACTTTTTTTTTTCTGGCCAAAATATGATGCTAATTTGTTATTGCTTTTCTCCAGGATGTTTTTCTGACTTCCTGGTTTAACTTACAGTCTGGGATTTCTCGATGTTTTTACTTACAAACGACAATTGTAATTCAGTATTAATCAAACACAAGGGACACGGTGACTCAGTGGCTAAGATGATGAGCTTGTCGATCAGGAAGGTCAGCAGTTTGGCGGTTCAAATCCCTAGCGCGGCGTAATGGATTGAGCTCCCGTTATTTGTCCCAGCGTCTGTCAACCTAGCAGTTCGAAAGCATGTAAAAAATGCAAGTAGAAAAATAGGGACCACTTTGGTGGGAAGGTAACAGCCTTCTGTGTGCCTTCGGCATTTAGTCATGCTGGCCACATGACCATGGAGACGTCTTCGGACAGCGCTGGCTCTTCAGCTTTGTAATGGAGATGAACAGCGCTCCCTAGAGCCCAAAATGACTAGCACGTATATGTGAGGGGAACCTTTACCTTTACCCATTAATCAAACTCAACATTGTTTATCAGTCAAAATTGGACTTACTTTTGTGAAATCTATATTACAAAAGGAGTATCAGCAAAAACTTTGTATCTATTACAAAAAGATGAGTAATTACTATGCAATTAATCATTCATACATTAGAAGAGGATATTTGTAGCTCAGTTTTGAACAATGGGCTCCCTTGTCCTCTCTGAAGTTGTTTTCTTTCAGAGGTTTCATTGTGCATTGATGACGTTACCTAACTGGGTAATGAAATGTCTTCAAGAAAACAACCAGAGAACACCAGAGACCCCAAATATTCACACATTGCTCAGAATTGCAGTTGGCAACTTCTTATGGATTGGAGTCCACTGCTCAATAATATGATGGCATATATATACATCTCAAAATTTAATGTGCAGAACCTTTGACTCCTTATTCAGTTCTCTGTAATTATGTGCTAGGGATCTTGTTAATCCTATGAACATTTGATGGTTTATATATTCCTAGACTTCTCTGTGGCAGCCCCTTAGATATTAGAAGGCTGCTATCATATCACCCCTTTAGTCCATCTTTTCATTAAATGAGACACACCCAATTCCTGCAACCATTGTTCATATGTTTTAACTGCCAGTCCCCTAAATATCAGTAAATCAATAAGAGATACATAAATATAAACAAATAAGAAATACAACTTCAGCCATTTTCACCCAGTAGCTTCTTTCCTCTCTGCTGTTCTATTACCAATCTTGTCCTGATAGGATATTGCAGAAACTGTGACTTTGCCATAAACAGATTTTACAACATCAGAGTCAAATTTTACTACATCATTACTACATCATTAGGGAATGTTCCACGGAGCCATCCAATTCATGGTCCTTCTTGGAGTTCGGCTTACACTATCAAAGTGCAAGCATGTTATCACACTTCCCCAATAAAAAGGCTTTACAGTGTCTCTGCACACATTAAGAACAAGACAAATACACTGTCATTTATTTTTGTGTTTCCTTTGGTTTTATTAGAGAACAAATAACAAACTTCATGCTAATGAGGTCATATTTTTCATTATCCCAATGGTTGCAAACTCTGGTAGAGCTAGATACTTCTCTGAGAAATAGAGGAAGATACATATAGCCCTGGAAATACAACTGGAAGAATCCCAACTAAATCCTGTTCTGTGTGGATGAATATATATGTATATATGTATGTAAGTATGTATGTACCTTGTTTCCCTGAAAATATGACCTACCCTGAAAGGAAGTCCCAGCTTGATTTTTACATGTGTGCCAAATATAAGCCCTATCCCTCAAATAAGCCCTAGTTAAGATTGCACCCACTCCAGGGTGCACAGGTAAAAATTAAGCTAGGATGGGGATGTGGGAGGGTGGAGCTGCCCTACTACTACTCTCTTTGGACAGCTGTAGCCAGGCCTCACACACCCCAACACCTGCCTCACCGGCCCATTTCTTCTCCAGTTGGCAAGGCTGGCAAGGCTTTCCTGAAGGCCTCTGTAGCTGACAACAAACCTCTGGATCGATCCGGAACTCTGTTATTGGTTGCAGAGGCATTCAGGAAAGCCTGCCAGCTACAGAAGAAGTTCCTGAAGGCCTCTGACAGTGAAAAGGAGGCCAGAAGGGACACACGCAAGTTAGGTTAGTCAGTGGATGACATCCCCTGAAAATAAGACCTGGTGCCTATTTTGGTGGCAAAAAATATATAAGATAGGGTCTTATTTTCAGGGAAATATGGTATGTTTGTTTGTTTATGTTTATTTAAACTTCTATACTGCCCCCTCTCCCAGAGGGACTCGGGGTGGTGTACAGCCAATTAAAATATACATATACATACAGATACAATGATTAAAATGATATTAAAAGAATTAAATAGATTGGCCAAAAAATTAAAAATTATCAAAAGATTAAAAGATTAGAACTAAAACCATTTAAAATTAGATTTAAAAACCCTACACATAACTCTAGGCCAGACTGGCTTGATGGAATAGGTGGGTTTTTAGTGCATGCCGGAAGGTCAATAGGTCGGGGACGGTCCTCATCTCTGGGGGCAATTCATTCCAGAGGGAGGGAGCTCCCAAAGAGAAGGCCCGAATCCTCGGGGTCGCCAGCCGTCCAGCCGGCGGCACCCCGAGGAGGCCCCCCCTATGGGAGCGCACTGGTCGACAGGAGGTCGATGGTGGGAGAAGGTGGTCCCGTAAGTCCCAAGCCATGGAGCACTTTAAAGATGATCACCAACACTTTGTATGTATGTATGTGATGTAAAATTACATCATTGTTTCATCATAGATCTCATATATATATATATATATATATATATATATATATATATATAGATAGATAGATAGATAGATAGTTATACACACACATGTATACATACATATACATACACATATACATATATGAGTATGTATATATGTGAATATACACAGACACAGACACACAGAGGACAGGATTTAGTTGGGATCCTTCCTGTTGCAAGGATTGTGCAGTGTAGGCTACGCATTTGGTCTGATACCTTCCAAAAGACTGGAACTCTGCCCTCCATCTCATGGGATGGATATTCAGTAATCTAGTGAAAAGAAGGACTAAGGAGGACATGATAGAGATCCAATGTTTGAAGGGCTGCCACAAAGAAGAGGGGGTCAGCCTATTCTCCAAAGCACCAGAAGGCAGGGCAAGAAGCAATGGATGGAAATTCATCAAAGAGAGAAGCAACTTAGAACTAAGGAGAAATTTCCTAACAGTGAGAAGAATCAGCCAGTGGAACAGCTTGCCTTCAGAAGTTGAGGGTACTTCATTACAGGAGACTTTTAAAAAGAGATTGGACAGCCATTTATATGGAATAGTATAGGGTCTCCTGCTTGAGCAGACAGTTGGATTAGAAGACTTCCAAGGTCCCTTCCAACTCTGTTATTTTGTTATTTTTTGCCACATTTTAGTAAATGAAAGATGCGTATTTAATTTCAGGAGTTCATAGATAACACCTATAAGATGTAGTAGTAGACAATCTAATATTCACAGCCTCTGGTTTCAGGATACCTAATGTGTTGCTGCCTTTTTGCCCTCCCCTTTCTTCAGGTTCAATATTTTGGAGTGTGAAAGGTATACAGTTGTGTGTGGAGAGACTGTGCTTGTGCACATCTGAGTTCAAGCCGCATTTGCTAAAGGCAGGTCAGCAGGAGGCCATTTATTTCTCCAAGCAAGCGTGAATGTTTTCACTGAAGGTCCCTCACCCTACTATGAGTTAAGAATGGTTTAAGGGACTCACAGCTGAGCACAGACTTAAATTGGAAGCCTTTTGGATCACTGCTCATTTTTCTCAACTGTGAATTGGCCAACTTTCTCTGCATTTTCCAAATTGTCCCATCCTGGTCATCTGGAGACTATTCTTCTCGCCACAGGTGAGCAAGTTGCCTAGCTGTTTACAAACCCACATTAATGTCATCTGCCTAGTTAACCCACTGGGATTTTAACAAGAGGCCTTTTCCGTCCATTAATTTCGAAATGTCACATTGAAAAGGTATCATCTAATGAGAATTACAGCTCTCTGCTTCACTGATCCTTTGTAGGGCTCCATGAGGTATTCTTCCCAAATGGCAGAGCTTTGTGGTGGTGAAGAGTATATTTTGGCTGTGTTTTCAATAAGGGGAGGGAAATCTCCAGCAGGGAGCATGATAAATCATTTGGGTTGATGGAACACTGTTATATAGACAAAATAACTGCTCTGCCAGGAAATAAATGACACACCTTTTCCAAACATCAATAGAAGCCTTGCATGAGCATGTCAAATTGAAACAGGGAACAGAGGAGGGTCTGAAGGACCTGTTTTCTGTATCAACTATCCCTCACTAAATTAGCCTCACCTTGATGCAAATGCCTACTAGGTTTGTGGCGGCCCTTGAGTGCTCCCTATCCTACTGTTGTAAGCAATGATGCGTGCGTGATCTCGGATTTACACATTGGAATTGGTGGAACGCACCTGGTATATCAGTCCTCAACAGGAATCTTTTAAAACCAAAGCTTTAGAGAGGGTTCCTTTCATTCTTCACTGTGCACAGGTTTTCCAGGTCCTTCAATTAGATAAGTTCCCTGCAGCCTCTCCAAAATATCCTCCGCTTCTTGAATTTTTGTATCAGAAATGTAGAAGAACGTGTAGACTTTGAAGGTTGGTTGGTGGAGGGAAAAGGAGAGAAAGTTGAAATAAAAGTTAGCCCCTGGCCCCAAGATGACATCAAGTCTTGGTGACTGCATGTTATTATCAAGCACCAAAGAAATCAGGTGATCCAGGCAGGTGAAATGGGTATAAAGATTTATTGCAAGCTTAAGCTCTCTACAAGAATCTGAACTACTAACAGTCAAAGCAATTTGGTTGGAGATAAGGAATTCAAGGTGGGCTGGACTTAAATATCTTGAGGGGCATGAAGTGACTTATGACTGATGATGCATTTGGTCCCTCCCTTGGGCTCAGACAGGTCATCTCTTATTTATTTGTTAGATTTACACCCCATTTTTCCTCCAATGGCATTGCCTCCTGTAATTTTCCCCCTACAACAATTCTCTGAGATCGGTTGGACTTAAAAAGGAACTATCCCAGAGTCATTCATGAAGTCTCTATGGTTGACAGTGGGCATGAACTGGATTGCCCACCACCTTTAATCAATGCTTCTACACTTCATAGAAACAGGTCAGAAGAAAACTCCACACAAGATCCTTCTAGGGCAATAGGCAAGCAGGATCACTGAAGAATGAGGAGGACATGTGTACAGTCAGAAAAGGGACAGAAAGTACTGTAGGAACCTCCAACATAGTCTCTCTGTTTCATCTCAATATTAAAATAAGCCAAAGAAAGGAATCCAGAAGAAATTCTAAAGTGAATCAAGACTGCTATAGAAATACCAAAGGTGTTTTGTTTATTGTATTTTTAAGGACGTGGATTTTTTTTTCAAGGGGAGTGCCTGTCAGCTTTGGAAGCCATATTGAGACCAGAAGCTTCCACACTGCCACCTTCTTGAGCCTGGGAAAATGGGAGGGTAGAATTTCTTGGAGTGTATGTGATTAGACATAATAGCATTTTCTTTTCAGTCAAGGTCAAGTTATTTTGTACTGGGGTGAGGGGATATATCTCAAGTTGGGACAGATGGCGATTGGAGCATGTGATGCTATGAGGGGTCCAGGGGGTGGATTTGTAGTTTTTACTTACTGCAAGGAAGCCCGGAACTTTCAGATTTGGGATTCTCCAGATGGCCAGTTTACTATCCAATTAAACAGAACTTTTGAGAAAATGTCTGTCTCA
This sequence comes from Bungarus multicinctus, assembly GCA_023653725.1. Lineage (NCBI taxonomy): Eukaryota > Metazoa > Chordata > Lepidosauria > Squamata > Elapidae > Bungarus > Bungarus multicinctus. The sequence continues at coordinate 5,903,754 of CM042843.1, forward strand.
GAGTTATTTGTTGGAGTGGAGGTTTTCTGGAATGCTCACAGCTCTTTTGTGAAGAAAAAATCTTCTTTTTACTGCTGAGTAATTATTAGTCAGGAATGCAAGTCCCAGAATTCCTGGGATCCTTACAATAGGATTTATGGGTGTTGTAATCCTAATCCTGTTTGGGGTGCCATTTTGAAGGATTCTGACTTGTGATTTTTCCAAAATGGCATCCATCAGTTTGTTTAAATCTCTGCTGCTCTCACCACAAGTATCTCAGGCATCCAGGTCATGGTTGTCCCAAATGTGTTTTTCCACTAGGCAACTGGACTTTCTTGTTTTTTTTTCCTTGAAGACATTTTACTGCTCATCCAAGAAGCTTCTTCCGTTCTGACTGAATCCTTCCATCCTCCGCCATTAAGTCAGAACGGAAGAAGCTTCTTGGATGAGAAGCGAAATGTCTTCAAGGAAAAACAAAGAAAGCCCAGTTGCCTTTTGAAAAAGCACCTTTGAGACACTTCCTTGACTTTAAAAAAAATATTCATACTAAACCAGACAGAGTTATCAGTGTACAAATGTCAGACTTGTGTGAAGATCATTTTCTATTTCAAAATCTTGATTTGGAGGGCTCATAATGGGATTTGTTGAGGGTGTGATGGAAGAAAGAGACAAGAACGGGGTCATCTCTGTAAAAGCAGATGAAATCTCAGCAAGATCTCTTATCTCTCAACGCTCCAAAGGTCTTCTTGTGGGAGATTAAAGAGCAAGGTTACTCTGACAATTTGTTTACATGCAGGAAGAGATTAAGATCTCATTGAAAGGGAATAAAAATAACATCATCTTGAGCTGTCACAGCATGAGCTCCATTGTAATCAACGCTACTCTGATTTCAGGGATAATTTAAGGCCAATTTATTATCTTAATTAAAAAAGGAAGAGAAGAAAAAGAAGAAAGGAAGAGGAGGAAGAGGGAGGGAGGGAGGGAGGGGGGAAGATGAGGAAGGAAGGAGAAGAGGAAGGAAAGAAAGAAAGAAAAAGAAAAGAAGGAAGAAAGGAAGGAAGATAGGGAAGGAAGGAAGGAAGGAAGGAAGGAAGGAAGGAAGGAAGGAAGGAAGGAAGGAAGGAAGGAAGGAAGGAAGGACAGGAAAAAAATTACTGGCTCTTGAATGACCCAAGGACCACAATATATAAGGAGAGAGAAAGAAAAACTTTGTTTTATTGTTTTAATTACATAGACTAGATTTTTCTTAATGCCATCTGCCTCACTTAGTATGTTGCCTTGCTAAAAAAAATGTTGCCTCAAGCTGAATACAAAAACAGTTGAAAGGAGGCTGTAAGAAACCTCTAAGCAAATGAAAGAGTTTTGGTAAAAGTTAGAAAATTGCTCAGAACTCGAGAATAAAGGCAGGCAGGAGTTGTCTGAAGGCACTAAATTCTGCCTGGAATAGGTCTTGAAAAAACTTCTCAGTCGCTCTAGCCACACTTCTCTTCCAACATGGTTTTCATTTTCGTAAGATGAATAAACTCTTCAGCTGCAGTATTTGTGAGCCAAGTAGTTGACATGTGAGACAGCAGAAATTTTATATCTTAATATCTTTCTCAGCTTTATATTAAATTTACAGTGGAAGTTATAACAAAACAGCACAGAAGTATAAATATCAGATTCAGGCCCATACTCCATACTTTAAGATATAAATTAACAGGATAGTAATTCCTGGCATTATATATCAAGAGCTCCTCATTTATGTTCTAAAGTCTACTGGTGGTGTATAAAAGATCTATCAGAAGTCTTAAGTACTGACCCAATATTTATTTATTTAGATCCCACTTTTATTATTTTTACAAAAAACAACCCAAGGCAGTGAACATATCCAACATACCTTCCTCCTCCTATTTTCCTCACAACAACCCTGTGAGTTGAATTGGGCTGAGAGAGAGGAACTGGCCCAAGGTCACCCAGCTAGCTTTTGTGGCTAAAACAGGACTAGAATTCACAGTTTCCTGGTGATTGGCCCATAGTCATCAAGTTGGCTTTCATGGCTAAGACAGGACTAGAACTCACAGTCTCCAGGTAATTGGCCCAAAGTCATCTAGCTAGCTTTTGTGGCTAAGATGGGACTAGAACTCACAGTTTCCTGGTGATTGGCCCAATGTCACCCAGCTGGCTTGCATGGTTTAAGGAGGGACTTGAACTCATGGCATCTTGCTTTCTAGCCTGGCACTTTAACCAGTAGATAAAACTGGTACTCTATAAAAGTGAATGGTGGGATGTTGGGGAGGGACAACATCTGACTATTAACCAAATCTTGAAAGAGTTTGGTATTCCTGTAATTCTTCTGTAACATTTTTTTTCATTTTTTTAGGTTTGAAAAGTTAATATTTCTTTGTTTTGGGAGTCCTGTAAATCCTATTCAGAGTGGAGACCATGTTGCTGTGATGCCTATAGGAGCTATTTTGTCAACTGTTGGCTTTCATTGGCATCCTCAAGAACTTTGAATGAAGACATTGTGGCTTTCAGAAAGAAAATCATGGGATTGGGAATCATGCCTGTATCTTGTATGAAACTAAAAAGAAGAAGAAAAGGAAAGAAGGATAGAATACCCAGAAGTAGCTCCTTAGCTAGCTGTGTAAGGTTCGAGAGTAAGAAATTCGACAAATTGCTTCAAAATCTTGTTTCTTGCCTGTGTGTTGAAGAAGAATGGATCAAAAGCAAATAGCAATAGCACTTAAATTTATATATCACTTTCACAGTGCTTTACAGCTCTCTCTAACTGGTTTACAGAATCAGTTTGGGTTCTCAGTTTACCCACCTTGGAAGGATGGAAGGCTGAGCCAACCTTGAGCTGGTCAGAATCGAACTCCTGGCAATTGGCAGAATTAGCCTGCACTACTTCATTCTAACCATTGCGCCACGATGGAGAAGGTGTATTAATATCCATTGCTACGGGTTAAGAAAAGATTTAGCCTGTATCTGAATTAAATCTTAACAAGTTTTGGTTGGGCCAGGATCTGCATTCCTAATCTGGAAGCCACCAGGAAATGATTCTCACTCTGAGCGTGATATGGGCAGTACCTAAATTTGGATAAATAAAGAAAATGCACCCAGCTTTCTCCCCTGTTCATCCATCTTAGGTTAACATGTAGAGTAGTTAGATATCTTTTTAATTAGTGGAGTGGAGGCTAAAACATATAAAGAGAAGCAACCTAGAACTAAGAAGAATTTTCAGGACAGTGAGAACAATTAATCAGTGGAATGGCTTGCCTTCAGAAGTTGTGGGTGCTCCATCACTGGAGGCTTTCAAGACAAGATTGGACAGCCACTTGTCCAAAATGGTATAGGGTCTTTCCAACTCTGTTATTCTGTTACTTAGTCAGCAAGATAGGGTGAAAAAAAGAATGGCTTGTTTCATTGAAATGGGATCCAAAGTTATCCTGTGTATGCCCTGTCGCAGATCAAGGGCACTGAAAAATTTGCAATCCCCTTTTCTCCCTTCATCCTTCCTTTTTTTTTTTTTTGTTTATCAATATCTTTATGGCTGCCTGATAGGTGACCTTATTTACTAAGCAACCTGTGGATTCATTTATCTTGAAATTAGCAGGTAATGAACTGGAAAGCTCCAACAACCCTCCCACTAATTAACATGATAATTGGATTGTTTTGCTACAGAGGTACAATTAGCATAGAGGAACTCAAGAGGGAGGGGGAGGAAAAAAAAAAACAGAATCAATAATAATGTTTGAAGTGTCCTGCCAAGACCACCGCAGGTCAGAACCAAAGCAACAGAAGTTGAGAGTTTTCTTCAGTCATGTTTGACAGGGCGGTCTGCTGCAATAGCAATATTAATAGCCCTTGGAGTTATACAGGTTCACAGTGCTTTAACAGCCCTCTCTAAGCAGTTTACTGAGTCAGTCTCTTGCCCCCAACAACTTGGGTCCTCCTTTTACCCACCTCGGAAGGATGGAAGGCTGAGTCAACCTTGATCCTGCTGAGATTTGATCTGCCAAATGGCAGGCAGCTGGCTGTAAGTAGAAGTAGCCTGCAATTACTGCACTCTAACCACTCCACCACTACAGCTCTTCCAAATCCCAGATTCAAGTCTTCACACATCGAAGGATCTGATCAGGAAGCAATAGTCGCTGAGGGTACCGTGCCCTTCAAGCCCTTTGCAATGTTTCTTTCTGTCATCTTACTGTGTTTAGGTTGGAGAAATAACTTAGGAGTCACCATTATAGGAAAAACCCACCATGTAGACCAGGGGTCCCCAAACTTGGCAACTTTAAGACTAGTGGACTTCAACTCCCAGAATTCCTCAGCAGTCCACAAGTCTTAAAGTTGCCAAGTTTGGGGACCCTTGCTGTAGACCATAGACTTAACACGCTATATATTGCTTCAGAGGAAAACATGGAATGAAAGTGATAGAAAGCAGATTTTGGATAAGTATCAAGAGCAATTTCCTAATGAGGTATATGCAAGAACCTACATCCCAGGAAGATGGGGTATCTAGAGGTATCTAAGACAGATGTTCACAGGGAATAAGTTTTAAAGTTTCCACATTAGCCTGAGAGTTTTAGACTAGGAAACATGTGACTGTCCTCCCAATTCTATGGATTTCTGTTTAGAGAAAAGGAAATCTCAGAATAAAATCTTGGGAAAAAAAAATAGTCTGTGGCTCAAGATTATTACAGGTGCTGAAGAAAATCGCTAAATTGCAAAGAACGATTATTATTATTATTTGGAAAAAACAAAACAAAAAGAACAAATTGAGTTTCTTTCCCATAGATTTGAAACAGAAGGGTTGAAAAAGAAGATCAGCCGACAGAGCATCTCCATGGTATCCAACCTTTGGAATGTCTTCTCTCTGGAAGTGTACATGATCTCAATCTTACTTTCTAGATAGAGATAGAGAAAAAGATGACGATGATGATGATGAATGATGATGATTATGACAACAAAGATATCCATTCAGGCGTGCAAACTCTTGACAATTCTATGGGCCAGGTTTCTCTACATCTGTCAATCTTGCACAACTTTTTTGAGTTGTTCTATGCTCTGGCTGGTGTCAGCTTTTATAAGAGATATAGATAGACAGACAGACAGACAGACAGACGGACGGACGGACGGACGGATGGATGGATGGATGGATGGATGGATGGATGGATGACATGAGTTTAAAGTGTGTGTGTGCGTGCGTGCGTGTATGTGTGTGTGTGTGTGTGAGAGAGAGAGAGAGAGAGAGAGAGAGCAAACAAGTCAGAAAGTGCAATTCACAGTTTCATTCCTTAGGGTTGAATGGCTCAGAAACCACAACCAAAGATTAAGGGGAGTTGGATGAAGAGGAACAGGTTATATCTGATTCCCCATCAGAAAAGGTGTTCCTTTTCAGGTTTTTGCATATGGTACCAATACGACTGGCAAACCAGAAGTTGGAGGTGCTTCCTGTTCTGGGAGGGACTGACTGTCTGCATTTAAAAATCAGATGCTCAGCTTGTTTGCAGCTGTCACTGTGATCAATTCCTATCAGCTTCTGCTAGTTCTCCAGCTTTCCTGAAAGACACAGCTATTTCTGGATTGCTTTAGGAGTCACCATATTAAATTACAACAACTGGGAATCTAAGAGTTCTGTGCAGGATCTTAGCTCTTCCTAGCATTGCACTCTTCTGGAAAGAGAGATCTGATGTCATTTATGGGATCTGTTGGAGCTCCTCTCCCAGTCACAGCCGTGAATGCTCCAGCACCAATGGGATCACTAGCCTCTATTTTCCACGTCCTTTCTAGTTCCTCTTAGAGGCCCTGGTACTTCTACAGTTTCTCGTATGTCTTTTGATGTTGCTGTCACGTGGCAGATCTCTCTCTCTCCCTCCCTCCCTCCCTCTCTTCCCCCTCTCTTTATTCCTATCTTTATCATAACCCCATCTTTATCATCTCTATCTCTAACACACACACTCTCTCTCTCTCTCTTTCTGTCTGTCTGTCTGTCTGTCTCTGTCTCTGTCTGTCTGTCTCTCTCTCTCTCTCTCTCTCATTATCTATCTATCTATCTATCTATCTATCTATCTATCTATCTATCTATCTATCATTATTTATCTCTCTGTCTCTCTATCTTTATATATCTCTATCTGTATCTCTCTCTCTCTCTCAACAAATATCTCAAAAAACCTATAAAAAGGGATAAATGAATATATATGAAAACATAACAATAAGTATGTGGCTAACTTTATCTATCATAATAGAAAACTCAAGTAACAAACTTAGTACTCATTAAGGTTGGTTTGAGGCACAAGTCATGATCAGCAACACAGTGTCAACGGTTGATGCCCAAGTCATATTATATCGGGAGAGAAGCATGTCTCGAACATTCATTCCTCATTAGTGCATTGTTTAAAAATAAGGATAAATGTATTTCTTTTTAAAATTGCCTATCAAAAAGACAGGATCCCCTCCTCCCATTTGATTGAAATTAACACGGGTAAGCATTGCCTTTTCTTAAAATCTCCTGTCAAAGGTATAGGGTAGGGATAGTGAGGTGGGATTTCTTTTTTTCACAGATAGGATAATACTGAAATATTTTGTCAGGGATAGAATTCCCACTTAACAGAAACAGGAGCAATGATATATTAAAACAAAAACAAAAAACAAATAGGAATTCCATCATGAGATATTTCTTGAGGTATAAGAAGGAAAAAGTGATAAGTCAGAAACATGATAGACCCGTGATGGTGAAACTATGGCACGCATGCCGGAAGTGGCATGCAGAGCCATTTCTGCCAGCACACAAGAGGTTGCCCAGAAGGGCCCCACTGTGCATGCGCCCCACCCACCAGCCAGCTGGTTGTTGGGTATCTGCCGTGCATGTGGGGGGGAGAGACACACATGTGGGAGATGCACACATATGTGCAGAGGTGTGCGGCTCAGGGGGGATGCGTGTACATGCACAGAGGTGTGCAGTGCACATGCAGGGGGTTGTGCATGCATGCACATGGAGCAGGGGGGTCGCGTGTGCATTGCATCATGGGTGCTGGCTCGCGAGCACGCGGGCACACGCACTTTCAGCGCGTGACATGGAAATCATCACAATAGACAATTAGTCCTCGACTTACAACAGTTCATTTAATGTCCGTTCAAAGTTACAATGGCACTGGAAAAAGTGACTAATGACCGTTTTTCACACTTACGACCTCGGTAGCATCCCCACGGTCACGTGATCAAAATTCAGATGCTTGGCAACTGACTCATACATATGACCGCTGCTGTGTCCCAAGGTCACGTGATCCCCTTTGTGACCTTCTGGTGAGCAAAGTCCGTGGGGAAATCCAGATTCACTTGACAACCGTGTCACTAACTTAACCACTGCGGTGATTTGCTTGACAACGGTGGCAAGAAAGGTGTTGTAAAATAGGCTAAACCTCACTTAATAAATGTCTCACTTAACAACTGAAATGCTGGGCTCAAATTGTGGTCGTGAGTCGAGGTCTACCTCTACTTCCTCAGATTGAGTAAGTATTGGTCTAGGGAACTTCAGGAGGATTTTTCCTTGACCGTATGACTGACATTTGCAAAGGAATAATGAGAGAACTGGGTTTTATTCGGAGAGGACTGTTCTCAGAGACAAGGGGAATTCAGCAAGGCAATAAATAAATAAAAGCCAGTGAATCACGATCATGAGTGGGTGGATTAAGCAAGATTGAATAATGTAGCCTTTCTCAACTTGATCTTCTTTAGAAGTACTGGCCTATATCTAGTTTGAAGAAGGATGCAGTAAATGGGACTAAACCAGTGGTGGGATTCAAAAATTTTTACTACCGATTTTGTGGGTGTGGCATGGTGGGCATAGCAGAGGAAAGGTAATGTAAAGTCTCCATTCCCTTCCCACTCCTGGGGGAAGGTTACTGAAAAATCCCCCTTCCCTCCCCAACCCACTAACCTGCTTTCCAGATCCGTTCTCCTGTGCAGGACAACCAAAGAAGACCCAGCTGATCAGCTGGGACTCAATGGGAAGAGATGTAGACAGGGCCAGTCAGAGGTGGGATTTGCTGGTTCTCCAAACTACTCAAAATTTCCACTACTGGTTCTCCAGAACTGGTCAGCACCTGCTGAATACCACCTCTGGACTGACCTACTTTTGATGGCTACATAATCAGAATTCTCAAGCACACGTAGTCCAAAATGGTTCCAGCTGAAAAGTTGCATACTAAATATTGTGGATGCTTGCAAGGCAACAGAAGCATCTCCAGGGAGGGTTCAGCGCCATCAAACATTGGGTGTAATGTTGGAGGGGAGGGGTGTTCTGACCGAGGCTTCACAAAATCACAAAGCGGGCTCCTTGTCCCAACCAAACCCCTTTTTATTAGGCTAATGTGAATTCCTATCATTCACACCCAGCAAAGTCCTGGCAAACAGTCTTTCAAGGGTGAATTACAACCACAGACTTTATCAGGTTTGGGGAGTTGCCAGGCCGATAGCTTCCAAGCACAATGATGTACAAGAAAATACTTGGCAAGAAGTCTCTGAGAGTCACGAACAAATCTTCACAGAAATCTTCACTTAAATGAACTAATTGTCTCCTGCAAACACCACTCCCCTTTCACTCCTCTTTTATTTCCTATGGGAGGGGCCATTCACCATCCATGCAGACTATCCCTGACCTGCAAACCTTCCGGCGTGCATTGAAGACGCACTTTTTCCAGCAAGCCGGTCTGGCTCAGTGATATTGGAAAGTTTTAAATTTGCTTTTATTGATCCTGTTTTTATTATTTTTATTATTGTTTTAATTCTTTCAGCCATTGGTTTAATTTGTTTTTAAATTGTATATCGTGTATCGTATTGTTTTAATTTGGGCTGTGCACCGCCCCGAGTCCCAATTTGGGAGAGGGGGTGGTATATAAATTAAATAAAACTCGAAACACCTGTGGCTTTACTCCAAGTCGACCCTTGTTCCTTGACTGTTCCCTTCTCCTGGCAGCTCTGCACATGCGCACTTTGGGAACAGACTCCAGCTGTTCTTCTGCCCTACTGATCTCCAACTCCAAAGACAGTTGATAACTACCTCTGCCTCCAATGCAAAGCACTCATCAGAGCTCTATCCAGACTCCGGGACTGACTCATGTTCCTCCCCAACCTCCTCACTGTCCAAGTCTGCTGCCAGTAATGCTGGCCGCTGGTGGGCCACAACAATGGGTCTTTGGTTCCCCAAACTTCTCCCACAATTTTGACATGGGTGAAATATCCCCACCCCCACCCCAGGAATGGACCCTCATGGAACCAGCAGCTTAGAACAATGACTTTAATTAGAATTGTTCTCAATTGGACCACACTTCTCAGAATTCCCCAACAATTCTTAAATGCACTCTCTAAAAATCCATCTATTAAGAAATCTTGAAAGCTCCTTGCTTGCATAGTAGACTTCTCAGAACCTCCAGTCCAAAGGGGATTGGGGAGCATCTCTAATTAATCAAACTAGGTCAATCAAGTTTTGACTCAGGCAGCAGTGGAATTCTTTAATAACCTCTTGTAATTTCCAAATGCTACTCTCCTGTCTTGAGCTAGAATAAATACCTCCAACGTGTATAAGAGAGCAGATCCAGGGAGTATTTTGAGTAAGCAATCTTCACATGGCCCATATTTATGTCTTCCTGGAGGATATCTATAATTTTAGAGCTATTTTGTGACAAATTTAACTCCCTTTAATCCTCTCCCTCCCTCCCTCCCTCTCTCCCTCTGTCCTCTGTCTTTCTGTGTGTGTGTCTCTATCTCTCTCTCTCCCTCTCCCTCTTTCCCCCCCTCTATTTGTCTCTTTTCCCCCTCCATCTCTCTCTCTATGTCTGCCTCTCTCTGTCTCTTTTTCTGTCTGTCTGTGTGTGTGTGTGTGTGTGTGTGTGTCTTGCTCTCTGTGTCTCTCTCTGCTTATCTCTGCCTCCCTCCTTCTCTCTCTCTCTGTGTCTCTCTCTCTGTCTCTCTCTCTGTGTCTTTCTCTCTGTCTTTCTCTCTCTCTCTGTGTGTCTCTCTCTTTCTCTCTGTCTCTCTTTGCTTATCTCTCCTTCCCTCCTTCTCTCTCTGTGTTGGTCTCTCTCTGTCTCTGTCTGTCTATCTCTCTCTCTCTCTCTGTGTGTGTGTGTGTCTCTCTCTGTCTTTCTCTCTCTGTGTGTGTGTCTCTCTCTTTCTCTCTTTGCTTATCTCTCCCTCCCTCCTTCTCTCTGTATCTGTCTCTCTCTGTCTCTTTCTGTCTCTCTCTGTCTGTCTGTCTGTCTGTCTGTCTCTGTGTGTGTCTCTTCCTGTCTTTCTGTCTCTCTCTCTCACTCACACACACTTCCTCTCTCTCACACACATGATCTGCTCTGTTTGAAAGAACTTTTCACAAGACACTGCCATGCTTAATTTAAATCTTCATCTACACACTGCTTGGCAGTAGTTTTCCAAGATATTTTTTGCTTGTTTGAATTAAACTTTATTACATAATAATAAACTTCTTCCTCTTCCTTGTGATACCAGGGACCAAGCAGAAGCTATTCCAAATGTGCTCTGCCCCTCAGCTTGGAGACCCAATGGGATTCATCTCCACCTCCATGTCTTCCTGGCATCTATTCAGGCACCCAGCTAATCCTAGCCCTGAGCCTTTAAGAAAGAGAGGAAAAAAAGAAACAGCTATACTACAAAGCACAATGCCAGCCTATAAGGTTTGTCTTTCCTTGTAAATACTGGATTGGATAATAGCATCCACAGCATTTTACCAAGTTTCTTCAGAAGGAGGAAAATAAAACAGTTCAGCTTTGGGCTGGAAGTTATATTCATTTTGGGTTATATGTGCAATGTTGCAATGCCCATTGCAAGAGTTTGCTCAAAACTATCATGCAGATATATGATCCAGGGCTTAAATTTAAATTCTAGGTATTTCCTTCCATCAGGAAACTACCTTTCTCTTGAGGTCTTGGAAAGCAACTGAACTATGCTGAGGTCTATGGCTTGGGGAATCCAGTTCTTGCTTCATCTGCTTTTGTTCCTCATACCAGGCAGAATTCACAGATGACTCAAAGAAAAGTGTTTGTTACCTATTCCCACAAATTGAGAACAAACAGAATAACAAACTTGGAAGGGACCTTGGAGGTCTTCTAGTCCAACCCCCTGCTCAAACAGGAAACCCTATATAATTTTAGACAAACAGTTGTCCAATCTCATCTTAAAAGCTTCCAGTTTTGGAGCATTCACAACTTCTGGAGGCAAGCCGTGGCACTGATGAATTGTTCTCCCTGTCAGGGAATTTCTCCTTGGTTCTAGGTTGCTTCTCTTCTTCTTGTCCTGCCTTCAGGTGCTATGGAGAAAAGCTTGACCCTCTCCCTCTTCTTTGTGGTAGCCCCTTAGATATTGGAACACTGCTATTATATCATCCCTGGTCCTTGTTTTCATCAAACTAGACATTTTCTGCAACTGTTCTTCATATGTCCCTAATCATCTTTGTTGTCCATCTTTGCACTCTTTCTAGAGTCTCGCGGCAATCAAAATTGGATGCAATATCCTTCTACTGGTAAAGTTGAAATGCGGTCATGGCTATCTACATGTGTTCAAAAACTGATATTGGGACATTGGAAAGATGGCACCTTTCACTCAATGGGTTGATGATCTGATAGCACTTCCCATCCATGAGGAGATTGTCTATATAGCAGATACAATAGACAAACATAATTGCTGGAAATCAATCAGTTAATGTCCCAAAGGTGCTTTTTTCAAGAGACAACTAGACTTTCTGGTTTTTCTTTTTGCTTCTCATCCAAGGAGCTTCTTCAGCTCTGACTGGATGGTGGGATTTATACTCCTTGCAGACAACTGGACATTAAGTAGTATAAATTCTTCCATTCCCCACCATCCAGTCAAAGCTGAAGAAGCTTCTTGGATGAGAAGTGAAATGTCTTCAAAGAAAAATCAGAAAGTCCAGTTGCCTCTTGAAAAAAAAAGCACCTTTGAGACAACCATGATCTGGATGACTGAGAATCTCCATAGATATCAATCACTTAGTATAATTTTAGTGCAAAATCAGCATATAACTAACATGATAACAATTATGCTAAAATAGAAACTTAAAATATTGTTAGAATAGAATAAAGATGAAATTATTCAGTTAAAATTACAGAGTATGGATAGTAGAATGCAAACTAATCCCATAAAATTAAAATTAAATTTTACAATGAACAATTGAAATGCTCTAAACTATGATAAGTATATAAAACTATAACTAAGCAATACTAGAATTTATAAAACACTGTATGTAGGATTATGTGAGGCTATGCTAATTTGTATTAATTCTAATACTTGCTGAAGTCTTGCTGGATTTGTTGCCATTAAGACTAATTTGACCCAGTCAATTATAACAAAGATATAGTAAAATAAACATAGAGTGGTATGTGTATATTTAAAAGAAGAAAAGGGGTGGAGTAAGGATGAAGGAGAAGGAAAGGGAAAAAAAGGAGGAGAAAATATATTGAGTTATGGAAACCAGATTATGGATAGAACTTGTATATGAATTAAGTAAGGTTCATGGTTTACATATTTCCTCAGTTAATGAAACATACCAGGAAATGATTTATAATTTGCACTGTATATATGTGAGCAGTTGCCAAGTGGCCAAGTTTTGATCACATGACCATGGGAATGTTGCAATGGTTGTGTGAAAAATGGTCATAAGTCATCTTTTTCAGTGCAGTTGTAACTTTGAACAATCACTAAATGAACTTTTGTAAGTCAAGTACAATGTGTATATTCTCTGACCATATAAGAGAAATTAACCCTAAATTAGAGAGTCCCATTAAGGCTGCCTTAGGATCCGTTACTTAGGGACATGGTGGCTCAGTGGCTGAGACACTGAGCTTGTTGATCAGAAAGGTTGGCAGTTTGGCGATTTGAATCCCTAGCACCGCATAACGGATTGAGCTCCCGTTACTTGTCCCAGCTTCTGCCAATCTAGCAGTTCGAAAACATGTAAAAAAATGCAGGTAGAAAAACAGGGACCACTTTGGTGGGAAGGTAACAGCGTTCCATGGGCCTTTGGTGTTTAGTCATGACCACATGACCACGGAGATGTTTTTGGACAGCGCTGGCTCTTCGGCTTTGTAACGGAGATGAGCACCACCCCTAGAGCCAGAAACAACTAGCACGTATTATGTGCAAGGGGAGCCTTTATCTTTATCTAGAGTCCATTAACAAACACTGTATGCTTCTGAAAAATTGTAACTCTATTATCACCAAAGAGGTTCAGAAGGAGATCCTTCTACATTAGTCTTTTGTTACCCCAAATGAAGAAATCTCCAAGCTAGTCACACAATTGAAAAACGGCAAAGCTCAAAATGGGACAGGTATCATCACCCCCCCCCCACCAGAGCTGATTAAATTAAGCACTGGAAATAAAATTCCGTTTTGGAATATTTGCAAACATCTGTAATTCCCTTGGACGATTTATGGTGGATGGTCGGCCGCCTGGTATCCTGCCAAATGATCAAGCCTGAAACTCATAGAGTAGACGTTTCAAACTCGATTTCATTGAGGGCCGCATCAGGGTTGTGTTTGACCTTGGGGGGCTGGGTGGATGTGGTGGGGGTGGCTTCAGTGTCACTTCTGCAGCCCTCTGCCAGAAAAAATGGAACTGGGGGCCTCACACAGTTCTCCTGAACTCTATTTTCAGTGGCAGAGGGTTGCAAGAGGTTGTCACAGCCAGTGGTGGGATTCAATTTTTTTTACTACCGGTTCTGTGGGTGTGGCTTTGTGGGCATGACATGGCTTTGTGGGCGTGGCTTTATGGGCATGGCAGGGGAAGGTTACTGCAAAATCCCCCTTCCCTCCCCACCCCACTAACCTGCTTTCCAGCTCCATTCTCCTGCGCAGGGCAACCAAAAAAGATCCAGCCGATCAGCTGGGACTCAATAGGAGGCGGAGAAGAGATGGGGTCGGGGCCAGTCAGAGGTGGGATTTGCCGGTTATCCGAACTACTCAGAATTTCCGCTACTTCAGAACTGATCAGAACCCGCTGAATGCCATCTCTGGTTGCAGCTGAAAACGGAGCCTGGGAGAGCCACATATGGTCCTCCCAAGCTCCATTTTCCCTGGCAGAGGCACTACAGGTCGGTACTTCACTGCTTCCAGGGCTGCTCTGCAGGCCAGATCTAAGCATCCCACAGGCCAGATTCGGCCCATGGGCCTTGAGTTTGACACCCCTGTTCCAGAAATCCCAAGTAGCGTGGCCAGAAAAGGTGAACATTGAATCTCAAGCATCTTGAACTTCGAAATTGCTGAGTCTTCTCGGTCTGTGGTACAATTTGACTCGCAACATAGGCTGGGGATACAATGACACACATCCCAGAATGCCTCATTAAGCTCCAGAACTGAAATATTTCCATCTTATTGAAGTAACAAAGCTCAGATTTACTGGCTTCTTAAGAGGATCAACACATCCTCCTTCTTAGCTTTTCAGTTGATAGTATATGTGTGTGTATGTATATATATATATATATTTGTTGTTTTTTTTTTGTGTGTATGTATGTATGTATATATATATATATATATATATATATATATATATATATATATATATATATATATATATATATATATATATATATATATATATATATATATATATATATATTTATATACTCTCTCTCTCTCTCTCTCTCCTTATTTTTTTGGACTGGTATTAGACCATCCTGAAAAAGGATGTAACAGATGATGGCTAGCAGCCGGAGACACACACCAACACTTGTAAGGGGACATGCTTTCTCTCCTTCAAAAGAGAGAAGGAGAGCTTTTAACTTGAAGGATGAAATTATATCTCCAAGCTGGTAGATTGGGGACTTCAAAGGCTTTCCCCCCTCTACTTTGGGTGTCCCTAGATGAGAAGGGAGCATGCTATTTGTACCCAAACTCCCAGGCTCAAGTGGTTCTCTAATTGACCCCTTTGTAACAGGTTAAAGGTTCTGTAGTAGATAACAGCACTTCATTTTGATTAATTATGTCAGGGAATTAATGTATGATTACTAACTTTTAGCAGACCCTGCTCTTTCTGACCCCGTGCTGCTTGTTTGCGTGGCTGGTTGTAATTTTTGGCCAGTGGGTTACCAAAGGTCACAATGTGGTCAGCTTATTTTAAACAAAGAAGGGACAGCCGAGGGAGGGCATGTGTGAAAGACAGATAGAGAGAGAGAGAAAGGATGGAAAGAGAGAGAGAGAGAGAGAGAGAAGGATCCTATCAGGAAAATAATAATAATAATAATAATAATAATAATAATAATAATAATAATAATAATAATAATAATAATAATAATAATAATAAGCTTTTCTTCCCAGCCTGATAAAGGAAACACTCAGGAATTTTTATCAATAGATGTTTATACGTATAATCTTCCCAAGAATATTTTAAACCTGAGAAAGAGTGATTGAGTGAAGGAATATTGCATCTATAAAGTACATTTCATCCTAAGCATTTGCAACTTCTGGAGCCAAGTTGATCCATTGATTAATTGTTCTAACTATCAGGAAATTTCTCCTTAGTTCTAGGTTGCTTCTCTCCTTGATCAGTTTCCATCTGTTGCTTCTTATCCTGCCTTCAGATGGAGAATATCTTGACTCCCTCTTCCTTGTGGCAGCCACTTAGATATTGGAATACTGCTATCATATCACCCCTAGTCCTTCTTTTCATTAAACTAAACACACCCAATTCCAGCAACCTTTCTTCATATATTTTAGCTTCCAGTCCCCTAATCATCCTTGCTGCTCTTCTCTGCACTCTTTCAAGAGTATAAACATCTTTTTTACATCCATTTTACTGGATTCCTTCCCAAGGCCTTATAAAGTGGTATTAACACTTCACATGATCTTAATTTTATCCCTCTGTTTATGCAGCCTAGAACTGTGTTGGCTTTTTTGGCAGCTGCAGCACACGGCTGGCTTTTATTTCAATTATTGTCTGCTAGGACCCCAGTTACTACTATTGAATGAGGTACCCCCTGTACTGTACATGTGCATTTTGTGGGTTTTTTGCCTGGATGTAGAACCTTCCTTTTTTTCACCATTGAATTTCATTTTGTTCGATGGCGCCCAATGTTCAAGTCTGTCAAGATCCTTCTGTATCTTACAGGAACTGGTTAAATTGATTGTGGAGACGATCCCCACTGAATCCTCCCTGTTTATGAAAGAGATGCAAAATGAAGATCATTCATGAGCCAATGCAACATGATGGTTTGGGGGAAATTGATATTCTCATATTCTCTATTTGGCAGAAGTTGAATGATTACTCAGGAGTGGTTCTTTTCTTTATTTTGAGGAGAGTACTTGTTATTTTCCAAGCTGTGGTTGAAGGTTAGAATAAACCATATTTGCTTGGGTTCATGCAGGGATGGGATTCAAATTTTCTTACTACTGGTTCTGTGGGCATAGCTTGGTGGGCATGGCAGGGGAAGGATATTGCAAAATCTCCATTCTCACCCTACACCAGGGGAAGGTTACTGCAGAATCCTCCTTCCCTCCCCACCCCATTAACCTGCTTTCCAGCTTCGTTCTCCTGTGCAGGGCAACCAAAGAAGACCCAGCCGATCAGCTGGGACTCAATGGGAGGCAGAGAAGAGATGAGGCCCAGGCCAGTCAGGGGTGGTATTTGCTGGTTCTCCAAACTACTCAAAATTTCCACTACCAGAACTGGTCAGAACCTGCTGAATACCACTTTTGGGTTCATGGCATGCCAAATCAAAGTCAATAAACCACTTTATAATTAAATATGTTGTGTGAATCAGTCCATGTAATATGAAGCTGCTTCTACTTCAGTGGAATGGAGTAGATTGAACTACTACAAGAGGCATACACTCTGTCCCAAAAGTGTACCTCATACGTAAAGAAGCATATTGGAAATTACATCTCTACAGAGGAATATAGATTTGGGACAGATATGTGTGAGAGAAATATGTCACAAGTGGATGTGTGCCTGGACACGTGTGTGCAGTTACAGACATGAGTCATGTTAGAAGGAGTTGTACAGGTAATCCTCCACTTACAAGAGTTCATTTAGTGACCATTCGAAGTTACAATGTCACCAAACAAAGAGACTTATGACCCCTTTTCACACTTATGACCGTTGCAGCATTCCCATGGTCATTTGATTTACAATCGGATGCTTGACAATTGACTTACATTTATGACGGTTCCCAGGGTCATGTGATCCCTTTTTGTGACCTTCTGACAGGCAAAGTCAGTGGAAAACCAGATTCACTTAATGACCATGTTACTAATTTAAGAACTACGGCGGTTCACTTAACAAATCTGGCAAGAAAACTCATAGGATGAGGTGAAACTTGCTTAACAACAGAAATTGTGGGCTCAATTGTTGTCGTAAGTTGAGAACTACCTGTATTTAAAAAGCACATTACAGAAAGTGGATTCAAAGCCATATTAGAGGAAGTTAATGCACTGTGGGGTCTCTGTAATTATGCTACAAATTACCTTCTTTGTGAATTCCTGATCTGATTACCTACTTCCCCAGATATTGGTCTGTGTTCTTTGTATGCTTACTTATGGTTATGCTTTGTTAAAACATAAAATTGCAGATGTGCTGCTGAATCAGAACAAATACTATCTAATCCCATATTCTGTCACCGTTGCCGGCAACGTGACCATCTAGAAATATTATGGACGTAGAAGAACTTTACATGGCATTTTCTTCGAGTTGTCAAGCTTTCCATTTCCATTTAAAAGGTTAAGTGGAAAGCAGAAACTATCAACAAGGAACTCCTTAGCTAATAAGCAGGGGCTAACTTAGTAATATGTGTAATGCAGGAAGAAAATTAGCCAGATGGTAATTAAAACTAGAGAGCCAGTTTGGTGTAGCTTTTAAGGCATTAATCTAGAAACCAGAGAAACTGAGTTTTAGTGCCACCTTCAGCATAAAACTTGCTGAGTGACCTTGGGCCAGTCACTTTCTTTCAGCTCCAGGAAGTAAAAAATGGCAATAATTCTAAAAACCTTGCAAAGAAAACTTCAGGAACTGATCCAGACAGTCTCCAAAAATTGGGCACAATTGAACAGAAGAGGAAAAAAAATCCTAAAACTTAGAATCTGGACATTAACCAGATTAACTATAAGTTAAGAAACATTGAACATTTGGGTCTTAATGCAGGCAGGCAATCCTAATAGCAATAGCACTTATATACCGCTTTACAGCCCCTCTCTAAGTGGTTTACAGAGTCAGCCTATTGCCCCCAAAATAGGGCTCCTCATTTTATTGACCTCGGAAGGATGGAAGGCTGAGTCAACCTTGAGCTGGTCAGAATCGAATTCCTGGTAGTGGGCAGAGTTAGCCTGCAATACTGCATTCTAACCACTGCGTCACCATGGCTCTCATCCCCGATCTTCCAAACCCGCATTTTAATTTGATGACAGATCATCCTGGAAGAGAATTATCCAATTGATAAAAGTGGACATTTAAAATAACATGTTCATGCTGTATGTGTTTGGTGGGCATTTTGGTGGACTGATGTTAAAAGTTTGGAGCAGTGTTATTAATTGCACTTAGAGCAAGACTGGAGATGAGGGAATAAGGAGGTTCCCAACAGTGGTAGCTATCTCAGTATGCACCCTAATTAAAAGGGAATATAAAACCAGCAGGCCAGACAATTTGATGTATGTGTGCATGCGTAAGTGAGATCTAAAGTCATAGAAGTCACAGAATAACAAATTTGGAAGAGACCTTGGAGGTCTTCTAATCCAACCTCCTTCTATTGTGCAGGAGACCCTACACATTCCAGACAAATGGTACTTCGAGCTCTTCTTAAGAACCTCCAGTGATGGAGCACCTGCAACTTCTGCTTTGAAATATTGCTTCTTGTCCTGCTTTCAGGAGCTTTGGAAAATCAGTTGTTTCTTTCTTCTTTGGGGCAGCCCCTCAAACATTGGAAGACTGCCGTTCCTGCAATCCTTCATCATATGCTTTAGCCTCCAAACCCCTAATCATCTTTATTGCTCTTCTTTGCACTCTTTCTAGAGTCTTGACAAAAGTAGTCTTATCAGTGCAGTCAAAACCAGTATGAAGTGACTTATTTAAACACCCACACAGCTTCAAACTGGACTGGCTAACTAGGATGTTAGCCTTAAATGCCTGTTCTCATTTAATCATCAGCAAAATTGATCACATATGTTTCCCCCAAGTAAAGTTTATTAGAAATAAATTGGGAACCACATGTGAGCCCTGACTTGGCAAGGTTGAGCTAGTGTCGAAGACCCTTGAACTTTACAAATATGCAAAGCTGACATAAATAACAAATTAAACTTAGCCAGGTGTAGGGCTGCACTGCATCACATGGCAGAAAGGAAACCATTTCAGGGCTGGTTGGAGTAGACGAGGTTGCCAAACATGCATGATATGATCTTTGGTGTCTCAGCATCTGTTTTCAAATCATATCATTCATTTAATACCATGTTTATTTTATCGTCATGTGGCTGTATTATTTTAGCTTTCATGAGCGAAGGGACATCTACAGGAATCCCTGGTTTGCAACTGACTTCTGCTATGGGACTAGAGAATAATCTTTAGATAGGATCCTGCCTCTCAAATTTAGATTCTAATTTTGTTGCTCAGTTGATGTATCCAACTCTTCACGATCCCATGGAACACAGCATGCCAGGCCCTCCTGTCCTCCCCATCTCCCAAAGTTTGCCCAAATTCATGGTCATTGTGTTGATGACACTATCTAACCTTCTCTTCCTCTGTTGTCCTCTTTACCTTCTGCCTTCCATCTTTCCCAACATCAGGGTCTTTTCCAATGAGTTCTTTCTTCTCATTAGATGGCCAAAGTATCTGTCCTTCCAAAGAACCAGGTTGTTTTCCTTAAGGATCAACTGATTTGATCTCCTTGCAGTCCAAGGGATTCTCAAGAATCTTCTCCAATACTACAAAAGCATAAATCTTTGGTGCTTGGTCTACCTTATGGTCCAACTCTGTACTCTGATACTATCTGAAGGACTGTCATAAAGAAGAGGAAGTCAAGCTATTCTCCAAAACACTTGAAGGCAGGACAAGAAGCAATGGATGGAAACCAACCAAGGAGAGAAGCAACCTGGAATTAAGGAGGAATTTCCTGACAGTGAGAACAATCAACCAGTGGAATGGCTTGCCTCCAGAAGTTGTGGGTGGTGCATAACAGGAGGTTTTTAAGTGCCCAAGGAGCTGCTGATCCAGTTCTACAGAGGAATTATTGAGTCTATCATCTGTCATTCTGACTATCATCAGAACCAAACTGTCTGGTTTGGTTCTGCAACCCAACAGGATAGACACAGACTTCAGAGGATAATTAGGACTGCAGAAAAAACAATTACCACCCACCTGCCTTCAATCGAGGACCTGTATACTGCACAAGTCAAAAAGAGGGCTGTGAAAATATTTACAGACCCCTCACGTCCAGGATATAAACTGTTTCAACTCCTTCCCTCAAAATGACACTATAGAGCACTGCTCACCAGTACAACTAGACACAAGAACAGTTTTTTCCCGAAAGCCATCACTCTGCTAAACAAATAATTCCCTCAACACTGTTCAACTATTTACAAAGTGTACACTATTACTACTGTTAATCTTCTCATCACTCCTTATCACCCCTCCCCTCCCACTTGTGACTATAACTTTGTTACTTGTATCCTCTGTTTCCTAGTATGATTTGATGTTGATTGTACGCTATGACTATCATTAAGCGTTGTACATTATGATTCTTGATTCTTAACGAATGTTCCTTCTTTATGTATACTGAGAGTATTTACACCAAGACAAATTCCTTGTGTGTCCAATCACACTTGGCGAATAAAGCTATTCTATTCTATTCTATTCTATTCTATTCTATTCTATTCTATTCTATTCTATTCTATTCAGAAGTGATCGAACTGTCATTAATCTGAAATGGTATAGGATTGGACTAGAAATTCTCCAAGGTCTCTTCCAACTCCGTTATTCTGTATTTCTATTTTTGTATTTATTTATTATGTGTTTATTATTAGAGGTCTATGCTGCCCAACTCACCAAAAGGACTCTGGGTGGCTTACTATCATACAATTAAAATACCACGTAAAACAACAAAACATTAAAACAACAAATAAGAACCATACAGTTAAATCTTCAGGTGGCATTCAATATATACCATTGCAATGATAAAAGGATGAATTTAAAAGGAAGATTTTTTCTAAAAAAAATAGGAAGCATCAAGTGGGCAAGCAGAAGGAAGAAAGAAACTCCTTCCAATAAACTGACAGTCCTGCTTTATTCAACAAGAAGAAACCCTCTTGTCAAAAATGCAGCAAGTGAAGAAAAGAAAAAGGAAAAAGCTTCAGTAGGATTTGCCTTCAGATGAATAAGCAAAAAAGATTTTGCCACTTTAACGTCATCAGCATATCTTAGAGAGGGAAATAGTCATCTCTGGACGTTCTTCGGAAATTGATGAAATGCGTAGCCATTCGGCCATATTTGTAGACGTTGTCCCACATTTCTGTCTCAGTGAGATAGATGTTAATAAACAGGGTGTCATTCCCACGTAGGAGTTTTTGTATGTTTATATGTTTGTGTGTGTGTGTGTGTGTGTGTGTGTGTTGAAAGCCCTCCTATGCAAGTTTTTCTGTGTCCCTGGCTCACCTTAGGAGAATCCACAAGGACAGTGTGTTTGACCCTTCCCTTGAAGAAGTCAAAGGCCCTGTTGTGTTTTGTGGCCTGGCTGCAAAGAAGTTAGAAGACTTGTCATGACAAATAATTAAAAGTCCCCTTAGGAAAGACGCCATCATGGAGAGAAAACAGAGACCTGACAGTTTAGAGAGGAAAATACCGAGTCCCTTGAGGGGGATAGAGAAATAGATCATGTTTCTTTGCTTACGGTCTTAGATCTGGCAAGTGTAACTTTTCATGAAAGGTTGATAGGTAGGTCAAATGGTAAATCAAGTGAGATAGAGTTAGGGCTTCTACCTATTATATTGTTAAAACACAGCTTGTGGAGGGACATTGGTTTTGAGAGGTCCAACAGTTGGACTTACCTCAAAACGTTTGGGAAAGTTATTTGGTGTTATGCTAAAATCACCCACTATATATTACCCCTTC
Source organism: Bungarus multicinctus (assembly GCA_023653725.1). Classification (NCBI taxonomy): domain Eukaryota; kingdom Metazoa; phylum Chordata; class Lepidosauria; order Squamata; family Elapidae; genus Bungarus; species Bungarus multicinctus. The sequence continues at coordinate 5,925,823 of CM042843.1, forward strand.
TTGCTTTTTGTCCTTCATCGACAGGGTTTGGTAGAACATTTATCTTCACAAAATAATGTGTAACCCAAAGATTGTTGTTCCGCCTTCCTCTTCCTCTTAAGAGAGTGCCTTTTTAGGAAGGAATTTTTGTATTGCAAACCTTCTCATAACCTACAGAATATTTTCCAGTTCCTTTTCCCTGATGTAGAAATCAGAGGTGAGAAAGAGAAAAATATAATATCTGGGCATAGTTTGTGTCCATGTAGTTCTATTCCCAATCCTGTTTTGATTATTTGCTCCTCTTCACAAAAAAAAGACCAGATTTTCTACAATCTGCTACAAAGTCCACTGGATCAGCTGTAGGAAACAAGTAGAACTGGGAAACTTCTCCAAAGTTTTTGCTTGGGCGGCTCATTAGTGTAACAAATAGACCTGCCTAGATCTCGCCTAATCAGCTTTAATCATCTGTTTTAATTGGCTAAAAGTAGTTTCTGTACATGCAATGCACATCTGGGTACCTAGAAATTATTATACATGTGCAGATCTAACCTGTGTAGGGTTAGATGTATGTATGTAGATGCCTATATAGGCAAGTAGAATTGCCAATCTTGTATTTGAATGGGAGACCACCATGATCAAATCCTCCTCTGCCTTCTTCCCTTAATTCTTTTCTTTCTTTCTTTCTTTCTTTCTTTCTTTCTTTCTTTCTTTCTTTCTTTCTTTCTTTCTTTCTTTCTTTCTTTCTTTCTTTCTTTCTTTCTTTCTTTCTTTCTTTCTTTCTTTCTTTCTCTCTCTCTCTCTCTCTCTCTCTCTCTCTTTCTTTCTTTCTTTCTTTCTTTCTTTCTTTCTTTCTTTCTTTCTTTCTTTCTTTCTTTCTTCTCCTTCTCCTCCTGCTGCCGCTGCTCCCACTTTAGGTATCAAAGGAGATGCAAAGTTCTTGCTCTTCTAGTGGTCTCAACCATTATTTGATGCTACTATAGTGTGTCCTCCACATTATAGTATGATGTCCTCCATGTTCTTTTAGTCTGCCTCATAGTCTTTGTCCTCCTCTTTTTGTATATGCCTATTATGGTATGGAATCCCAAGATGTTGTCTCCAGTTGAGCAAACCACTTTATTTGTTGTTTTTGTAAGCAGTTTAAGATTGGTGTGAGCAACAAAGATGATTAGGGGGCTGGTGGCTAAAACTTATGATGAATGGTTGCAGGAATTGGGTATGGCTGACCAACCACTTGTTAAAAGAAGGGCTGGGGGTGACATAATTGCAGTCTTCCAATATTTGAGGGGCTGCCACAGAGAAGAGACAGTCAGCCTATTCTCCAAAGCATCACAAGGCAGGACAAGTAACAATGGATGGAAACTTATCAAAAAGAGAACTATTAACAGCGGCTAGAATTGTACGTGTTAAAAATTGGAAAAATGAGAAAATACCAATGCAGGAGGAAGTTATAAAGAATATGATGGAATGTGCTGAAATGAGTAAGTTGACATTTGAAATTAGAGAGCAAGAAGATAAACAATATTACCAGATATGGGACTTATTTTTTTTTTAGAAAAAAAATATGTAAATGAAATATTTTAGAGGATTTTACAATATAAGGATAATAGAACTATAGAGAATATCACATATTATTATTGGATGGATTTATGATGATGTAATTAATGTTACAATATAAATTAACTTAAAATGTTGAATATCTCGCATAAAATGATGGAAAAAGAGTAATAGTCAAATAAATGATTAACAATGATAATAATATACATATATATACCAGATGGATAATGTGAGAATTTATACAAATTATAAGTGAGGACTATGGAGATGAAGCACAAAAGACACAAGTATGTAACTGGAAGATGGTTTTATGTTTTGTTTGTGTATGTTTGTTAAAAAAAATAAAAAAAAATCTTTAAAAAAAAAAAGAGAACTAGAGAGAAATTTCCTGATAGAACAGCTAAACAATGGAACAGCTTCCCTCCAGAAGTTGTGGGTGCTCCAACTCTGGAAACTTTTAAGAAGTGATTGGTCAGCTATTGGTCTGAAATGGTACAAAGTCCTCTGCTTGAACAGGGGGCTGGACTAGAAGACCTCCAAGGTCCCTTCCAACTCTTTTATCCTGTTATTCTGGTTCTATGACAGTCTTCTACAATCTTTCAAAGCCACACGTATGAATTTCTTAAATTCCAATTCCAATTCCATTTATTTATGTATTATTCCGTTCTGTGCCAAGAAACTCGGGATCGAATCCAAGCATCGCTTTGAAGATTTGTCCAGCTCTAATCACAACTGCAGCTGAATTTCTCTTGAACCTCTTGGTTGCATTAGAAAAAGCTTCCTCTTTCAGCTTTATAACCGAAAGCTGCCGAGTGCCGTTGGGAGGCCTCCTTTGGAAGGTCAGTGGGGAAGTGTAATCAGTTTAGCACTGGCTGTTGTAACTTACTCGAATGAAAGATTTTTCTAAAGGTGACATTAAGATGAAATATTTAAGCTAAACTGAAAGATTTGACTGGAAATTCACAGTGTCCCTTTGCAACAGCCTGGGCTGATTTACTGATCCTCTATTTTCAATTTATGAGCTGAGACTGGTGTATACCACTGGAGGATGAGAATGGAGTAGTTGTCTTAGAGCTAGCTCATATATCCTAAAGACAGACTTTGGAGGAATTAGAAAGTATAATAAAGTGTGGGTCCCTTTAAGGCCGAGACTGGCTTCCTGCCAATTTAGGAACCTGGCGCATTAGATATTTTAAAAACTCTTAAAACTGTCAGTTTGGGGAAAATTTTTGTCTGTGTTTCTGTATGTGTGTTCTTCTCTGTGCATGCTTCCTTGATAGGATTTTTTTTTCTTCCTCCTTCTAGCCATGGGGTAAAAAAAGCCAGGATTCTTTTAGTTTTAAGCTCGGCTTTGGGTTCAAAAGCTGCAAAAATCTGGAAGTACAGCCAGTCCTCAACTTACAGTGGTTCGTTTAATGACCGTTCGAAGTTACGGCACTGAATATAAGTGACTTATGACCATTTTTCACACTTATGACCGTTGCAGCATCTCCCCGTGGTCACAGGATTTACATTTGGATGCTTGACATCTGACTCACATTTATGACAGTCACATGATCCCCTTTTTCGACCTTTGGACGAGAAAAGTCAATGGGGGAATCCAGAATCACTTAACAACCGTGTTACTAATTTAACAAGTGATTCACTTAGCAAACATGGCAAGAGAAGGCGTAACATGGGACAAAAACTCACTTAACAAATTTCTCATTTAGCAAAACTGAAACTTTGGGCTCAATTACGGTCGTAGGTTGAGGACTGCCTGGACATTAGATTGTAGCAAGAAACTAGTCTTTTCTGAACCTCTGTGCTGTCATCTATTTCTTGTCTGGATTTTTGCATCCTGGATCCGATAGCAATAGCAATAGCACTTAGACTTGTATACTGCTTCACAGTGCTTTTACAGCCCTCTCGAAGCGACTGATAGAATCATCCTCTTTCCCCCAACAATCTGGGCCCTCATTTTACCCACCTCAGAAGGATGGAAGGCTGAGTCAATCTTGAGGCTGTCTGGATTGAACTGCTGGCAGTGGGCAGAGTTTGCCTGCAATACCACATTCTAATCACTGTGCACTGAGGAAGGAAGGGAGGGAGGAAGGAAGGGAGGAAGGGCAAAAGCACTTAGACTTATATATTTATATTTATTTTATTTTATTTGGTTTGTCAATTGCTTACAAGATAATAGGTATAAGTAAAAACATAGTTATGAATACATGGATACATATAAGAAAAATAAAAGAAACAATAGGACAGGGACGGTAGGCACATTGGTGTGCTTATGCACGCCCCCTACAGAGTTCTTAGGAAAGGGGTGAGGTCAATAGTAGACAGTCTAAGGTTAAAGTTTTTGGGGTTTGGGGAAGAAACCACAGAGTCAAGTAGAGTATTCCAGACATTGATCACTCTGTTGCTAAAGTCCTATTTCCTGCAATCAAATTTGGTGCAATTAACCTTGAGTTTGTATCTATTGTTTGCTCTTATATTGTTATGGTTGAAGCTGAAGTATTCATTGACAGGTAGGACATTGTAATGTATGATTTTATATACTATACTTAGATCGGACCAAAGGCGGCGTAGTTCTAGGTTTTCTAGGTCTAGAATTTCAAGTCTTGTGGCATAAGGTATTCTTCAACGAGTAGAGGAGTGTAGAACTCTTCTTGTGAAATATTTCTGGACTTTCTCAACTATGTTAATATCATATACGTAATGTGGGTTCCAGACTGATGAGCTGTATTTGAGTATTGGTCTAGCAAATGTTTTGTATGCTCTACTTAGTAGTGTCATATTACCAGAGAAAAAGCTACGTAAGATTAGGTTAACAACTCTTAACACCGCTTCACAGTGCTTTACAGCCCTCTATAAATAGTTTACAGAGTTAGCCTCTTGCCCCCTAGCAGTCTGGGTCCTCATTGTACCCACCTTGGAAGGATGGAAGGCTGAGTCAACCTTGAGCCTGGTCAGATTCAAACTGCCAAATTGCAGGCAGCCGACAGTCAGCAGAAGTAGCCTGCAGTACTCCACTCTAACCACTGTGCCACACAGCTCAAATTCTATTTTGCTCCCTGCTCTCCACCCATCCATCTTTTTGGTTATGTTGTCGATGTATTACCCTTGTTGTGTTCCTTTGTCATCATTTCTTTTACTGTTCTAATACAAGTAGTCCTTATATAGCGTACTTTTAGTGACCAACGTTACAAGGACATTGAAAAAATGGACTTAGCACCAGTGGTGGGATTCAAATATTTTTACTACCAGTTCTGTGGGTGTGGCTTGGTGGGCATGGCAGGGGAAGGATACTGTAAAATCTTCAGTCAGAGATGATATTTGCCGGTTCTCTGAACTACTCAAATTTTTTTCTATTGGTTCTCCAGAACTGGTCAGAACCTGCTGAATACCCACCTCTGCTTAGCACCATTTTTCACCCTTAGGACCATTGCAGCCTCTCTATGGTCACGGGATCAAAATTTGGATGCCTGGTAAACTGGCAGGGATTTATTTTTCATTCATCAAATGTATTTGCCATCCATCTTGTGGCTCAGGTGATGGTCACAACGTCCCAGGAGTCACGTGATCAACTTTGATGACCTTCTGACAGGCAAAGTCAATGGGGAAGCCAGTTTCACTTAACAGCCATGTTACTAATTTAGTGACTACAGTGATTCGCTTAACAATGGTGGCAAGAAAGATTGTAAAATGGGGCAAAACTCACTTAACAACTGGCTCACTTAAGCAACTGAAATTTTGGTCTCAGTTCAGTGGTGGGATTCACATGTTTTTACTACCGGTTCTATGGGCATGGCTTGGTGGGCGTGGCAGGGGAAGGATACTGTAAAATCCCCATTTCCTCCCCACTCCTAGAGGAAAGTTACTGAAAAATCTCCATTCCCTTCCCTTCCCACCTCACTAACCTGCTTTCCAGCTCCGTTCTTCTGCACAGGGCAACCAAAGAAGACCCAGCCAATCAGCTGGGACTCAAGAGGCGGAGAATAGACGGGGGCGGGGCCAGGCAGAGGTGGGATTGGCCGGTTCTCCAAACTATTCAAAATTTCTGCTACCGGTTCTTCAGAATTGGTCAGAACCTGCTGAACGCCACCTCTGGCTCAGTGTGATCAAAGTATTTTCCTTCAGTTCTGTTTACACGCCTTTCATTTTTCTTCCTTTTTATTATAGTGAGCCGCTTAGAGTAGCCTCACAAGAGACAGGTGGCAAATAAATTGAACAAATAAAATAAAATAAATTTTAAAGAGAGGTCTCCAGTTTCAAGGATGTTCCTTTATTTGTTTGAAACCACCAAGGGACAAACAAGGAGAACAGATTAATAATACCTTTTCTTGAGACAACACAATATTCTGGTTGTTGGTTATGGACAGAGGTGGCATTCAGCTGGTTCTGATCAGTTCTGGAGAACCAGTAGAGGACATTTTGGGTAGTTTGGAGAACTGGCCAATCCCACTTCTGACTGGCTCTGCCAACCCCATCTATTTTCTGCCTCCCATTGTGTCCCAGCTGATCGGCTGGGTCTTCTTTGGTTGCTCTGCACAGGAGAACGGAGCTGGAAAGCAGGTTAGTGGGGTGGGGAGGGAAGGGGGATTTTTCAGTAGCCTTCCCCTGCCCCGCCCACCAAGCCCCGCCCATCAAGGCTTGCTGTGCCCACCAAGCCATGCCCACAGAACCGGTAGTAAATTTTTTTGAATCCCACCACTGGTTATGGAGGCCTCCTAAACTAATAACTGTGTAGAAGAACACAACCGTCATTCCTTCTCTCTCTTTAATCTAATTTGATGAAGAATTTGCTTCTGAAATTTCCTTGGAAGGAGCAGAGATTTGGGACATGCACTATCGAATGGCGTTGTTGTACCTCTACTATTCTCTATACTTTTTACACTTGTTTCATCGACCATCTAGAGAACGTGGCTTGGCAGGTATCCATATTTTAATAAATACTAGCAAAAATCGAAAGAGAACAGTGATTGGGGTTAACATGTGGCGTTTAACACCATTTTTCAGCTCCCCGATGTATTTAGACATATTTAAATTCCCTCAAACCGTAGGAAGGACACAGTGCTTTGAATGTTTTCTTGCCAGACAGAAATGCTACATTAATTGTGCTTCCTTCCCTCCCCTGTTTCTCCTTCTCTCTTCTCCTCCTCAAAAATGTCTAAATTGACTTGACATTTGGGACTATGGAAGAAAACCGAAGAGGCTAGAGCTGAGGGAATCTCCAGGCTCATTTGACAGTCCCTTGTTCCATTTTAAGGTTTTTCAAGATCTGCAGGCAAGTTTATTTATTAAGAAGTTTATTTATTAAGAAAATTTGTATGATCGTCCAACTTACTTACACTTTAATTTTATAGAAATAAAACTTCAATGAAACCCCAATAAATACCCAACTCCCTGGTTACAATAATTAAACTCACTACTTGATGGGCTCCACACCATCCTGGGGATCTCCAAGCCCACTAGGTCATATCTTCAGGATATTTTGAAAGAGCATCAAGGTGGAGCCAATCTTATTTCCTCAGGGATGATGTTTGAGAGGGATGGAGTCACCACGAAGAAGGCCCTTCTTCCTTGGACAGAATAGCACAGCACAGCACAGCATAGCATAGCATAGAATAGCATAGCATAACATAGAATAGAGAATTGCATAGAATAGCATAGCAAAGAATAGCATAATATAGCATAGCATAGCATAGAATAGAATAGAAAATAGAACAGAATAGCATAGAATAGAGAGTAGAGTAGAGTAGAGTAGAGTAGAGTAGAGTAGAGTAGCATAGCATAAAATAGAACAAGAGTTGGAGGGCTTCTAGTCCAACCCCCTGCTAAGGCAGGAAACCCTACACCACTTCAGACAAACAGTTGTCTAATCTCTTCTTAAAAACTTCCAGTGTTGCAGCATTTACAACTTCTCAAGGCAAGTCATTCCACTTGTTATAGATGTACCTCCATAAGTGAAGGGACCCATCACACATCCTTCCAACGTATTTCAGGACTACTTACATTGTACATAGTTGCAGTGACAATAACTTGCAAGTCTTCTCCTCCCCATGTGAACTAGGGAGGGGCTTGTCTGAGCTGTTTTGTCAACTTAACTTTCTTGACCCTGGGCTCAAGCCCTGCTTATCATTATTGATTTGGTAGCCACTGTTCCTCCCACCTCATCCCTGTTCATTTTATCTTTTTGAAAAGGTACCTCAGATGCAAGGCAAGGTACCAGCTCTGGACTGCAGAAAATGGGTTGGCCACTTGATGGCAGCAGAGAGGACCTGAAAGCTGTAATTCCTGTATGTATCGCTCTCTAATGAATCTCCAGATTTTTCCAGGCCTGATCTAAACAAAGAGCAGCCAATAAACTTTGTTGGCATTATTATTCTATACAGTGTATCACTCTACACATAAGTTGGGTGTTTATTTGCCCAGTCATGTTCCACAGCTCAAAAAAAAAAAAAAAAGTCCTGGGGATTCTTCAAAAGAAGAGGGGAAATCCTTTGTTTACTGTTCATTGAATTCTCATCAAGTGGAATATTGGGGAGATAATTGTACTTTGCATTGTATTTTTCTATATGGAGGTTTCCTTTTCTTTTTTTGGAAGTCATTGTAAGCCTAACTGAATTGCTTATTTCCAAACATTAGTCCTTTAAAAGTGTTGGGAACTCAATCTGGGTAGATTGCTCCAACCTGGGCAAAGATATTTTGGGCAGGTGTTTTGATTCCCTCCCCCTTCCTTCAGAGCAATTGGTGGAAATCCCAGTGCTGGGAGAGATTAAGTGTAACTTTGAGTCCTTTCTCTGGGTGCCAAAAGGAATATTGCATATTTCTATCCTCTGAACATTGTCTTCCCAGAGATTAGAAGATAATGCATCTGGAATAATATTAGCTCATACAGGTTTGTGGTTTTCTTTTTTTTCCCTGAAATCTCATAATCTCATTCTCCATCTCTCAGAACCTATTTTGGAGTAAAGGGGTTAGTCTTAGCTCTTGCACAGAAGTCTGGTCAGATAGATTTCAGGGAGATTTTAAACACCAGCAAGACATTTCTTCCCTCCTGGTTTTTAAAATTTCTTTTATGGTCTATTTTCTTTTGGCAACAGAAAAGTGTCTATTTCTCCTTCAGGAATGTTTGGTCACCAGGTATTTAGACTGGTAATCTAATCCAATCCGTTCATAATTCTGTTCTGGGCTAAAGGAACAAGGTCTTGGTCGGGATCCCACAAATGGATCTCCATGTATTCTTCCAGGGGTTTAAAAGTCATTGCTCCCCAAACTGCTGCTTTCAAAATAGAATAGAATTCTTTGTTGGCAAAGTGTGATTGGACACACAAGGAATTTGTCTTGGTGTAAATGCTCTCAGTGTACATAAAAGAAAAGATATGTTCATCAAGAGTCAAGAGTCATCAGGTACAACACTTAATGGTAGTCATAGGGTACAATAAGAATAGAATAGAATTTTTTATTGGCCAAGTATGGTTGGACACATGAGGAATTTGCCTTGGTGCAAATGTTCTCAGTATACATAAAAGAAAAGATACGTTCATCAAGAGTCAAGAATCATCAGGTACAACACTTAATAATAGTCATAGGGACAATAATACCTAGATTCCAAAAAAGCCCATCTGCCCCCTGTGGCATGGCAGTTTGCAAATAATAAAACACAATAAAACCAACATGAGTCTTCTGGGTTAGTTGGGTGTGTCTTTGTTCCATTCTTTCACACTCTCTATCTTTGAGCCTTGAAGAGTGGGAAGTCATATATACACCAATGTATGTAGGCCTGGCTTCTTGTCTTTCTCACTTCTTCTCTGCAAGTTTACAAATGCCATCCTTCTCACCAGTTTTTTTTTTAATGAGTAATTCTCCTGTGTGATCACCTACTTTGCTCATTCTTCCCGAATGAAAAGTTGGGATTTCATTGGACATTCTATATCAAATATTAGCTAAGTGGTGGCTAGTGGAAATTTTTCATTTGCATAAAACAGCAGATTGACAGATGACTGTGCTGTCACTTGAAACAAAACACACACAAACACACAAACACACAAACACACAAAGTGTGCTTGCAGATGGTTGTTTTCTCCCAAAGTGAGCAGCAGAAATATAGACTCTCCTATGAGTTTGGCCTTAAAGTCAAATGACGTGAGCAAGAGAAAAGACTCAGAAATATATTAGGAAGTAAGATAAAGTGAATCAAAGAAATGCCATAGAAATTAAGGCAACATCTGGAAAATAAGAGAAAATGGAGACAAGAGGAGAGGGAGGGAGGGAGGGAGGTAGAGAGAGAAAGAGAGAGAGACTCATACCAAATCCCAAAATGAGTTATTTCAATGTGAAATATTTAACTTGAATATAAAAGAGCTCAACAACTGGGAAGGAAGGAAGAAGATAGGGAGGGAGGAAGGAGGGGGAAAGAAAAAGAGAGGGAAAGAAAATGAGAGAGAAAAAGAATGAAAAGAAAAAAAAAGAAAAAAGGAAGAAGGGAAGAGAAAGAGAAAAGGAGAGAAAGAAAAAGAGGAAGAGAGAGGGAGGGAGGGAGGGGGGAGAGGGAGAAAGTTGATTATTGCCAGGTGAGTTAAGGTGACTCTTCATATCTTTGAAAGTCATTCAAAAACCCAAAGGTCAATGCTGCATGGACAGCCCTTCCCATCAGATGATGGTGCATGCAATTTGCCTCTATAAAAACGTCAACAAATTTACGTGGAGTGTGGTAATTCAAGTCTAAGGTCTAATGTGCCACAGGCTTTTCTGGACAGGGTTGTAATGACATCAGGGTGGCCCAGTGCAAGATCATTCTTAGACCAGGAAAATGCTAAACTTCCCCTCCCTCCCAGCCCTGCTCTTCAAGGAATATTCTGATGTCATGGAAAGCTCAGAGGCATAAATCAGGATTTATTAGAGAAGGTGAGGGGAACATACACTTCAGCGACATAAATACAGATTAGCTAAGATGTGTATGTGCATGTGTTCATAAACAGTATGGTTACATATGTGCTAATATATGCTTTACCAATAATGGAGAATATTTGTAGCTCGGGGTTGAAATGAGCGGTCCTTGGTGCCCTCTGAGCTTCAAGCGTTTCATGACCCAGCTAGGTAACATCAGTGGTAGATGCGGGGAGAAGGAGGACTGTGGGTTCCTTGGTATTCTCTGAGTTTGGTTGTTTTCTTGCAGATGTTTCATTACCCAACTAGGTAACATCAGTGGTAGAAGGGAGGAGGATGAGGAGAAGGAGGACTGTGGGGTCCTTGGTGCTGTCTGAGTTTGGTTGTTTTCATGCAGGCGTTTCATTACCCAACTAGGTAACATCATCAGTGCTAGCATGGGAATGGAATGGAAACTAGTTACCTAGTTTGGATCAGGAACCATCTGCAAGAAAACAACCAAGCTCAAAGAGCACCAAGGACCCCTCAAAGATGCTTATTCCTAAAAAGTCATTTTGCACAGAGGACATGTGGCTTTCCCACTTTTTATCTGAAGGGTTAAATCGGTGGAGGAATTCAGCTAAATTGCTTTTGATGAAATGAAGTGTACCACACACACACACTCACAACCTGCGGCAAGGCGTATCTGCTTGCCATTAAGGTTGTAGATCTGGCATTCCTTAGGACCTGGGGGATTTTTTTTCCCAGCCTCCCCTGGAATGCAGCAAATGCCTTGTAAATTAAGAGTCCCTAATGAAAATGTGCTGGTGTCCGAGTGGAGCAATCATCTGGTTAAAATCAGGCAGTAATTCCACTAATTTTACTGCCCTTCTTCCAGCCCTCAACGCCTCATTTAGGAAAAAAATGTTTATGTTCCCCTCAAAACACCTGTGTGCTTCGACTCAAGGGGTCCCCGAAGCAATTACTTCCATTTTATTTTATTTTCATTTTTTTAAGGCTCCAGGTTGGGAAATGCATCAATGCCCCCCACCATTTTTTTTTCCATAACTGAAATACATCAATGGCCTGAAATTACCCCTATTTGAGCATGTTGAACAAGGGCTGATTTTTTAAAATCTCCTTTTAAGTCACATATTTTGGAAGCTCTACAAACTGCTTTCATTTCCTTCACACAGCTGTTCTCCAGAAACCCACCTGCCTCCCCCATTCAACCCAAATTCCAACACCGACTAACTGGGGTTCCACAACACTTCAGTAGACAAAAGATTAAATGGGTAACATGATGAGCTCCAACATGTTGCAAATATCCAGCTTTAGCATGTTATTATAACCAGACCAGCACTGGAGGTGGTATTCAGCAGGTTCGGACCAGTTCTGGAGAATCAGTAGCGGAAATTTTGAGTAGTTCAGAGAGCCAGCAAATCCCACCTCTGAGTGGCCCTGCCAACCCCATCTCTTCTCTGCTTCTCATTGAGTCCCAGCTGATCGACTGGGTCTTCTTTTGTTGCCCCGCACAGGAGAACAGAACTGGAAAGCAGGTTAATGGGATGGAGAGGAAAGGGGGATTTTGCAGTATATCCTTCCACTGCCACGCCCACCAAGCCACACCCACAGAACTGGTAGTAATTGTTTTTTTAATCTCACCACTGCCTTTGCAACTTTGAACAGTCACTAAATAAATTGTTGTAAGTTGAACACGACCAGCATTACTCAACCTTGGAGTGACTCAATCTTGTGGTCTTGCAGTTGTTAAATAGCAGGATTGTTGGAAGGTTCACAAAAAGGGATCGTGTGACCTTGGGACACTGCAACGGTCATAAGTATGAACCAGGTGCCAAACCTCTGAATTTTGATCCTGCAACCGTGGGGTCATAAGTACGAAAAATGGTCATCAGTCACTTTTTTCCAGTGATATTGTCCCTTTGAACAGTCACTAAATGAACTATCGTTAGCCGAGGACTACCTGTAGTAACTGAAAAGGGAGGTGTTGCAACATTGCCCAAAATCTCCATGGGACACAGAAAGAAGCCTCAGGTTTTCTTTTGCTTGCGAAACCTGCTGGTTGAGAAAGGCAAGAGAATAGCATTACCATGTCCATTTACAATCCTGTGGCCAGAGAACATTGTACGCCTTGATTCGCTTCCCTTCTCTCCAATCCATCCTGTAAAGTATATTGTCTCTGTGGGGAAATATTTCCATTTCCAGAACACCTCCTCATTTCCTCCTCATTTCGTATATCTTCAGGCAGAGGAGACCAAGGAAATGAAAAAAAAAACCCTCATATTTTAGTAATATAGCCCTATGGGATGGGTTAAAAGCAATATAAGCCTCAAGGGAACCTTAATAATCCAGCCCAATGCTAAATTTCTGTCCAGGGCATTGAACCCTTCTAATGGCTTTCCTGAATCTTTCCAAGAATGGGCACTGAATCCTCTCCTCTTTTTCCTTCTTTCCTTCTCCTCTCCCTTTTTCCCCTTCCCTATCCCTTCCCCTCTATCTGCAAGGAGTATTTAATCCTTGCATTCCCCACTATACAGTTAGAGCTGAAAAAGCGAAATGTCTTCAAAGGAAAAAAAAAAACAGAAAGTACAGTTGCCTCTTGAAAAAGCACCTTTGGGACCATCTCTTTATTTATTCATTGCTTATTGGTGTGGTTTATAGCCTTCCTTTCTTCCTGGAATTCAAGGCGGCACTCATAATAATAATAATTGCCCTTGTCCAATTTCGTTCGCCCTTCACCACAATCCTGAGCAGGAGGTTGGATTCCAGGAGCTTCCATGGATGAGAAAGGCATTGAACTCAGATCTTCTCTAACCCTACTCAGGAACGTTCTTTACTATGAGCTCCCTAGATAATGCACTGCTGCTAGACAATCATGGGTTATTTATTGAAGCTCTGATTCGGTGACTGTTCCACTTTGATAATGGATAATAATAATTTGATAATGGCGGAACAGATCTCAGCCTAATCTCTTAACAACTGCAATCTTTGGGCTTTCCTTTCTGAGACGCACTTTTTAATCTTGGTGGACCATCATGGTTTGATGTCTTACTGTGCACAGGTGGCAATTGGGAAGAAGTTCTGTTCTCAATGCCTGTTTGTTGGCATTAAGTAAACAGGTAGGGGTGGGATTCAATTTTTTTTACTACCAGTTCTGTGGGCGTGGCTTGGTGGGCATGGCTTGGCTTGGTGGGCATGGCAGGGGGAGGATCCTGCAAAATCTCCATTCCCTCCCCCACCCCACTAACCTGCTTTCCAGCTCTGTTCTCCTGTGCAGAGCAACCAAAGAAGACTCAGCCAATTAGCTAGGACTCAATGGGAGGCAGATAATAGATGGGGGCGGGACCAGTCAGAGGTGGCATTTGCTGGTTCCAAACTACTCAAAATTTCCTCTACCGGTTCTCCAGAACTGGTCAGAACCTGCTGAATACCCACCTCTGCAACATGACCTTTGAAGCTGTTTGCCTACCCTCTGTCCATCTATCTGTCCATCTTCTGTCCATCACCCTTGTCAGCACGTCATCTGATTTTAGAACTCAGTGTAACATCATGGCTTTGCTACTAGTCCGGAAATGAGAGTGGGGTGGGCACAAAAACATAGCAAGGGTAAAGCAGTGGATGGAACAAGATGGAGAAACAGCTTGCCACTTAATAAACACCTTTGCCTGAAGCTGTACGCTTTTATTCACGAGGAGGTTTATCTCCTTTTTTTCCACTCTCAATAGCCTCACGATGGCTCTTTTACTGTGCAGTCTTAAATTACCATTGCAAAGGTTATATGTTTATTTACCAAAAGCTAGCTCTTGAATGGTGATCCTTAAGGCAGAGTGGGTGTCTCCTGCCAATAAACATCACTTGCTCTCTTAAACGCCCGGCGGAGGCCAGATGAATGGGGGTGATGTTTAGTGTGGCGGACATATTATACTTTATGGCTTCATTAACCACCTGACCTGTATTATGTGAACATTTCATCAAAGTGCAATGCATATTTATTCCCCGAGGTAGGCTGGGAGTGGAGGCTTGATCCTTAAAGGAAAAAGAACAGGTAATTACTTATAATTAGAGTGGTGGGGGGAAGTGAAGGCATTTGGGGAGGGAAAGTAATTTTTCCAGGGCCTGGGATGCCACTCAGCAAAGTGATTTTGCTTGGCACCACTGGATTTGCACATCACGGAGGGAGAAGCAGAAACGGCTCCTGGAAGGGAGGAGAGGAGATCTTGACATGGGGCACTCTGTTGAAGATTCCAGAAAGCCATCGGAGTCCAGGATATTTTGAGCAAGTCAAGTTACACAGGGGTAGCTCCAGTGAATGCTTAATCCAAATCAGTCAAAAGCTAGATGCAGCCTATGAAGCTGCGTCATTGGAGAAAAGTGTGGAGAATGTATCTGTTTATCTCCAAATTCCAGCCTGTGACTACAGGAAGTCCTCGACTTACAGCCGTTCATTTAGTGACCATTTTGCATCTATGACCAATGCAGCAATCCCATGGTCGCATGATAAAAACCTGGGTGGTTGACAACTGGAATATATTTATGACAGTTGCACTGTTACGTGGTGATGTTTTCAATATTTGCAAACTTCCAGTAGGGAAACTCAATGGGGGAGGCCAGATTCACTTTAAAAGAAAAAGAAAATAACAGAATAGTCCTTCTTCTTCTCTGTCTCCATCTTCCTTGCTTCCTTCTTCCCTTTCCTCCTTTCCTTCCCTTCCCTTCCCTTCCTTTTTCCTTCCCTTTCCTTTCCTTCCCTTTCCTTCCCTTTCCTTTTCTTCCCTTCCCTTCCCTTTCCTTTCCTTTCCTTTTCCTTTCCTTTCCTTTCCTTTCCTTTCCCTTTCCTTTCCCTTTCCTTTCCTTCCTTTCCTTTTCCTTTCCTTTCCCTTTCCTTTCCTTTTTCCTTTTCCTTTCCTTTTTCCCTTTCCTTTCCTTTCCTTTCCTTGTCTACCCTTCCCTTCCCTTTCATCTTCCCTTCCTCCTTTGCTTTCCTCCTTTCCTTTCCTCTTTCCTTTCCTTTCTTTTTTCCTTTCCTCCTTCCCTTTCCTTCCTTTCCCTTCTTTGTCATCTTCCCTTCCTCCTTTCCTTTCCTTTCATCTTTCCTTTTTCCTTTCCTCCTCCTCCTTCTCCTCCTCCTCCTCCTCCTCTTCTTCCTCCCCCTCCTTCTGTTGGAGATGACCAAGTTACTTCAACAACATTGTCTCATACAGATTGACAATATAAACCCAAGGATGGCACGGCAGAGATTCATGCTGCATCTTTTTGAATGGAAAGTAAATGATCTACCACTTCTTTGGACACCTAATTGAACATTGCAAGCATGAAAATGAAGCCTTCTTTAGCTTCCAAGGGACCAGGGTGCCTCTGAAGGTTAGTGCTCTAAGCACTAAGAACCCAGCACAAATCTAAGCCTGTAGGCACACCAACAGTGAAAATACCCTGCACTGTGTCTCTTGGCAGAGAAGGTTAATTTTCATAGATGTTGGGGTGGCTTTTTTTTTTTTTGCAGGGCAATAAGGGTCTCTAATATCATTAAACTCAAGTGTGAGGAAAAAGACAGCAGCTAAAATGTTAAGGCCAGTTGTGTGACCTTCTCAAATACAGTTGGCCTGGCTGTTTGCCAAAACTTAAAACATCCCCCAACCTGCTAAAGCTCTTTCTTAAAACAATTGTGGTCTTTGCCTTTCATGTCCCTCAACCTTTCACCTGCCAAGTTTCTAGCCCTTCACCCTTGACCCACTGCTGTGTTTGCTTAGCATTGTGCCAGTCAACGTTAGAAATGTGAAAAAGATGCACTACTGCAGAGAGAGAGAGACAGAGACAGAAAGAAACAGAGAGAGAGAGACAGAGACAGAGAGACAGAGACAGAGGGAGTGGGATAGAGAGAAAGAGACAGAGAGACAGACAGACACAGAGAGACACACAGAGAGAAATAGAGAAGGGGGGAGAGGAGTATTATGCAAGCTTTTCCTCCTTTCTACCTTTCGTTTATTAATATAACCCAACTGTTTAAAGATAGGCCATTTGTATGGAAATGAAGGGAAGGAAAAAATGCATGAATTAGCAAAGGTTGTCATGGTGCAAAAATATGTGTGAGCTCCCGTGAACTCAATGCAATGGGCGTAATCCACTCTCTGACCTTCAAGTTCCATTGCTCATTGCGAGTTTCCCCAGAGAGGACCCAGTGGAAAAAGACAAAATGTAGACATTGGCAAATTCTATGCATTTTTTGAAGCTTCTTTGGAGATGGGCCTTATAGATCCCAAGACAAATATGGCCCACCCAGTTGGTAACAGGATGTCTCCATATCACTCCCAAAAAGCACCACCATTCTTAAGAACATTGTTAACAAAAGTTCTAAATGGTTGATTTATCAACAAAAAAAAATGGGCCTTTTTTTGTCCTACCAGTTCTGGCACTGAAAGGTGAGACCAGCTACTTTAAAATTATAACTTTAAATTGTAATATAACTGTATGCCGTGTTATATAAAAATACACCACATTAATTAAAAAAAGGAGTTGAGACTCTGGAAAGAGTGCAGAGAAGAGCAACTCGGATGATTAAGGGCCTGTGTTGTGGTTCACTGGCAGCCTGTGCAAACGGCAGCGGAGTCGGAAGAATGGGGAAGAAAGGGGACCAGGCAGGGAGCCTGGAGTAGACTCGGACAAGGGTTCTGCGTCCAATGCAGGGATGGGGCCAGGATCATCTGGGAGTGGGATGCTGCCTTTAGACCCTTCAGAGTCTGGTAGCAGTGAGGCAGAGGAACAAGGGGAACCTGTTCCCAGTGCGTGTGTCCACAGAGCTGCTAGAAGGTGAGAGCAGCTGAAGCAGAAGGGGTGTAAGGCTGGGGGGTGATTGCCCCTCCCATAAGGGATGGAAGTCAGACCTCAATGACAAATGCTTTGCAGGAAGCAAAGTCATTTGATCGGTTCTGAGTCCTCCTTGAAGTTCTGTATACTTTGGTTGGTTTTTTCTTGTACAGTTTCTTTTATAATTAATTGGATACTTCTGTTTTTGGCAGCATTCCACACAACTGAAAGGTGTGTGCTTATCTTGGGGGACTGTTTAAGATTAGTTCCGGCTGGGAATGAAAATAATTCCCAGTGTTGCAATAAAATAGGTTTTGTTTTTAAAACAAGTTTGTGATTAATTACGATTGACAAAGCCTGGGTCAGAACAATCTGGAGGCTAAAACATATGAAGAATGGTTGCAGCAATTGGGTGTGGCTAGTCTAGAGAAAAGAAGAACTCGGGATGACATGATAGTAGTCTTCCAATATTTGAGGGGCTGCCACAAAGAAGAGGGGGTCAACCTATTTTCCAAAGCAGAAAGGCAAGATAAGAAACAATGGATGGAAACTAATCAAGGAGAGAAGCAACCTAGAACTAAGGGGAAATTTCCTAACAGTGAGGACCAGTGGAAGGGCTGGCCTTCAGAAGTTGCGGGTGATCCATCACTGGAGGTTTTTAAGAAGAGACTGGACTGGGGGATTTTTCATTTTCTACACACTGGGTCCAACTCCTTTTTGGAACCCTGTCTTTCTTTTCTTAGGATCTCTACCCACCCCAAATTTGGACCTATTCTGATCTGTTTGAGTAGCTTTATTACTCCAATGGATAGGAAGCATCCCATCGAATGAATGCCTGTGTATTTTTCAGTTTAGGAGCTGTGAATGAATTAGCCTCATTGATTCAAGGAGAGCCCAGCAGACACTAATTAATTCTGCTTGGGGTTTTTTTCCCCCCCTGTTGGAGAAAATCTGTACCAGATCATTTTATTATACAGTACTAATAAATTACTGGAGGGTGTTGTGTTGCTCTTGTATATGTGTTTAATATTTAGCATAATATTGCATTTGGGTTATTACAGGATTTGTCATGTTGTATGTCATCAGCAGCTCTTTAATTAAAGTGATGGAATCCAGCATATAACAGAGCTTCATCCTAATAGAGAGAGGCTGACTTTTCTAAAACACACACAGATACACACACATACCAATTTATTACTTTTTGGCATGTACAGCAACACATGTACAGCAACACATAACATGCAGCTAAGCTGCATGTTATGTGTTGCTGTACATAGAGTATGTGGGTACGTACTTGTTGCAACCCATACATAGGGATGTTATAAACACTTCTTGAAACACCAAAAGAAAGGAAATATACCACAGATGGAGAAAAGCTAAAAAATTACCTTTTTAAAAACTGTTTTAAATTAATTAATGCAGAATTAATGAAAGGTTGAAAGTTGGAATTTACTTGTCCTTCCAATTCCAGCATTTCTTATGCTAGAGATGGTGAATCAACTTCCTCTGGAGATGGATGAATCAACTTTGCAAAATGATTTTTGCAAATATTTAAAGTTTGGTTAAAGTGTCAAGAACTGGAGAATTATTATGTAGTTAAAATATATGTCCATGCTTATTTACATTTCTCCAAATATATAATTTTAGTTTTCAATTCCAACCAAATTATATAGTTCTGCAAGTAACTTTCCTATTCTAATATATATTTTTGTCTATAATTTTCATTAATTTTTGCATTTTTTAAAAAATGTCAAATTGTATTGCAAAGTTCAGGAAATTGCAAAATGGGAACGAGAGCTAAGATTTAAGTTTTATATATTGATATTTAAAGAATGAAAAGAAAATTCAGTCATAAGTTCAAGAAAAAAAATATTTTCCTGTTCCTACCATTCTTTGCTCAGAAACATTTTAATCAATTAATAGGTTCTTTTTAATATATTGCTGGTAATCAACTTTTTATTGGAGCTGTCACTTTTATTGTGTTATCATTTTTAATGTAAGGCATCTTAATTACTGAAAATGTTTCCAGGAGAAGGCAATGGAAAACCACTGTTATACTCTTATTTTATTTATAATTTATTTATTTATTTATAAAATTTTTATACCGCCCTTCTCCCTAGGGACTCAGGGCGGTGTACAGCCAATCCAAAACCCCGACAATAATACAAAAGTTAAAAAAAGATTAAATTGAATATTTGGCCGAATATAAAAGCCCACCCCACCCCCTTAAAACCCCCAAATTAAAATTACTAAAAAGCAAATGGAGACAAATTAAAACCCTCTCTCAGCCCAGGCCGGCCTGCTCAAAAAGCCAGGTCTTCAGTGCGCGCCTGAAGGACCTCAGGTCCATGCCGGTACGCAGTTCCGGTGGCAGAGTATTCCAGAGGGCAGGGGCCGCCACAGAGAAGGCCCTACCCCTCGGGACCGCCAGGCGACACATGGCAGCCGAAGGAACCCGGAGAAGGCCCTCCCTGTGTGCACGCACTGGCCTGCTGGAGATCACCGGTAGGATGCGGTCCTGTAGGTAACCTGGTCCAATGCCATGGATCGCCCTAAAGGTCAGAACCAGAACCTTAAAGCGAACCCGGAAAGCCACCGGCAGCCAATGCAGCTCGCGCAGGAGAGGCGTCACGTGGGCGCTACGTGACGCCCCCATGATCACCCGCGCGGCCGCATTCTGCACCAGTTGGAGTCTCCGGGTGCTCCCCGCAGGGAGCCCCATGTAGAGGGCATTACAATAGTCCAGGCGAGAGGTGACAAGGGCCTGAGT
This sequence comes from Bungarus multicinctus, assembly GCA_023653725.1. Classification (NCBI taxonomy): domain Eukaryota; kingdom Metazoa; phylum Chordata; class Lepidosauria; order Squamata; family Elapidae; genus Bungarus; species Bungarus multicinctus. The sequence goes on from CM042843.1 coordinate 5,945,804, forward strand.
GACCGTGCGCAGGGCGTCCCGATCCAGAAAGGGCCGCAACCGGTAGATCCGACGGATCTGATGAAATGCCCCCCTGGAGACGGCCGCGACATGGTGTTCAAGCGACAGCCGCACATCCAGGAGGACTCCCAGATTGCGAGCCCTCTCTGTGGGGGGCAAAATTTCCCCCCCAATAGCCAGCGACGGAGTCAACTGGCTATATCGGGGCGCCGGGAACCACAGCCACTCGGTCTTGGATGGGTTGAGCTGGAGCCTGTTCCCGCCCATCCAATCCCGCACGGCCTCCAGGCACCTGGACATAGCCCCCACAGCATCGTTGGGGTGGTCCGGGGTGGAGATGTATAACTGAGTGTCATCTGCATACAGATGACACTTCACCCCAAGACCACGGATGATCTCGCCCAGCGGTTTCATATAGATGTTGAACAAGAGAGGGGAGAGAACCGACCCCTGAGGCACCCCACAAACCAGGGGCCTAGAGGTGGACCTCTCCCCTCCCACCAACACAAATTGCGAACGGTCGGAGAGGAAGGAGGAGAACCATCGAAAGACGGTTCCCCCAATTCCCAACCCCTCCAACCGTCGCAACAGGATACTATGGTCGATAGTATCGAAAGCCGCCGAGAGATCTAATAGGACCAGGATAGAGGAGAACCCTCTGTCACGAGCCCTCCAGAGATCATCAACCAACACGACCAATGCCGTCTCAGTGCTATGCCCAGGCCTGAAGCCCGATTGGAATGGATCGAGGTAAGTTGTTTCCTCCAGGTACTGAGGAAGCTGACGTGCCACCACACTCTCAACAACCTTCGCCACAAAGGGCAGGTTGGAGACTGGACGGAAGTTATTTAAAACAGCTGGATCCAGGGAAGGCTTCTTGAGGAGGGGCCGCACCACCACCATCTTCAGGGCGGTCGGGAGCGACCCCTCTCTCAGAGAAGCGTTGATAATCCCCTGGAGCCAGCCTCGTGTCGTCTCCCTGGCGGCCGAAACCAGCCAGGAAGGGCACGGGTCCAATAAACAGGTGGTGGCATTCAGACTCCCCAGCAACCTGTCCACACCCTCGGCGGTCACAGGATCGAACTCCCCCCAGATAACATTCACAAGACCTGCCCCGGACACCTCCCCCGGGACCATCCAATTGGAGTTAAGCCCCTCCCGGATCTGAGCGATTTTATCATGCAGGAATCGAGAAAACTCCTCTGCTCTACCCTGCAAGAGGTCATCCCGCGCTCTCGGTTCGAGTAGAGAGCGGGTCACTCTAAACAGGGCGGCAGGCCGATTTCCTGCCGACGCAATAAGGGCGGAGAAATACGAAGATTTCGCCGCCCCTATCGCCACAAGGTAAGTCTTAATATGAGATCTCACCTGTGTTCGGTCAGATTCAGAACGAGTCGCCCTCCAAATGCCCTCTAGACGTCTTTTCCGGCACTTCATCTCCCGTAGCTCCTCCGTAAACCACGGAGCCAAATGGGATCTGTGCCGGGTCAGAGGTCGCAGAGGCACAACTCGGTCTAGAGCCCCGGTGGCCAGCCCATCCCAGGTGGCCACCAGGTCTCCAGGCGAGCTGAGAGCCAGAGACTCAGGAAATGGCCCAAGCTCCCTCTGGAACCGCTCCGGGTCCATTAGGCACCTGGGGCGGAACCATCTAAGTGGCTCCGCCTCCCTGCGGTGAGGGGTGGCGGAGCAGAAGTCCAGTCTAAGGAGGGAATGATCTGTCCATGACAAGGGAGTGATGACTAAATCCCCGCACTTACAGTCATTCAACCACTGCCCAGAGACAAAAATCAGGTCCAGCGTGTGTCCTCCTATGTGAGTGGGAGCAGAAACTAACTGGGTCAGGTCCATGGCCATCATGGAAGCCAAGAACTCCCGGACCAACCCCGAGGTTTCACCGAGCGATGGCAGGTTGAAATCCCCCATGACTAAAAGCCTGGGGGTCTCAACCGCCAGCCCGGCTATTACCTCTAGGAGTCCGGGCAGGGCTGATGAGACGTGGCAGGGAGCCAGGTACGTCAACAAAAGGCCCATCTGAACCCCTTGCCCCCACTTCACAAAAAGAGATTCACAGCCAGCCGTCTGAGGGACAGTGGCCTCCCTAGGACAAAGGGCTTCCTTTATAAGCACCGCCACCCCGCCACCCCTTCCCTGAGCCCTAGGCTGGTGAAATGCAAGGAAACCTGGTGGGCACATCTCAACCAGAGGGACACCTCCCTCTGGGCCCAACCAGGTTTCGGTGACACCTACCAGGTCCGCGGCCTCCTCCTGAGCCAACTCAAAGATCAGGGGAGCCTTATTAACCACGGACCTGGCATTGCACAACAGCAGCCGGGTATTCAGGGCCTGAGATTCCGGACAACCAGGACTACAGGATGGGTAAGGAGAGGTCGGAGCGCGCTACCGCTTGTAAACATCGGGAGCGCGATCCCCTAACCGGATATGGCCCTCTACCCCCCGCATACCTACCTCTCCCAGTCACCGTGCTAATAGAATTGGCCCCCGGCTGCCTGCCCTCTGTCTGCCACCCCGACACGGAGACCCCCGAGGCCCCCCAGGCGCGCAAGCCGGCCCGGCTGCCCCCAATTCCATGCGGGCTGTCTCCCCCACCCGCCCTGGACCTTTCCCCCTTAAAAAACCCCATTAAAAATTTGATGACCCCAGGTTTACAGTGCTTTCCCCGGTTTCCCCGGCCCCACCATCGCTCCGGATCCCAGGATCCATCATTACAGAAGGTCTTAGAGAGCTTCGAAGGCCACCTAAGGGAGAGGGGGGCATCCCTCAGGGCCCAAAGCTCTGCCCTCGGGTACATCCGTGGACCCGGCCGCCTCATCTCTACAGTCCCGGAGCGTCTGCGGTCTCTGCCATCCTCTGGCCGCGGATGTTGAAGTCCAGTCAGGCTGGGGTATATGCCGCCTCCCCCCGGTCGTCCCATCTCTGCCACCGGTGGGACCCCCGGGGGGGAAAGAGTCACAGGCAGAGCCAGACCCTCCCCCAGGCCCACCACCTCTGCCACCGGTGGGGGCCCCAGGAAAGGAAGGGACAGCATAGCTCCGTCCAAGCGGCCCACGGGGGCATCGGCACCACCACTCTTCAGCCGAGCCCCTCCGTATTTTCTTCTTGCCAAGAAAATAACCTGACTATATCTGTGAAGTCTTTAAGCTCAATGTGAGGAAGTCTTTGTCTAATCAAGTTTTTAGCTGCCTTGGAAAACATGATTTTGAAGGGTGTCATGTAACATTTAGAAGTAAAATGTGATTAAATATATAGTAAAGATAGAAAAGGAACAATCTATGTTAAAAAGCATCAGAAGAGAGAATGTGTTTTTTTTCCCCCAGAAACGAAAGTGAGCTTGAACATGCATTGGTTAAGTATAACTCTACTTTGATAAAACATCATTTTCTCAGATTTTTGGACGCCTTTCATCTAGAAGAGGAAGAAAAACCCAACGAATACTATTAGCAGTGCCTTGATGAGAAGGCAACTTGTTGAATAACAGAATTGGAAAATGCTTTGGAGGTCTTCTAGTCCAACCCCCCCGTACCATTTCAGACAAATCTCTTCAGGCTGTCCAATCTACATCCAGTGTTGGAGCATCTGCAATTTCTGGAGGTGAATTGTTGCACTAATGAAATGCTCTAGCAGTCAGGAAATTTCTCTTTAGTTCTAGGTTGGTTCTCTTTATGATTAGTTTCCATCCATTCCCTCTTTTTCTGCTTTTAGCTGCCTGGACCCCCTAAGTAATATTTGACCCCCGTCAAATATTACAACACTGCCATCATGTCATCCCTAGTCCTTCTTCTCTCTAGCCTAACCACACCCGATTCCTGCAACCATTCTTCATAGGTTTTAGTCTCCAGTCCTTTAATCATCTTGGTTGCTCTTCTCTGCACTCTTTCGAGAGTCTCAACATTTTTTTTAAATAATGTGGTAATCAAAATTGGATGCAGTATTCCAAGTGTGGGCTTATTAAGGCTTTATATAGAGGTTCTAATACTTCGTGTTATTTTTATTCTATCCCTCTGTTTATGCAACCAAGGATTTCATTAGCTTTTTTTTTTTTTTTTGCCTGCTTTCGCACAAATATCGCTATTTCATTAGTGATGACTTTCCTAGAGACTGGCCATTTCTAGAGCAAATGACAATCAATTCTATGGTCGTGTAAGGGACGTGCATTTGTTAAATATAACTTTCAACAACCAATACTAATCTAAGAGGTGCTCACATTTCCCTCTTCTTTTCATAAGGGAAAAGTTGGAGAGTTGACTCCTCCACAATCCATCTGAAGATTTAATTTCTTTCTGCTGCATTCCTTTCTGGGCACATTTTTTTCTTTCATGCTCTTTTTTAACTGCTTGGAAACTGGACTCCTCTCTTGCTCCGGTCAAGAAGGACTTTTCAACATCCCCAATTTTTCCGCTCTACCCCTCCCCACCTATCTGTTGCGACCCTTCACACACTCCTTTGTTGTGGTCTTTCCCAGAAAGGAAAGTGAGTTTGAAAGATGTCGGGACAGTGTAAAATGCTGATATATAGGCCACTGTTGTTTGAAAGTCTTTGGTGAGATGAAACTCCTCCCTTCAAGTCAGGAATGATTCATCAGCTGGCCTTTAGCGAGAAAAAAGGGCCTGCCCTTGGGTTGAAGGCCTTTGACCCCTGTGAAGAGAGAGGTCAGACTTAGCGCAATGCTGGCAGCGCCACTGCTGGCTACAGATCTTGGAAACAGAAGGGAGAGCTAGCCGAAAGAATGAAGGGGGATGGTGGGAAAAGTGGGGAATTCTAAAAAGTTAAGAGTATATTTCTAAGACTCTCAGTGGATCAGCTGACAAGGGAGGTCAGAGGTCATATTTATGCTTGATTCTTTAGGCATGTTACAGTAACATCTGCTTGTTAAGGGTCCCCTGGGACTAAATGTGGCTGACCCCAGCCAGCAAAGGGAAGGAGGGGGTGGGAGAGAGACAAATGGAGATATTTGATGTTCATATTAGCATTAAAAAAAAATCAGAGTTTAAAACTTGGTTGCCTTGGGTCTACTTTGGTGGGATCAACAGTTTGTGTTTGTGAGTATAAGTATTACCCAATTTAGTTTTGACACAGAGTATTTGGACCATATCATAGCCATTAAAGGTCATTCCAGTTGAAATGGCTAAGCCCTAAAAGGCCACAAGGAAAGGACATTCCTATAGATATGGTTTGAAATCTTGCAAAACTCATGGGATGCCCAAATGGTTTTGTTTCTGCTCATTAATCTCAAAGGGAACCATCGTTAAATAACTCACAAGGGTCCAGAACTAGTTCCAATAATGCCATGTGTCTCACATAATGGCACACATGCCATCACGTTCTCCTCTTTCTACTCTAGTTAGTCATGAGACCAACTAAAGAACAATAAAATATTATTGAGCCATGGCGGCACAGTGGTGAGAGTGCAGTACTGCAGGCTACTTCTGCTGATTGCCGTCTACCTGCAATTTGGCAGTTCAAGTCTCACCAGGCTCAAGATTGACTCAGCTTTCCATCATTCCGAGGTCAGTAAAATGAGAACCCAGACTGCTAGGGGCCATAGGATGACTCTGTAAACCACTTAGAGAGGGCTGTAAAAGCACTCTGAAGTGATATATAAGTCTTAAGTGCTATTGCTACTGATTACTATTTAAAAATAAAGACAAAGCTTAGGTGGGATATGAAAGCAGTCTTCCAATACTTGGGAGGCCTATCATGGAAAAGACATGGATAACCTATTCTCCAGAGCAGGAGAAGAAGAAGCTTCTTGGATGAGAAGGGAACCTGTTTTCAAAGGGTTGGGGGGAAACAAGGAAGTCCAGTCGGCTTTTGGAAAAAGCATCTTTGGGGCAACCATGACCTGGATGATTGAGAATCTCCATCGACATTTAGCATAGCAACCTGTTCGCTGTACTTGGAGAAAGAAAGAAAGGATCTTAACAGAACTATGAGTTGTGGGGGTTGTTTCAAGTTAGAGACCTAGATCAACAGTTAGGAAATGCTGGGCACAACCTTTCCCCTTTTTGATTACTTGAGGAAGGGTATTTCTTCCAAGAGTTACAATGAGAGCCTTGCAAGTCTATTGAAATGCTCTTAATCAGGGTCAAAACTCACAAGCCTAGGCCTGCCCTATAAGTTCAGTGGGGGAAACCACAACCAAGCAATGCCCCTCTTCTCAACTTCAAAACTCTTCCCATCTAAAGTCACATACGGAGACTTTGCATATCTCTCTGTGTGCTGGCCTACCTCTCTTTCCCTTTGCTTTGGAAAGGACCTCTCATAAACATGCAGAGCAATTTTCCAGCACATTAACCCAGGATGAAGGAATTCTTGCTCGCCCGGCAAGGGGGAGGTGGACAAAAATGGAGATGCCGAGTGAGCTGAAGATGGATGAGCTGGGATATAAGGCAGGGTGGTTTTTCCACTGCCCCAGCCAATACACCTAAGACAAAAGCTTCATTGAGTAAGCTGCTTGACATCAGGCTCATAAAGTAGTAGCAGCTACAAAAGGTCTGACATTTGAACGTAGCTGTCTCTGCCCTCTCCCCATTAACAGGTCCAAACTGGGCTGGGCTTTGCCATTGTGGTCTTTTGTCATCCCTCTGAACCAGAGGTATAAATAAATAGTGTTGATTTTAATGCAGTCACACGGCTTGGTTTTCCCTGACACCTCTTTGCCCTACTGTTTGCCTCTCATGGTAACATTTGTTCTCTCCTGGCATGAATACCAATACTGGGGGAGAAGGAGAAGAGAAGAAGGAGAAGAAGGAGAAGGAGAAAGAGACATAGACATCGGAAAAAAAGAAGGGGAAGGAAGAGAGGAGGAGGAGGAGAAGGAGAGGAGAAAAGGGGAAGGAGAAGAAGGAGAAAGAGATATAGACATAGGAAAAGGAAGAAGGAAGGGGGGAGGAGGAGGAGGAGGAAGAGAAGAAGAAGAAGAAGAAGAAGAAGAAGAAGAAGAAGAAGAAGAAGAAGAAGAAGAAGAAGAAGAAGAAGAAGAAGAAGAAGAAGAAGAAGAAGAAGAAGAAGAAGAAGAAGAAGAAGAAGAAGAAGAAGAAGAAGAAGAAGAAATAGAAATTATAGTGATGAGTGGATCCTTGGGACTTAGAAGTCAGTTCATCTTGAAAATCTTCTATTTGTATGGTCACTAAGAACTGACATGGATCTGATTCTTATGAGGATGACACATCATCCATCCATCCATCCATCCATCTAATTGAATAAGATCTCTTTGGGTAAAATACAGGACCATTTTTCTATTCAACACTATTTAAAAGTAAAGAAACTACAAGGGGGGCTCCAGACCTAGAAAGTCTGTAAGGAGGTCACATTTTCCTTTTCTAGCTCAATGGTAGCATTCATTCATTAACAGCAAAGGCTAGGAGAAGACATGAAAACCAAGCAAGGCAAGCAAATTATAAATAAATGTTTAATAAAAGGATAAAAACAGGTCACAGTCCCTTATTTCTATAGTGGACTGGGCTAAAATAGAGGTTGAACCTTCAAGTTGAACCTGATCTTAGGTAACCTCAGGGACATGTCCGAGTAGTTCTCTCATCAGATTGGTGGGAGTGGTTTTGCTCCTGATTTTTTTTGGAGTGTGGGGAAATTATTGCCCAGTCTAATTAGGAAGAGACAAAAAAAGAGCATCTACAAACAATGGATCCAGAACTAAAGGCATTTCACTTCGTTTTTAAGTTGTTCCATTGATTTGTTGACTTACATCTGCCATCCCTTACACCTGATGAGCAGTACAATAGGTTGGTTGACCTAAAAGGATGCTCTCTCTCTCTCTCTTTCTCTTCTCTCCTTCTCTTCCCCCTACAAAATGATCAGCTGATAAGAGCATGAGTTTAACTCTTCTAAAAGAAAATTGGAAAGTTTGGCTTTTCCTAACTCTGAAGATTTTCTCCTATTGGAACTAAGGAGAACTTCTTCCTCAGTCTCAGATTCACTTCTGAATACAGCAAGAATATAAAAGATTACCACCACACCATGAATGCCAGTTGTGTGCGCATGGCAATCTTGCAGATCATTTTCTAATCACATTTTAATAAACAAACCACAATTAACTGAAGTTGCACTGCAGGCTAAAGCACAAAGAATCAAGGCACGTTTGGGGTTTATCATGTTCTGTAAATGCTACAAAAGGCGGTTTCCAAGCATTGGAGTTTTTGCCGTGATTTTTCTAAAGAGGGATGTGATTCACTCTGAATGTTTCAATGAGAAATCAATCAGAATAGAGCTGGAAATGAGCTTGAAGGTCTTCTAGTCCAGCCAATTGCTCAAGCAGGAGATCCTATACCTGGGATGGCGAACCTATGGCATGCTTGCCAGAAGTGGCACGCAGAGCCCTCTCAGTGGGCACGCAAGCCATTGCCCCAGTTCTGCTCCACCGCGCAGGTGTGTATGTGCCTCTCACTGGCCAACTGGTCTTCGGGTCTCTGTTGTGCATGTGTGGGGCGGGGTGCATGCGTACGGGACACACACATGTTGCATTTTGGGGATGTGTGTGTGCATTTTTAACACTCAGTGCTGAAAAGGTTAGCCATCACTGTCCTTTACCATTTCAGACAAGTGGCTGTGCAGCCTCTTCTTAAAAACCTCCAGTGATGGAGCACCCATAACTTTTGGTGGCAAACTGTTCCACTGGTTAATTGTTCTTCTCACTGTTAGGAAGTTTCTCCTCAATTCCAGGCTGCTTCTCTCCTTGCTTAGTTTCCATCCATTATTTCTTGTCCTGCCCTCTCTGGTGCTTTGGAAAATAAACTGACCCCCTCTTCTTTGTGGCAGCCCCTCAAATACAGTATTGTAATACTGTTATCATGTCACCCTTAGTCCTTCTTTTCACTAGACTAGACCTACCCAAATCCTCCAACCATTCTTCCCATGCTTTAATCTCCAGGCCTTTCATCATATTAGTTTCTCTTCTTTGCACTTTTTTTTAAAAAAAATATGTTTCATACATCAGGTTGGTGCTTCTTGTCCAGATTGTTTCTAAGGACTGACATATTTTGTGGTTCTTCTCATAGGTTGGTTGTGCTTTTATATAATGTTGTGAATTGATCTGATAGTCTGCCTGACTGCCTGCCTCTCTAGCTATCATCTATTTACCATTCATCTATTATCAGTTATCTACGTACTTATCTAGCTATCTATATCTTTCTATTTCAAATAAATAAATAATCTACCATCTATCTATCCATTCATCACCAATGTCTGTCTGTCTGTCTCCATCCATCCATCCATCCATCCATCCACTATGTCTCTCTGTGTCTCTTTCTCTATCCATCCATCCACTATGTCTGGTGAATCCATCCATCCACTATGTCTGTCTGTCTGTCTGTCTGTCTGTCTGTCTGTCTGTCTGTCTGTCTGTCTGTCTGTCTGTCTGTCTGTCTGTCTGTCTGTCTGTCTGTCTGTCTATCTATCTATCTATCTATCTATCTATCTATCTATCTATCTATCTATCTATCTATCTATCTATCTATCCTTCATCTCTATCATCTCTCTCTCTCTCCCTATCTATCTACCATCAATTTATCATTTATCTAATTATTATCTGTTAGCTATCTACTTATTTAGCTACCCACGTCTCTCTATTTCAAATAAATCAATAACGATCTGATATAGGCAAGAACCCCATCTGCATTTCATTCTAGCTGAGCCCCCTCTCTTGCCCTATTCTAAATAGCTTATGCATGGGAATGCACTCTATCAAAGGAGAGTCATTTTCTTCCTGATTTGTGTCTATAACATGAAAACAACGTAACAGCTGCATGCTGCATTGAATAAAGAACATACACATGCATTTAAATCACTTATATCTCACTTTTTTATGATGCAATTGTGAATTATGTTCTTTTTGCATCTGTAATTAGGGGGCAGAACAGATGGCAGAGGCTTAGTTTAAAGTGATGTGTCCATTAAAATAACCTATGCTGCCAAATGATTGTTGACTATAACAAGAGTGTTCATTCAACACAGCAGACACGCTACTGGGCTGAAAACCTATTTGCAAAATTGGCCTCTGGACTTTACACAATGCTTGTTATTTTTAGGATATACACACACTCTCTCTCTCACACACACACATTTCAGATCTTCAACAAGATGGGTTAGCTTCAAAACCTCAGAGCACATGTTTTACATAGTATTATGATTTTATGTATGACCTTGCATGTAAAGATAAGCAGTTAGGGCTGTAAATAACAGGTTATATTTGAGATGACAATATGGGATTCTCCTCCTTTTTTCCAATGAAATCATCTGCTGCACAGAGAACAAGTCTGTAGTGCTTTTTGTGATCTCAGCTAATCTCCAATAGCCATTTATATGGAATATGTAATGTGGAAGATCTTACTCTTTTTTTTCTTACCGAGTAATCAATCTGTTGGTGAGACAAAGAGTTTGTACTGAGATGGTTGAAGGTATTGATGATAAAAGAGCTTGAAGAGGTTTCAAACCATTTCTTAGGTCAGGTGGAAGATGGTTTATAACCACTACCCAGACTTCCTTCCTTCCCTTCCCTTCCCATTCATACCATCTCTCAATTATTTACCTACCTACCTATTTACTTACCTACCATTAGAATGCACAATCTCTTAAATGGCTCATTTTTTTTTCTATATAAGTTGTCCTCAGTTTTAATTCTAGGTGAAATCTATGAAATCTTCTCTATGAAAGGAGAAGGGGAAATACTTCTGTTACCAGATATTTAGTTCTGACTACAGTGAGAACTACAGTTTTTGTAAGGATGTTTCCTAAGAATGGAATGGAATAGAATACAGAATAGAATAGAATAGAATAGAATAGAACTTTATTGTCATTTTAAACGTATACTAATCAGCATACATTAAAATAAAATTTCATTGCATTCAGCTCTCAAAAGATAACTATTATGCATATGCTCCACAAATATATGACACAGAGAAACATCATGGTCTAGTTTGAATGTATACATATATACAGTTATTTGAGATACCTTGTTAAAATGGCAAATGTTAACTAACTGGAAGGAATAATTGCCTATTTCACAAGGAAGGACACAGACGTATTACAGCAAGGCACTATAAGGTCAACTGCTGATTCACGAGCAGCATGAATCTTGGAAATGAAGAAGTTCTTCCTACCTTACCATTGGGATTCTTCTTCTTATCACCAACATAGTGGTCTTGAAAAACAAATTAAGGAAACAATTGAAGAAAAGGAACCCTGTTGAACATCCTTGTGCAAGCATTATTGCCTTGATATCTACATTTAATTTCCTCTCTTACAGTAAAATTTTTGGTAAGTGGCACTCTTCAGAACATATAACAATAAGTACGTCTAGTCTAATGAAGAGAAGGACTCACAGTGACATGATAGTTGTCTTCCAGTATTTGAGGGGCTATTAAAGAGAAGATGGGGTCAACCTATTCTCCAAAGCACCTAAGGGCAGGACAAGAATACAGATACAGATAATCAGAGTTGGAAGGGACCTTATAGGTCACCTAGTCCAACCCCCCCACCCAAGCGGGAGACCCTACATAATTTCTGATAAATGGCAGTCCTGTCTCTTCTTGAAAGTCTCAAGTGATGGCACTCCCACAACTTCCAAGGGCAAGCTGTTCCATTGGTTGATTGTTCTCACTGTCAGAAAGTTTCTCCTTATTTCCAGGTTGAATCTCTCTTTGGTCAGTTTCCATCCATTATTCCTCGTCTGGCCTACAGGTGCTTTAGAAAATAGATTGACCCCTTCCTCCTCTCTGTGGCAGTCCCCTCAAATATTGGAAGACTGCTATCATGTCTCCCCTGGTCCTTCTCTTCCCTAGACTGGCCATGCCCAGTTCCTGTAACTGTTCATCGTATGTTTTAGCCTCCAGTCCCCTAATCATCCTGGTTGCTCTTCTCTGCGCTCTTTCTAGAGTAAATAACAGGTGGAGAATCATTAAAAAGAGATCCAACCTAGAACTACAAAGAAATTTCCTGACAGTGAGAATTAATCAATGGAATGGTTTGTGTTCAGAAGTTGTGGATGCTCCATCCCTGGAGGTTTTCAAGAAGAGGCTGGAAATGAAACAAACAAAATGTTAAAAAAATATGATATTTATGTAGTTACTTACCAAGCACAGATATCTTTAGAATCCCCAAGGCATGTCACAACGATGCTATAGAGCACTGCTCACCAGAACAACTATATAGCAATAGCACTTAAACTTATTTATCACTTCACAGTATTTTACAGCCCTCTCTAATAGGTTACAGGGTCAGCATATTACCCCCAACAATCTGGGTCCTCATTTTACCAACCGAGGAAGGTTGGAAGGCTGAGTCAACCTGGAGCTGATCAGGATCGAACTACCACAGTGGCACAGTGGTTAGAGTGCAGTACTGCAGGCTACTTCTGCTGACTGCTGGCTGACTGCAATTTGGCAGTTCGAATCTCACCAGGCTCAAAGTTGACTCAGCCTTCCTTCTGAGGTGGGTAAAATGAGGACCCAGATTATTGGGGGCAAGAGGCTGATTCTGTAAACTGCTTAGAAAGGGCTGTAAAAGCATTGTGAGGCGGTGTATAAGTCTAAGAGCTACTGTTATCTTCCTTCCTTCCTTCCTTCCTTCCTTCCTTCCTTCCTTCCTTCCTTCCTTCCTTCCTTCCTTCCTTCCTTCCTTCCTTCCTTCCTTCCATAACTGCCCAGGAGTTTGATTCTGTCTGGCTCAAGATTGACTCAGCCTTCCAGTCCTTCCGAGGTGGGTAAAATGAAGACCCAGATTGTTGAGGGCAATAGGCTGACTCTGTAAATCACTTAGAGAGGGCTGTAAAAGCACTGTGAAGTGGTCTATAAGTCTAAGCACTATTGCTATTGCTACCAGAAGCTGGCAGTCAACCCAGCAGAAGTAGCCTGCAATACTACATTCTAACCACTGTGCCACCATGGCTCATACTTTATAGTTTATAAGCTTTAAGCTTATAGTTAACATCCCAGTTTTGCTCAGCAGAGGAAAACACAGCCATCATCATCATTCGCAGCTTTGTCAAAGCCACACCTTTATTTAATTCAGAATCGTTCCTCTGGAAATAGATTTCACGCTCTTAAGATGCTATCGCTCCGTGCTCACCTTGGGCAGCAATTTCATATGAAGGCGTTAGAGGAGGCCTTTGGCGTGTTCCATCAGGCCACAGGAAGGGGAGTGATAAATGACATATTTGCTTGTTTTGTTTTCTTTTAATGGAAGACTGTTCCCAGGTCCTGTTGGAATAAACAGATTGGATATAATAGCATCCGTCGGGGGGGACGAAAACTACTTCAGTACAAAACACCCTCTCCCTGAAACCTTCTGATGGGGCAGCCAACCCACAATAGCCACAAACCATCTAATGTGTTGTGTAAAGATAGCAATAGCAGTTAATGGCATCTCTAAAATGGAGCATTATGTTTGCCTGAAGAAAAGAAAATGCAAATTGATTCCTGTTTTTTTCCCCGTTCTCTCTCGCATCCCTTTTCTCTTTATCCCCACATATGGGTTTAAGTGCTTATCAAGGTTAGTAGGTGGGGAAGCCCTGACATACCAGAATAATATAGTTTTATTCACATTAAATTATTTTTCCAATTTCCTCTTCAGCCTGCTATTTTATTCCTCTCTTTTCTTTTCTTTTTTTAGAACCTGCTTTGGTTTGTTTTCAAGGCCAGAAAATATGTCAGAATGGGGAGTTTCTTCCTTATTCTCAATATTGGGAATGCTTTGGAGGAAAGGTATCACACAGAGTTGTTAAGTGAATCTGGCTTCCCCATTGACTTTATAACACAGAGCATAGAATAATAGTTGAAGGGGACCTTAAAGATCTTCTAGTCCAATCCCCTGCTCAAGCCTTTTAAATCCATCCTTTGACCATTGCAAAGATATATATTGAAAGCATATCTGAATATTTATTTGAATATTTAACAGTATGGTTCTTATTTATTGTTTTAATGTCTCATTAATTTACATGGTATTTTAATTGTATGATAGTAAGCTGCTTAGAGTCATCTAGATTTATTAAGTAAGATTCTACATTTAAGCAAGAAAAACCAAATGCAGGGTACAGTATATGTGGTACCTGGCTCAATCATAGTAATTTGAGAGGGATCTTGGAATTCTATTGGACAATCACTTAAATATGAGCCAGCAGTGTCCTGCAACTGCCAAAAAAGCCAACCCAGTTCTAGGCTGCATAAACAGAGGGATACAATCAAGATCATGTGAATTCACGTGTTAATACCATTTTATAATGTCTTGGTAAGGACACACTTGGAATATTGCATCCAGTTTTGGTTGCCACAATTTTAAAAAGATGTTGAGACACTGGAAAGAATGCAGAGAAGAGCAACAAAGATGATTAGGGGACTGGAGGCTAAAACACAGAAAGAACGGTTGCTGGAATTGGGTATGTCTAGTTTAATGAAAAGAAGGACTCGGGGTGATCAATATCTCAGGGGCTGCCACAAAGAAGGGGGAATCAAGCTATTCTCCAAAGCTCCTGAACACAGGACAAGAAGCAATGGATGGAAGCTAATGAAGGAGAGAAGCAATCTAGAATTAAGGAAAAATTTTCTGAGTTACAAAAGTTAATCAATGGAACAACTTGCCTCCAGAAACTGTGAATTCTCCAACACTGGAAGTTTTTAAGAAGAGATTGGACAACCATTTGTCTGAAATGTCTAAGTTCCCTGCCTAAGGTTCCCTGCCTAAGGTTCCCTGCCTAAGTAGGGGGTTGGACTAGAAGACCTCCAAGGTCCCTTCCAACTCTGTTATTGTATTCTATTATACTTTACAAAAGCCAATTCATGCATTTCCAAACCCGGATCCTACATTGACATATGTAGAATACAGGAACCGATGTAATTTAGACATATAATCTAACAGGCTTATGATCCACCATAGCTGTTACTTGTTAACTTATGAATAACCCCTCAGTGACATTTTGTTGTTCATGGGGAAGAGAAAAGCCCGGTAAGAGACAAACATTTAATTCTTTTTTCCATTTGAAATGACGAGCGACTGTGCTATTGCTCTTTTTAGTGGTATTGTGACCTAAATGATAAGAATGAATCCTGTACATGCCAGCTATGATGAAAATGGCTGATAAACATTGTTTCATAAACTCTTATGTAGATACCAAATGTTACCTGTCATTCTCATGGGACATTAGGTAACAGATAAAGCAAGGCTCTAGTGAAGTGTAGCTAAACAGACATATCACTTAAAAAAAAAAAGCTCCTGTCATTTCCTGAGTGTGGGGAATAATGATAAATCTTGCTTGCGGGGCAGAAAATGGGGCTTTAATCAAAGCGTTGTTGATCTACAATTAATATTTCTCTGCTTTGGCTTGATCGATATTATTTGAGCAATTTCCATATGCTGTTTGGGAGAATACAGATGTGATATTGCCTCTGGAATGAAACATTTTAGGAGGATTACCACAAGAGATCTGAAAATCATAATCTTTGAGATCTCTTGTGTATCCTAAACAAAGATTGGAGTTATTTTGGTGGGAAACTTTCATTGGAACACATCTCACCCGTCTTCTCAAAACTTTTGCCTAAGGTTGTGTGAAGGTGATTTTTCTACAACTGTTCCTTCAGAAGTTGATGAATTTCCTTTCTTGAGGCCACATATAATGTCTAGGGGACCACAGGGTACCCCTTCTTGATCTGTAGCCCAGTTGCAAATGAATTTGAGGTCTCATCTTCAATCAAAACCTCTGGCAAATTTCTAAACAAGCTTCAAGAGCTTCAGGGACTCTGGGGAAACATCTCAAGGGATGTGTCATTACCTTCGGTTTATGCTGTCAATCAGTGGAATGTGTGCATAAATAGTCATAGATCTATGACAAGAAACAAAATGTTGATTTAAAAAAAAAACTGTTGAATCAGAACAAAGTCTTATCTAGGACACTGGTTCTCAAGTTGCAATACTATGCCACATGTTGGATTCTGAAAATGGAGCACAGGGGAAGTCATGAAACTTCAATGAAGTATTTAAAATGTATTGTGACTGATGAATATAAGAGATTGTCTCTAAATAGATAAATGCACTTCATAGGTAAAATGTACTTCTAAATTTCTTTCATAGAAAGACTCTGGTTCTTCAACAGAATAATTTGTGAATTTTAACACTAAAACAACTTGAGAACAAATGATCAAAAATGCTTCTAGACAGGCAGTGCCTCACAGTAACCACCCATTATTTTACACATATAAAAATGTACAGATCTGTAATTGACTCATCTGGAGAAGAGAGAGGGCTGCCTTTATGCATCTCTTGCTATTGTTCCGTTCTTTTCTTCAACAGTGGTATTTTATGCAGACTCATAAAAGACAGAATAAACACAATGAACACAGGAGAAAATATAAATTTGGTTTTGACACAATTTAGGCATCACTTTAAAAGGTCAGTGGATGAGGCATGGGTACTATATTCCAGAATGAATTTTCAGGCACAAAACCAATTGTTGTTTTGGAATTCTGTCTGCAACAGAATTTCTTTTAAACAAATAGAGTTTTAGAAGAATTGGGCCTCAGGTCTGGTTTCAACTGTGGACCCAAATGAATCAACAAACAGTAGATATTATGAAGTCAAGATGTTCATTAAACAACAATAAGTGGCCAAACGTAGACTGCCAGTTTGGTCTAGAGGTTAAGATTCCAGGCTAGAAAATGGGAGACCGTGAGTTCAAGTCCATGAGTTCATGAATGATAGTTGGGACCAGTCAGTCTCTCTCTCAGTCCAACCCACCTCACATAGTTTTCTATGGAGATTCTCGGTCATCCAGGTCATGGTTGTGTCAAAGGTGCTTTTTTTCAAGAAGCAACTGGACTTTTTGGTTTTTCTTTGAAGATGTTTCTCTTCCCATCCAAGAAGCTTCTTCAGCTCTGACTGGATCCTTCTATTCCCCACTTGTTTAATTTCCATCCATTGCTTCTTGTCTTGCCTTCTGGTACTTTGGAAAATAAGTTGACTGCTATCATGCCACCCGTAGTCCTTCCTTTCACTAGACTAGACAAACCCAGTTCCCACAACCATTCTTCACACGTGTTAGCCTGGAGCCCCCTAATCATCTTCATTGCTCTTCTCTGCACTCTTTCTAGAATCTCAACGTCATTTTTACATCATGGCAACCAAAATTGGATGCAACATTCCAAGTGTAGCTTACCAAGGCATTATGAATTGGTACTAACACTTTACATGATCTTGATTCTATCCCTCTGTTAATATTGTAGTACAACTTCAAATTGGTTTAACCTCCCAAGGTGAGGCAAATGGAAGGATGGAATGACAAGACAGACAGATAACATTAAACTGGAGCCAAGAAGGTGTCACAAGTTCAATTTTCCTTCTCACTCCCTTTCTTTTTTTTCTTTGCTCCAACAAAAGAATCTGCCTGTTTGATTACTCTGACAGGTTAAAAAAAGCCACACACACTTTCTCTGGAAACAAATACCACCTTTGGAAAGTGCCTTTTTAATAAGCATGGAGCCTCTATTTAGAGAGAAGGACACTCAATTGGCAAGTACAGAGTTGTAAGGAGATAGTTTGAACATGCTGATAAAACGTCTAGTTTTACTCCAGGCATGACTTTATCATTTATGGAGGGATATTGTTAGCATGAAGATGATAGTTTTCCTCCGACAGGACACAGACAGTGAAATGTTAGATGAACAAAATGTCTATTGTGAAATGTTCTGCACTGTTTTCATGTGTGGTAATGCCTGAATATACAATCCCACATGATAAATTTCTTTCTTTCCTTCTTTTTTGGGGTGTGTGATATCGGCTTCAAGGGATTTTTTTTTTAAAAAGCAGATACAAACTCATGCAGACAGCTTATTTCTTCATTTGATGATGGGAGGATAAGGACTGGGGAAATATTCTGAAGAGAAAACCCCAGAAGAACCACCTTATCTAACAAGTATCTAACAAAATGAAATTCAATGTAGAGAAAAGTAAAGTCCTACACTTAGGCAACAAAAACCCAAAGGACACATATAGACTGGGTGAAACCAGGCTCAATAGTAGTAACTGTGAGAGGGATCTTGGAGTCTTAGTGGACAACCAGATAAATATGAGCCAGCAGTGTGCAGGAGCAGCAGCCAAAAAAGCCAATGCAATCCTAAGTTGCATTAACAGAGGGATACAATTAAGATCAAGGGAGATACTAATACCACTCTATAAAGCCTTAGTAAGACCACACCTAGAGTACTGCATCCAGTTTTGTTCACCACACTATAAAAAAGATGTTGAGACTCTAGAATAAGTGCAGAAAAGAGCAACCAAGATGATGAGGGGACTGGAGATTAAAGATTACAGGAACAGGGCATGGCTAGTCTAGGGAAGAGAAGGACCAGGGGGGACAGGATAGCGGTCTTCCAATATTTCCAAGCCTCTATATTTATTTGATGAAAATGTTAGAAGAATCCATTCTTATCCTCCTTGTTCCTGTGAGATGGTGTTACTGAAGGTGAAGTGAAACTCAAACCCCACCCTCAGTGGCTATGTTGACCCTTTTGGTGGCAATATAGGGTATCAACGTTGCTTGGATTTGGGACCCGTAGATAGCAAACAGCATTGTTATTCATTTTGTCTCCAGTCTAACTAGAAATGGAGTTGAGTTAGAGATTGTATGGTTGTCAGCAAACAGTAATGGGCCGGTTGCCTCCATTTTCCTTGTGAAAACAGCATAAATTGGAAATTCTCCACTGCTGGGAAGACATTTAATATTTAAAGGTAATTTGACCTGAACATGTGTGTATCATGAATCTTTTATGTGACCTACAGCAAATGTATTTATACAGCATTATTCCAAGGCTACTTATCCCTTATTCATTTTCTAGGATATTATTTTTCTTTCTTAGACTAATGTACACTGGATCTTCTCATTTCTCCACTCCAATGGAATCAAAGCAATCCTCTTATTTACCCTTATTCCCCATTCTCAAGGTCTGGTAACTAAGACCGTTTGATAGCTCCACTTCACAAATGCAAAACGTATGCCCTTAACTCTACCATTTTCCATTTCATCTCAATAAACATTTCTTTTTCATATTTTTTTGCTCTTGAGAAGGGTTATCAAAGGAAGTTAGGAGTTTAATGGGAACTTTTTGGATGATTTATCTATGTTATAGGAGTAGGAGACTATTACTTGTCCATCTTTTCTCCCTCTCTCCCTCTAACTCAGTACGTAAAAGAACAATAGATAGGAGAATTTCGGCATGTGCATTCTTGCCATTTGGAATAACAACAAAATATCAAGTATCAGTCAAGTGGTCAGCCTTCATTATCAATCAGCATTAAAACAATCAAAGAGCCATTGAAATAGACAAGGTTTGAGGAATCTCCTAAAACATTGAGGCCATATATATCTCCTAGGGCAGGTGTCGGCAACCCGCAGCTCTGGAGCCGCATGTGGCTCTTTCATCCCTCTGCTGCAGCTTCCTGTTGCTGGCCAGCTCCACAATTGATAGGCCTTTCGCTTAGGGCAGGTAGAGGAAAAAGGATATCACACTAGGAGGAAACTCTATGGCGGGGAAACTGGACTTCTGGTTGGCTCCAGAATTGAACGGAGGCTTCCAGTTAGGATCTTTGTGGCTCTTTGAGTGTTTAAGATTGCTGATTTCTATTCTAGACCTCTATCCATCTCATATAGATGTCAGGATTCCAGCAACCGCTCTAATTAAATCATGATTCTCAAGCCAAACTTGAAAAAACTTCTAAGGATTCATTAGAGGCGACATACTGGCACTGCCCTGTATGAAGCGAACTCTGGCATACATCATTTATAGTTCCCTGTGACCCTGTTTCCCCCCTCCCACCTGGGTGTATCATAAACCAGATTCTCCAATGGAGCACCTTTGCGGGCTGGGTGTCATCAACAACGTTCTCCAATTAAATACATTTGCGGCAAAAGCTCTGGTAGTTTAATTACAATCTTTTAAAGATAAGAGTTGGAATGTACTTTCATTTTCAACTGCTGCACTGCTATTCCAGATTTCCTCCCCCGCTTTTTTTTAAAATGGCAATTATTAAAATAGGCATAGGAATGTTTTATGAGTTGACAATAGGAACACACTTTTAAGCAGAACTTGCCTAGAAGGACAGACTCATTATTCATAAGGCAATCAGGCTTCTCCTGATACTTTTGGCAGGGAACAATTAAACAGGCCTACAAGAACAATTGCAACAACTGTCCCATATCCTATGTGGATCTTATTCATCATGAAATTAATATTCAGATTCTTCAATCTCTTTCTCCTTCCCAAGGTAAGACACAGGCTAGACAGTCAGTTCTTTTTGGACTAGGCTCAATTTCCATCTATGGCTTATTTTGTAGCAGACAAATCTGATACCAGGTCACATTCCTTTGACCATATGAGAAGTAATTTTCCTTCCACTTATGGTGTTACAGATGATAATCGAGAGCCAATTTGGTTAAGACATCGGGATATAAATCAGGAGACCGTGAATTCAACCCTTTGGAGATTCTCAATCATCCAAGTCATGGTTGCCTCAAGATGCTTTTTCAAGAGGCAATTCAATTTTCTGGTTTTTCTTTTGAAGAGGTTTCACTTCTCACCCAAGAAGCTTCTTCAGGTCTGAAGAAGCTGTAGAATGGAAGAAGCTTCTTGGATGAGAAGTGAAAGATTTTTGAAAGAAAAACCAGAAAGACCAGTTGCCTCTTGAAAAAGCACCTTGGGACCTTGTCTTAGGTGCAAAACCAACTGGGTGACCTTGGGCCAGCTACTCTACGTCCTAGGAAGGTGGCAATGGCAACTTCAGGAGAACTTCCAGTCGTAGAATAGGGGAGGTGGAACCCCATCCAGAGCTACAACTAAAACTGATTATTTGGGGGAGGGAGGGATAAACAATAGGTTGTTAGAGTTTACTTTGAGGTAATTTCTTTCCATTCATCATTTGCCAACCACGGTTTAGGACTTCTACAAAGAGAAGATAGTACTTCCATGTTGGACCTATGTCAATAGTGGTGGGATTAAATTTTTTTTACTACCGATTCTGTGTGCATGACCTGGTGGGCATGACAGGGAAGGATGTCCATTCCCTCCCCACTCTGGGGGAAGGTTACTGCAAAATCCTCATTTCCTCTAACTTGCTAACCTCCCAATAACCTGCTTTCCAGCTCTGTTTTCCTGTGCAGGGCAACCAAAGAAGACCCAGCTGATCAACTGGGGCTCGGGAGGCAGAGAACAGGTGGGGGTGGGCAGTCAGAGGTAGTAATTGCCAGTTTTCTGAACTACTCAAAATTTCCGCTACCAGTTCTCCAGAACTGGTCAGAACCTGCTGATCAGTTCTGGAGAACCAGTAGCGGAAATTTTGAGTAGTTCAGAGAACCGGCAAATACCATCTCTGACTGGAAATTTTACAGTATCCTTCCCCTGCCACGTCTACCAAGCCACACCATGCCCACCATGCTATGCCCACAGAACCAGTAGTAAAATAATTTGAATGCCACCACTGATGCGGATATATTACTGCTAGTCAGAATGGACCACGCAGATACGGTAAATAATTTTTGATTTGTATATTAAGAGCTTGCAATGTTTTCTGTTCAGGTCTTCTCCACCACATCTTTAGTCCATGAACTGTGCTTTAAAAAACTCTTAAAGTGAAATTTTGAAGCCCCCATTCACTGCCTCTTGTTTCTTTATGTTGCTTGTAGTGATCTCTTTCTCCTGGCTGTTTGCTGCCGCTGTCTTTTTTCCTGGATTAATTGTAGTTATTATTATGACTATTATTATTTCCATTTTTATCCCATCTCTCTGCCTAGAGGGCATTCTAGACAATCCGGGTTCACCAAGCCACCGGATGAGGTCACCCATCTCTAGCACAGGAGCTATATATGCTATTGAATGTACTTGAAGCTAAGAGCAAGGAAGTGTAAATAGATATGCGGTGCCTTTGAAATCCTTTGTCCTAAAAAAAAAAAGGAACAGCTTTTTCTGGTGGTGTGTATTTGTGAGGCAGTGTCTCCTCCAGCAAGATTACAGGGTCTGTCAGATGACCTTTAGGAACACAGCTCTATCATGTTCTTCCAGGCCTTTTGGATAGAATAAAAAACTATCAGGCAAAGAACAGACTGGTTTTTTTAAAAAATGTAGTCCATTAAAAATACTTCCTTACAAATTGCATCAACATTCATTCAGGGTTTCTTCTCTCGATGGTTTTAAAGAATCTTGAGTCTCACAATTGGGGAGGGGGAGATTGATGTGTTTGGGTGTTGTTATGTGACTTTTTCTTTATTTCTGAACATTTGCTGTTTCCCCCATACTCGTAGATTCTCAGAAACCTAGGGAATGCTGGAAAACCCATTGGAGTGAAATAGTGAGAAACCAAACCAAATTAGGGAAAAACGACCAATATATATATCATTTTGCTTCCGGATATTCTGAATTTCAGTGTTATTTTCCCCTTGCATCTAAACTAATGAGCTGATGCAGATTATTTCTTCCTTAAAATTGTTTTGATTTTGTATTGAAAAGTGTTTCATTTAGGATTTAATTTGGGGCAGGAACTGTTGGAGAGAAATACACGAGTAGCAAAGAACTCTTGCTTTCTACCACAAACATGTTGAGTTGCACAAACTAATGACCTATAAAACCACATTTCCTTGCTGCCTTTGCTGATCGCAGACTTGATCCTGGTTAATATATGGGTGGGAGAATGCTAGAGAATTCCAGGTCATTAAGCTAGACTGGGAAGTCAAAAATCTCTTGGAAGATGGGGATAATAAATTACTGTGGTGTTTTTATGTTGTTATTGTATATTTCATGCATGCAATTATCAAGACTCTGGATCAATTCAAGGATGTCTTTATTTTATTGGTTAGTTTTGTTTCCTGGATGAATGTTATTGTTACTGCCTCTAATGTTACTTTACCAACCAAATTTTATTATACTGTTTCATTATAGTAAATGTACAGGGATTAGTATTATACTTTAAAGGATAGATGCTAATATCCCTACGCAGATTATAGGGTAGCGACTCTTTTCCCACAATGAGATCCAAGAATTTGAGCCAGTTATGGATGCATCTTCCATTCCTAGAAAATTCCATGATTTTTGCAAAGCTGGAGGAGAAACAGTTCAGTCTGATTCAGTCTTGCTCACTTATGCATGAATGTGGAATGCAGCTGGCCATGTATCAATATTTGAATTACTCAAAATATTGTATGGAGAGAGAGAGAGAGAGGGAGGGAGAGAGAGTGGGGGGGAAGAGAGAAAGAGAGAGAGAATTTATGTATTTACAGATAGTCCTTGATTTACAACAGTTTGTTTAGTGATGTTCAAAGTCACAACGGCATTGAAAAACGTGATTTATATTTTTCACACTGATGAAAGTTGCAGTATTACCTTGCTCACATGATCAAAATTCAGTTGCTGGACAATTGGCATGTATTTATAACAGGTGCAATATCCCAGAGTCATGTGACCATGTTTTCTATCAATGGGGAAGTCAGACTCATTTTACAACCATGTTACTAACGCCTGCAGTGATTCTTAACAAATATGGCAGGAAAGGTCCTAACTGGGACAAAACTCACTTAGCAAATGACTCACTTAGGAACACAAATTTTGGGTTCCATTATGGCTGTAAGTCAAGAACTAGATGTACACACACTTGCAATAGTGCATATGTTAGGGGGGAAAATGAGCCGAACATTATTTATATATTCAATTTGTATCTACCTTTCATTTAAGAGGATCAGGTTGTGTAGATGCAGAGAAGTACAGAGAAGAGCAACCAAGATGATGAGGGGACTGGAGGCTAAAACATATGAAGAACAATTGCAGGAACTGGGCATGGCTAGTCTAGGGAAGAGAAGGACCAGGGGAGACAGGATAGCAGTCTTCCAATATTTGAGGGGCTGCCACAGAGAAGAGGGGGTCAAGCTATTCTCCAAGGCCAGACAAGAAATAATGGATGGAAACTGATCCAGGAGAGATTCAACCTGGAAATAAGGAATTTTCTGACAGTGAAAACCATCAACCCATGGAACAGAAGTTGCCTTCAGAAATTATGGGAGCTTCATCACTGGAGGCTTTCAAAAAGAGACTGGACTGCCATCAATGGTGTAGAAATGGTGTAGGGGCTCCTGTTTGGGTGGGGGGTTGGACTAGTGCCTATATACAAATGCACAAAGTCTGGGGAACAAACAGGGTGAACTCAAACTACGAATACATGAAGGTAGATATGATATAGTTGGAATAACAGAAACTTGGTGGGATGAAACCCATGATTGGAACATACTGGTAGAAGGATACAAACTATTTAAAAATAACAGACCCCATAAAAGAGGAGGTGGAGTTGCACTGTATGTAAAGGACCACTATATTGCTACAGAAATGCATGAAACCAAAGATGAAAACCTCATAGAATGCATATGGGTCAACATAAAAGAAAAAAAGAATGACATGGCCATAGATATATATTATAGGCCACCCAATCAAGCAGAAAAAATAGATGTCCTTTTTGCCGATCAACTAACAAACATATGCAGGAAACACACAACAATAGTAATGGGAGACTTCAATTATCCTGAATATCAATTGGAAAACTAATTCTGTACCAAGTGAGAAATCAAATAAGTTCCTAATCAGCCTAGCTGACAACTTTGTTGTCCAGAAGGTAGAGGGTGAAACTAGAGGGACAACCATACTGGACTTAATTCTTACAAATAGAGAAGAAGTGATAGAGGGAGCTGAAACTGCAGGAACCTTGGGTGAGAGTGACCATGTCATACTAGAATTCAACATAACACAAACACAAGCAACAGAACATAATGACACCAGAGTCTTGGATTTTCAAAAAGCTGATATCAATAAACTCAGAGACAACTTGGGAAAGATTCCATGGATGAAAATCCTAAAGGGAAAAACAACTCAAGAATCTTGGGAAACTCTGAAAAGTATGATCATAGAAGCCCAGACCAGCACAATACCACTGAGAAAGAAAAACAAGAGATCCAAGGAGAAACCAGCATGATTTCTCTGGAAAATTGAAAGAAAAAAAAGGACAAGTACAAAATATGGAAAGAAGGACATACAACTAAGGCAGAATATCGACAGATAGCCAGAATCTGCAAAGACGAAATCAGGATAGCAAAGGCTCAGAACGAACAAAGACTTGCAACAAAAGTCAAAGATAATAAAAGAAGTTTCTTCCAACATATAAATAACAAGAAAAAAATGAAGGAAACAGTCAGTCCACTAAAGAGAGAAGGTGGCAAGAAAGTAACAGGCAACAGAGAGAAAGCAGAACTGCTTTAACTCATTCTTTGCATCGGTCTTCACTCAAAAAGAAACTATAGCTCAAGCCACCAAAAACATAACTGTAAAAGGCAGACCAGAAATAAAAGTTAAAATAAGCAAAAAAAATAGTAAGAGAACACCTGTCTGATCTTGATGAAAACAAATCACCAGGGCCTGATGGATTACATCCCAGCGTTTTGAAGGAGCTGGCAGAGGTCATCTCAGAACCACTGCACCACATCTTTCAAAAATCCTGGAGCAGCGGGGAACTACCAGAGGACTGGAAAAGAGCTGATGTAGTTCCCATCTTCAAAAAAGGAAAAAAAACAGACCCAGGAAATTATAGACCAATCAGCCTAACATCAATACACGGGAAGAGACTGGAAAAGATAATAAAAAAACAAATCTGCCAACATCTAGAAAAAAGTAAAGTAATAACTAGCAGTCAGCATAGGTTTGCTAAGAACAGATCATGACAAACCAATCTTATTTCATTCTTCAACACAGTGACTAAATTAGTAGACCAGCAAAATACTGTGGACATAATATATTTAGATTTCAGCAAGGTATTCGACAAAGTAGACCGCAACCTACTTCTTAGTAGGCTAGAAAAATGTGGAATAGATAGCACCACCACTAGATGGACTCACAACTGGCTGACAAATGGTACTCAATGAGTAGTCCTTAATGGGTCTACATCTACATGGAGGGAAGTAAGCAGTGGGGTGCCACAAGGTTCCGTATTAGGTCCAGGACTCTTCAATATCTTCATTAACGACTTAGATGAGGGAATAGAAGGGGAACTTACCAAATTTGCAGATGATACTAAGCTGGCAGGAATAGCTAACACCCAAGAAGATACATTGAAGATCCAGATGGATCTTGACAGACTAGAACACTGGGCCCTATCTAACAGAATTAAATTCAATGTAGAAAAAAGTAAAGTCCTACACTTAGGCAAGGAAAACCAAAAGTCCACATATAGACTGGGTGAAACCAGGCTTAATAGCAGTAACTGTGAGAGGGATCTTGGAGTCTTAGTGGAAACCAGCTAAATATGAGCCAGCAATGTGCAGCAGCAGCCAAAAAAGCTAATGCAATCCTAAATTGTATTAACAGAGGGATACAATCAAGATCAAGGGAGGTACTAATATCATCCTATAAAGCCTTAGTAAGACCACACCTAGAGTACTGCATCCAGTTTTGTTCACCACAATATAAAAAAGATGTTGAGTCTCTAGAAAAAGTACAGACAAGAGCAACCAGGATGATTAGGGGACTGGAGACTAAGGCATATGAAGAACAGTTACAGGAAGTGGGCATGGCTAGTTTAGTAAAGAGAAGGACCAGGGGAGACACGATAGCGGTCTTCCAATATTTGAGGGGCTGCCACAGAGAGGAGGAGAGGGTCAAGCTATTCTCCAGGCACCCAAAGGCCAGACAAGGAAGAATGGATGGAAACTGAACAAGGAGAGATTTAACCTGGAAATGAGGAGAAATTTTCTGACAGTGAGAACAGTCAACCAGTGGAACAGAAGTCGCCCTCAGAAGTTGTGGAATTGCCATCACTTGAGACTTTCAAGAAGAGATGGGACTGTCATTTGTTAGAAATTGTGTAGGGTCTCCCGCTTGGGTGAGGGGTTGGACTAGATGACCTACAAGGTCCCTTCCAACTCTGATTATCTGTCATTTCTGCCAACAAGGTCCCTTCCAACCCTGTTAATCTTTTAGGTAGTATTTCCTTGTCCAACAGGCTATTCAACTTGGTGGAAAGCACATGGGATCTATGCAAACTTTCCTGCTGCCTATTTTTTAAATTAATATGTTGAGTGGGGGGGGAAAGGCTGAATAGAAGTCATGGCCAAATGTTTATTGAAATGGGAAATAACAAATATTCATCCTGCTCATGGTCCCCCCCCCCCCGACTTTTGGTGGAGGGGTAAGATTTCTAAAATTAAAATTTAGACCGTTTCAGTTGGATCTCTCACCTCATCTTTCTTTATATTTATTTTAAAACCATTTTGAGAACAGCCTTCATCAGAATGGATTCTGGGGCATCGTACAATAATCAAAAGAGGATGCTGTAAATATCATCATCTTTCATATAGCATAAAACCAGAATGCAACAAACACATAAAACTGCAGACAGAGGCAATAAAACCGACTTAAAATGCTTGGGGCACATCAGGGTACCATGACCTGGCTCTAAAAAGATCATAATACATTGATTAAATCCTACATCCTCCTCCCCCACCCCAAAAAATCTCATAATGTGAAATCATATTTAGTTATTTATTCATTACTGAGGGCATTTCTTCTTTTGCCCTTCAGAAACAATTCCATAGTAGGAAACAGTAAAAGTTTAAAAATACACAAATCTTAAGTAGGGGCAGTATTTCTGTAAAACAGTTACTATAAAGCAGCATGGCAGCACAATAAAACATAGAGGGGCAAGTTAAAAAAACATATTAATTGATATTTGAAGGAGAACAAAACCTTTGGGAAACCGAAACAACTCCATCTTCTTCAGTATGGTAACAACAAGATTTATTAACCTCTTTATACTTGGGAATTATATTTCTATTTGGAATTTGCTAGTCTATGATCATCATAAACAAATCATAGTGCCAAAATAAAATCAAGTTGGTGTCAGCGATACAGCCTAGAGGCATAATGATATGCCATTTATCCTTACTTGCAATAATCTACAGTTTCTTACCGAAGAGTTCTTCTTCAGGTCAAGTCTGGTATTTGATTTTTGTTTTGTTCTGGAGACAGAGAGAGAGAGAGGGAGGGAGAGAAAGAGAGAGAGAGAGAGAGAGAGAATGAAAGAAAGGCAGAAAGAAACAGAGACAGGGAGAGAAAGAGAGAGGGGAGAGAGACAGAAAAAAAACGGGGGAGAGAGACAGGCAGAAAGAGAGAGAGAGAAAGAGAGACAGTGGGGGAGAGATAGAGAGAAAGGGAGGGAGACAAAGAGACAGAAAGAGAGACAGACACACACAGAGAGAGACAGAAACAGAAAGAGAGAGATAAAAAGACAGGGAGAAAAGAAGACAGAGAGACAGAGAGAGAAACAAAGGGAGAGAGAAGAGAGAAGGAGGGAGAGAGAGGAGTATGGATGTTGAAAAGGATCATTTGATCAAGATTAGTTAGTTTTGAGAGGGAGATTTAGAATTTTGTATATATGCCTTGGCTACTCAGGGGACAGAAGTAAGACAAGAACCAATGGATGGAAACTAATCAAGGAGAGAAGCAATCTAGAATTAAGGAGAAATTTCCTAACAATGAGAACAATCAACCAGTGGAATGGCTTTTCTTCAGAAGTTGTGGGTGTCTCATTACTGGAGGCTTTCAAAAAGAGACTGAACATCCATTTGTCTGAAATGCTGTAGACCAGGGGTCCCCAAACTTGTGGACTTCAACTCCCAGAATTCTCCAGCTAGCTGGACTTAAAGTTGCCAAGTTTGAAGACCTCTGCGTAGACTCTCTTGCTTGACCAGGGGGTTGGACTAAATGGCCTTCCAACTCTGTTATTCTATGTTCTATGTTCACACACACTTTACAGTTCATCAAGAACATCTCACCCCAGGAGTAATTTACTGAAAGGTGCTTTCCTTTTGGAAAAAAAAAAAAAATTCAAAAGTCAAACAATGTGCCACTTAGATAAGAATCCAAAAGACCTTGTATCAAAGCAGGAAGGTGTTTGGGTTTATTATTCAAACATGAATGGCCAGATGATCAACCAGGGAAGCTCTAATAGGCTGTCCACTTCTTGGACAGGTTTCCTTGTGAAGAAGGAACTATGCCTTGTGCATCAACATCTCGGTTACCTTAAATATCCAGAACAGAGGTGGTATTCAACAGGTTCTGACCAGTTCTGCAGAACCGGTAGTGGAAATTTTGAGTAGTTCAGAATATCCGCTCTGACTGGCCCCGCCAACCCCATCTTTTCTCTGCCTCCCATTGAGTCCCAGCTGATCGGCTGGGTCTGCTTTTGTTGCCCTGCACAGGAGAACGGAGCTGGAAAGCAGGTTAGGGAGGTGGGGAGGGAATGGGGATTTTGCAGTATCCTTCCCCTGCCATACTCACCAAGCCATGCCTACTAAGCCACGCCCACAGAACCAGTAATAACAAAATTTGAATCCCACCACTGATGCAGAATCTTAATATTCACAATATTCTGCCCAAGTTCTACTCAATTTTTATTATGACACCAAACAAGTAACACCAACAAGGAGGGTGGGCTAATTGGAAGGACTTCAAAGCCCTTTGTAAATCTTTATGTATCTTCTTTACATACTTTGCAGAGTCAAGGATATAACCTGACCCCATCCCCATTCTGAATTAAATTAATTCCACTGTATAAATCTACTTGGCTTCAAGTATTCCCCTCACTTATTAATATTATTTTGTTTGGTCTTTGCTCAAAAAAATACCAGCCAGGCCCTGATAAATTTTGGCATCTTCCAAGTGTTTTCTCCCACCTCTTTCCTTTGCTTTCCTTCCAGGATGTGAAAGTCTAAGCTTTATTATAAAACACAAGATAACTATATCAAGAATTCGTGGATCCTAGCGGAACACAACACAAGTAATAAGAAGATAAGAGAATCTGATCAATATACAAACCACAGAACTTAAAACCAAATAGCATCAGATAAGGCCTGCAGTGAGTTTCTATTAAAATGTCATAAATCAGAAACCAGAGTTTTCAGATCCTTTCCCCTCCTGTTTTCTTTACTCCTTCTGAGTATAATATCTGTTCCTAAGAGATTTGTTTTTCTTTTCACTCCTTTTTGCTCACAGTTCAACCCGTAGTAAATGCTTCAAAGGGTTCCTAAGGTAGATTTCATTAAAGTTGGGTGGTAAAACAAATGTCTATTTTTCTATTTCTAGAATGGAGCTGTTTTGCCTTCCTCCTAATTTTCTCTTAATATATACCGTTCAAGGAGAGGCTGGTGTTTGATCCAGTGACTTTGATAGACCTACAATTGAAGAATCCTTAGCTTTCACTCCCCCATAAACATTCTAACATAACCAGAAAATATTTTTCTTCATTCCTTCTTTCCTTCCTCCCACCTTTTCTGGTTACTTTTGTTTCATTGTAAGCTGCTCTAAAGGCAGGAAATGCACTTTCCCAGTAATATGGTACCTAAAAGGTTTACTTATAGATAATTGTAAATACATACAAAAATGTTCTGCAGCAATGTCCCAAAGTTGCTTTTTCAAGAGGCAACTGGACTTTCTGGGTTTTTCTTTTAAGACTTTTTGCTTCTCATCCAAGACCATCTTCAGCTCGGACTGGATGGTGGGGAATGGAAAGATTTATATTTCTTGCAGACTTCTCCTCATTTACATTCTTTTTAGAGGGTCATTGAGGCCACTTGGAGGTTTATCTGTGTCCTCAGGGTCACCTGAGTGGTGCAAATAGGTGTGGAGCCTTTTTGGCTGCAGGATGTTTTCTGTTCTGGGTTCTTTCACTGTTGAACACAGGTTCAGGGCTGAAGAAGCTTCTTGGATGAGAAGTGAAACGTCCTCTAAAAAACCCCCAGAAAGTCTAGTTGCCTCTTGAAAAAGCACCTTTGGGACAACCATGACCTGGATGGCTTAGAATCTCCATGGACATTCTACCGTAGTGATTCTCAACCTTTTGGTCATCACGGACTCCCTTTAAATACTTTTTGTGGTCACAAACCATAGCCATGGATCCTCAAGATTTCACTCAAGATTTAAATCATGACATTTTTTTTCAAGCCTTCACAGACTCCCTGTGATGACATCATCCCCCGCCCCCCATCCAGGGGTCCCCGATCCACAGGTTGAGAACCACCACTATAGATACCCTTTAATGCAGCTGTATCACTTTAGAGAAGGACAGCAGTCTTTAGAAATCTAACAAATGCTACAGATTCTGCAGCAGAGAAGAAGAGGTCAAACTATTAGCACCTGAAGGCCAGACAAGGAATAATGGATGGAAACTGAACAAGGAGAGATTCAACCTGGAAATAAGGAGGAATTTCTCTGAATAGCAAGAACAATCAACCCATGGAACAGAAGTTGTGAGAGCTTCATCCCTGGAGGCTTTCAAGAAGAGATTGGACTGCCATCTGTCAGAAGTGGTGTAGGGTCTCCTGCTTGGGTGGGGGTTGTACTAGATGACTTACAAGGTCCCTTCCAACTGTGTTAATCTGTCCAATATGTTAGATTTCTGAAGACTGCTGTCCTTCTCCAAAGTGATATAGCTGCATTAAAGGGTATTTTTATACTATGTAACGTCAGCAAAGTTTCATTGGAATTGTTCATGTACACATTCTGAGACAATCAATAGTCAGAAATAGAATACTAGTTGGTCTGTATGGTATACTCCTCAATTTACGATTACGATTGAGCCCAAAATTTATGTTGCTAAACGAGACATTTATTAAGAGATGCTTGCTCCATTTTACAACCTTTCTTGTCACAATTTTTTAAAAATATTTTATTTTTTAAAAACAAAAATACAAATCTCTATTCACATTAACAGTGTTTGTGTCATTATTAATACATACATCTCTTTTATATGTAGACATTCCTATTTCTATCCTCCACCCACTTGTACCACCTATCCCAAACCACATAATAGTCTGAGTCATGTTTGCCTCTTAATTCCATTGGGAACTTATCCAGTTCCATACAATCCATTATTTTGTGTGTCAAGTCTTCTTCAGATGGTATCTTTTCCTTCTTCCATCCCTGTGCGAAGGCAATTCTTGCCACAGTTATGATGCCAACATTTTTTGGCATCATAAATTATGCCAGTGGCAATTGTTTATTGGAGATCTCAGCTCCCTTGTTTTG
This sequence comes from Bungarus multicinctus, assembly GCA_023653725.1. Taxonomy (NCBI): domain Eukaryota; kingdom Metazoa; phylum Chordata; class Lepidosauria; order Squamata; family Elapidae; genus Bungarus; species Bungarus multicinctus. The sequence goes on from CM042843.1 coordinate 5,977,918, forward strand.
TGTGTCTTTGATCACTTGAATGCTTTAGCCCAATTTAATGTATTCCAACAACTGTTTCTCAATGGAGGTGATAGGTTGATTATTGTGTAAAGAGTGCAGATGCTTAATTCTGAAGCCCTTAGGACTATTGCAGAGGTGGTACTCAGCCGGTTCTGACCAGTTCTGGAGAACCGGTAGCAGAAATTTTGAGTAGTTCAGAGAACCGGAAAATACCACCTCTGACTGGTCCCACCCCCATCTATTCTCTGCCTCCTAAGTCCCAGCTGATTGGCTGGGTCTTCTTTGGTTGCCCTGCACAGGAGAACGGAGCTGGAAAGCAGATTAGTGAGGTGGGGAGAGAATGGGGACTTTGCAGTATCCTTCCCCCACCCATACCTACTAAGCCACGTCCACCAAACCATGCCACTTCCACAAAACTGGTAGTAAAAAAATTTGAATCCCACCACTGGCCTGCTGGTCCTGGAATGGGACAATTAACCACGGGCCCATAGCTGTGCCCACTTCACTGCGGGCCCCCCACTGCAGTTGGCCCATCGTGGGCCTTCCCCAGTGTTTTTCCTCCACCACTGGTCCCCAGCCCCCTTCTCCCAGGTGATGCACAGAGGGACCCTTGCTTTCGGCCAGTTGCATCTGGAGACCTAAAACTTGATGTAAAATATGTTGGACGGCCCTATGACCTACCAACTGTGAGGAAATGTGATGAAGTTCTTTGTGGAAAACAACATGTCACCTTCTTTGAGATTCGAGCTATACAGGATGGTAAACATCTCAGTCAGTAAGATTAGTCCTGCCTTGTCTCCACAAATGTTTGGTGTTGAAAATCCATGCTGAGATAAGTGAATTGGCAAGGCAAGACATCTCAGTGCGTTCATCAGAAAATCAATATGTTGACCGGAGTTGGTAATGCTTTCGGTGAGGAACGTTTCTGGAACCCTTTTCTTCTCAGCACCTGCTATGGTGGTTGGCCTGCAGGATATAGTTTGATAGTCCTTGGAATATCAAGGAAAGGAGAGAGAGAAAAAATTGAGCCTGCAGCGTTGAGGTCTGGTCGGGCTCTTGGGCTAATGATGAGATCTTTATAAAAGACATTTTGTTGAGATTTCTACAGAAAGGGATTTGTTTTTAAAGGTATTTATTACTTTGAGAGAGAAGGCAGCAAGAGAAAAAGAAAAATACTGGTGTCAGAGGAAAAATTTATATTCTTATCCATTTCTAACACTGCCCACTTTCAAAGTTTGCTACAAGCAGTCTATAACATGCTCCCAATTAGATTATTCATAGATATTCATTATAGTTAATATCTCTCTCTCTCCTATCATCTCTCTCTCCACCTATTGTTTTTCTGTCTGTCTGTCTGTCTGTCTATCTATCTATCTATCTATCTATCTATCTATCTATCTATCTATCTATCTATCTATCTATCTATCTATTTTCTCTCTCTTTATCTCTCTCTCTTAATCTCTCTATCTAAACTCTCTTATCTGTCTCTCTCTCTCTAATCTCTCTCCTACACCTATCTATCTATCTATCTATCTATCTATCTATCTATCTATCTATCTATCTATTCTCTCTCTCTTTATCTCTCTCTCTTAATCTCTCTATCTAAACTCTCTTATCTGTCTCTCTCTCTCTAATCTATCTCCTACATCTATCTATCTATCTATCTATCTATCTATCTATCTATCTATCTATCTATTTTCTCTCTCTTTATCTCTCTCTCTTAATCTCTCTATCTAAACTCTTTTATCTGTCTCTCTCTCTAATCTCTCTCCTACATCTATCTATCTATCTATCTATCTATCTATCTATCTATCTATCTATCTATCTATCTATCTATCTATCTATCTATCTATCTTCTATATCCATCTATCATCTGTCTCTGTCTCTATCTGTCTTTCCCATCCATCCATCCATCCATCCACCACTTGGCTGACAAAAGCACATGAATTCTACAGAATATAAACATAATCTTTGCTTCCTTGGAACTTGCTCAGCAAAAAAAAAAAAGTTTCACATAGAATTAGTCTAACAAATTTGGAAATGAGCTACAAAGATGCTTCTGGTGTTTCATTAAAAATTGCAATACAGAAAGATCAAATGCTGTGATTCCAGTCTCCCATCTTTGCAGAATAGGGAGTTTGAAAGTATATTGATTGATTTCCTAACAGTAGGAACAATTAACCAGTGGAACAGCTTGCCTTCAGAAGTTGTGGCTGCTCCACCACTGAAGGCTTTGAAGAAGAGACTAGACATCCACTTGTCTGAAATGGTATAGGGTCTCCTGCTTGAGCAGGGGGTTGGACTAGAAGACCTCCAAGGTCCCTTCCAACTTTTGTTATTCTATGCTCAGTTCTATGGACTTTATCTCTTGCCTACTCAGAATTGATGGAAACAATCAGTCCATTTACCAATTCTGCTATTGTCTTCTGTTCTGACTTATTTATCATTTGTGTGTATATAGTCACCCATCTTCATGCTATAGTGGTCACGGATGAGGAGAACACATGGGAGAGGATTTGATAGAAGTAGCCGGCCTGGTTCTTGTCCTTCTTTTAAGAAGGAGCATTTCATCTTAGAGACTTTTAGCAGCCGCAATTCAAGACAGCCCTAGAAAATGTGGTTTAACCTCCTGGATAGGAGACGAGAGAATCAGTTGAAAATAACTGATTGAAAACCTCTTCTGAAGGAAATGGAAAGACGAAGAGGCTGTTTTGAGGAGAGATTGCTCTATGTGAAGATTTGCTGCCCACCCCCACTGGAATTCTCTCCATTATATTGGAAGTTGTGTTTGCAGAGCAACACAAAGGTGCCTTAGAATTCCTGCCCTGCCATTCAGTAGGCTGTCCACCTCCATATGTATGGAAATCTCCACCAACGTTCCAGCCTGATTCTTCTTCTTCAGCATGGTTGTCATCCATGTTTAGCCTGCAGGAAATAACCCAGCGTCTGAGCTGGAAGACTGAAGGTTCCGACTCCAGGGATTAGATGCACAAAAAGGGCTGTAATGTCAATAGGAGAGCTTCCGCCTTAGACTTTGGCCAAACACTGCATTTCTAAAGAAGAGCTTAGAGAGTCTTGCCACCTTCCTTGCCCTTCCCAAGCAACGTCTTCTTCTTCCCCTTACCCAGTTTGAAGAAGCATGCGCCACACTGACCCCTTCTGGCAAGACCCAAAAGATCTCTTAGGAAACTAATCCAAGATACAGGAAAAAAACTCATTCTCAGTTGGTCAAAACCAAGAGCAGATTTTTTTTAAAAAAAGAAGTGGACTGAACTGACAGAGAATAGGATAGGATAGAATAGGATTGAATAGAACAGAACTAGGATAGGGGTAGGATAGGATGGGATGGGATGGGATGGAATAGGAGTAGACTAGAGTAGAGTAGAGTAGAATAGGAGTAGAGTAATAACTTTATTTCATGTTGAATGTACACTAATTAGCGTACATTAAAATGAAAATTTGTCACCCACGAGTCTGGCTAAGATGTTTCTGAACCTCCCCGCAAATTGTTGGAAGTGTAACTGCGTCCAGGGAACATATTTTCATATATGGTGGACATGTCCATCTGCCCAGAAGTTTTGGAAAAATATTAAAAATTGGGTTCTAAATATAACTAAACAAGATGTAAAACTTTTTGCTGGATATGATAGATTCAAAAATAGAAAAAAAATACCAATATCTAATCTTGCACATTATAATGGCAGCCAGAATAAGTTATGCACAAAATTGGAAACTGTCTATTGTCCCTTCAGAGGAGATGATCATTAAAAAAAACTCACGAGTGTGCAGAGATGGATAGCCTGACCAAATTACTAAAAAACAACGAAGATAGTGAATACTATAAAGTTTGGAATTGTTGGTATGAATGGTTAAAGAAAAAGCAACATTTGACAATTGAATAAGTTATGAAACTGTGAAGGACGTGCGTTTAATCATAAATTAAAACAATAAAAGAATGAGGAAGGTATTGTAACAAGGTAGATCATGTCAATGTTATGGGGTAAAAGAAAAAAAGAAAAGTGTAACCAATGCTCAATACCTGCTGCAAAATGTATATATGTATATATATTTGTTTATATGTTTGTTTGTTTCTTAAATGTTTTAAATATATGAAACAAATAAACTTTATTATAAAATAAAATTAAAAAAATGAAAATTTGTTGCATACAGCTCTCAAAGGGTCACCACCTTCAATATACATTATATCAGTGGTCGCCAACTGGGGGGCCGTGGCCCACTGGTGCAGCGATCATCAACCAGTGGGCCACGGTGGGCCATGAGAAAATTTTGGTGCGCCGCAGAGCACTCCCCCAAAGCAATTAATCCAGGCTACGCAGAAACACAAGGTAGCTCAGCCCATATGGCCCGCGGGAACCCTCCCCGCCCACTCACTCCTTACCTGGCAAACTTGTCTTCTAAGTTGCTATTTTTCCTTTTTCCGACCATCATCTGTTCTGCTGTGCCAGGAGATTTAGATTAGCTAGGAAGCAGGAAATGGTGGGATTTCTTGCTTTCTAACTAGTCTTTACATCTTCGGCTCAGCACAGCCAAACCTCCCTTAGGACTGAAGGTTTGTTTGCAAGCAAATTCAGTGCAGACTCACGGCAAGCAAATTTGAGAGACTGCGCTAGCCGATGGTAGATAGATAGATCACTGAATGATTCTGTGAGCAACTCAATCTTCCTGCCTGCTTTGGGGTAAAAGTTGCTCTTTTTTTAAATAAAAATTCAATATTTACATACATGGTGAGTTGTGAGTTAATTTTGTGAGTTTTCTAGCTAGCAAATTTTATATGGCAGACTGAGCTAGCCAATGGCAGATAGATGGATTTCTGAATGAATCTGTGATTTTGTGAACAATTCAATCTGCCTGCCTGCTTTGCCTGATTTTGGGTAAAAGTTGCTCTTTTTTATAAAAAATTCAATATTTATATAAATATTTATAATATTTACATACAAGCCATGCCCAGCCAGTCACATGACCACCAAGCCACACCCACAAATTAGGCCATGCCCACAGAACCAGTTAGTGGTCCCTGGGATCTAAAATTATGAGTTTGGTGGTCCCTGTGGTCCAAAAGGTTGGTGACCCCTGCTCTAGTCCAACCCCTGCTGTTGATAGAGCACAGGGTGTTTAAAAATGACATTAATTCTTTCCCCATTTTTATTTTTGTTTTTTGCAGGCAGGAAAACAAAGTTCTCTCTTATGGATGGATTGATCCATATTTTTTAAAGTAATTTGTGGGAGTGTGGATGTATGAGTAAAACACATGAGCAGGGAGAAAGGAGAAAAATCTAATTTCTCCCAAACGTTTCATCTTAGAAGTCAAAACAATTGCTCCTACATTCGAGAGAAGGGGCAGCCCTGTTCCTCATTCTTTTTACAAGCTTCATGATAAGACAGATATGTCTAACATGCTTAAGACACCAGTGAAGGAATGCTGGCTAAATGCATTTTTTTCCACATCCCAGCAAGATAAGTTACAACATCCAGAGTTATTCATTAACTGGAGAGGGAAAGGAGGAAGGAAAGAGGGAGGAAAGATTGTTACACACTCCAACAGTTGCTTGGCATTCCTGTCAACTTTGGTTTCCTGCTATTTTCAATTTCTGCAGCCCTCTAATGCTTTAAGTCATTGGAATTGGAGGGAGTGACCTTAAAATTTTCTTCCTCTCCTTTTTTTCCCCAAAGTAATTCCCAGGCTATTCTAGGGCTCCTGGGTGAGAGATTTCCAGTTTGGTTTCCATGCACCTCTTATTGCTTCAAAGGGGGATTTGATGTTATTTATCAAGGGACATGGTGGCTCAGTGGCTAAGAGGTTGAGCTTATCAATTAGAAAGGTCGGCAATTCGGCAGTTCGAATCCCTAGCGCCACATAACGGAGTGAGCTCCCACTGCTGGTCGCAGTTTCTACCAACTTAGCAGTTCGAAAGCCTGTAAAAATGCAAGTAAGAAAATAGGGACCACTTTGGTGGGAAGGTAACAGCGTTCCGTGAGTCTTCGGCATTTAGTCATGCCGGCCACATGACCATGGAGACGTCTTCGGACAGTGCTGGCTCTTTGGCTTTGTAACAGAGATGAGCACCGCCCCCTAGAGCCGGAAACGACTAGCACATATTACGTGCGAGGGGAACCTTTACCTTTACCTATGGAAGGTCAGAAATAATAGAATAATAGAGTTGGAAAGCTTGGAGGTCATTTAATTCAATCAAACCTGGTTCAAGAAGGAGACCCTATACAATTCTGGACATTCTCTTCTTGAAAACCTCTAGTGATGGAGCTCCCACAATTTCTGAAGGCAAGACGTCCCACGGGTTAATTGTTCTTATTGTCACGACATTTCTCCTTAGTTCTAGGTTGTTTCTCTCCTTGATTAGTTTCCATCCATTGGTTCTTGTCCTGCTTTCAAGAAGAGCATAGAAGAAAGGTGCTGAATCCAGCAGAAGACATTCAGCCTACAATTGGGGTGCAGAACTGAAGATTGTGCCAAAGGGTTGGACCGATATAATCTAGTTCCCTTCCAAATAGCTCGTTTTAAAAAGCAGAATAAATATTGCAATACCTGGCCAAGAAAAATTACTTTATTTTCTGTTATTTGATCAAGAAAAAAATAATTGATAAATTGCTCCATCAGTTCCTTCATTGTAGAAACATGCCTAATGCCATTTCAAATGGAGGTAATAATACTTCGTTTATCTTGTTCTTTATGCAGTTGATAAGCCAGCAATTTATCTGACTTACTGCCTCTTTCAAAAATATTTCTGTTTAACAACATTCTCCTTCTTATAAGTCTTGTTTACTTTTATTACATCTGATTGATTAAAATTTACTTTAACCTTTTTTGTTCTAAGTCCAAATTTTGGGGGAGTTTGTTCCTAAATTCTGATTGTTTCAAGTCATCCAACAATATGTTTCTACAAAGTTTTCTCTCCCGCCTCCCATCTTTCTTTCTTTCTTTCTTTCTTTCTTTCTTTCTTTCTTTCTTTCTTTCTTTCTTTCTTTCTTTCTTTCTTTCTTTCTTTCTTTCTTTCTTTTTCTTTCTTTCTTTCTTCCTTCCTTCCTCACTTTCTCTCCTTTTCTCTCTCTCTTTCCCCTTCCTTCATACCTTTCTTTCTCTTTCTTTTCCTTCCTTCCTTTTTTCTTTCTTGATCTTTCCTTCCTTCCCTCCTTCCTTTTTTCCTTCCATCCTTCCCTTCCCTTCCACTTTCTTTCTTTCTTTCTTTCTTTCTTTCTTTCTTTCTTTCTTTCTTTCTTTCTTTCTTTCTTTCTTTCTTTCTTTCTTTCTTTCTTTCTTTCTTTCTTTCTTTCTTCCTTCCTTCCTTCCTTCCTTCCTTCCTTCCTTCCTTCCTTCCTTTCTTTCTTTCTTTCTTTCCAGAGAAATAAACACTCTGCTTCTGAATGTTTTGCTAGCCTCTGGTTTAATGTATATGGAACCATCAGAAGTCAAATTCATTTGGAATAAATTCTTTCATTCACAAAGATTGGTTGATTTGTTGGCCTCTTGTAATAATAATAGCATATTACCTTTCATTTTTTTTATTCTAAAAGGCCTTCCATTTAGTCTTGCACTGATTGGATTATGATCCTCACACCTAGAAGCTGCCACTTCCATATCTGAAAGATTGGTTAACAGTGAACTTGAAATCCGACACATATCTATTCTCAAGTTTTATCAACTGCGTAATAGTAAGTATATTTTATCTCTACATAATACAGGCAGTCTTTGACTTATGACAGTTCATTTAGTGACCATTCAAAGTTGCAACAGCACTGAAAAAGGTGACTTAAGACCATGTTTCACACTTATGACCATTGCAACCTCCACATGGTCACGTGATCAAAACTTGGCAACTTGGCAACTTGGCAACTGATTCACATGTATGTTTGCCGTGTCCTGGGGTCATGTGATCACCCTTGGCGACCTTCTGAAAAACAGAGACAATGGGGAAGCCAGATTTGTTTAACGACCATATTACTAGCTTAACAATGGCAGTGTTTCACTTAACAACTGTGGCAAGAAAGGTTGTAAAATGGAGCAAACTCTTTAAGTGGCCCAAAGCCACTTAAACAACTGCAACAGAAATTCAGACAGTTGGCAATTGACTCACACTTATGACTGTTGCTGTGGCCTGGGGTCATTTGATTGCCTTTGGGCAACTTTCTGACAAGCAAAGTCAAACTCCTTGCTTGAGCAGGGGGTTGGACTAGAAGATCTCCAAGGTCCCTTCCAGCTCTGTTATTATATGCTCTATGTCAGGGGTGTCAAACTCAAGGCCCGGGGGCTGGATCCGGCCCATGGGGTGCTTAAATCTCGCCCATGGGGCCACCATGCAAACAGCGAAGGACTGGCCCGCGGTGCCTCTGGCAGTGAAAACAGAGCTCAGGAGGGCCACAGGCGGCTCTTCCAAGCTCCATTTTTGCTGGCAGAGGGTTACAGGAGGCCGTCACAGCTGAAAACCAGAGCTCGGGAACTGTGATGACTCAGGGTGGGATACAAAATAAACACAGTCACAAAAAACAGATGAAGCCCCTTTTATTCCTTCACTTTGCTTCCAAGCTCCAAATATCCTTGACTGGAGACAAAAAAAGTCCCACACAAGCAGTTACAAAAAGGAGGAAATGCCGTTTAAATTATAAAGAGTAAGAAACAACACAAACCAGGCAAGATAAGGGCTGGAGGACGTCCACAGATAACAGAACACACACTGGGAAGGACGCCAAACTCAGAGAGGAACCATAAACTAGAGATATTTCCATGCTTTGTTTCCAGCACTCGCCCGTACGCATGTCCGTCCTCTTATCCAGTTGTCACAGCTGCAGTCCATGAAGAGGATCAAGGCCCTCTCCTCCCCAGTAGACCACATCTCTCCCTTATCCTCTCCTCCCTGCATGCCCTAGGATGAAGAGGGAATGGGCTTGGGTCTTCCTCTGACTGCTCCGCCAGCCTCTGCCCTTCCCCAGCCTCCTCCACAATCTCCGAAGCCACACTTCCTCTTCCTGTCAGCTGTTCCTCTTCTCCCTTAGAGTCAGTTTCCACCAGGGGCATGACAGGAGTCTGTTTTTGCTGGCAGAGTATTGAGGCTACCACAGGTGCCCCCCCCCCCATAGTGACGTCAAGCTGGTCATGCCTCCCCCACCCAAGGTCAAACACAACCCTGATGCATCCCTCAGTGAAATCAAATTTGACACTGTTGTGGTTCACCAGCAGCCTGTTCAGACAGCAGCAGAATCGAACAGTGGGGAAGAACGGGGACCAGTCCAGGAGTCTGGAGAGGATTCAGATGAGGGTCCTGCATCTGATGCAGAGATGGGGCTAGGGCCATATGGGAGTGGGGTGCTGACTCCGGAGCTTCCAGAATCTGACAGCAGTGAGGCAGAGGAACAGAGGAAGCCTTGTTCCCAGTGTACATGTGCACAGAGCTGCTAGAAGGCAAGAGCAACTAAGACAAAAGGGGCGACTCGGGAGTAAAGCTCGGAGGTGATTGCCTCACCGCTAAGGTATAAAGGAAGTGCAAAGGTAGAGAAACCTTTGCAGGAAGCAAAGTCGTTCACCCAGTTTGGATTAAACCTTGAAGCTCTGTGTGGAATTTGTATTTCGGTTGCTTTTTTACACTTAATTTGGCACTTCAGTTGTTGGCAGCAATTAGACTATTGCAATGCTCTCTACATGGGGCTCCCCTTGAAGAGCATCCAGAGGCTCCAGTTAGTACAAAATGCGGCTGTGCGGGTGATCTTGGGGGCTTCTTGGAGCTCCCATGTTACACCCCTCCTGCGTGAGCTGCATTGGCTTCCAGTGACCTTCCAGGTGCGATTCAAGGTGCTGGTGATCATCTTCAAAGCGTTCCATGGCTTGGGACCTGGGTACTTACGGGACCGCCTACTGCCACCATCGGCCTCCCATCAGCCAGTGTGCTCCCATAGGGCAGGCCTCCTCGGGGTGCTGCCAGCTGGACGGTGACGGCTGGCGGCCCTGAGGGTGCGGGCTTTCTCTCTGGGAGCACCCACCCTCTGGAATGAATTACCCCCGGAGATGAGGACCATCCCTGGTCTATTAACCTTCCAGCGCGTGCTGAAGACCCACCTATTCCATCAAGCCGGTCTGGCCTAGAGTTACTTGTAGGGCTTTTAATTGATTTTAAATGGTTTTTAGCTTTTTAACCCCTTTGATTGTTTTATTCTCCAGCCATTTATTTAATCTTTTTAACTTCATTTTAAATATCGTATTTATGACTGTATTTTTATTTGGCTGTACACTGCCCCAAGTCCCGTTGGGAGAGGGGGCGGTATAGAAAATTGATTGATAAATAAATAAATAAATAAATAAATAAATAAATGGAGATAAAAGGTGGGTGCTTATCTTGAGAGAGTTGTTTGGACTAAGCATGTGCTTAATTATGGTCTCAGGAAACCTTGGTCAGAACAGACACCTATGCTCTATGTTCTATCTCTCTCCTTTCCACGGAATGGTGTTGCTACTCACGTAGTTAGCAACTTGTGATGTTTATGCAAAACTGCTGGATTTATCTTTGTTCATGCATACGGAAAAGATCGCAATCTTTGGCTCAGCTTCCCACCTTCCCAGTGATAGGTAACTTCACAGTACAGTGGCGGAGTGAAGAAAATGAGTGTATTAAGTTGACTTTAGCAAACGACTGGGGGATCAGCAAGAAGCTGCTTGAGCTATGTCAACATTTTCTTGAAAGATATCACAGATTATTTGATGTTTACTTTTTTAAGTATGGTATTTGTAAGTTTTTTTCTTCTTTTTTTAAAAAAAAAATGCCAAGGAACATTTTATTACATTTTAAAATGTAATTCCTGATCCCAAGGTGCTGTCTATATAAATCTCAACAAACCTACAAAAATCGCTATCTATATTAGATCAGCAAATCCTCTCCAGCTGAGTACTGGGCAGTGGGCTAAGAAGAAGAGGTAGAAGTGAAATTTCTTGGTAATAAAACTTCTGACAGGTAGAAAGATGCCATTTCAAGAAATGAGGCCCAGAAATATCCCGTATTATACTTTTCTTGCTGCAATGTATTCTCTCTCTTTTCCTTTGGAAGCTTTACGTATTAACTTCAAGTCATGGAGTAGCAAAAAATGTTTATATTATGTGCTGCAAAGATGGGACAAAAGTGGCTTTTGAATGATTGGGCATCACCCCAGGGGCTGAGTTTCTATCTATAAATATGCCTTGCCTTCAGAAGTTGTGGGTGTACCATCACTGATGGTTTTCAGGAGAAGACTCGACAGCCACTTGTCTGGAATGGGGTAGACCCTCCTGCATATGCAGGGAGTGTGGACTAGAACAGCGGTCGCCAACTGGTGGGCCGTGGCCCATTGGTGGGCCATGAGAAAATTTTGGCGGGCCACAGAGAAATTTCAGCCCCAGAGCACCCCCCCCCCAAAGCAATTAATCCAGGCTGTGCAGAAACACAAGGCTGCTGAAGCCCACATGGTCCGCGGGAACCCTCCCCGCCTACTCACTCCTTACCCGGCAAAATTTGTCTGCTAAGTTGCTATTTTTCTTTTTTCTGGCCATCATCTGTTCACTGTGCTGGGAGATTTAGATTAGCTAGGAAGCAAGAAATGGTTGGATTTCTTGCTTTCTAGCTAAGCACAGCCGAACGAACCTCCCTTAGGACTGAAGGTTTGCTTGCAAGCAAATTCAGTGCAGATTCGCGGCAAGCAAATTTGAGAGACTGAGCTAGCCGATGGCAGATAGATAGATCACTGAATGATTCTGTGAGCAACTCAATCTGCCTGCTTTGCCTGATTTTGGATAAAAGTTGCTTTTTTATATAAAAAAATCAATATTTACATACATGGTATGTTGTGAGTTAATTTTGTGAGTTTGGTTGCTAGCAAATTTTATGAGTTTGCTTGCAAGCAAATTTTATGTGACAGACTGAGCTAGCCAATGGCAGATAGATAGATTTCTGAATGAATCTGTGATTCTGTGAGTAACTCAATCTGCCTGCCTGCTTTGCCTGATTTTGGGTAAAAGTTGCTCTTTTTTTAAAATAAAAAATTCAATATTTATATAAATATTTATAATATTTACATACAAGCCATTCCCAGCCAGTCACATGACCACCAAGCCACACCCACAAATTAGGCCACACCCACAGAACCAGTTAGTGGTCCCTGGGATCTAAAATTATGAGTTTGGTGGTCCCTGAGGTCCAAAAGGTTGGCGACCTCTGGACTAGAAGACCTCCAAGGTCCCTTCCAACTCTGTTATGTTCTATGGGTCAGGCTTCCAAGTAATATACCTATAGCAAACAAAACTCTTAAGTTGTCAAAGTGGTAGAGTTGCTATTGCAACCATCTAAATGTGATGTGTCTGCTGACATTTTTGTTTGAATGTTGACCATTTAGGAGCCATGGTGGGTGCAGTGATTAGAAGGCAGGAGAGCAGGCTACTTTTGGCAGTTCGGTGCTCACCACCTCAAGGTTGACTCAGCCTTCTATCCAGGGGTGGGAGTCAAATTACTTAACAACCAGTTCTATGGGTGTGGCCTAATATGTGGGTGTGGCTTGGTGGTCATGTGACTGGGTGAGCACAGCTTGTATGTAAATATTATAAATATTTATGTAAGTATTGATTTTTTTTTTAAATTAAAAAAGAGCAACTTTTACCCCAAAGCAGGCAGGCAGATTGAGTTCATCACAGAATCAAATATTAAGTTAGAGATCTATCTATCTGCAATCGGCTACCTGAGTCTGCACTGAAAAGCTTCAGTCCTAAGGAAAGTTTGGCTCTACTTTTAGATTAGTTAGAAAGCAAGAAATCCAAGGATTTCCTGCTTTCTAGCTAATCTAAATCTCCAGGCAGAGCAGAACAGCTAATGATCAGGGTGGGAAAAGGGAAAAATAGCAACTTACCAAACCAGGCAAGTTGGATGGCTCACATGCCAGGTAAGGAATGAATGGGTGAGGAGGGGTGGGGCCAGCCAGTGGAGCGATTTGCCGATTCTCTAGATTCTCTGAACTGGGGACAATCGTGTGTGCAGCGTGTGCAAAAATAATCAGCTGTGCTGCCTGGACAGCTGACAAGCGCTGCGCTCTGGTGCTCAGCATTTAAAAATTCTCGTTTCCTGCTTTTTCTTTTTTTGTAAAAAAATTTATTTGGGTTTTCACAAAACATAATACAAATAAAATATCTTTTTTTGAGAATAGCATGATCCCGGGTTGTCACTTTTCTATACAGATACAAACTCAATTTCATATTCATCTTGGTATTCTACTCCATATCTTATTACTATTTTATCATTTTCTCAGTGATTTTTCCCTTCCCTAGGTTTTCTCAACCTTGTTTTTGATTATCTCATTTCTTTCTAAGTTCAATTACATATCTTTTTCTAAGATTCAATATCTTTCTAATCATTATGTTTATACTTTTGTCTGTCCTGTTTCAATTTCATATATTTTTTTCTCATTAAACAAGTTTTCTCCTGTAGTTACTGATTGGAGTATGACACCTTTGTATCTTTTGATTTTTGTCTATTCAGATCTTATTTCAACTTCAATTTATGCCTTTACAATTATAACAGTCAATATCTAATCTCTATTTTATAACACATAACTTTTGCCAATCAAATTCTGCTTGGTACATTCTTAATATATACACTAAGTTTGTAAAGATAATATATATATATATTCGGAGGTTTTCCCGGGTATTTGTATGTGGATCTTTGGTTCTTCGGGTTTTCTCCCGCACAGAATTAGAAATATCTAGGCGATGTTTCGATTACATCTCATTCATCATCTTCAGGCTTGTGTCTTCGGCCTTGTGCTTCTCGGAGTAATGTGAGCTTACAACTGCTTCTTCCTTTTAACTGCTAGTGGGGGTGTGACTTGATTGGGTGGGGGCTTCGCTGTGTTCTGATTGGGTGGGGGTGTGTTCTGATTGGTTGGGGGGTTGGCTGTGTTCTGATTGGTTGGGGGGTAGGCTGTGTTCTGATTGGCTGGGGGGTGTTCTGTTCCAGTGGGGGTTTGGTTGTACTCAGGTTAGTCTTAGTTGCTGGGGGATTTGAGCTGGTTAGCTGTGATCCTGTTGTTTGGCTTCACGTTCGTGGTCATGCCACATCTTCATGGTGGGTGTCAGTTCACTTCATGTATGGGATGGGGGTGGTTGAAGCAAGTAGTGATGCAGCTGCGGTGCAGCTTCTGGTCCATGGTCGTGTCTCATCTTCTGTGTGAGTGTGAGTCTGCTTTCTACGTGGAAATGTGGTGGCAGCTTCTTGTGTGGCCCTCATGGATGTGGGTCTGGTGTCCTTCATGTTAGGTACTCGTTTGTTAATGAGGGCGGGTTTCCAAATGACTGGTAGGCGGGAGGTGTCATCTCGTTTATTCATGCTGTGTGGACGTTTTTCTATCTCTATGGCTTCTCTGGTTATTCTGTTGTTGAAGTGTTCGGTTTTGGCGATAGTTCTGGTATTTTTAAAGTCAATCTTATATCCTGTGGCTTTGAGATGTTGGACCAGGGAAGAGGTCGGTTCTTCTTTTTTGATTGAGTTCTTGTGTTCTACAATGCATGCACTTATTCTTCTGTTAGTTTGTCCAATGTATGTGGTGGGGCAGGAGGTGCATGGGATTTCGTATGCTCCTTGGTTTTCTAACTCAATTTTGTCTTTAGAGTTTCTTAGGATGGTGGATATTTTTCTGTCTGTGCAGAATGCTGTTTTAAATATGATCACAAACCCAAACTCTGGCTCATATACGTAGATGACACCTTCATAATCTGGCCACACGGAAAAGAAAAACTGAACAACTTCCTCATACACCTCAACAGCTTACACCTCAAAATATAATTCACCATGGAAACAGAAGCTAACCATCAACTTCCCTTCCTAGATGTCTTAGTATACAAAAAATCCAATGGCTCCCTAGGACACACCATCTACCAGAAGAAAACACATACAAACCGCTATCTACATGCACACTCACACCACCACCAAGCACAGATCAATTCCATAGCCGAGACACTCATCTCCAGAACAAAATGCTTAGCCGACGAACAACACCTAAAAACCGTACTACACACTCTCACTAACGTACTAACAGTCAATGGATTCCAAAGAAAGAAGATTACTCACCTAATCCAAAAAGAAACCCCACCCAAAATCCAAGACAGAGAACAAGAGAACGGCAAAGCCCTCCTCCCATATATAAAAGGCACTACAGACAAAATCAGCAAGATCCTCCAAAAACACAACATTAAAACAGCATTCTGCACAAACGGAAAAATATCCATCATCCTAAGAAACCCTAAAGACAAAATTGAGTTAGAAAACCAAGGAATATACGAAATCCCGTGCACCACGACGTACATCGGACAAACTAACAGAAGCATTGTAGAACACAAGAACTCAATCAAAAAAGAAGAACCGACCTCTTCCCTGGTCCAACACCTCAAAGCCACAGGACATAAGATTGACTTTAAAAATACCAGAACTATCGCCAAAACCGAACACTTTAACAACAGAATAATCAGAGAAGCCATAGATAGAAAAATGCCCACACAGCATGAATAAACGAGATGACCATTTGGAAACCCACCCTCATTAACAAACGAGTATCTAACATGAAGAATGACACTAGACCCACACCCACAAAGACCACACAAGATGCTACCACCACACTTCCACATAGAAAGCAGACTCACACCCACACAGAAGATGAAACACGACCACGGACCAGAAGCCGCACCACAGCTGCATCACTACCTGCTTCAAACCCCACCAACCCATACATGAAAGGAACTGATGAAGATGTGGCAAGACCACGAACACAAAGCCAAACAGCAGGATACAGCTCACCATCTCAAATCCCCCAGCAACTAAGACTAACCTGAGTACAACCAAACCCCCACCTGAACAGAACACACCCCCAGCCAATCAGAACACAGCCAACCCCCCAACCAATCAGAACACAGCTAAGCCCCCACCCAATCAAGCCACCCCCACTGACAGTTAAAACGAAGAAACAGCTGCAAGCTCACATTATTCCGAGAAGCACAAAGCCGAAGACACAAGCCTGAAGATGATGAATGAGACTTCATCGAAACATCGCCTAGATACTTCCAATTTTATGCGGGAGAAAACCCAAATTACCAAAGAACCACATACAAATACCCGCGAAAACCTCAGAAAACAAATATATATATATATATATATATATATATATATATATGTGTGTGTGTGTGTGTGTGTGTGTGTGTGTGTGTGTGTGTGTGTGTGTGTGTGTGTGTGTGTGTGTGTGTGTGTGTGTGTGTGTGTTTGTGTGTGTGTTAGGTTTTGAGCTGATAAATAATTAAATAAGGGAGACTAGGATAGATCTATTTCGAGCTAGTTAGCTCTCTTCAGCTAGCCCTACCCTTACTGGGATTCGAATCAGGGAAGTATTACATGTGAGGCAGTTGTAATTGCCACTAGACCACTGGTTCTATCCTGTTCAGCTGAGGCAGGGGAATAAGATAGAACCAGGGGTCTAATGGCAATTACAACTGCCTCACATGTAATACTTCCCTGGTTCAAATCCCAGTAAGAGTATGGCTAGCTGAAGAGAGCTAACTAGCTCGAAATAGATCTATGCTAGTCTCCCTTATTTAATTATTTATCAGCTCAAAACCTAACACACATGTAAACAAAAGACAACGAAACAAATAGCTTTCTGTCAGTATGGTCTCTGGTGATGAGCCGAAAGACAGAAAAGAAAGCAGTATGCTTCCTCCCTTAATTGGGGCTTAACAGGGTGTTGTAACACAAAGTATATATATACACATACATACATACATACATACATACATACATACATACATACATATATAACACTAATACATAAAATACTCATTCTATTCCAGTTCGGCTCAACAATTAATGTTAGTTACAATCTTCCATTAATATTAATTAACTTCTTTAACATTTCTTTTCTATTAAATATAATACATCCTTAGGAACACGTTTAATATTTTCATAATTTATTTTCATATTTCTTTCATATTTCTCTTCACTTGAATTTTTATAAATCATTAATAACAATTAAAATGTTCCCATCCTTTCCTAATTTCATTCTCTCATTCTCTTTATTTCATTTATTAGCAAACATTCCATTCCATTACAATAAGTATTTTATCTATCACTTTAACCACATTTGTTTCATATTTTCTAAATTCATTTCTATTTCTAATATAACAATGCTATCTTATGTACCCTTGCAGAATCCTCTTTCAATTAAATTTTCACCCATTATCTCTATGTCTTCTAAATAGGCTTATACCTTTAATCCTTGTACGTTTTCTCTGTTTCTCTATATTCTGTTTCTGTCCTTCATAACTTCTTTTCCTTTCCTTCTTTCCCCTCTTCTTCTCCCTCCCCTTTTTGACCCCTTGTCTTTCTAATTCTCTCTTGTGTAATCCTCTCTTCGGTTTCTTCCTAATATTGTAACTGCTTTTCAAACTGTTCCTTTTTTTTATTGTTTTTTCAAATCTTAAATTTTTCACTCTCTTTCCCCTCTTTCCTTTTTCCCCCACATAGAATTACTTGATCATTAAAGATGACTTCTTCTTTTACCCGCCCTTCTTGTTCTTCAAGCATTTCTTGTTGTTTCTCATAGTTCAAGAGCTCCATTTCTAAAAATAGAAATACAAAGCCAAAAAAACTTCTTCCTTCTTGTGCATCTTCTTTCTGTTTTTTTTAAGTTCCATTTTCAGTTCTTCCAAGAGTGATGCCATTTTAAACACTTTTAAACAACTACCCAATTGATTTTAGTCATTTAAATCCAATAACCAAAAGTCCTAAAATCATCAAGTAATCCAAATAGTTCAAAGCTGTTTCTTCTTTTTCCTTTTTTCCACTTTCTCTTCCTGGGGTTCTATTATCTTGTTACAAAGTTTCAGTTAGAATGTATTTTTTAAGAATCTTGTTAAGGTTTCACTGTTAATTCCTTTTACTTCCAGGTGGTCTCCTCATTTTTCCAGATCCCACCCTTCTGTTTTTTCCTTTCATTTCGTTTCCTTCTTTTAAATGTTTTTAAATATCCAAGAAATCTTTGTTATCCCTTTGACATTTTATTTTCAGCTTAAATGCCTATTAATGTCAAAGTGAATTTTTTTCAATTTCTTACTTAAGTCTTTTAGCTGTCAGTATGGGGAAGGAAAGAAAAAAAAACCCAAATATTTTCCCTTCTCTCTCTCCTTCGCTGCTCCAGAAATATTCTTTGGGAGCAATGTTTTTATAGTTCAAATACCATGGTACCTTATGTTGTTGCTTCTTCAGTTCAACCTGGTCAGTCAAAGCTTTCTCTTCTTATCTTCCTCCTGTGCAATCTTTTCCGGTTGGATTCTTCTTTGAGGTGGCCATTTCTGACCACCTCTGCAACTGCCTTCGGGAAAGGGATTAATGGCCAGCTGGGGAGGAGAGATGCGGCCCTCCTCAACCTTGATGGCAGTCTCCCCCCTCTTCACCATCTCTACGGGGTGGTTTAGCCCCAGCTGGCTTGGGGCACTCTGGCTGTGAGCACAGATCAAAACCATGCACAACTGCGGATTTCGGTCCGTCGCCGAAGAAGAAACCGGAAGTCTCTTGTTTCCTACTTTTTCAACGTCAACTGTGTTGCGCAAAGCAGCTGAGGAGGGAAAAGCAGAGAATAAAGGACAGCCTAGAGTCTGGGCAGGTGGATGGGCCAAACACTGAACCGGTTCGGTGTCAGCTGTTCTTTGCAGCTACAGGTTCTATAGAACCGGGCTGAACCGGTAGCATCTCACTCCTGCTTCTATCCTTCCAAGGTCATTAAAATAAGGATTGCTGGGGCCAACAGGCTGACTCTATAAACTGCTTAGAGAGGACTGTAAAGCACTGTGAAACAGTATATAAACCTAAGTTCTGTTCTGTTCTGTTCTATTCTATTCTATTCTATTCTATTCTATTCTATTCTATTCTATTCTATTCTGCTCTACTCCACTGTATTCCATGGCAGAATAGTTAGAATGCAGTATCGCAGGCTAACTCTGCCCACTGCCAGCAGTTTGATCCTGACCAGCTCAAGGTTGACTCAGTCTTCTCTCCTTCCAAGGTCATTAAAATGAGGACCCAGATAGTTGGGGGCCAATAGGCTATTCCGCTTAGAGAGGGCAGTAAAGCACTGTGAAGCGGTAAATAAGTCTAAGGGCTATTGCTGTTGGCATCTAGAAGAACATTTGTAGCTTTCAAAAACATCTACTGTGTCTGCCCACTTTTCAGATCTATATCACTATTGTAGATTTCCCGTACCTGTGATAGATTCAATACTGACTGATATGTTTTTCATACATTCAGAAAAAAATGCCTGAACCAGTTGACCATGTTCACTACACATTTATTTAAGATGCTTACTTATTTTCTTATTGAGAGTCAATTAAACAAACAACTCCTTTAATCAATTGTTTGCATGTGAAAAGATTATAATTCAAACAAGCAGATATAATGATATAGGAAAAATAATTTGGTATAGGCTAATTATTAAGTACTAAGTAAAATCTAGAATGGTGTTACTCAACCCTGATAATTCAGGAATTTTCCCCCCTTCCCTCCCCACCTGAAGCCTCTCTTCTTCCCAGGCTTCTCCTCCCCTCCCCTCCCCTTTCCATTCCTCTCTCCTTTACCCTCCCCTCTCATTTCCTCTCCCCTCCCCTCCACACTGTCCAAAAATGTTGGAGAACTGAACTTGATAATTATGTCAATCATCTCCTCTACTTCTCTGCTTCCACCAATGCAGCATCAGAAACTGGCTGACAGCACATTTCCCTGTAGCTCTCTCTAACCTGCACTGACTATTCAAAGTAATCCAGGAGAGCAGAGAAAGGTTTTACATAATCTCCCTAACAGATGTCAAAGGTTGGAAATGAGTCAGGGGCGCACATCCTGGGAGTCCAGCTGGAATACAAATTAAAGCATCTCTGGAAATTGACTTCCCACCCTTTATTTGAGCACAGTCTTAGAAAAGGGAGTTCACCACAATCAGTTCCACTGTTGAACTTTTCTATTACAATACCAGCTTCTAGTACCAGCTCCAGAATCTGGGAGGCTCTTGAGTGAATCATCTTTGGTCCTTTGTAAAGCTTCCATTTGGCCCTTTTAGAAAAGAGGTAGCTGCAATGAATGCCCACCTTGGAATAGAAAAGAATGGAATGGAATGGAAGAGTTGGAAGGGTCCTTGGAGATCTTCTAGTCCAATCCCTTGCTCAGGCAGGAAACCCAATACCAAGTTCTTAAAAACCTCCAGTGTTGGAGCCTTCACAATTTCTGGAGGCAAGTTGTTCCACTGATTAACTGTTGTAACGCAGAAATATTATCCTGAATTCCAGGTTGCTTCTCTCCTTGATTAGTTTCCATCCATTGCTTCTTGTCTTGCTCTCAGGTGCTTTACTTCCTCTTCTTTGTTGCAACTCCTTAGATATTGGAAGCCTTGCTGTCATGTCACCCCTAGTCCTTCTTTTCATCAAAGTAGACATACCCAATTCCAGCAACCATTCTTTTTAAGTTTTAGCCTCCAGTCCCCTAATCATCTTTGTTGCTCTTCTCTGCACTTTTTCTAGAGTCTCAACATCTTTTTTACATTGTGGCAAACAGCACTGAATGCAGGATTCCAAGTGTGGCCTTACCAGGGCCTTATAAACACTTCACGTGATCCTAATTCTATCCCTCTGTTAATGCAGCTTAGAACCAAGAAATTTTTTACCATCCCCTGTCACTCTGTTTCAGGGTTAAAATAATGTTTGGAACCTGCTAGGCATTTTGATTGATTGTTTCACTTCCTTCAGTTGTCTCTGATTCGATTCAGGGTCTTTAACCAAGTCCTTGACTGAGTTGTTAAAAGAAACTTATGATGTTGGTGGTGAGGATAACGATAGGATCATCTATCTAAGGCAGAGAAAAAGAAATCTTCACTCCATAATGCAGATTATGAACTGCCATTCACTGAAGCAATCTTTATTTCAGTAATCCTTAAGGTACATTTAGACGATAGATAACAAATTTAGGATATAAGCTTTATAATACAGAGCCTTTCTTTAACGGCTTCATTGGGAAATTGTGGAAGTGATTCTCATTTTGAGCAAGATTATAGTCCATGTTAAAACATACATCATACTTTGAATCGCAACTGTCATCTATAATAGGAAGAATTTATTGATTGCCATTTGGCTTTCATTAGAACTTAGAAACGAGTGTTCTTTGGAAATTCTCCACTATATTTGCAGGCAAAGGCATTTATTTGGGTGAAGAGAGTACAGCATAACATATTTGGAAGGGACCTTGGAGATCTTTTAGTCCAACCCTCTGCCATTCCAGACTGTCCAATCTCTTCTTAAAGACCTCCAGCGATGGAGCAACCACAATGTCCAGAGGCAAGCTGTTCCATTGATTAATTGTTCTTATTGGCAAGAAAAATCTCCTTAATTCTAGGTTGGATCTATCTTTGATAACCTTCCATCCATTACTCGTTGTCTTTCCTTCAAGTTCTTGGAGAATAAGTTGACTTCCTCTTCTTTATGACCATCCCTCAAGTACTGGAAGAATAGAACAACAGAGTTGGAGTAGTCTCCAGTCTCCTAATCATCTTTGCTGCTCTTCTCTGCACTCTTTCTAGAGTCTCAACATCTTTTTTACGTCGTGGTGATCAAGACTACTTACATGTCACCCATAGTCCTTCTCTTTGTCACACTAGACATACCCAGTTCTGATAACTGTTCTTATGAATTAACCTCCAGTCCACTAATTATCTTTGTTGCTGTTTTTGTGCTGTCTAGAGTCTCAACATCCTTTTTGGGATTGTGATAACCAAAACTCGGCACAATATCCCAAGTGTGGTCTTACCAATGCACTATATAGTATTACTAATACTTTGTATGATCTTGATATTGTCTTTCTTTTGATGCAGCCTAGAATTGCATTGGCTTTTTTGACAATTTCTTTAAGTGTCTTTATGGAAAACAGAAACCCACCAACTAATTCCTGAGGATTCCCTCTTAGCGGTGGCCAAAACCCTGGAAACTGTGCCCCTCTTAAAGGCAACACAACATTTTGTTAACCTCATTAGAAATGGATTACCATGGGTTGAGAGAGAGGAATTGGCCCAAAATTACCCAGTTGGCTTTGTGTGTAAGATAGTCTAGCATTTACAATCTTCTGGCTCTTTGGTGCCTTTAACCCGTACAACTGAGACACTGAAAATTATACTTTTGAGTCACTCTTGATTCCCGGCAACTACAAAAATAATGGATAGCCATTTATCCAGAATGGTAGAGGCTCTCCTGCTTGGGCAGCGGGCTGGACTAGAAGACTTCCAAGGTCCTTTCCACCTCTGTTATTCTGTTAAGATTAATAATCCCTGAAGGAAATTCCAGAAGGGGCTTAGTATACTATTTTAAAAGTTTAGTGCAAGGTGGGTTGTTTTATATATTTTTCCCAGAAGGAAAGGATCAAATCTTTATAAGAGTTTATTGGGATGGGAAGGCAAGGGAAGCCACTTGTAAGTCCAAAAATGCCATTGTGATTTAACCTCCTTTGAGAAAAAGAAAGATTGCATCTGCAAACACAATTTCCCCCCCCCTCGTCTGCTTCTTTTGTCAATACCAAAGTTGTTTTGCTAATGGTTATCTGCCAGCAAGTCCTTGACCTGCTTGTAAAAACTTTGTAGGAAAACCTTGGGCCACGTCCTTGTGCTTTTGCATCAACAAGAGATAAAAGTGACCACAGCTTAACCTTCACTGGCCTGGAGTGCCCTCTACTGCCCTTTGTTGACCAAGTGACTTTGTAATCTATCTCCCCCTCACCTGAAAGGAACAGGGAGGACTCCACAAAAGGTAGGTTTGAAATAGAGAAGATGCCTTAGTCAGGAGGAAATCAATTTCCTGAACGATCTTCCCTATTCTATCTTCATTCAAGACCTCTGACCATTAAAGGAGTTGTCAGGAAAGTTGGCTTGCTGATTCCAGCAATTGCTGTAATTAAATCATGATTCTCGAGCCAAATTTTAAAAAACTTCAAAGGATTAATTAGAGGCCACATACTGACACTGCCCTGTATGAAGCCAACTCTGGCATATGTGATTTGCAGTCCCCTGTGACCCTGTTTCCCCCACTCCCACCTGGGTGTCTCATAAATCATAAATCTCCAATTGAGCAGGTTCACAGGCTGGGTGTCATCATTCATGTTCTCCAATTCAATATATTCACGGGCAAAAGCTCTGGTAGTTTAGTTACAATCTTTTAAAGATAAGAGTTGGGATGTTCTTTCGCTTTCAAACTGCTACACTGCTCTTCCAGATTTCCTTCCTCCCACCCCCTTTTTTGGGGGGCGACTACTAAAACAGGCCTAGGGATGTTTTATGAGTTGACAGGGGTCAAGATCCAGTAGTGGGATTCAAATAATTTAACCCGGTTCTCTGCCCTAATGATGTCTTCCAACAACCAGTTCACCAAATGGCTCAGAAAGTTAGCAACCGGTTCTCCCAAACTTGTGTGAACTGGCTGAATCCCATCACTGTCAAGATCTCTCTACAGTATAGGCAGTCTCGACATATGACCACAACGGAGCCCAAAGTTTATGTTGCTAAGTGAAGCATATGTTGAGTGAATTTTGCTCCTTTCTACCCTCTAATAAATAATGACCAATTGCCATGGTCATTAAGGGAATCGCTGCAGTTGTTAAGTTAGTAACCCAGTTGTTAAGTGAAACTGGCTTCCCCGTTGACCTTGCAGGTTGGAAAGGTTGCAAAAGGGGATCATGTGACCCCTGGACACTACGACCGTTGTAAGTACGAGTCAGTTGCCAAGCCTCTGAATTTTGATCACATGACCATGGGGATGCTGCAATGGTCCATCAGATCTACCAGTTGCGGCCCTTTCTGGATCGGGGTGCATTGCGCACGGTCACTTCTGCCCTCGCCATCTCCCGCCTAGACTACTGCAATGCTCTCTACATGGGGCTCCCCTTGAAGAGCATCCGGAGGCTTCAGCTGGTGCAGAATGCGGCCATGCAGGTGATCTTGGGGGCTTCTCAGAGCTCCCATGTTACACCGCTCCTGCGCAAGCTGCATTGGCTTCCGGTGGCCTTCCGGGTGCGATTCAAGGTGTTGGTGATCACCTTTAAAGCACTCCATGGCTTGGGACCCGGGTACTTACGGGACCGCCTGCTGCCACCATCGGCCTCCCACCGGCCAGTGCGCTCCTCAGGGTGGGCCTCCTTCGGGATGCCGCCAGCTGGGCGATGCCGGCTGGCGGCTCCGAGGGTGCTGGCCTTCTCTGCAGGGGCACCCTCCCTCTGGAATGAGTTACCTATGGAGATACGAGCCATCACTGACCTGCAAACCTTCCGGCACACGCTGAAGACCCACCTTTTCCAGCAGGCCGGTCTGGCCTAGTATCATTAGAAAGGTTTTAATTTTAAAATTTTTATCGGGTTTTATGGGTTTTCTGTATTCTTAATTCAGCCATTAATTTAATAATTTTTAATCTATTTTAAATTTTTATGGATTGTACTGTTTTATTAAGGCTGTTAACCCCCCAAGTCCCTATTTGGGAGAGGGGGCGGTATAAAAGTTTAATAAATAATAAATAGATAATAATAAGTGGGGGGAAATGGTCATAAGTCACTTTTTCCACTGCTGTTGAAACTTCAAACGGTCATTAAGTGAACAGTTGTAAGTTGAGGACTACCTGTATCTGTCTGTTCATGTACGTATGTCTATATAGGTAGCCCTTGACTTACAACCGTTTGTTTCGAGACTGTTCGGAATTACAACATCGCTAAAAAAAGCAGATTGTGAGCAGTCCTCACACTTATGACAATCACAGCATCCCCATAGTCATATGATCAAAATTTGGATGTTTGGAAACCAGCATGTATTTAGATAGCTGCAGCATCCTTGGGTCATGTGATCACCACTTTCAACCTTCCAAGTCAACCTGGGAGAAACTAGGCTTAATAGCAGTAACTGTGAGAGGGATCTTGGAGTCTTAGTATGAGCTAAATATGAGCCAGCAGTATGCAAAGCAGCTAAAAAAGCAAATGCAATCCTAAGTTGAATTAACAGAGGGATACAATCAAGATCAAGGGAGGTACTACTACCACTCTATAAAGCCTTAGTAAGACCACACCTAGAGTACTGCATCCAGTTTTGTTCACCACAATATAAAAAATATGTTGAGACTCTAGAAAAAGTGCAGAGAAGAGCAATGAAGATGATGAGGGGACTGGGGGCTAAAACATATGAGGAACGGTTGCAGGAACTGGGCATGGGAAGAGAAGGACCAGGGGAGACAGGAGAACAGTCTTCCAATATTTGAGGGGTTGCCACAGAAAGGACGGGGTCAAGTTATTTTCCAAGACACCCGAAGGCCAGACAAGGAATAATTGATGGAAACTGAACAAGGAGAGATTCAACCTGGAAATAAGGAGAAATTTTCTGACAGTGAGAACAATTAACCCATGGAACAGAAGTTGTGGGAACTTCATCACTGGAAGCTTTCAAGAAGAGACTGGACTGCTATCTGTCAGAAATGTTGTAGGGTCTCCTGCTTGGGCAAGGAATTGGACTAGATGACCTACTTTCCTTCTTTATGTATACTGAGAGTATTTACACCAAGACAAATTCCTTGTGTGTCCAATCACACTTGGCCAATAAAGTATTCTATTCTATTCTATTCTATTCTACAAGGTCCCTCCCAACTCTGTCATTCTGTTAACTTAAGCTTGCAAAATAGATTTCCTGACCACCTTGGTCTTTCTTTCTATCTTTTTCATGAGAGGTGATGTGTTCTGGTTCCCAAAGGATCATGATAACTCCTACTTTCAGCTTTCAGAATCTGCACAAGTAAACTAGACGGATCTGAATTAGACGAGAGTTCAGAAAAATACTACCAGTATTAGAAATGGGCAGTTTTGTGTTGTATATTTTTTCAAAACTGATATACATGTTTTTTTTTTTCCCCTTGTCTTCCCATTTTTCCAAAACAACAACTGGACTGAGTCTTCACTGAGCAGCAAGCTTTCAATTCATCGTCAAACTGGCTGACTTCCCACTGATGTTGGCTTATTCTGATTAAACCTAACCTTAACTTCCTGCCTCAGTTCTTCCTTTAGCAATGTGGTGTGTTTTTAAGTGTGTTAATGGCAGGATGGCGGCAGTTAAGATTGATACTGTTAAGCCCTCTTAAAAAAAGAAGTATGTTTGCAGAAGAAAAGTGAAAGAGATGTTTTTAAAGCCCACCGAAAAAGAGATATGGCAATGTGTTTTGCTGCATCAATATCCCTTTGTAGACTGTTGATATTGGTGCCATTCAGATTCCCATCTCAGCCTGACTTTTATTGGACTATAATATAGCTTCTGGCATTTTCCTACTTATCCCTTGTAATCATTTTGTGAGGCTACCCTCAGAATTCTTTTTTTCAAAATCCTAATGCAAAGTCTTACGTTCCTGTCTAATAGAGGGACACAGCACACACATAGCTCACCATCAAATTAGATGAACCCATATTTTGATTTCTTTTTTATTTATTTTTTAATTCATATGCATTTTGAATGAAGCATATTGTAAGGACACAACATTTACAGAAAAACAAAGAAAGAACAAACAAAGGTATTAATACATATACTACTACTACCGGTACTAATAATAATATAACAGAGTAGTTTTAACTAGTTTTCTCTTTGTAGTAGCTTATTTGTAATTATGTTAATTACATTAGCATATTCATAATTATAAACCATCTTTATATTTAATTCATACATAGCACTTTTATCTAATTTCTACCTTTTATCTCTAACCATTCATTCCATGTTAAATAATATTCTGTGTCTTCTTTATCTTTTATTTTTAATGTCAATCTATCCATCTCTGCACAGTCTAATATTTTCCAAATTACATCCTCATCTGATGGGGTGTTCTCATTTTTCTAGTATTGTGCAAATACAATCCTTGCTACTGTCAATACATGCAAAACTAAATATATAGTCCCTTTATCCCTATTTTGATTTCTTACATAGCTGTTTTCCACACTCTTAAATTGGATTGAAACTTGAGGAGATCTCTGTCAGAGGGAACAATGAGTTCTAGAAACTTGTTTGGCTTTATATTGATGAAAGCAGATATTGGTCATTTTGCAAATGCTACAACCACAGATTAAGGTTCCTAATTGTGGGAATGCAGATCTCTGAGCCGTTTCTGTAATATCATCATGAGGTCACCGATGGCAAGTTATAGAAACAATACAAAGAAATAGCCAAACCCCTAAGAGGTTTCTATGCGATAAGCAAATAAAAACTGTTCCACAGGGACTCTAACTGGATTCCCTGAGCATCTCTAGGTATTGGAGCATATTTCACTGTGATATTCATATTGTCAATAACAGGACCTTTCCTCAGGAAATGGGGACATTTTCTGTAAACATAATAATATTTGGATGGCAAAAAGTACAGTAAATGTTATAGTGGGGGAAAAAAAGAATTAAATTTCCTGAGCATTCCCTGGTCAGCAAAAAATATGCCCATTATTTTCCCAGTTTGCTGAATCAGTAGTTTTGTGTATTTTTTTAAACAGCAATGACTTTTCAGATTCATGAGGGTAGGAGAGGTAATCTTCATATTTATAAGGACAAGCTGTCAAGATTTTTTCCATAATTTATAAACTCCTTTTAAGGGAGAGAAAGAAAAACTGGGAAGGGGGATCCCTGCCCAAGAAACTTGCAAGTAATGCATTAATGTAATAGGGCAGAACCCCAGAATATGGTTTACTGAAAGTTAAGCGATGCAAAATTTCTTTAATATTATTAACTCATCTCATTCTTAACAGTCTCCTGCAGATATCTATACAATTTACAAATATTTTACTTTGGGTGGATCATTTCCTGATCATTTACTTTTGGTCTTGTTGTTTGTATTTAGCTCCTACTGTTTCAAATTTCTGCAAAAATTTCTGCATTGGCTCCCGGTGGTCCTCTGGGTGTGCTTCAAGGTATTAGTTACCATCTTTAAAGCGCTTCATGGCTTGGGGCCGGGGTATCTATGGGACCGCCTCCTGCCATCATCGGCCTCCCGCCGGCCAATACGCTCCCATAGAGTGGGTCTCCTCGGGTGCCGCCGGCTGGATGGCTGGCGACCTGGAGGGTGCAGGCCTTCTCATTGGGGGCACCCTTCCTCTGGAACGAATTACCCCCGGAGATGAGGACCATCCCTGATCTCCTGACGTTTTGGTGGGCGGTGAAAACTCATCTATTTCGCCAAGCCAGTCTGGCCTAGGGTTCTCTTAGGGTTTTTAATCTGGTTTTATCTGGTTTTTAGTCTTTTTAATTCCTTTTTATATGTTTTTACCTTTCAGCCATTATATTTGATTTTTAATTGATTTTAATTTTGTATTGTTGTTGCATTTTTATCGGCTGTACACCGCCCTGAGTCCTGTTGCATTTTTATTGGCTGTACACCGCCCTGAGTCCTGTCAGGGAAAGAGGGCAGTATATAAGTTTAATAAAATAAATAAATAAATAAATAAATAAATAAATAGCTAACCGGCCTTGTACAAATTGAAGAAAACACTAGCAATAGCACTTAGACTTATATACCACTTCATAGAGCTTTGCAGCCCTCTCTAAGCAGTTTACAGAGTCAGCCTCTTGCCCCCAACAATTTTATCTCCTCAATTTACCCACTTCGGAAGGATGGAAGGCCGAGTCAACCAGTGGTGGAATTCAATTTTTTTTTTTACTACCGGATCTGTGGGCATGGCTTGGCAGGGGTGGCTTGGTGTGGGTGGCAGAGGAAGGATACCGCAAAATGTCCCTTCCCTCCCCACCCCACCCCACTGACCTGCTTTCCAGCTCCATTCTCCTGTGCAGGGCAACCAAAGAAGACCCAGCCAATCAGCTGGGACTCAATGGGAGGCAGAAAATAGATGGGGTTGGTGGGGCCTCTCTTCTTGAAATCCTGCAGACTTCATTTTGTGTGCTTATTTTTTGTTTATTTCAAATGTGTTGTATGCACTTTTAAAATGATCTCTGACTTAAATAAAGATCCAAAATAAAGTCCAAACTGTATTGACTTTCCAATTGAATTAGCAAATCAATGAGAATAAATCAAATTAAACTGGGTATCTTTGAGTTGACCAGGATGATATGGTTGGTGATTTCTTCACATACTCAAAAGTTTTTGTTTTTGTTTGATTTGGAAATCCAAATGGATATGATTTCAGCCAATAATTCAGTTTAGATATCTGAGCAGAATTGGAGTGATTTTACAAATTAAATCAGGGTGCAAAACATGTAAACCCGAACTGAATCAGTATTTCAATTACATTGTGTATAATTTTGATATGTTTCATCTTCATTCCCATGTTTCCAATTTTCCACAAATTTTGGAGATTTATATGGTTTGAATGCTCATAATGTTATTTGAGTGCATTGTTTGTTTAGTTTGATGGGATTAATCTAGATCTAATATATTACTGAAGGGAGCACTTGTTCTGTTACAATTCTATGATTTTTATCATGAGAATAAAGCTCAGGTTTTTTAAGTTACTTTTCCTCCTTGTATAGCATATAATTCTTCTACCAAACACCCAACATAATTAATTCAATTCCTTTGGGACAGTAGCAGAACCACAGAATAAAGTTGACATTTACAAAAACATATAAAGCCTATTTTTAAACTATCGCCAAGTGGAAAGGGAAGTGAAAAGGCACTGTTTATTTAGGAATATCTCTTTGGAATATTTCCTAAATATGGGCACAATAATTCAGCTGATGTCCAGCCATTATTTTTCATAAAATGTTCATCTGAAGAGAAAAAAAAAATTGTGCATGACTTTTTCTCGCCTATTCTTTCATTTTAAAGGGCTTGCATTTTGCTGAATCATGCAGTTTAGATTTTGGTAATGCTGAAGTATAATAAATACACTGGAAGAGAAGTAATGTTTCTATAATGCCAATAAAATGTTCTCAAATCCCATCTTCCCCTGCGGATTATTATGATAGTGAGCTACTTACCTATTGGGATAAGATGAAATCCAGTGGAATGCTTATGGTAAGAAAGATCTGTTTCCAATAAAAGATAGCAATGTTCCAATATATGAAGGCTCAAGCAGGAGAGCCTATACCATTTCAGACAGGTGGGTGGTTCAGTCTTTTCTTAAAAACCTTCAGGGGTGAAGCCTCTACAACTTCTGAAGGGAAGCTGTTCTACTGGTTAATTGTCCTCACTATTAGAAAGCTTCTCCTTCATTCCAAGTTGCTTCGCTCCTTGTCATCCTGAAGTAGAATGGCATCCAGTATAGCTCAGATAACAGAAGTGCCATATGGGCATACCAAGCGTGCCCATCACTGCCTGCGCTGCTGCATTCTGGGTTAAGCAAAGCCTCTGAGTGATCTTCAAGGACAATCCAAAGTACAGCTCCACTGGTAGTAATTAAGGCATGCCCATCATAAGCAGAGCCTCTTATTATATAGGATCTGCACTATTTCCACCCATTGTTTCTCGCTTTGCCTTTGGAAAATAAGTGGACTGCCACAATGAAGAGGAGGGTCAACTTATTTTCCAAAACACCAGAAGGCAAGATGAGAAATAATGGCTGGAAATGAATCAAGGAGAGAAGCAACCTGGAATTAAGGAGAAATTTTCTAACAGGGAGGACAATTAACCAGTGCGACAGCTTTGCCTCCAGAAGTTGTGGGAGCTCCATCACTGGAGGTTTTTAAGAAAAGTCTGGACAACTACCTATCTGAAATGGTGCAGGGATGGACTAGAAGACCTCCAAAGTCTCCTCCAGCTCTATTCTGATTGATTGAAGGCAAAATTGATAATGATAATAATAATAATGATGATGATAATGATGATGATAATGACGACAACAACAACAACAGAGACTTAACAATTTTGGTAAGAAAGACAAAAAAAGTCTGAAGATTAGAAGAGAAAGAACTGGAGAAAACCACAAAGACCTTCAAATAGAAGTAGAAAATGCCTGTGGCATAAGAAATCAAAGGTAGTACCAAGAGTAAAAAGCACCTTGGGTGCCATTTCAAAGCATCTGGAAGTCCCACTTGAACATTATCGGCATTGACAAATTCACCATCAGTCAACTGCAAAAGGCAGCTTTACTTGAAACAGCTTACTGTACATCCTGCAATGGTACCTCTAATGCCATCAAACATCACCATGTCCTTCCATTTTTCTAAAAGTGAAGGAATCATTTTTTTTCATGTCCCTTCATTTTCATGATTTCTTCCAGCAGTTCTAATAGTTGTAAAATAATTCAGTTCTTGTCCATAAAGTCTGTGGTAGAGAACGCCAGGAAAGTCAAGATGTCAATCACAGCGGTGTATTGAAGTTTGCCCCTTTGTTCCATGCATCACCTTCACTGGGTGGGTGGGTGGAATCATTATCTCTCCCATCGTTAACTTCATCATTTGGGAGTTGCTATAACTTAATCTGATCCAAAGGTCATTGAACTGAATTGAGTTTCCGAATGCAATCAATGATACAGGTTCAACTGCAGAATGAAAACCAATTCTTTGATTGTCTTGACCTGATTTGATAGTTTACCTGAATTTGCTTGATTTCTCAAATAGCCTAGGCCAGTGTTGCTCAATCTTGGAAGCTTTAAGATGGATTGACTTCAACTCCCAGAATTCTCCAACCAGTCATGTTGAATGGGGAATTCTGGGAGTTGGAAGTCCACCTATCTTAAAGTTGCTAAAGTTGAGAAACTCTGGCCTAGGTGATCCAACTCAGATCAATTATTTGGGTTAGAAGAGGCCAATACACACTTCCCAAAATAAGAATTACACAAATCCTGCAAAGTTTATAGTTTTTTTTTCAAAAAAAAAATCATTTAAATTTCCTTTCCATTGTCTATAATTCTATAATTTAAGTGTTAGTAATAGAAGAGAATACTTACAATCATTAACATAACATTATTCCTTATAATTATTACTACAAGTTAAGTTGACACATCTAAAGATGACATTCACCGAATAATATATCCATGTATGATGTCTCTATTCTGAGTTTTAAATCTCCATGAAGGTTTGCATCCCAGGCTGATAATGGTGTAGCTCTTATCATGCCTTGCCATAAAACATGACAGCATGTATGAACATCAGATATTCAAACACTGAAATATGTAAAGCTATTTTTCTATAATTGGTCCCAGGGCAAAGGGTTGATCTCGCATATAAAAGCCTCCAGATATATTCCTGGACAGCTCCTAATTAGGGAACCAAAAAGGAATTGAACTTTGCAAACTGTGATGAGACCATGACGCTAACTACAAAGAGGGGGAGAGAGGAGAAAGAGAGAGAAAGGAAAGAAAAGACATAATCATATTGACCTTGAACTCCAAAAGACCCTGAAATCATCTGATTTTTTTTTTTACTCTTTAAGCTTCTTAACAAGCACGGGGATTAAAGATGAGCTGTGTAGAATGGCTTGTATTAGATATAAATGATAGCAGACAATAGCAAGTCTATTCAAGTTTCTCAGGGCAAGTTTTCCATTTCTTTCAAGATATAGTGATATCACCTAACAGTGCAATAGGTTAGCCTTTGAAAATAAAAATGGGGACATTGCTTGGAAAACATTCTCAACATTTTTTAAAACTGTAAATTGTTTTATTTCTTGCATTTTTAAGAGCTGTGATGGTGCAGTGGTTAGAATGCTATATTGAAGACTAATTCAGCTGACTGTCAGGATTTCGATCCTGAATGGCTCAAGGTTGATTCAGCCTTCCATCCTTCCGAGGTTGATAAAATGAGGAGCCAGATTGTTTGGGGGCAATATGCTGATTCTGTAAACTGCTTAGACCTTGAGCCAGTCAGGATCAAACTATTGGCAATGGGCAGAGAAGTCTGTAAAGCACTATGAAGTGGTGTATAAGTCCAAGTCCTATTGCTTTTTTCCTATATTAGATTGATTGATTGACTGACTGACTGATTGATTGATGATAGAACAAATATTCTGGGGCTATTGGAGTATGAAGCAATGGAAATTGAGATTAGGTAGGGAATAATTATGTCAAATCAGTAGAACTCTCCTGAGAGACAAAGGAGTATTGATTATTGTTATTTTCAATCTGGCAACCCATCTAAAGAGCTCATGATAGTTTGCATGCTTTCCATCTCAAAACTTTAGGCAGCAATTACATTCTGTTGATTGTCTTACTCAGTTTAGATCTGTCAGGTTTTCAAGATTCTGCTCCTATGGACCGTACCAATAGAGCTGCAGTATTTTTGCTGTAGTCTGTTTCCTGAGCGGGCCCACTTTAAAGAGAAGACATCAATCTTGAAAACTTGACAGTTTTTCTCCTCCCTCTTTTTTATACCAAAGAGACCTGAGGTAGAATTGGTTTAAGTTTCTTTCTAAAGTTGTTTTTGTTTCCTGGACTTAATTCACAACTTTCAAAACTTACATTGGTCAAATTTGAGAGTGCAATTTGAAACCTCTCCAAGGCTTTGAAATGAAGAGAATCACATAAAATCTTATGCATATATTGAACCACTGAGTCTATTGAACCACTGAGTCTATATAGTAAAGGCTAGCCCTACGGTTCAACTAAATGGCTACTACAGTCTTAATCCCTCATAGTTAATGTTACCCTATAAGTTTTCCCCCATATATGTTTTACTTAGGACTCTAGATGCATATTGTCATAACATATATCACATAAGAGGGATTAAGGTCCATGTATCCATTGCAAGACAATGGAGGCATCTCCCATATGATTGATACATGAGCACCAAGGAAGCAATTGGGTATGTCTAGTCTGATGAAAAGGACTAGGGGTGACATGATAGCAATGTTCCAAGATTTGAGGGGCTGCTACCCTCAAATCACATATCACATAAGAGGGATTTAAGGTCCATGTATCCATTGCAAGACAGTGGAAGCATCTCCCATATGATTGATATGTAAGCGCCAAGGAAGCAATTGGGTATGTCTAGTCTGATAAAAAGGACTAGGGGTGACATGATAGCAATGTTCCAAGATTTGAGGGGCTGCTACAGAGAAGAGGGGTCAGCTATTCTCCAAAGCACCAAAGGGCAGGACAAGAAGCAATGGATGAAAGCTAATCAAAGAGAGAACCAGTCTAGAACTAAGGAGAAATTTCCTGACATTTAAAACAATTAACCAGTTGAAATGCTTACCTCCAACATTGGAGGCTTTTAAGAAAAGATTGGACAGTCATTTGTCTGAAATAGAATAGGATCTCCTGCTTGAGTGGGGGGTTAGACTAGAAGTCCTCCAAAATCCCTTCTAACTCTGTTATTCTGTTATATTTCAGGTTGATGAAGAGGGCATATCAGATCAATGGAAGCTTACATGGGTCCAGATAGCCTTCACTCATTCTTTTAAATTGTAGCGAGAGGATATGTTGCATGGATTTTTTCTCACAACCTAAATTTTGACTGATGTGCTAGGAAACAACCTATGAAAAATTTGTGCTAAACCTCAGTTCCAAGCTTTTATCAGAGGTTAAATTAATTGAACCATCAATTATGGCATGGCCCAGGACTCAGATGCCAACTCTGAATTTGAAAAAGCTGCACCAGCAACACCTGTGGAATATCTGCCTCAGGAGACACTAAGCCAAGAATTACCTGAGCCTGATCAAACACAGGCACCACCTAAACAATTAAAGTAGTCAGATGTTATTAACATAAGGTCTCCAAACCCCACACATCTGGTGAGAAGAGAAAAGGAAAGGGAAGACATTATAGTTATATGAGGCTCCTTGCGAAGTAAGGGAACAAATCCCTTGATTAAACACAGCTGGCTGCAGCCTGATTTAAGAGGCAGCCCTGACCCATGATCATTCATTGGAGTCAACTATCTGATCTTGCATGATGTTTGTGTGGATTCTGCTCAAGAAATTCTGACCACTAGAGTGGCTGATTGCTCTGACCTAGCTTTTGGAACTTTGGACTGGATTGTGACTATTATTCTGTGTGCTTCTGTGTTAAAAGCAAAACCGCTCAGGCAGATTTCTTTTTCAAAGACCTTGTTTTGGTTTTGCTTTCTGATCTGCTGCTATCTCCTCAACCTTGAGCAAACTGCTAGTTTCCATAGCAATGGTGTGAGGACATAATTGACACCAGGAACAGGACTTCTTTCAATATAAATCTTCAAATGGAAGGGCCAAGATTGTTGGACTCATCAAATCCAATAAAGTGGATTTGATTGAACTCGTGGAATGAACGGTACATAAACTTGTTGCATACAAATCTTCATTGAACTGAATAGACTATCCAATTAAAATCACAAACATGAAAATGAATTGACTTACATTAAATTCCCAAACCATGAACTTATTTGTGTCATTGTGCCTCACTTGCAACCCAATAATTTCAAGTAAAGATGCTGAAAGAACTTCAGAATGTGAAGAAAATCACCCATTAGAGTTTCTCCTTGGTTCCTAGCTATTTGCTGCCATTCCGCTGTGAATTTCCAAAGAACCCATTCTTTCTCTGCTTAAGCACCTTCACCACAATCAGCAATTGAGAGACAAGAATACTGATATATTGATGTATCTCACAAGACAAGGCAATTGAAAATACAAAAAATGCCCTATTTTCTGAAGCAAATGTGGATGAATAGAAAAACGCACATGCATCTGCTGTGTAAAATTTGGACTAGAGACTATTCTATGCCACAAGGATGGATGGATGGAAATCTACACAACATGCTGGAGATAAAATAAGGACTGGTCATCATCCTTTTGGTGTTCTTGGACTTTTGAGAGGCTCATGGTGGAAACTGGAGGTTAGGTAAGTCCTTGCTGTGGCTCTAAAAGGTCACTTTTATTCTTATTTATTCTATTTTCACATTTTTGGTGCGATAAGGCAATATTATTGTTGTTGTTGTTTATTCTTTAGTGAGATTCACAGCCTTTGGGGCTAATTGATAGCTCAACAGCTTGAGTCCTAACCAAGGACCTAGGAACTGTTCAGGTAGTGTTGGAGGATATTAACTGTTCCAAGTAGGGTGGTTTTTTGTAGAATCAGGGTACTCAAGTCTGATAAATTCAGAATTTCTAAATAGCGAGGTAGCCCTTTAGGTATTACTCCAAGGGCTCCAATTACAATTGGGATAACACACAATTTCTTTTTCCAAAGTTGCTCAACTTCAATTTGTAAGTCCCGATACTTTGTGATTTTTTTCTTGCTGTGTATCTTCAATTTGTGCATCACCAGGTATTGTAATGTCAATGAACCAACCCTTTTTCTTTTCAACTATTGTTATATCAGATGTGTTGTGGGCCAAGTGCCTGTCAGTCTAAATTCTGAAGTCCCACCACCACCATCATCATCATCATCATCATCATCATCATACACAAAAATGACAGCATACACTGCAAACAAGATAACCATGCTGGATTTCGTATCACAAATCACTAGTCGAACACTCCCCAAGCGATTAGGATTGTGTGATGTATCAGCGGATTATGCGAGCAGATCCCAGTAAGGTGGCCTTCTGCAGCTGACCAATGGTGATCTTGTCAGCGCCAATTGTTTTTAAGTGCTTGCCTGGGTCTTTAGGCACAGCACCCAGTATGCCGAATACCACTGGAACCACCTGCACTGGTTTATGCCAGAGTCTCTGCAGTTCGATTCTCAAGTCCTGATATCTGGTGACTTTTTCAAGTTGTTTCTCGTCGATTCTGCTGTCACCAGGTATGACAATGTCGACAATCCACACTTTTTTCTTCTCCACAATCGTGATATCTGAGGTATTGTGTTCCAAAACTTTGTCAGACTGTATTCGGAAGTCCCACAGTAGTTTTGCATGCTCATTTTTGACCACTTTTTCAGGCTTATGATCCCACCAGTTCTTTGCTACAGGCAGATGGTAGTTGTGACACAAGTTCCAGTGGACCATCTGAGTGATGTGTTGTGACGTTGTTTGTAGTCAGTCTGAGCTATTGTCTTGCAACAGCTCAGTATGTAACTGATGGTTTCATCCGTTTCTTTGCAGAGTCTGCATTTGGGGTCATCAGCAGATTTTTCTATTCTGGCTTTGATTACATTCGTTCTGATGGCTTGTTCTTGGGCTGCAAAAATCAGGCCTTCTGTTTCTTTCTTCAGTGTTCCTTTGGTCAGCCATAACCAGGTCTTTTCCTTATCTACTTTTCCTTGGATCTTTTCAAGGAACTGTCCATGCAGTGCTTTGTTACACCAGCTATCAGCCCGAGTTTGCATTGCTGTTTTCCTATATTGATTCTTGATTTGCTGCACTTTGAGCAGCTTCCTCTTGTGGACCTCCATCAAAGCTGGTTCAACACTGTCTTTCACATAATCTGCCAGAGCATGCTTCTCTTCTTCGACTATCTGCTTCACTTGCAAAAGTCCTCTGCCGCCTGCTTTTCTGGGCAAATATAGCCTGTCGACATCACTACACAGGTGCAGTGCATAGTGTATGGTCATCAGTTTTCTTCTTTTCCTATCCAAACTGTCCAGCTCTACCTGTATCCAGTTTATGATCCCAGAAGTATATCTGATGATGGGTATGGCCCAGGTATTGTAGCCTTGATGGTGTTACTGCACATTCAGCTTGCTTTTCAGAAGTTTTCTCACCTTTTGTGTGTATTCTTTGTTGACCACATTTTTCACTTGCCCGTGCTTGATATTGTCCAGCTGCAGTATGCCCAGATATTTGTAGGCTTTGGGTTGGTGGCACTTGATGGTTTGTCCATTGGACATTTCAATTCCATCCCTTTCTACGATGTTCCCTTTCTTCAGTGCCACTGTGGTGCATCATCATCATCATCATCATCATCATCATCATCATCATCATCATTATTATTTGCAAGGCTATTGAACGTTAATAGTTGCAAAGACGTTCACGCTTAGCAACATTCCTCCTTAGAGGGCAGCTGAGAGTTTTTTTTCTCCGTCTCCTTGGTAGTTTCAAATTATGCTTTTTTCTGTGCTTTGGAGAGGAAAGTAAAGCAACTTTTGGGGACAAGTGGAAGATTGAGTTACATCAAACAGGCCTCCCAAGGCAGCCATGTGAATGCATTCTTTTACTGTGCCAAGTTACTTTAAATTCTTGAGTCTATTTTTTCCCCTGTTTCCCTTCCCTGAGAACATAAAAGAGAGCTATCAAGTTGCTCGATCAATGTTAGTTTATTATTGCTTACCCAAGTGTTTAATAAAGCCGTTCCTACCTTGGATGTAGCTTTAAATACTTCATTGACTGTAACAAAGCAGCTCTTTCCACCCAGACCGAAGTGGTCTGTATAAACTATAATTAAATGCTCATTATGAGCTTGGCCGGTCAGAAAACTGGAGGGAAGGTCCATTATGCTGCTCGGCAGAACCAACATTTAAAAGGAGGATTATTGTTGTCAGAAAATGTCTCAAGAAGAAAAGGGAGGGGAAAAATAATAATAAATAGGTGGGTTTGCAATGGAGCCGGGGTCTGCTTTGCTCTGTTTGCAAGTCTGAAGTTTCTGCCATTGTCAACAGTTATAAAGGACAAGAAGAGAGAAGGTGGATGCATGAGAGAAATGCCTTAAGTTGATCTATTGTTTGTCATCGTCTGGAGAGGGGAACGTGAGGTTGAGCAAAGACTAAAAAGAAAAAGAAAAAAAAGAGCTGTATGGCCAGACAAAAGGCTGCTACAAGTCAAATGCATAAATCTGAGAGTTTTTCATTTTCTGAATATAGGAGATTCATTATCAGCTATGTTGAGTAATGAGCATCGGTGGGTCCATCCACCATTAAATTAATCTATCCAGTTGAGGCTTAAAGCTGTTGCAATATCCTGCAACAACATGCTATTTAAGCAGAGTACAAAGAAGTCCATTCTTCTGATTGTCCTGGGGCGATTATCAATCAGAGGAAACCAAGCGTGCTGTTTATTTGTGTCCTCTTCTCCTTGGTCAGTCTCTGAATGCCATCCATCTCAGCAGATGGTAACACTTGGCCAAACCTTAACTGAGCTTGGAGGACAAGCAGGGTTAGAAGTAAGGTTAAGGCTTGAACAGAATGCTATCAAAGGAATATCAGGAGTAGGACTCAAATTGTTTTGCTACTAGTTCTGTGGGCGTGGCTTGGTGGGCATGGCAGGAGAACGATACTGCAAAATCCCCATTCTCTCCCCATTCCTGGGGGAAGCTTACTGCAAAATCCCCATTCCCTCCCTACCCCACTGACCTGCTTTCCAGTTCCGTTCTCCTGTGCAGGGCAACAAAAGAAGATCCAGCTAATCAGCTGGGACTCGGGAGATAGGGAATAGATGGGGGTGGGGCCAGTCAGAGGTGGTATTGGCCTGTTCTCCAAACTACTCAAAATTTCTGCTACCGGTTCTCCAGAATTGATCCAAAACGGCTCAATACCACCTCTGAAGGAATATCAGGAGTGGAGGCTACATTCGGAAGGAAAAATCAAATTAGAAGAAACCACCTCTATTCTTCTTCCTAGAGTATTCCTGCGGTTCAAATTCCACTTTCTGGATCATTGAACACTACGGTCTGCTGTGTCTCCAGGGTGTAGGCCTTTGGCTGGCATATATTTGTTGATGGTGTCTTGCCGTCTCTGTTTGGATGCCTGTGGGGTCTCTGGCCATTGATGTCTAGTTGGTAGGCAGTCTTGGCCATGGTGGAAGGTGCTTCTCTCTGGAAGTGTCCATTCCAGCAGAGTCAGCCACCTCTCATCTTCTCTATCATTGGTGCCACACCAAAATGTTGTTGAATGTTGTCATTTGGGATATGATCAAAAAGGGAGATGCCCGGTATCCAATGGAGCATTCGCATTTCCGTGGCATAGAGAAGGAACCACTTGCATGGTAACATAAAACATTACAAGCAGTCCTGGTCTTCC
The DNA here is from genome assembly GCA_023653725.1 of Bungarus multicinctus. Classification (NCBI taxonomy): domain Eukaryota; kingdom Metazoa; phylum Chordata; class Lepidosauria; order Squamata; family Elapidae; genus Bungarus; species Bungarus multicinctus. The sequence goes on from CM042843.1 coordinate 6,017,769, forward strand.
AACCACTTGTTTAGTGACCATTCAAAGTTAAGATTTGATGGTTCGAATCCCTAGTGCCGCGTCACGGAGTGAACTCCCATTGCTTGTCACAGCTTCTTCCAACCTAGCAGTTCAAAAGCACATAAAAAATGCAAGTAGAAAAATAGGAACCCCTTTGGTGGGAAGGTAACAGCGTTCTGTGCGCCTTCGGCATTTAGTCCTGCTGGCCACATGACCACGGAGACGTCTTCAGACAGCGCTGGCTCTTCGGCTTTGAAACAGAGATGAGCACCGCCCCCTAGAGTTAGAAACGACTAGCATGTATGTGTGAAGGGAACCTTTACCTTTTACAAAGTTATAACAGCACTGAAGAAAGTGACTTATGATTGTTTTTCATACTTAGGACTATTATAGCATCCCTGTGGTCATGTGATCAAAATTAGGATGCTTGGCAACTGGCATGTATTTATGATGGGTGCAATGTCCTGGGGACAAATAATCACCTTTTGCGAACCTCTACCAAGCAAAGTCAATGAGGAAACCAGATTCACATAATGACTGCGCTATTAACTTAACAACTCAGATAGAATAGAATAACAGAGTTGGAAGGGACCTTGGAGTCCTTTAGTCCAACCCCCTGCTTAGGCAGGAAACCCTACACCACTTCAGACAAATGCTTGTCCAATCTCTTCTTAAAAACATCCAATGTTGGAGCCTTCACAACTTCTGGAGGCAAGTTGTTCCACTGATTAATTGTTCTACTATCAGGAAATTTGTCCTTAGTTCTGGATTGCTTCTCTCCTGGGTTAGTTTCCACCCATTGCTTCTTGTCCTGCCCTTAGGTGCTTTGGAGAATAGCTTGACTCCCTCTTCTTTGCGGCAACCACTGAGATATTGGAAGACTGCTATCATGTCAGCCCTAGTCCTTCTTTTCATCAAACTAAACATACCCAATTCCAGCAACTGTTCTTCGTATGTGTCAGCTTTGGAAGCTATATTGAGATTCGATGCTCCCATGCTGCCACATAGCCTGAGAAAGTGGGAGTGAGGATTCAGCTGAGTAGCTCTGAGTAGACAAAATAAAATTCTTTTGTTAGTTCAAGGTCATTGAATATGGCGCAGAATGAAATAAGGATCTTACTTTAGGACGGATCGTGATTGGGCCATGTTGATGTGATGGCGGCCAAGCGGGGATGGATTTGTAGTTTTGAATATTGCAAGGAAGCCCAAAAACTTTCAGATTCGGGATTCCACAGATGTGGCAGTTTACTATCCAAATAAAGATATGTCTATAAGATATGTCTGTCTCGGAGTTATGGATTGGAATGGAGGTTTGCTGGAACGCTGACAGTATGTTTTAGTTTCCAGTCCCTTAATCATTGTGGGTCTTCTCTGCACTCTTTCTAGAGTCTCAACATCTTTTTTTATATCATGGTGACCAAATTAACAACTGGCAGGAAATGGGGCAAAACTCCCTTAACAACTGTTTTGCTTAGTAGTGGAGATTCTGGGCTCAATTGTGGTCGTAAGTCAAGGATTACGAGTAGATGAACTGATCTATGAAGTCACCAGGATTCGGACTTACCTTATTAATGGCAGATAATTAGCTCTCTGACTGCAGAGAGCTAATTTATACCTCATCCATCAGTTATTGGCGGGGCTAGCCTGCTTCCTGGCTCGAGAAATTATTGGCTAAATCTTAAAGTTGATTTTGATACAAGCATTGTTCTTTATAGCTTATCCCTAGGTGATCTCTGGTTTACTCACCTGAGAACACCCCAACTGCTTTCTACAGCAGAACTGCAAAAGCTGTTTGAAGCCTATCCAAGTCCCTACCCTGTCAGTGAAGTCAGCCAAAGGGTCTTGCCATAAATGTACACCAATATATTCTCTTTTTTCAGAGTGCCAATCAGATGGATTTGTGTGGATGAGGAAGGGAAGGAAGGAAGGAAGGAAGGAAGGAAGGAAGGAAGGAAGGAAGGAAGGAAGGAAGGAAGGAAGGAGATGGGAGGAAGGGAAGAAGAGAAGGAAATGAAAGGAAAGGGAGGGGAGATGAAGGGGAGAGAAGGGGAAGGAAGGAGAGGAGAGGAAAAGAAAGGAAATGAGAGGAAAGGGAAGGGAGACGAAGGGGAGGGAAGGGGAGAGGAGGGGAGGGGAGAGGAGAAGAAAGGGAGGGGAGGGGAAATGAAGGGGAGGGAAAGGGAAAAGAGGAGAGGAGAGGAAAAGAAAGAAAAAGGAAAAAGGAAAAGGAAAGGAAAGGAGGAAATAAAGATATATTTAATAGTTTATATCTATTGCAATGACAGTGATCTGGGATTTAAACTCCCGTATAATACCTGTTGGAATGTTTTAATACTGAAAGGCCAGCCAAGATTTTTCTTGAGAAATTGGATGACAGTGAGAGAAGCTAATCCTTTTCAGTGATGCTCAGTCTGTTTGAAGTGAAATCCAAGTAGTTCGCCCGAGGCTTACAGTATGTAAAAACCAACTACCAACATTTTCAAGAAGAGATTTTACGTGTGTTATATTCCTTCCCCAGGGGATGACTGCTATATTAAATTGTTTAGTTTGTGGAAATTGGTCAACCTGGTAGTTGGAATTGACTTAGCAGTTTGAAGAAAAGTATATCCAAGGTCTATTTCCAAGCAACACTGGGAAGGACTTTAAGCTTCATTCCAGTCTATATTCATTAAAAAAAAAATAATCTTGCTTGGGACTTGTTCACGCAAGGACTCAGAATGGGTTCAGATGAACTTCTAAGAGGGTTTCAACAAAGACTAATTAGCAAGGAATAAACAGGCAAAGGAAGAGAGGGAAAGAAAAGGAGAGGGAAAAAGAATGGAAAGAAAGAGAAACAAAAAGAGAAAAGAAAGGAAAGAAAGATAAAAAGAAGTTAGGATTGGCAAAAGGAAGGAGGGAGGGAAGGAAGGAAGGAAGGAAGGAAGGAAGGAAGGAAGGAAGGAAGGAAGGAAGGAAGGAAGGAAGGAAGGAAGGAAGGGAGAGATAGCACAGATCATGTCTTCTACCCCATTTTTTCCAGCTTCTTTAAGCTGGAAGATATTTTTTTCTATAACATCTGTCAAATGGCGGAAGGGTTCTATGAAAAAATTTGCATTCACAGAAGTCTAATTTTGGGGGATGTCTGAGAATCAGAATTCCAGTTCAATTTTTTCTCAGAAAAAAAAGTGTACATTCTGGAGCTTGTACTACCATGTCATGGGACAATGATATGGCATGTGTCTTTTCTTTCCTTCTTTTTAGTTCATAGATAAACATTATTCCATCTCTTATTGAATAAAATATATTTTATCAAAGCTGATGGAGACATATTGGTTCAATAAATTCTGATACTCTATTCAGAGAGAAAGTGGCAATAAAAATGCTGATGACGAGACACCGGGAGAACTCAAAATGCTATTAACATGTTATTTCCTCTGTTCTGATATTGGTGTCATGTTCTTCCCATTGTTCTAATCTGTTGGTGGGGATTTCCTACATTTTTCCTCCTTTGCTGGCTTGGATGAGAAAACAAAGGGCTCTTTTGCTTTAAATTACAACCTATTTAGACAAAGCTGCAGGTAAAAATGAACAGAGTTGGAAGGGACCTTGTAGGTCATCTAATCCAACCCGCTGCCCAAGCAGGAGACCCTACACCATTTCTGACTAAGGGCAGTCCAATCTCTTCTTGAAAGCCTCCAGTGATGAAGCTCCCACAACTTCTGAAGGCAACTTCTGTTCCGTTGATCGATTGTTCTCACTGTCAGAAAATTTATCCTTATTTCCAGGTTGAATCTTAACTTGTTCAGTTTCCATCCATTATTCCTTGTCTGGTCTTTGGGTGCTTTAGAAAATAGCTTGACCCCCTCCTCTCTGTGGCAGCCCCTCCAAAATTGGAAGACTGCAATCCTGTCTCCCTGGTCCTTCTCTTCACTAGACTAGCCAAGCCTAGTTCCTGCAACTGTTGTTAGTATGTTTTAGCCTCCAGTCCCCTAATCATCCTGGTTGTTCTTCTCTGTACTTTTTGTAGAGTCTCAACATCTTTTTTATAGTGTGGTGACCAAAACTGGATGCAGAACTGTAGGTGTGGCCTTACTAAGGCTTTATAGAGTGGTAGTAGTACGTCCCTTGATCTTGATTGTATCCCTCTGTTAATGCAATTTAGGATAGTTAGAGCCAGGTTCACTCAACAATCACATTCCTTCTTTAACAACTGCAATGATTCACTTAACCAACGGTGGCAAGGAAAGTTGCAAAATGGTTTCAAAAACTCACTTGACAAATGTCTCACTTAGCAAATGTTTGGCTCAATTGTGGTCGTAAGTCGAGGACTACCTGTATTTCATAATGGGTCATCATGCTTTGGTGGGACAAAGTGGAGAAATACAACCAGTATTTATCAGCAATTAACCAGCTGCTTTTGTATTGGTTAACTAATTCTAATTGCCCATTATCCAAATTTCGATAGAAAGCATTCTTCAGGACGGTGGGTTTAGTTTGTCTCAGTTTGTTGGCGATGACATGAAATTGATTTTTTTCCTTCTGCTTTGCTTTTCCTTCTGGTCTCTTATCTTCAAGAAAAGAAAGCTGTGTCACCAGCAGTTCTCCTTAGAGATATAGACCCAGCTATTAACATTTTTTCATTGATTGATGGAAGGATCCACTTACAGAAGAGAGGGATTTATGGTCATGGGCACTGGCCCCATCTTGGAAAGGGGTTCAGGTCATCCTCGACTTATAAACAGTTCATTTAGTGACTGTTCAAAGTTACAACGGGACTGAAAAAAGTGACCTATGGCCATTTTTTCACACTTACCAACCGTTGCCGCATCTCCATGATCGCGTGATCGAAATTCACATGCTTGGCAACTAACTCACAGGGGGTCAAGTGATCCCCTTTTGAGACCCTCTGATGAGCAAAAACAATGGGAGGGAAGCCAGATCCACTGAACAGCCCTGTAACTTCACAACTGCAGTGGATTCACTTAACAATGGTGGCAGGAAAGGTCGTAAAATGGGGCAAAATTCACTTCACAGTCATGTCTCCCCTTGCAACCTTAAAAGTTGGGTAAATTGAAATGCTACCTGCATTTCTCTTCCTTCCCAGATTACTTTTGGCCGCACCCAACCAAACCCACCAGTTCTTAGAGATGGGAACGTGAAACTCCCCATGAAAGGAAGCTGTAGAAAGTTACCCCCCCTCCTAGAAGAATGAAATATTTTGAGAAATATTTAAAAAGACACAATATTATATTTCCCCTAAAAGAGGAATAGAAATCATAAGAAAGACAGAAACTCAGAGCTTCAGCTCCCTGCCCTCAGCAGAAATTTTGTGCCCATTGAACAGGACTGGGCTGGTCTATCTACAAGACAAAAGACCTCCAGCTCCAGGGTGATTAAGACATAATAGGATTATCTAGCAGCTGAGCTCACCGCATTGCAAAACCACCTGGGCACATTGCATCACCCTCCAGACTTCAACCAAACTGCTCAGTCAACCTACAGAGCCAGTTATGAGCCCTACAACAGCCAATAGAATACATGTTCTTGCACAGGAACAGGAAGCTCAAGGGTAAGACCCAAGAGAAGGTATGAATAACCCTCATTCTCAACTCCATGCGGTCAGCTGCCCAGAAGCATCCATGCGCTTCTGCTTCACCATTAAACTAGTGGTGGTATTCTACTGGTTCAGCCTGATTCTCCCGAGCTGGTAGCGACGATGAGCAGTGGAGACTGAACCGGTTCTCTCCGACGTTCTGCTGTTGAGCCCACCTGCCTGCCCGGGCTCCCAGGCTGCTTTTGAAGTGCAATTGCTTTGTGTGCCACACAAGGCAATTGCCACACAAGGCAGCTGCTGAAGTATCAGGGAGAGTGCAGGATTGTAGGATATGACTCTAAATGCCTCTTGCGCCTACCCAAAGTGCACATTTGGCGTGCGCGCACACACAAAGTGTGTGCACGCACGCAAAGCGCGCCCACCATGCCACATCCACCAAGCCAGTGGTAACAATTTTTGAAACACACCACTGCATTAAACCCTCTTTCCAATCAGCCTCCATGTTTCCAGTGTCTTTCTCCTGGCTTGGAATATGGATATGTCTTCCAACAAAGTGGAGTCCCTTCCCTCAGGCTCTGCCTGTTGGGAGAAGATAGACAACCTCTTTCCTTCCTCCCTGCCCCCACTTCTCCATTCTTTTGCTTTTCTCCTGGCTCATGGTCCCAGCTACACACCACCACCGTTGTTCATGAATATGCATGAAATACGATATGACATTGCCCCGCTCCCATTAATAATCTTGTCATCTGACTTATGCAGCATAGAAACATAGCCTGTGGCATCTCGCAGGGAATGCAGCCTGGAGCAGGCGGGTGAAGGGTGGGGAGAAAAGGGGTTAGCGTAATAATAATAATAATAATAATAATAATAATAATAATAATAATAAGAAGAAGAAGAAGAAGAAGAAGAAGAAGAAGAAGAAGAAGAAGAAGAAGAAGAAGAAGAAGAAGAAGAAGAAGAAGAAGAAGAAGAAGAAGAAGAAGAAGAATGAGAAGAAAAAACTCTTTTCCTCCTTTTTAAAAACAGACATTTCTTGCATGGCTCATGCAAAATTTGGGAGGGGAATGCAAAGAGAATGCAAGAGAAACCACCAGAGAAAAGAGCCTGGGAACGTGATGGCTTGTTAGTCCGGGGGCCCAGAGCAGTGGGTGTCGAGGAATGCGAGCTGACCTTCAGCTGCAGCCACTGTGGGTAGCCTCTCTCGCCCCTTCTGCCTCTTTCGTCGATGTAGCATTTGCAGCTGAGGCTTGGATTTCGGGGCTTTGCGGTCATCAATCATCTCAGCCTATTCTCTTCTTTGACAGCTTGGGACAAGTTCTGACATTTGACACTGGGCACCTTCAGCTTTACGCACTGGAGCCGGAGCAGAAGGCCGGAGGGAAGAGGTCACGTCAGAGCAGGCGGGGGGGGGGGGGGAGGCATCCCTTCTACCACCCCCACTCCGGCCCCAGGACAGACAGACAGACAGACAAACAAACAAACAAACAGATGGGGAAAAGAAAGAAGACGGCCCTGTCCCTCCCAAAAGTCCACGGGAAGCAGCAAGGATAGAAAAGGGGCTGCAAAGATAAAAGGCCCCCATATTGTAACTGTGGGGGGTGGGGAGAGGAGATAATGGGGGAGGGGTCTCCATTCAGGTTCCCTCCCTCAGAGAAAAGATGTAAATCTGAGAAAGAAGTAAATCTGAGATCAGTTGGCAGATCCAAAATCATACTGCTGTGTGTGTGTGTGTGTGTGTCTGTGTGTGTGTGTGTGTGAGAGAGAGAGAGAGAGAGAGTCAGACAGACAGAGACAGAGACAGACAGACTGACAGAGAGGAAGTGATTCTATATTATCTTTGTCTATCATCTCTATTATCTGTCTGTCTATATTATCTATCCATCCATTTATATCTATCTATCTGTCTGTCTGTCTATCATCCTATCTCTCTCTCTCTCCATATACAGTATCATCCCCCCCTCTCTCTCTTCAATTATTTTCTATCATCTCTCTCTCTCTCTATTATCTATCTTATTAAGCAATAAATCTATTTATTTCCACAAACATTACACTATTTCCACAATCTATTTCGATAATACAGATTTCCATTATGTGATATTATTTCCGTATGTATTTCCATCAAGTCTCTTGAATATTATGAAGAATAGCATAATGACAATCTCTTAAATCAATCAGCATCGTTTTAAACAGCATAACAAGACCAGCCTCCTAGGATTCCAAAGTATGCCAAACCGCAATGTTGGTTCTGCCCCCTCAATTTAAAATGTGAGTGTGATGGATATATAAAACAATTTGTCATCACCTGAATTTAACATAAATAAATAAAAATAGAGTGAGAACTAGTGGCTGGAAGAAGCAGGATTGAAAGTGGTGATTTTTTTTGAGTGCTTACAACATACTAATATTTGGAGGGTATTACAGCATAGCAGCCAAATAAACCCACACATTGGTACTACTATGGAGAAGGCCTGTTTTCATGTTGTTTCTAAAGATCTTTGAAAAAAGATGTTGAGACTCTGGAAAGAGGGCAGAGAAGAGAAACAAAGATGATTAGGGGACTGGAAACTAAAACATATAAAGAACAATTGCAGGAACTGGGTAGTGGCTAGTCTACAGAAATTAACCTATTGTAATTAAAATATAAATTTAAAGCATTGACTACAATAATGTTATTTTAATTCTGCCCATCTTTTTTAAAAAAACAACAACTTTGGAACTTATTTATATCTCGCTCAACTGTTTGTTGTATTTTTTAAAATTAAATTGAGTTTTTCCACTATTTTTCATTTTTAATGTATTGTCAGCTGCCCAGCACCACTGTAGTGAGATGGGCTGCCTTAGAAGTTGTTAAAATAAACAAGTAAGAAATAAATAAATAAAGCCTCTTTCCCAGGAAATCTAGCAAAAAGGGACTGGAGAACTAAACAGCATTTTCAGCTTCCCCATCCTCCCAGCTACAATTCCAAAAACTTTTCATGAGAAGCCACAGCAGTTAACATGTTTTAAAATAGGTCAGTTTCTGGATTATTCATTTCATCTTTTGCAACATTCACTCTGCTGCTGGCTGAAACGTAGATGGATGGTTTTAGAAGGAATGGAAAAAAGATACTATCTTTAAAAACAACTGCGATAAATGATGTATGGGGAAAATTCATTTGATGTTTGAATTAGTCTCATTCGTTTGAGATAGAAAGGCTAAGGCTGGGTCAGATCCACCAAATCCTTTTAAACATTAAAACAACCTTTTTCTAACTTGTGGCTTCTCAGATGCACGTATATCTTATAGATGACAAATCTCATCCCTTCCATTCAGTGTAATTGCTCCTGAGGGGGCAGGGTGGTCTCTTAACATACCAAGAGAGGCAAATTGGGGAAACTGGTGTACATCTATTTATTTTGTTGGGGGGGGTGTTGGATTTGCTAAAATGGTATGCCGTTAATTTCACAATAACTTAGGAGCTGGGTGTGAGTTATGCAGAAGGCAATAAGACTAAATTAATTCCGTGCTGGCCTCGGGCTCTAACAGGCAGGATGGAAACCGCTTCCAGGCAAAATGTTGCCAGGCACAACATTTTCAGGGTGATGGAAAGAACTGAAAGCAGATGACATGCTTTTCAAAGTCACGTTTGAAACTTGAAAGACAATGTCTCCTGCTCAGCCTTGTCAACTCAAAAGTTCTAGAATAGATAGAATAGAATAGAATACTTTATTGGCCAAGGGTGATTGGACACACAAGGAATTTGTCTTGGTGTAAATACTCTCAGTATACATAAAGAAAAGGAACATTCATTAAGAATCAAGAATTATAATGTACAACACTTAATGATAGTCATAGGGTACAATCAAGATCAAATCATACTAGGAAACAGTCAATATAAATCGTGAGGATACAAGCAACAAAGTTACAGTCCTACAATCATAAGTGGGAGGGGATGGGTGATAAGGAGTGATGAGAAGATTAATAGTAATACTAATAGCAGACTTTGTAAATAGTTGGACAATGCTGAGGGAATTATTTGTTTAGCAGAGGGATGGCATGTGGGGGAAAAACTCACCTTGTGTCTAGTTGTTCCGGTGTGCAGTGCTCTATAGCATCGTTTTGAGGGAAGGAGTTGAAACAGTTTATGTCTGGGAAGTGAGGGGTCTGTAAATATTTTCACAGTCCTCTTTTTGATTCGTGCAGTATACAGGTCCTCGATTGAAGGCAGGTGGATAGTAATTTTTTTTTTCTGCAGTCCTAATTATCCTCTGAAGTCTGTGTCTGTCCTGTTGGGTTGCAGAACCAAACCAGACAGTTCTAGAGGTGCAAATGACAGACTCAATCATTCCTCTGTAGAACTGGATCAGCAGCTCCTTGGACAGTTTGAACTTTCTGAGTTGGCGCAGAAAGAACATTCTTTGTTGTGCTTTTTTGATGACGTTTTTGATGGTAGATATCCATTTTAGGTCATGTGATATAGTAGAACCTAGAAATTTGAAGATCTCTACTGTTGATACTGTGTTGTCTAGTATTGTAGAGGTGGTAGTATGGGAGGGTTTCTTCTAAAGTCTACCATCATTTCTACGGTTTTGAGTGTATTCAGTTCCAGATTGTTCCGATTACACCATGAGGCAAGTTGTAGAATTGTCAAGCTTATGGTTGCTCCAACCTGGGCACCCTTTGCTGACTTATTCAATATGTCTTTAAACCACCAGGCTCCATAATGGTGGTTTGCAATATAAAAATGTAAAATTGAATAGAAACATAAAACCAAAAGAGTGGTTGATCGGAAGGACAAGCATCCAATAAATGCAGATTAACCAAATAACAAGAATAGCAGTGTGGGAAAGGACCTTAGAGGTCTTCTAGTCCAACCTTCTGCTCAAGTGGGAGATCCTATGCCATTCCAGACAAATAACTGTACAGTCATTACTTGAAAACTTCCAATGGTGGAACAGTCACAACTTCAGGAGGCAAGCTGTTTCACTGATTAATTGTTCTCACTGCCAAGAAATTTCTAGACTGGTTTTCTCCTTGATTAATTAATTTCCCCCTGTTGTCCTGCTTTCAAGTGTTTTGGAGAATAGGTTGGCCATTTCTTCCTTGTGGCAGTCCCTCAAATATTGGAGGACTGCTATCATGTCACCCCTAACTCTTCTTTTCACTAGACTAGACTTACCCAATTCCTACAACTGTTCATTCCCAAATGGAAAGTCTGTCCATTTCCAAATGGCCTCCAGAACACTTCAGTATTTAGTAGCTTCAAAAAGGCTAAGATTGAATTTGTTAGTCTAATTCTCAAACGGGGCCTGTTGTACAATGTGAAGGCCAGGATAGAAAAGCAATGACTTTTGGTCCTGATTCTTCTACTTTGTGGGTTATTTACAGATAGGCTGGGTAGAAAGGGCAGCCTGCCTCTGTGCACATATGTCTAAGTTGCACCTGGAAATGTGTAATGGTAACCTGTATGAGGTCCATGAGGTATTGAATGATCAGGACATCCACAATTCAACGATACTAAGACTGTTGCATTTTCCCCTCTCTGGAATGAATTACCCCCGGAGGTAAGGGCTGCCCCCGATCTCATGGCCTCCCGTCGGTTGCTAAAAACGCATTTATTTCGGCAGGCCGGACTGGCCTAGGGGTTTTTAAATTTTAATCGGGTTTTAATCTTTTTAATACTTGCTTATATTTTATTAGAGCCATATTGTATTTCAGTTTTTAAATTTTAATATTTTATGTTGTCTCATATTTTGTACCTTGTATATGTGTTTTTATTGGCTGTTCACCGCCCCGAGTCCCTTCGGGGAGAGGGGGCAGTATATAAATCAAATAAATAAATAAATAAATAAATAAATAAATAAATAAATAAACTGATTGCAGTTTTCAAGTGATCTTCTAAGGCAGCCCCAGATAGAGCATATTTCAAGATGTTAGATGGTTCATAAGTTGCTTCGGCTGAGTTAAGGTTAGGGTCCAAATGGACATACCAGGACTTTTCATACCTGGTGAAAAGTCTCCATGGGTCCATCTAACATAAGCCACAGTGAACTTGCTTTTTCAGGAAGGATGTTTCCTTTTGAAGGATGGTCTCTGGAACCAAGAGAGATCCTTCTGCACAAATGTGAGTTCAGCTTCATCCTGCTTCATTCTCTGACCATTGTTGATAATTGGTCCATACAGCTGAAGAGAGATATTGAGAAAAGGCTGGTATAAGAGAATTTGGAAAGAAAATATATTTGTTACATTTTCTTGAGTGTCCATCAGACATGTGATCTTCAGTTCCTAGAATTCTCCAGATAAGGGCCTGTTGCTGAGAATTCCCTTAATTAACCATGTTTTTGATCGGTCCTGGTTAGTAAGGTTTTTTGATGCCTTCCATAGCTTCTTTAAAGGAGCGGAGAGAAAGCAATTAGAGGGTTTTTTTAAAAAATGCAATAATGCTAGTTTTTCCATGCCTTGAAAAAAGCAATCTGTGTATTTAAGTGTGAGAAGAGGTCAAACTTTTTTAAAAAATAATTATTTGGCACCTCTTAAACATGAGTTTATAATGTGGTTGGATAAATTAGGTTTACAGATATTTGGAAATTTGGATGTATTTCTCCCCTCCACCCATATTTCTGTGTCCCATTGCAAATTTGGTGAGCAGAAAGGGAAAAAAAATCTGCACAGTTACACATTTTTCTAAAAGGCACTCACTTTTCGTATTCACTTTTCTTAGTCTGCCCTTTTAAAATCTGATTTCCCCTAAAATAATGGCTTTGGTTTGTATTTTTCCTTAGTATATACTGATTTAATGTAAGCAATTTTTCATCTTTTGCACATGGATTGAATAGAAAGTCATCATGTCAGTTTCTGAAAAGAGCAGAATTCAGAACTGGCCTTCTCATATTAGTCCGGAAACTAAAAATTGAGTAAAGTCATAGGGGAATAAAAGTGAACTCCTTCGTTATTGGTTCATTTTTCTCATCGGTCTCTAATTTTCTGATCTCTCTTTGAGACAATGAGATGCTGACTTAAAAAGACAGGAGTCGGGCAAATTTCTACTAGGGCTGTGAATGTCTTCAAAGGGTACATCCTTCAACCAATGACTCATTAAAGCACCCTTTCAAAGTATTCTGTAGAGCTTTTGCATTGGGCAAGAGCATCTGTACATGCTCAGAAGTTAGACTGATCGGATCCAGGTGTCCAACTGAGTCAGATAGCCCATCCCTGAGGCTTCATGGAAATTGAACCTCTCCATAATGGGACAATTCTCCATGGCCAACTCGCTGCAGCAAACTCACCATGGCCCCCTCAGTGGGACAATTCAACGAAAACAAAAGTTACATTAATTTCAATGGAAACATGGCCAATAATAATTAAATCAGAAAAGTCAGTATACAATTTTATTTTCATTTATAAAATTTATTGGCTGCCTATCTTACCATAAGGTAACTCTGAGAATTGGTCCATGCATTTGGAGGAAGAGCTTAAGTAAGGGAATTTGAAAAGAAAACACAGTTGGAACATTTTCTCAAGCTGGTTGCCGATCAGAAATGCACGATGCAATAATTTTGACAAAATAAAAAGTCACTGAATGAAATGATTCATACAGTGTTGAATTGTCCCACAGCGAGTTGTCTTGCAATGATTTGACTGTGGTGCATTGGCCATGGTGAGTTGGCCATAATGAGCTGGTCAAGGAAAGTTGGCCATGGCGAGTTGTCCTAGACCCGAATCTTTCACAGCTGCAAAATAAAACAAGTTTGGCAAGGCAGATTGTGTGCAATCCATACACTCCAACTTTCTGTGTTTCTGGGAAATAATAGAATGACACAGTGTTTAATGGTGCAAAGAAAAGATTGGAAGCAGACAGAAAATTGGAATGTGAGTAGGGAAATAACATAATGATAAACAATATAAGAGTAACTTAACTCTTTTGAAGAGGCACAGATAAAATTTGGGTCTTCTGTGTACCTCACTTGGAACAAATATTGGACCATTAAAATATGTTTTGTGATACCAATGGAACCATTTACCTTCAAAAGTTGTGGGTGCTCCATCACTTGATGTTTTGAACAAGAGAGTGGACAATCATTTGTCCAGAATGGTACAGGGTCTTCTGCTTGAGCCAGGGGTTGGACTAGAAGATCTCCAAGGTCCCTTCCAATTCTGTTTTCGGTATTCCGCATTACTTGATTTACTCCTCTGCTTGATCTACTTCTTTCCAACAACTGCAAAAATCAGAATTTACTTACCCATCAAATGCATGGACCCATTTGATTTTTGATCAGTTTAGCACTGGGGCTTTTTAGGGTATCACATGAAGATGTAGAGAAGGAGTGGGAAGAATGTAAGTGTCAATATGTGTAGGATTTATCAAAACCAAACTTGCTTTGTGTTTTTAATTAGTAGGTATGCATCTTATATTTTTTATACAGTGTCCTATATCAGGGCTGTCAAACTCAAGGCCTGTGGGCCAGGGCTTAGATCTTGCCTGCGGGGCCACGGTGGAAACAGTGAAGGACCAACCCACAATGCCTCTCCCAATGAAAATGGAACATAGGAGAGCTACATGAACCTACCCACCCACCCACTTTTGCTGGCAGAGGGGTGCAGGAGGCCGTTGTGGCTGAAAACGGAGCTCAGGACCCCATTTTCACTGGCAAAGTGCTCGGGCCACCACAGGCACCCTCGACATGAATGATATCGAGCTGGCCAAGCCCACACTGGCCACACCCACCCCGGACCCCTGAGGTCAAACACAACCATAATGTGATCCTAAATGAAATCGCGTTTGACACCCCTGTTCTATATGATACATCATAGAATAGAAGAGACTGGGCGGTCACTTGCCTGACACTGTATAGGCAGTAGTGGGATTCAAATTTTTTTACTACTAATTCCGTGGGTTTGGCTTAGTGGGCGTGGCTTGGTGAGCATGGCAGGGGAAAGATACTGCAAAATCCCCCTTCCCTCCCCACCCCACTAACCTGCTTTCTAGCTCTGTGCTTCTGTGCAGGGCAACCAAAGGAGACCCAGCCAATCAGCTGGGACTCAATGGAGGCAGAGAAGAGATGGGGGTGGCAGGGCCAGTCAGAGGTGGGATCTGCAGGTTCTCTGACCTTCTTAAAATTTCCACTACCGGTTCTCCAGAACTAGTCAGAACCTGCTGAATACCACCTCTGTGTATAGGGTCTCCTGCTTGAGCGGAGGGTTGGACTAGAAGACCTCCAATGTCCCATCCCACTCGGTTACTCTGTTGATTTCCCCTTCCCATTATATGCATAAGGATTATTAAAAGGAGGATCGAAGCATGTTCTCCTACCAGCTAATTGCCTGAACAGCCTAAGACAATTATTGCTGCCCTCCTCCTCTTCCTATAAATGCATGCCGAGTGCCATGGCAGGCCACACCTTTCACCTTTGCTGAAGGCAGCCACTAAATTTGACAAACCAGTGGCCTGATTTGGGCTGGCAATTCTTCTCTGTCTAGTTTCAGATTTGGGCATGCAGATAAAATTAGATAAATCTGGTTCTGCGTAGGTTGAGTTTTTGCCTTCCGGGGACCATTACATCTGCATTTTCTTTTAGCAGCTGAAAAATGTTCAGCGTTCGCTCACCCATGTATGCACACAAGCTCTTGCTGGTTTAGAAGGGCAACCTTGTATTTTTGCCATGACAATTAGGTCACTTCATTTATAATGCTTCTGGGGTTTTTTCTCCCACACCCCTTCTCTCTTGCCTCTTATTGGCACTCAGGCTAAAAGGAGAAGGTTAGAGGCTAAACATCTGTGTTGTAAGAAGGCTGTTACCCCTCCTCCCCCTTCATCCCTTTGCCCTTCGGCTTATTAAAGTCCCTGGAATTTTTTCCACCTTATAGTTCTTTATATTTGGAGCTGATATTGCTGGAATTCTTTGTTAAATAGCAGCAGCAGCAACAACAACAACTACTACAAGCATCAGCAGTAAGAGTTGTGCTGTCTTGGAAGCGAAAAAATTAAATATATGGGAAAATACATTGATAAATTAATAAAGTTCCTTTACCTATTCTTCATCCCTCTCCTTTCTCTTTCCTTTCTTTCTCTATCCCTATTTCCCTTTCCCTTTCTTTCTCTTTTATTCTTTCTCTCCCTCCTTCTGTTTCTTTTTATCTTTCCTCCCTTCTCCCACTTTCCTCTTCTCTTTTTCTTTTTTCCTTTCCCATTCCTTTTGCTCACCCTCCATCCCTTCTTATCTTTCCTTCCCATATCTTTCCAGCTTCAGAATATTTTTTTTTTAAAAAAAAAATCATTCTGTTCTGGATACACTATATAATAATAATAATAATAATAATAATAATAACAACAACAACAACAACAACAACAATAATAATAATAATAATAACAACAACAACAATAATAATACACGTCCGGGGCGTTAGAAGAGCCTCCAGGAGGCCACCTGGGTGATCCCTTGGGGCGGCGGCGGCAATTTTGCGGAGGCCGTGGAGGCCACGGCGGCAGCGATGGCGGGCCTGGACCCAGCCTCCCCCCTCGGCCCCCATTCATTGAGGGGGCTTCGAGGGGTTTGGAGGTGTTCCGGGCCTTGGAAGAGCCACCGGGAGGCTGCCCAGGTGATCTTTTGGGGCGGCGGCAGCGGCGGCGGCGATGCTGTTGGGGCTGCCCCGGGGTCGGGGGCTCCTTGGAGGTCCCCTGCCTGGATGTCGGTGGCCCCGAAGATGGTCTACATGCCGTTGTGGCTGCCGCGGTCGGTGATAGTGGACGGTACCGCGGCAGCCGCGGGGGGGGGGTGGAGACCTCGCTGCGGCCATTCTGCAGCTGGAGGCCCCCCCCAGGGACGCAAATGGCAGGGGCAACAGCGGGACTAGCCGGCCCGAAGGACGCCGATGACCTCGGTGGTGGTCCCCGATCCGGTGACGGCGAGGGTTAGAAGATCATACTCCTCGGTGGAACTACAGGCTCTCGGGAGGGTCCCCCACTCCCTGGAGTGGCCCTCCAGTCTATCGATGGCCTACCTCAAGGACGGTTCCTGGGATCCGGAGAGGTGGCATGGCCATCAAAAAGGATTTTTAGAGGAGGTTTTAAACTTTTTAAATTTTTATTCAGGGTTTTATCGAGGTTGGGGAGGGTGACGAAGAGAGGGTTGGGGGATGGTAACTTATTGGGGTTAGGGAGGATACCTGGTCCGGGTTTGGGGGATAACCCGGGGGGGGTTGGAGTCAGCCAGGCTGGAGTGCACGTCTGGGAGGGCCCAGAGGGTCCCTGGGTCGTGGGGGCGAACACAATTCGTGGGTCGCCCCCCTGAGTCGTGGGGGCGAACACAATTCGGACAGCAGGGGGCGGGTCTCATTGGCACCATAAGTGGGAGGGGCAGATATGACGGGGGTAGAGGGCCATATCAGGTTAGGGGATCGCGTGCCCGCTGTCTCCAAGCGGTGGCGCGCTCCGACCCTCCCGACCCGTCTGGCAGGCCTGGTTGTGCAGAGTCTCAGGCCCTGAGTACCCGGCTGATGTTATGTAATGCCAGGTCCGTCGTTAACAAGGCCCCCCTGATTTGCGATCTTATTCAGGAGGAGGGTGCGGACCTGGCGGGGGTCACCGAAACCTGGTTGGGCCCAGAGGGTGGCGTCCCTCTGGTAGAGATGTGCCCACCAGGTTTCCAAGCATTCCATCAACCGAGGTCTCAGGGAAGGGGTGGTGGGGTGGCGGCGATTATTAGAGAAGTCCTTTGTCCTAGGGAGGCCATTGTTCCTCAGACGGCTGGTTGTGAGTCTCTCTTTGTGAAGTGGGGTCGGGGGGTTCAGATGGGCCTGTTGATAACGTACCTGGCTCCCTGCCACGTGTCATCGGCCCTGCCCGGGCTCCTCGAGGTGATAGCCGGGCTGGCGGTTGAAACTCCCAGGCTTTTAGTCATGGGTGATTTCAACCTGCCTTCGCTCGGGGAAACCTCTGGGGTGGCCCGGGAGTTCCTGGCTTCCATGACGGCCATGGATCTGACCCAATTAGTTTCTGGCCCCACTCACACGGGGGGACACACACTGGACCTGATTTTCGCCTCTGGTCAGTGGTTGAATGATCGTGCTGGGGACTTAGTTATAAAACCCTTGTCATGGGTCCGATCATTCTCTTCTTAGACTGCAGTTTGGTGCCGCCACCGCCCATCGCAGGGAGGCGGAGCCGAGGAGATGGTTCTGCCCCAGGCACCTGATGGATCCTGAACGGTTTCAGATGGAGCTTGGGCCATTTCCTGAAACTCTGGCTCATAACTCGGCCACAGACTTGGTGGCCACCTGGGATAGATTGGCCGCGGAGGCTCTGGACCGAGTTGTGCCTTTGCGACCTCTGACTCGGCATAGATCCCACCTGTCTCCGTGGTTTACGGAGGAGCTGAGGGGGATGAAATGCCGGAAAAGATGTCTGGAGGGGATCTGGAGGGCCAGTCGTGCTGAGTCTGACCGGACACAGGTGAGGTCCTATATTAGGACCTACCTAGTGGCGATAGAGGCGGCGAAGCGTTCACACCTCTCTGCCCTTATTGCGTCGGCAGAAAATCGGCCTGCTGCCCTGTTTAGAGTGACCCGCTCCCTGCTTGAGCCGAGAGCGTGGGAGGACCTCTTGCAGGGTAGGGCAGAAGAGTTTTCCCGATTTCTGCATGATAAAATCGCTCAGATTCGGGATGGGCTGGACTCCAGTTGAGTGGTCCCGGGGGAGGTGTCCGGAGCAGGTCTTGAGACGGTTATCTGGGAGGAGTTCGATCCTGTGACCGCTGAGGGTGTGGACAGATTACTGGGGAGGCTGAATGCCACCACATGTTTATTGGACCCGTGCCCTTCCTGGTTGGTTTCTACCTCCAGAGAGGTGACACGAGGCTGGCTCCAGGGGATTGTCAACGCTTCGTTGATGGAGGGGGCGCTTCCGACCGCCCTGAAAACGGCGGTGGTGCGGCCCCTCCTCAAGAAGCCTTCCCTGGACCTGGCTCTTTTGAATAACTATCGTCCTGTCTCCAACCTTCCCTTTGTGGCGAAGGTTGTTGAGAGTGTGGTGGTGCGTCAGCTCCCTCAGTATCTGGAGGAAGCATTCTATTTAGATCCAGTTCCAATCAGGCTTCAGGCCCGGGCACAGTACCGAAACAGCATTGGTCGCGTTGGTAGATGATCTCTGGAGGGCCCGTGACAGAGGTTATTCCTCTGTCCTGGTCCTCTTAGATCTGTCAGCGGCTTTTGATACTATCGACCATAGTATCCTATTGCGGCGGTTGGAGGGGTTGGGAATTGGGGGCACCGTTTTGCGATGGTTCTCGTCCTTCCTCTCGGACCGCTCGCAATTTGTGTTGACGGGGGGGGAGAGGTCCACCCCTAGGCCCCTCATGTGTGGGGTGCCTCAGGGGTCGGTCCTCTCCCCTCTTCTGTTCAACATCTATGTGAAGCCGCTGGGAGAGATCATCCGTGGTTTTGGGGTGAAATGCCATCTTTATGCTGATGATACTCAGCTTTACATCTCCACCCCAAGCCACCCCAACGATGCTGTGGAGGTTATGGCCTGTTGCCTGGAGGCTGTGCGGAACTGGATGGGCGAGAACAGGCTTCGACTCAACCCTTCCAAGACCGAGTGGCTGTGGTTTCCGGCGGCCCGATATAGTCAGCTGACTCCGTCGCTGGCTATCGGGGATGAGATCTTGACCCCCACAGAAGGGGACCGCAATCTTGGTGTCCTCCTGGATGTACGGCTGTCTTTGGAAAATCATATTACGGCCGTCTCCAGGGGGGGCTTTTTATCAGGTTCGCCTGATACGCCAGATGCGGCCCTTTCTTGATCGGGACGCCTTACGCACAGTCACTCATGCCCTGGTCACCTCCCGTCTGGACTACTGTAATGCCCTCTACATGGGGCTCCCTGCGGGGAGCACCCGGAGGCTTCAACTGGTACAAAATGCAGCCGCGCGGGTAGTTATGGGGGCGTCAAGATACTCCCACGTGACGCCCCTCCTGCGCGAGCTGCATTGGTTGCTGGTGGCCTTCCAGGTTCGCTTTAAAGTACTGGTTTTGGTCTTTAAAGCGCTCCATGGCATCGGACCAGGATACTTACAAGACCGCATTCTGCCAGTAGTCTCCCACCGACCGGTGCGCTCCCACAGAGAGGGTCTCCTCCGGGTCCCGACGCCTTCTATGTGCCGCCTGGTGACCCCGAGGAACAGGGCCTTCTCTGTGGGGGCACCCGCCCTTTGGAACGGGATGCCCCCTGGACTACGAACGACCAGTGACCTGAGGGCCTTCAGACGTGACCTGAAGACCTGGCTCTTCGAGCAGGCCGGCCTGAGCTGACTCAAATGGGATTTTTAAATGGGGTTTTTAGATTAGTTGGGATGGGGTACAAAGTTTTAATTTATTTTAATTGGGGTTTTTTAGATTTTTATAGGGACAGCCTAGGATTTAATTCTTTTTTAACAATTTATATTTGTCTATATGTATTTTAGTTGGCTGTTCACCGCCCTGAGTCCTTCGGGAGAAGGGCCGTATATAAAACCTAAAATAAATAAAAAATAAATAAAAAATAACAATAATAATAGTAAATATTTATTTATATACCGCTCCTCTCCCGAAGGACTCGAAGCGGTGCACAGCCATACAATTAAAACAATAAATATGTGAAAAGTTAAAACTAAATTAAACTAAAAGCCCTGGCTGAAAACAATTAAAACCCCTACCTAAAACCCTAAAATTTAATATAAAACATTAATGAATTCTCATCTAAATTATTACAGATTTTATCAGAGGTAGCTGCAGTTTTGTTTTGTAAACTTGTCTTTAATTTCTTTCATAAAATAAGGGATTTTGTTGAATAAATTGTCCAGAGTTAGGGTTAGGGTTAGGGTCCCATCAATCCCATCAATCCATCCTCCACTTCCTAGTTGGATGGAGAAGTTCTGGTAACAGATGTATCACATATCTCTCCCTAAGTGCCACATCTGGATCTTGGGTACACATGACTTTTAAACATTGTGTAGGGGTTATTCTAATATTAAATACATTTCAAAAGCGTTGTTCATCTTACTGAAAAGAGATGTGGCATCCTCTGACATATTTTTTATTTCAATCCCAGAAGCGTAGGTTCTGCAGGTATTCTTGGAAGATAAAAATGAATGGCTGCACACTAGTGGCTTGTTTAAATACACCCATCTGATCAGGAAAAGGAAAAAAAAAGTAAGGCTTATTGCAGAAAGCATGTGAGGTCATAGAAAGTATAGTAGGCTATACTTGTCTCATGGTTGGTTTTTTTTAACTGAGCTCATGCCTCCTTTGTAACTTGTAAATAAGCATCTAGGGGTAGCTTCTGTTTTCTTTGAGCACTATCTCTAGATCCAGGTTCTAGTTCACCTTCATCCAGAAAAACTCATTTGGTGACAAGCCCAGCCCAGGAATGACATAGAACAACTCATCCAAAGACGGTTCAATTCTTTATTTGCTGACACCATACAGACAGAATCTTGCCAGACTAAAGCTAGAGTACTCTTAATTCTAATGGCTATACCTGAGAGATTCTATGGAGTGGATCTCCTAAGTCTCTTCCTCCGTCTTTGATCCAGCTCTGGGCTATCTCTTGTCTTTCTATCTTCCTTGGAATGTGCTCTTTCCTTCCTGGGAAACTGCTGCTTCCTTATAGTCCATCACATCTGGTAGCTTTGGGCCACTAATCTTCTTTCAACCTACCCACATCATGGGACTGTTGTGATGAAAAATAAGAAGATGGAGCACCATACCTGCCATCTTGGCCTCCTAAATGAAATGCATGGTATAAATCAAACAAGGTAGGCATTTCTTCCTCTTAACTTGGTCAAATGTGTGATTCTTTCAAATCAAGGATGACAGAGCAGATGGTTTGTTGTTGTTATATTCAATAGCACTTAGACTTATATACCGCTTCACAGTGCTTTATAGCCCTCTCTAAGCGGTTTAGAGCCACCTCAGAAAGATGGAAGGCTGAGTCAGCCTTGAGCCTGGTGAGATTCAAACTGCCAAATTGCAGGCAGCTGGCAGTCAGCAGAAGTAGCTTGCAGTACTGCACTCTAACACTGCGCCACCATGGCTCATATATTAACTGAAAGTACATGAGATTATTGGCAGTGCTTCTTCTGAAGAATTGGCCAACTGGGTGGGCCAACTCAATCAAAGAGAATTCACAAGTATTTTGGTATTGGCAATCAGATTACAGAAGAGACAGCAGAAGAAGAAATATGAAAGATTCAATGTCAAAATGGATGCAAACCATAAAAGCCATTAAAGTGTAATGGTTTAGAACTGGACTTGGACTGGGGAACATTGAATCATACGGTTGGAATGGACCTTGGAGGTCTTCTAAACCAATCCCCTGCTCAAGCAGGAGACATTCTAGACAAATGGCAATCCAATTATTTTTTAAAAAATCCAGTGATAGAGCACCCACAAATTTGAAAGTCAACTCATTCCACTGATTAATTGTTCTCACTAGCAGGAAATTTCTAGGTTGGATCTCTCTTTAATAATCTTCCACCCATTACTTTTTGTCTTTGGGCCTATCTAAGGGCTGAATATCTTTCTTTGTATTGTGGTGTGGACGATCAAATCAAGCCATCCAATGGGAACTTTGAGGAGTAATGCGTATGTTGCTTGGAATGTTTGAATGACAATCGAGATATAAATTGAACAAGCAAATAAATCGCAACCCGTTTTAAAGGATACAAGTAGAATATCTCTTATTTTATTTTATTTATTTATTTGATTTGTTAATCGCTTACAAGATAATAGATATAAGTATAAACATGAGTAAGAATACAGGAAATAGGTATGAATAAATGGGGACAATAGGACAGGGATGTTAGGCACGGTGGTGCACTTTTTAATTGTTTAATTGTTTATTTTTTAATTTTAATTTTTTATTTGTTAATTGTGCTGCAAATATTCAGAGTACACTTAGACCCATCCTTAGGTTTATGCACACACCACATTCAATTTATATAAGCAAGCAGATAAATAGATTTATTATCAGACTAGATTACATCCAATTCCTTTACATTTGCAACTCATGGCATGGACTGGGAAAGGAGTGAGGAGAGGGAAATTCCCCTCCCTTCTCTGAAAGGGCTAGTTAAGATGTATCTAGCTGTTTTGCGGTATCTTTAGTATGCAGGGGGCAGCGAGATGGAGATAAAAGGAGAAATGTCTATCTTTGAGTTCTTGGCAATACAGAATAAGTTATCAACCCACTAACATGCATGTCTGAATAGAGTCCTTTGGCAGTCAAGAGATGTTATCTCTCCTGACATGCGAATTCCTCCCTCATGTCAATCCATGAAAGTACTAAAGAATAAATTCTGTAGTGAAACGAATGTGGCACACCGCTGGGATTTGGAGAGCAACATATTTTCCCCTAGCTTTGCCTTTCTTTTCCTGCTTTAAAAAAATGCTCCAACTGAACCTTTGATATCCATATAAATTAGTTGCCAGAAAACCCACTGCTCTGTCTTGGCTTACAGGGAGAGAGAGAGAGGGAGAACTGAATTGCTTTAAGGGCTGAGTTTGCTATCTTTCTGCACTCGTCCCTCTCTCCTCATCTCCAGCTAGCTAGCTGTCCTGCCTTCAATGCCAGCAACTATGCAGGAAATAGATCCTGTCTTAAGACAAATGGGCACAAAATCCTTGGGTCTGAAACGACCTGCTTCCAAATACGTCTTGGCTCAGAATCTGCAGTTAGAAACAGTTAGAACTTTATTGCTGATTAGCCCAAGGGTAAAAGGAGTGTAGTGGCTCATGAGGTTAAGATGCTGGGCTTACAATCGTGTTTGAGATGCGGTTGCTGCTGCAGGACAGGGAGAGTTTCCATCACATGCTCCAGCTCTTGCCGACCCAGCAGTTTGAAAGCAGATGACTGCAAGTAGATAGATGGGTACCACTTTGATGGGCAGCTTAACAGCTCCCAACTGGGTGTCTCCCAGGCAGCGGTAATGTCACTTTTTCTATCCTTTCAACCAATGGTTGGATTGAATTTTTTTTAGTACCGGTTCTGTGGGCGTGGTTTGGTGGGCGTGGCTGGGTGAGGGTGGCTTGGTGGGGGTGGCAGGGGAAGGTTACTGTAAAATCCCATTCCCTCCCCACCCCACTAACCTGCTTTCCAGCTCTATTCTCCTGTGCAGGGCAACCAAAGAAGACCCAGCCAATCAGCTGGGACTCGGGAGGCAGAGAATAGATGGGGTGGGCGGGGCCAGTCAGAGGTGGGATTTGCCGGTTCTCCGAACTACTCAGAATTTCCACTACTGGTTCTTCAGAACCGCTCAGAACCGGCTGAATAACCTCCTCTGCTTTCAACCTGGAAGCGCTTCGGTGCTTTCCACTGTGATAGTACTAATCCAAAGGTCATACCAAAATACAAAAGAAAACACTAACCATTACATAAGGAAACCATATGTAAAAATGGAATGCGAGGAAGAGATTAAATGAAAATAAAAAAATAAGGAACATCAAATCATGGTTGTGTCACCCCCCGATCAGATACAGATATGTAGATTTCAACTGAACTGATTTATTCAAGTAAAAGGGCATGTTATATGAAGTTTTTCCCTTTTGGGGGGGAAAAAAGAAGGGGGGGGGGGACAAAGATCACCTGGATAACTGAGAACCTCCATAAGAGACAGAGGTAGGATTGTTTATCTAATCTGCAGTGCATACAATTTGGATATAATTGGGCAGGCATTTTTGAATGTGAGATTGTCATAGGCATGTTTTTCCAGGGAGGCTGGTATCCAATATATATTGCTGGAAATACAAATGCAGATGAAGAAATGAACAGCACCAACAATGACCACCATTATAGCTTTTTGATTAAATATGAGGGGGTTTCTCCAGGGGTGGGATTCTACCGATTCTATCCACCTCTGTAGAACTGGTTGCTCTGAGGAGCAGCAAACAGAGACCGTATATAGAACCGGTTCTATGTTTGCTGCTGTTTTGGCCCACCCACCCGCCTGGGCTTTTACCTGACCTTTATTTCCTGCGTTTTCAACTGCAGCTGCTTTGCATGACGCAGCTGCAGCTGAAAAAGCAGGAAAATAGTGTCCTTTCAACCACTGCTCACCCATGCGCAGCGCTGCTCAGCTGTCCGGGTAGCTGAGGAAAGTGCGTGTGTGCATATACACGCGTGTGCAGTGCACGTCAGGTACGCATGCGCCCAAAACGCACATCCACACACAAAATGTAAAATCACCAAACCGGTAGTTACACCGGTCAAATCCCACCCCTGGTTTCTCCCCCCCCCTCTCTTTTGGGTTTCTTTGCCAAGATTTTCTCCAATGCAAGATATAAAGAATCACGCTTGCACACCTCGTTGTGTCATTTCCTTTGCTCTTAATAAAGACATAAAGCTTTTTATATTTAGGAAAGTGTATGTGTGTACTAGCTCTATACCATGGTTCTATGTGATTGGGTTTAATTTTGGGGGAGGAAAATAAGTGGAAAAATTGTGCCTTCACCTACCAGCATCCATCGGTATTTATCTGGCTAACGTCCTGTCAGTGTCTGTGAGAGTTGAGGGCTGTTTGGAAACTGAAACATGGAAACTGAAACAGTATTTGCTGTGTGTGCAAGAAGGAGACAACAAGGAGCCTGGGTGTGGCTTAGCTCAACTGTTCTGTACTAAAGCTGCTTGCTGCTGTGAAACTAAAACTGAAACTGAAACTCCTCTCCTCTGCTTGTGTTTTGCATTTGGAACAGATTTCTTTTCAGGTGGGGAGGGGGTGTAGAACTCCTTAGCATCAGAGCAAGTTAATAATAATATTATAGGGAATACTAATGCTCTGATGGTTATTTTGAAAAATCCTTTCTTGATGAGCACTTAGAAGCCAAGAGAAACATATGTGCCAAATTTCAAGCTTGTAAACTTTATGTTTCTGGAGATTTTGTGGTGATGCGTGAGTGGTATTTCGCTTTTATATAAATAGATGAAAAAGTATCATCCTCAATGCAAATAAAGAATACATCAAAATAAACATTGGAAACAGAAAAAAGTGCAGCTGATAAAAGCTGTAACCTACACACACATGCACAAGTCCACACAACACATGCATTAGGATAGAGAGAATATACTTGTCATGGATGATATTTCTGGTATGGATAAATTACAATTGAGGTTAAGTGGAAGTATATGAAGATTAACTTCAAAGGTTCAATCCAGAGATGATTCAACATATAAAGGAGAATATTTGTAGCTCAGGGTTGAAATGAGGGGTCCTTGTTGCTCTCTGAGTTCAGTTGTTTTCTTGCAGTCGTTACATTACCCAAACTACATAACATCATCAGCACACTGAACTCCAGCTCAAACTGATTTCCTATATTGGCTCACTGATTCCAATCAATTTGTTGAATGAAAACAGGCATTTCCAGCAATCCAATAGTCTTTTACACACATGCAGAAAACTTTCTGAGTGAATCAACATCCTCATTAAGACTGATCTAGCTCAATGATCCAGCTAGGAAATCTGAACCGACAGTCTATCAGATTGGTTTGAAGCCCAGTTCTAACGGAGGATGCAACCTGGATCTCACTCAATCTGCACACTTCTATTTATAGACTAGAGCCAGTGGGAGCTCAGTCATTTCTAGCTTCTACCAACTGTAGATAGGCTTTATTCCAAAGCACTCTGCTCTTTAACAGTATTCTTCTCCTGGAGAATGAAGCACACGTTGAACTGTTTCTCTGCAAAATGGAAAAGATAAGAGCAGACAAGGATTGGCTGGAGTTTCTTGCTGACTCCCAAGCGCTAATCTCCAAAATCGTACAGAGAGTGAGCAGTCAGTAAATAGAGGATTATTCCCATCACTTTCACTCTTTCCATTTTTTTTTTTTTTTTGCATTCTTAGAGAGGAGAGGTCAGCAGGTAAAAATAGGCTGGAAGAGAAAGAAAGTAGAATCTAAAGGCTTCAGAAATTGCAGCAATAGAGATCTTCTCATGTGCCAAAAGCTGACAACCTGCCCGTAATTTCGAAGGGAGAAGATACTTGCTACGGTTTAATCTCCTTAACTTTAATTCCTTTTCATTGAATCAGCCTTTAATTCATTTCCTTCTTCTACTCTTCCAACTCCTCTTTCTTTTCTTCTCCTCCTTTTCCTCTTCTCTTCCTCTTCTCCTCTCTTCTTCCTCTTCGTCCTTTTCTTCCTGCAAGATTCTTTCTATTTCTTGTGTAAAGATGCATCCTGGGATGGAATGGGATTGGATGAGATGAGATGGAATAGAAATTGGAATGGAACCGAACAGAATATGAAATGGAATGAAATAGAAAGGAAAGGAAAGGAAAGGAAAGGAAAGGAAAGGAAAGGAAAGGAAAGGAAAGGAAAGGAAAGGAATGGAACAATGGAATGGAATGGAATGGAATGGAATGGAATAGAATAGAATAGAATAGAATAGAATAGAATAGAATAGAATAGAATAGAATAGAATAGAATGTAGAATATTCCTTATTGGCCAAGTGTGATTGGACACACAAGGAATTTGTCTCTGGTGCATACGATCTCAGTATACATACAAGCAACAAAGTGATAAATCATAAATCATAAGATATAATCATAAATCATAAGATACAACCAACAAGAGGTAGTCATAAAATATCAATAGGTATTAGGAAAGATGAGAAAAAGAATAGTAATACAGTCCTACTACACAATATCCTAAGGCGTATTAAATATCCTTAGGCAAATGACAGTGTTGTGGGAATTAATCTGCAAAATATACCACACAAAACTTTGAAAAGAATGCAAATGTCCATAGTAAAAAAAAAAAAACAGGACAAAAACGATTCACTTATCAGTATTGCAAACAGAATTCACATTCCTTTTTTTCTTAATCAAAATGTCTCTTTTAACAGGAATAATCCATTAAACCATATTATACTTTTCAGTCTCCAGTTAGGCAGATAACCATTTAACCTGGTAATTTACAAACAGGTTGCCGTTAATACCTAACTTCACACTGCATTAATTCAATGAACAGTAGATAGGAATATGCCTCTATTATTAAAAGATTTGTTCTTATGGTCCTAGCTCCCAAGTCTGCAAACTTATCACATTTTGTAGGGAACAGAAATGTCTACACTGCCACTTTGTCAGCGAATATTGTTACTGCAGTATTCAAATAGATGGCAGAATCCACATTCTTGTCTGGCCAAACTAGGTGCATATGTATGTGTGTCTGCACATATGTGTTCTTCATCATTTCCAGATGGCAAGCGGGCAAGAGGTAGGCCTTTAAAATGACCCAGCATGACTTATGCACTTGGATTTGTTCAGGTTCTGCTTTATGGAAGAACCAAATATGTTTCTCATCTCCTTTCTACAGAAATTTTTGTAGAATTGTGGGGCTGGATGGAGAGAAATGGAGAAGAAGAAGAAAGCTAAAAACTGTGTTTTTTTTTTTAAAGAAGTCTTTAAAATTTTATCCAAAAAATAAATAAATCTAAAGTATTTTTCCATGGACTTCAAACAGAATAGACATTATGAGCTCAGATACACCCAGAGATTGTTACAGGATGCTTCTCACCTTCATTTGTGGTCCCATTGGAATGTCTTTGTTTTAATGGGAAGTATTATCATTAACAGAATAATAGAATTGGAAGGGACCTCGGAGGCTTTCTAGTCCAACTTCCTGCTCAGGCAGGAAAAACTATACAATTTCAGGCAAATGGTTGTTCAATCTCCAATCTATTTGTTGTCTGTCTGTCTTTCTATCTGTCTATCTACCTATCATCCATCTATCTGTCTATCTATCTATCTATCTATCTATCTATCTATCTATCTATCTATCTATCTATCTATCTATCATCTATCTAAAGATTGGGGTGTGAAAATTGTGACTATCACATGTCCCATTCTCACACCATTTGATGTCTCAAGTTGCAGTAATATATTCAGGTCTGAAACAATTTTTAGCTTAACTTAACTTTAATTTAAGTTCAGTATTTGGAGTTGAGATAGGTTGCCCTACATTGCCTTATTTATGATGGCAGGACTGGGAAAGGAATTGAATTACTTTTCTTCATGGTATCCTCTGAATATGGTAGATCAGTTCTCATTTTTCCCCAGATCGCATGGTTCTACTACTACTTCTTCTTGTGCCATACTCATCATCGAATGTTGGCAATCATGTTGGTGATCCTATTTTTATCAACAGATGCATGAAAAAGTGCTTCTGAGCTTTGTCCAAACTAGTCCCTTAGATTTTGATGCCATGCTGTTCTTCTGCCTGGACCTCATTTGCCTTCCATCTTTCCCTGGAGGATTAAGTGAAGTGAATATAGCATAGTTAGAGGATTGAAATTCAACATATCTGATGGGTATCAAAATGAGAAAAGCTTGGGTTTGACAAAAAGAACTATTTGAACTTGAAGTGCTATCTATTCCAGCTTTGCCCTTCAGATATTGGTCAATTTCAATTCCCTTAATGCCTTCTGAGCTGAATATTGCCTAGAACTTCTGGTACTATATTTAGAAAGGTCTGACAAATTTCTCATCTATCCATTAAAGGGATTACTGGTTTAACCATATCGTAAGAACCCAAGAATCCATGGACTACCATGAAAGACTTTTGATAGTCTTTCAGATACTGCAAGACTTTGGGTTGATCATCCTGTCCTGAAATCTGCCTTCCAGTTTTATTTTGTTTGTTTGTTTAATATTCTCCTCCTCTGTCAAAAGGATTCTGTTTTAATATCTTGTTCTCATTTCTTTCAGATTTGCCTTGGTGGTGTTTATGAACTTTTCATAAAGTTTATGAATTTATTGGAAGGTTGAAGGCAAGTTTCGTTGTTGGTATTCTCTTTCTCAAATCCTTCAGTTGGAAGGAAAGCTTTTTGGCCTAAATTGGACCGAACCCACAGCCTACCTTTATCACACTTTAGCAATTAAGCTGGTCAGAGGTGTGATTCAACTGGTGTAACAACTAGTTCAGTGAGTGCATGCTTTGCGTGCATCCTGCAATCCTGCACTCTCCCTATGTGTAAAACAGCTGGAGCGTGGCAATCTGCTGTGCCGTGCGAAGCAGCTGATCTTGAAAACCAGGAAATAAAGGTCAGAATAGAGCTGGGGCAGTTGAGAGGGCCCAGCAGCTGAGCATTGGGGCAAATCGGTTCACTCACAGATGATCTGCGGAGCTACCGGTTTGGCTGAACTGGACAAACTGGTACAAGACCACCCTTGGTTGTTATTTTCAAACAATTAAATGCAGAGTAATTTTAGAGCAACTATTGGTATATATCCATTAGACCAGTGTGGTGGCCTAGTGGTGAAGACACTCACCTCCTACTCAGAAGGTTGAGAGTTCTATCTTAAATAGCAGCAAATGTTTCTCTCCTAGGGTGCATCCGTGTAGGCATCAGGAAGGGCATCTAGCCAGTATACACGCACTCCATTCAGTCACCCCAACTCTACCCCTAATTAAGGGATTATAGGGTCATAAAAGGAAAGTTTTTTATTGATATATATCCATCCAGCATCATTCAAGAGTTGAATTTGTATTAGTTACCTTGTGCTTTTTCTGAAATTTCATAGGTGTTGCCATCTAGAGGTCATCCAGATAATTGAGGTAGGCATCTTATTCCCCGCCAACCTCTAGATGGCAGCATTCACAAGATAGCTTCATAAGACTATTGATCGTATCATTAAGAGTCTCGGTGGCACAGTGGTTAGAGTGCAGTACTGCAGGTTACTTCTGCTGCAGCCAGCTGCCTGTAATTTGGCAGTTCGAATCTCACCAGGCTCAAGGTTGACTCAGCCTTCCATCCTTCCGAGGTGGGTAAAAT
This sequence comes from Bungarus multicinctus, assembly GCA_023653725.1. Lineage (NCBI taxonomy): Eukaryota > Metazoa > Chordata > Lepidosauria > Squamata > Elapidae > Bungarus > Bungarus multicinctus. Next base: position 6,048,080 of record CM042843.1, read on the forward strand.
GAGAACCCAGATTGTCGGGGCAAGAGGCTGACTCTGTAAACCACTCAGAGAGGGCTGGAAAGCACTATAAAATGGCATATAATAGTCTAAGTGCTATTGCTAATTTTTTAAAAAAATCTTCCTGGATGATCAGGGATCAGAGGAAATAATTTGAAATATTAAATGGAGAAGCCCCAATCTTTTAGGTGGGTTGATATTAGTATACAAACAAAACATGTTTTCTTTTATTCTCAGTGAGCATAGGTGCTTGGTCATAAATTCATATATTCATGTAAAAACCTGAAGAGAAGATTTCTGAACAATTTGACCATTACATTATCTTGAGGGTTAACTCCACATTAATGTATGGCAAAACTCTTAGCTTCATAATGTTGGATAAGTAGATAGTTGACAAAGAGCAAAACGGAAAATCTCTAATCAAATCAAATCAAAATGTCGAACCAAACCCTTGACTTGAACTACCTTTTCTCTGAATGCATTTTTGATCATTTGGACACTTTCATAGGTAATTTTTTTTTTTTTTTTTGCTTCTGGTTTGATTTGGAAACTTGATTCAGCATGATTCAACTTGAACAGTCCAATCACGCTAGAGGGGTCCGCCAAATTTATTTAAATCATTGAGTTGAATTGATTTTCCAAACTGATAAGTGTAATTGGATTTTGCATGATTCTTACAGATGGCGTGACATGTTTGTGGATGTGTATCTGACTTTCTCTTCTTTTACCTTTCCCCTTTCTCTCCTTTCCTCTCTTTTCTCTTCTCCCTTCTCTCTATCCTCCAGCCTCTCAGACTTTGTCCATTTTATTACTTCCTGATGCTGTGAGACAAGCATATGGTGTTTACTGCACTGACTGACAACTTTTTGGTATTCTTCTCTCCTCAAGAGATTCCCTTCCTGCCAACTCAATTTGCACGGCCTTGGATCTATCTGAAGACCTTTGGTCTTTATCCAGACTATTCCTCGGTATTCTCTTGGCAAAGCTCAGAAAAAGGCAACCTGTGCTTTTCTCTACCTAATTAACGATCCACTGAGAGGAAAATTGCATCCAAAAGCATCGTCACAGATAGCCTGCAAATTTCCTTCCTAGGCTCCAGCCATCAATGCAAAAGAAGAAGAGGAAGGTACATAATGCAAATTTCAAGGCTGATAATTCCACAGTTCAGGCTTCTTTGAAGAGGGAACTTCAAGATTATTTTAGCTGCCTTTCAAAAAACTGAGCCAGCCCAAATTCAGTACAAAGCATAGACCTTTGTAGAAAACCTGCAAAACCTCAAATTAATCACTAGGATTGGAATTAAGGATTGCCAAAAGCTTGGATGGAATCTCTTGAAGTTTCTAAAAATCCAGTTAGGTTTGGGTTGAAATGGACAAATAGCCAGGAATGTCTCTCTAACATCCATACCAAGGGGATCAAAAATGAAAAGACCTTGGTTTGTTTGGCTTTGTCTAAGTGTAACTGTCATATTTTTTGTCATGGGATTTTTTTTTTTAGACTTTAGGCCAAAGGGAATCCAGGTTTGCTACCAAAGAAGGAAAGCAGTGAGGAAGGAAGGAAAGAGAACAGAGTGGAGATTCTCCTTCACACTCTCCTTCAAGACATCAGGTTGCAACCTGTCCCAAAGAGATCTCAAAAAGCATTGCAATTTGTGCTATTCTCATGCACCTTGAACCTCCATTTTTGCAATCATGTTATCCCTTAATTATATGGGGTAGAGTCAGGGTGACTAGATGGAGCTCAGGGTTTACTGGCCAGATGCCCTCCCTGTCGCCACATGTTTTTCTATCTCTGTCTCTGTCTCCCTCTCCCCTTCTCCCCTCTCTACCTCTACCTACCTATCTACCTATCTACCTACCCACCCACCCATCCATCCACCCACCCACCCATCCATCCATCCATCCATCCATCCATCCATCCATCCATCCATCCATCCATCCATCCATCTATCTATCTATCTATCTATCTATCTATCTATCTATCTATCTATCTATCTATCTATCTATCTATCTTTTTTATGCCCTAGGAGAGAAATATCTGCCATTACTTAGGGCTGAACTCTCAACCTTCTGAATGGGAGGCGAGTGTCTTCACCATCTGGAACATTTTGAATAACTTCTCATTTCCCCAAAGAAATTCAAAGAAATTGTCCACTCAATTTCTTTGCTCACAGATCTGGATGTTCATTTCTAAAAACGGTTTGTATCCTCCTCTGCAGGATCCACATCACAGTTAAAGCCTCACAGATGTACCCTTAAAAAGAGAAGTGAGATTTGGTCCTTTTCTGTTACTCATTTATTGCTGCCATCACCATTTTTTTTTTAATCTGCAGTGATTACAAGGTGACACCCTGCTTGAAATGTTCATTTGTGCTTTGCTCTTTTTTCATCTTGAGACATTAATTAAATAATAATATCGCACAAACTGGCTACAAACAACAGCATGGAAAGTAGCAATAGCACCACAATGGAAGAGCAACAAGAATACCATTTGCCTGCAAGCAAGAACTGATGAGTCCACAAAATAGACAAAATAATAGAAAAGTAAGATGCTAAAGTGTTCTGGGACTTTAACATTCAAACAGATAAGCACTTGACACACAAAACCTCAGATCAGTGTAAACTAGAGGACCTCGTGGCAGTCCAACAGAATGCAATTTATGTTGCTAATTTCTGGGCAAAAATCTGTTTAATTTGCACAGACATATTTTAATCTTGTACTTTATAGTTTAAATTTTATGTCACACAGTATGCCTCATTTTAATTGTGATGTTTCCAACACAAATAAAAAAACACTTAAGTACTGTCCAGAAGAAGAAGAAGAAAAAAAAAAACCTGGATAGTGGAGAGACACTTCTACTGTCTTGGAGACAGTAGAACAGAAGAGAAAGAGCTGAAGAAAATATCAAAATATAAAGATCTGCAAATAGAAGTAGAACAACAGTGGCAAAAGAAAGCAAGGATAGTACCGAAAGTCATAGGGCCCTCTGGGTGCAATTCTGAAACATCTGGATCGTGACTTGAGCACTGTTGGCATTGACAAAATCACCATCAGTCAATTGCAAAAGGCAGCTTTACTTGGAACAGCTGACATCCTACAATTGAAAAGACTTTCCATTATTTCTAGGCATTGTTTTTAAAATGTTCACCCAGTATTAGGACCAGGTGTCCTCTGGTGGCATCAAAACATTTAACACTGGCCCTTCACACATAAATACCAATACTGCCTTCCCAAAATTCAGAAGGAGAGAGATAAAAGACTGTCCTTACAGTTATGCCAACATTGGAACAGCTCCACATAGTGTGTGAAAATCATGTTACATCTGGCAGGTGTTTAATTGAAAAGAGAGTTTCATGGGGTAATGACTAACTCTGAGGAAATTCCTAGTTTGGGCTTCAAATTTGCAATAAATCAGAAGTAACGTCTTCTGGTCTTGCACCAGAAGGCAAGACAAGAAATAATGGATCTAATCAAGGAGAGAAGCAACCTAAGGAAAATTTCCTGACGATGAAAACAATTAACCGGTGGAACGTCTTGCCTTCAGAAGTTGTGGGTGCTCCATCACTGGAGAATTTTAAGAAGAAACTGGACAGCCATTTGTCTGGAATGATGTAAGGTTTCCTGCTTGAGCAGGGAGTTGGACTAGAAGACCTTCAAGGTCCTTTCCAATTCTGATATTCTTTTAATGTATCACTCAGACTAGTTTTCCTTTTGCGGGTGGGAAAGTAGGGAAGATGAAATGTGTATGTGTAGGTAAGTGCAGATGTATTTACCTGCATACAAGTCAATTGGGGGAAAAATCCTCCAAGAAAAGCTCTCTCTCTCTCTCTCTCTCTCTGTGCGTGTGTGTGTGTGTGTGTGTGTGTGTGTGTGTGTGTGAGAGAGAGAGAGAGAGAGAGAGAGAGAGAGAGAGAGAGAATGCTCTGTTTCCTCCACCTGCTGTTCTTGTAAGCATGTTCTGGCCACAGACAAAAGGGGACACTGCAGCTCTGGAGGACTGGGGGCTGAAGAGGAAAGGAGAAGAGCCTGTGATTGATGGAGTTCTGGTTGGCTTATAAAGGGCAGCCAGAAGAGCAGGAAAATAATCAGGGAAAAGGCCGTCCCATACTGGCTCTCTCAGAGGGGAGAGATGAATCCTGAACCTCTGCATTATTAAGTTGTCAGACAGGCCGATGATGAAAATCTGAAGGTCAGGAATAACAAGGAGCACCTTATGGGGGGGTTGCAACCTCTCTGGGAGTGCTACACTCATATTTATCCACACCTAACCCTTATCCACAATTCTTCATTTGATAAGAGCATGGGGAGGAAAGACCAAAGGGAGACGGGCGAGATGGAGAAGCGGAGAAAAAGAGAGGGAGGGCATGGGGATGGGGGAAGGAGAGAAAGTGCTCCCCCATCCCAACCCCAGGAACAGTGAGCAAAAGTTAGGCTCCTGGCAGAGCTGATTGGACTTGCTTGTTGCCGGAATGGTGTCATCACTGGGAATGGTAATAAACCTGAAAGACACACTAGGGATGCTGGCCAAAATTGTTTGCTGTGAAGGGATCTGGAGTCTTCCTAAATGATAAATTTGGTATGGAGGTACTAAAATCACCCCACTTTGTCAGCCAGCCAACCTTAGTGTACACACTGTTGTTGTTGTTATTATTGTTACTGTTGCTTACTTCACAAGGGGGTGTGATGGCTCAGTAGTTAAAGACTCTGGAAAGCTGACAGCCCAAGTTCAAGACCCAAGCACAATGCAATGATGTGAGTTGCCATTCTTTGCCCACCTAGCAGTTTGAATGCATGCAAATGTGAGTAGATAAACAAGTACCACTTAGGTGGAAAGATACCAGCATTCTGTGTACCTTTGATGTATTGTCATGCTGGCCACATGACCACAGAAGCATCTTTGGACAATGCTGGCTCTTTGGCTAGGAAATGGAGATGAGCAACACCCTCTAGAACTGGACACAGCCGAATAGGGGAAACATTTACCTTTATTTACTCCACAAGTCATCTTTCTGGTGTTCTCTCCTTAATTTTTGAAATAGGAATCTAGACATAAGATGTGTTTGAAATCCCTACCCTCGAACACACGCATTTCACATTACATGAGTGAGATTCAGGTGTGCTTTGAAAGAAGGTTGTCCCAATATGGTATCTTCCAGATGTGCTGGAGGTGAAGCCTTCCCAATTCCCAGCGGCTTTGGCCTTTGGCATGGTGGGAATTGCTGTGTGGCTCTGATTTCTAGGAGTTCTGTGTTGCTCACCCATCTGGAGAGTGACAGGACTAGAAAGTCAGCTTGAAGACATCGGAAGCATCTGCCAACCGACAGAAAGAATACGCGCAAGAACTATCCTTTGGGAAATGCTATCAGAGTGGGGGGGGGGGGGGGCAAATAGAAGTTGAGCGATGGTACTTCAGTAAAAAGGGTGAGGAAGATGGCAGGATGTTTTCTGAGGACCTGTTAGGAATCATTTCCCAGGTTCTGTGAGACGAATGTATATGTGAGACAAGTACCCCTAACCTGAAGGAAGTTAAAGTAAAGCAGTGTAAGTTTAATAGATGCAATTTTTTAATTGTTGCATTATTCTTCTCCCTCCTCCTCCTCCTCCTTTTCCTTCCCTTCCTTCTCTTTCCCCCTCCCCCTCCCCCTCTTCCTCCCCCTCCTCCCCAATTCCCACTTCTCCTTCTCCTTTCTAAATTACTCTTCCATTTCCTATATGATACGATTGCTTATTGTACCCTATGACTATTATTAAGTGTTGGACCTTATGATTCCCGACTCTTGACAAATATATCTTTTCTTTTATGTACACGGAGAGCATTTGCACCAAGACAAATTCCTTGTGTGTCCAACCATACTTGGCCAATAAAAGAATTCTATTCTATTCTATTCTATTCTATTCTATTCTATTCTATTCTATTCTATTCTATTCTATTCTATTCTATTCTTATTGTATCCTATGACTATTATTAAGTGTTGTACCTGATGATTCTTGACTCTTGATGGTTCTATCATTTCTTTTATGTACACTGAGAGCATTTGCACCAAGACAAATTCCTTGTGTGTCCAACCATACTTGGCCAATAAAAGAATTCTATTCTATTCTATTCTATTCTATTCTATTCTATTCTATTCTATTCTATTCTATTCTATTCTATTCTATTCTATTCTATTCTTATTGTATCCTATGACTATTATTAAGTGTTGTACCTGATGATTCTTGACTCTTGATGGTTCTATCATTTCTTTTATGTACACTGAGAGCATTTGCACCAAGACAAATTCCTTGTGTGTCCAATCACACTTGGCCAATAAAGAATTCAGAATTAATCAAAATTCTCCTTCCTGTTCTCTCCCATTCTTCCTTCCTTTCCTCCTTCTTGGACTGATACAGATTTCTCATAGGTGTACTTTTTCCCTTTTGTTATACCCTTCCATCCCCCCCCTGCCCCCCCTGGGTATTTGCTTAATGTCCAGCTTCTTTATCTTTTTATGCTCCTTCAATATATGAAAGAGAAGACTATTGCTTTGACTTGGCAAGGCCACCCTAATATTTCTGCATAATCAGGAGTCTACTTCTGGCCTTTCACCAAGTGATACTTCACACTTGGCCCATGCAGCATTCCAAGTCATCCAAGAACCTGGAGCTTCACTTGCAAGATGGAATAACAGAATAACAAAGTTGGAAGGGACCTTGAACCCTAGATCTTCTAGTCCAACCCCTTGCTCAATCAAATAAATGTCCAATCTCTTCTTAAAAGCCTCCATTGATGGAGCACTCAAAACTTCTGAAGGCAAGCTGTTCCAGTGGTTAATTGTTCTCACTGTTAAACAATTTCTCCTTATTCTAGACTGGTTCTCTCCTTGATCAGTTTCCATCCATTGCGTCTTCCTTCAATTCTTCAATTCTTCAATTGGAGAATAGGTTGACCCCCTTCTTCTTTGTGGCAGCTCCTCAAATATTGGAAGACTGCTATCATATCACCCCTGGTTTTTCTTTTCATTAAACTAGATATACCCAGTTCCTGCAAGCGTTCTCCATAGAACAAGTCCTGTTTCATCTTCATCTTGATGGCCTCTTTTATAGAGCAGGATTGGACAGTATGGAGCCATTAAAAATCATTTCACCAACTCTGCTTTTCACTACATCAACTTGCTCGTCCTCCTCCAGAATTATCTCAGACAGAGGGGTCCAGTTCATGGCTAAATTCTGGAGGGAGTTCCTGCAGTCTATTGGGTTGCCCCAGGGTCTTAGCTTGGCCTTTCATCTGAGTACCAATGGAGGGGGGTCAGAGAGACTCAACGCCATGGTAGAGCAGTATCTGAGGTGTTACGTGAATTATCAGCAGTGATTATATGAAATAGAAGCCGTATCTTGGTTATCCATCTGGCAAGCAGCAATAAGGATGAGGAGGAAAGAGAGCAGCTGATGCAGATGAGGAAGATTCATTGAGTGGAATGGCTCAAAAAAAAAAAAAAGAGGGGGAATACAACATACGGAGCCAGCCCTGCCAACTACCAGCCATAGCAGGAGACAATCTGTTCAATGTTACGATGGTTCCATCTAGTGCAGAAAAGTCTCCACCAAGGGACTTAGAAGTTCTGTCTGGGACCATTCCAGCAGGTGATGAAAAGAGACATTTCCGTATTAATCAGCTTCCTTCTTTCCATTCCAAGTGCATCACAAAACACCAGGAATAATTCACAATGTGGCCATTTGGAAAAAGAGCACACGTAGTCCAGGTACTGTACCTCATCTATGGAATTCCTGCCTACTAAGTTAGGGCCAAATCTTTCACCAATTTTGGCAAGGAGGGAAACCATATGTGTCTTTCCCACTCCACCCCCCTCCTTAACCAGGCTTTTAACAAATCCACCCTGCTGTGTCTTTTTTTCCTATACGGTCTCCGGTGGAAAGACGGTTGTGAGCAGCTGACATTTTATGACTTTGAAATGATAACAATTGTCCCCTTTATCAACTTATTTTTCTTTTAACATATTTTTTAACTGTTTACATATAAATGTATCATTTTTCAACATCCTCCCCTAGGTTTTGAAAATGCTTAAGGTAAGAATGAAAAGGAGGCAATAAATAAGTCATCTTTTTAAAGGTTGGCTTCATAGGAGAGAGGTGAGGTTGTTTCATTTATTTTATTTATTACAGATTAACAGAGTTGGAAGAGACCTTGTGAGTCATCTAGTCCAACCCCCTGTCTAGGCAGGAGACCCTACGCTGTTTCTGACCGATGACAGTCCAGTCTCTTCTTGAAAGCCTCCAGTGATGAAGCTCCCACAATTTCTGAAGGCAACTTCTGTTCCACGGGTTGATTATTCTCACTGTTGGGAAATTTCTCCTTATTTCCAGGTTGAATCTCTCCTTAATCAGTTTCCATCCATTATTTAATATAAGAAATTTCTACAGTGACAAGTTGTTTGAGCAGGGGGTTAGACTAGATGATCTACAAGGTCCCTTCCAACTCTATTATCCTATAAACCATTGCACATAAGTGATCCTGGATGGTTTACAACAGCATAATAAAACCATATAAATTCATGAATAAAAGCACAGCTTAAAAACAGAGTTAGAACAAGTTAAAGCTTACAAGTAAAAATAAATCAGGCTAAAAATTAAGCAATCAGGTCTTGCTCATTATATGATAGGTGAGATGAGATTTCCCATATTGTTTGGCCTATAGTCTATTTTTTTAAAAAAAACAACAACCTAATTTTAAATGGACATAACAGGTTTTGACTAAGCCATTGTTCTGTTCCAATTACAAATGTCTACTGAAAAATAGCTTTTCTGAGGTTCTGCTAGGTGGTTTTGCTTTGCAATCAAGTACCCTCATCTAAAGGTATCAAATAAATGTAGTATGAATGTTGAATCAGAGTGTTCTTTGAGAGAAGATAGATCTGGAAGAGAATACATTTTCAGGCTCCTTAAAATTAATTTGGCTGCTATTCTAATTGAGACGTTGAACTTAAAAAAGAAAAGAAAAAAATCCATCTTTGTGAAACCAGATTTTTGGCTGAATATACGTCAATGGTTTTATTGCAGACTCCATGTAATAAAGTAATTGTATAATTAGTAATACATTCGTCATTCTTCTGTCAGAGAAAAAAAATGAAACACATACAGCTTTTGTGTAGAATCTGACAGTGGAGGAGAAGTTTTTCCCCCACCAACTTTTCCCAAGAGAATTATATCATTATATCATAAAAATGTCAAAAGCTTGAGTTTACTGTTCAGGCTAATATTCTCAAATATTCTCTTCGGCTGACATCTCTGTCAATTAAAATTAAACAAAATTGCATTGTGTCATATACACTTCCAACTGGAAAGCTTTCAGGTTTATGGCTGTTCTTCGAATTGATTTTTAAGATGGCATCTGTAAAACCTGCCTTGCAGAAGATGTGGTACAAGGAAGATGTACTTAAGGCTCAGTCGATTTTTAAGATGGTTTCAAGACATAAAGCAAGAATAAAGAGCAACAGAGACTCCTCTGGAAGTCAGGCGGTTATAAATATAAAACCAGAGTTATTTATATTCAGTTTTCACACCGTGTTAATTTTTATCAAAGATTGTTTCCTCTTTACAACATTTGATCTTTCAGGGATTTTTTTTCCGCCCCCCTCTCTCTTTCATTCTCTCAGTAAGGAGTAAGAAAGAGAGAGAGAAAGAACATAAGTGAAGTTCTTCTTGGCTTCAAGTTGTCCAGTCTCATAGGATTTGATGTTTGGCCACTTCTGGTGGTTTCCCACAGAAATACACAGGCTTTCTCACGGGACTTCGAGTTTCTCATGGAAAAATAATAGGCTTCCCTGGCAGTGACACACTGCCAATAAAATTTGTTTTGTTTTGTGTTTGCTGGGGGGGAAGGAGTTAGAGAGGGACAATTACTCTAAATGAAACCCAGAAGTCTCACTTAATAGGAAACCTACTCCAATCACGCAGGGTTGAGATTGTGCTTCAGCACGAACATCTGCAGGAAGTCAAAGTGAATCATAGGCATGCCTACAGAGCTACTCCTTGACTTGCAACATGTTTTTAGTTTGTTTAGACCGTTCAAAGTTAGTCTACTCTGAAAAAAAGGATGTGTCACTGGTTTTCACACAACTGTTACAGCATCCTTGTGGTCATGGGATCAAAAATGTAGATGCTTGGCAACTGGCATGTATTTATGACAGTTGTCCTAACTTGAGATCATGTGGTCACCATTTGTAATGTTTAACTTAGATGACTATAAAGTCTTAGTAAGACCACACCTAGAGTAGTGCATCCAGTTTTGGTCAACCCAAGTTGCTAAGTTTGGGGATCCAGCAGTGTGCGGCAGAAGCCAAAAAAGCCAATGCAATCCTAAGTTGCATTAACAGCGGAATACAATCAAGATCAAGGGAAGTACAAATATTACTCCATAAAGCCTTAGTAAGACCACACCTAGAATACTGCATCCAGTTTTGGTCACCACACTATAAAAAAGATGTTGAAACTCTAGAAAAAGTGCAGAGAAGAGCAGCCAGGATGATTAGGGGACTGGAGACCAAAACATACAAAGAACGGTTACAGGAACTGGGAATGGCTAGTCTAGGGAAGAGAAGGACCAGGGGAGACAGGACAGCATCTTCCAATATTTGAGGGGCTGCCATAGAGAGGAAGGGGTCAAGCTATTTTCCAAGGCACCCAAAGGCCAAACAAGGAATAATGGAAGGAAAGGAGAGATTCAACCTGGAAGTAAGGAGAAATTTTCTGACAGTGAGAACAATCAATCCATGGAGCAGAAGTTGCCCTTGGAAGTTGTGGGACTTTCATCACTGGAGGCTTTCAAGAAGAGATTGGAGTGCCATCTGTCAGAAATGGTGTAGGATCTCCTGCTTGGGTGGGGGTTTGGACTAGATGACCTACAAGGTCCCTTCCAACTCTGTTAATCATTTAGTGACTATATATAGAATTTTAACTCTTGTAACAGTATGTTATATTTTGTGGTGGCTTTTTCCTGCTGTATGTTTTCTTCTGTTTCACTTTGAAAGGAAGACTTTTTGTGTGTGGTTTCTAAACCATATGATGAATGGTTAACGGAATATAGATTGGTATATCTAGTCTAAAGAAGAGAAGGTTTACTGGTGACATGACAGCTGTCTTCCAGTATTTGAGGGGCAGCCACAGAGAAGAGACTGGCGTATTTTCCAAAGTACCTGAGTCCAGAACAAAAAGTAATGGAGGGAATCTTATCAAGGAGAGAAGCAACCTAGAACTAAGGAGAAATTCCCTGACAGTGAGAACAATGAATCAATGGAATTGCTTGCTTGCCTCTGGAAGTTGTGGGTCCTCCATCATTGGAGGTTTTCAAGAAAAGATTGGAAAAAAGATCCATGTGTCTGAAATAGTACAAGCTTTCCTTGTCCAGGGGGTTGGAATAGAAGGTCCCTTCCAGTCCTATGCTTCTATGTTTTTTTAATATTTTCTGAGAATCCATGCCTCTGCATTATAATAATTTCTGTCTTTTATTTCTTTTGGGGGGTTTTATTATTATTTTAAAAGAAATAAAAATGAAATAAAAAGTCTGGATAGCAGAAGCAGCTATTGTAATAAGCACCTGAGATCTAGCCTCCAATTTGCCCAATTTTCATCTTCTTCCAAAGACAGGTTTCTATTTTGTCATATCATTTTCGTGGCACTTATGAGTTATTTCCATTTTCTGGAAGTATTTGAAGTTTTATTCTGGTAAATTAATGGAGGGTCTTGCTTTGGTCACTTAGCTGATTCCTTGGCTGCTCATACTTCCATATTTGAATTCAGAGTTATCTGAGATATAATCTGGATGCAAGAAAGTTATAGGTCACTGGAAAGAAAAGTGGGAAGACAGGACATTCACTCATGTTGGAACTCATTCCCTCAACATCTTGTAAACAAGGACATTGGAATTAGATGCTGCATTCCAGAGAATCTTAAACTAAGAATAGAATAACAGAGTTGGAAAGAACCTTGGAGATCTTCTAGTCCAACCCACTGCTTAGGCAGGAAACCCTATACCATTTCAGACAAATGGTTATCCAATCTCTTTTTAAAAACTTCCAGTGTTGGAGCATTTACAACTTCTGAAGGCAAGTTGTTCCACTAATTAACTGTTGTAACTCAGAAAATTTCTCCTTAGTTTTAGATTGTTTCTTTCCTTGATTCGTTTCCACCCATTGCTTCTTATCCTGCCTTCTGGTGCTTTGGAGAATAGGTTGACCCCCTCTTCTTTATGGCAGCCCCTGAGATATTGGAACACTGCTATCATGTCACCCCTAGTCCTTCTTTTCATCAGACTAGACCAGGGGTCTTCAAACTTGACAGCTTTAAGACTTGTGGATTTCAACTCCCAGAATTCCTCCTCCAGTCATGTTAGCTCACAAGCCTTAAACTTGCCAAGTTTGAAGTCCACAAGTCTTAAACTTGCCAAGTTTGAAGACCCTTGGGTTAGACATACCCAGTTCAAGCAACTGTTATTTATATGTTTTAGCTTCCAGTCCCCTAATCATCTTTGTTGCTCTTCTCTGCACTCTTTCTAGAGTCTCAACATTTTTTTACACTGTGGTGACCAAAACTGGATGCAGTATTCCAAGTGTGGCCTTACGAAGGCATTATAAAGTATATTAATACTTCATGTGATCTTGATTCTATCCCTCTGTTTATGCAGCCTGGAACTGTGTTGGCTTTTTTGGAAGCTGTAACACATGGCTGGCTCATATTTAAATGATTGTCCGCTAGGACTCCAAGATCCCTCTCACAGTTACTACTATTGAGCAAGGAATCTTGAACATTTGTCTCCTCTGGCAAACCACATGAATTCTCCTTCATCAAATCATAAAAAAAACAGCTCTATATTTATGTTGTATAGTCGTGAAGTCTGGCTTAAAACACCAGTATACAGCCCTATGAATGTGCATCACCAAATAAAATTCAAACATGATCAATTGAAGCAATCATGTCAGTGAAATTAAATAACCTCTAGTTTCTTAACTAAATATTTTCTAAAAAAGCAACTTGTTCTCTGGCTAAATATGTACACTTGACTTCGCAGGTGTTAGCCATTTATAAGCTCAGGTCAAGAGAAATATTTAACTCAATTCCCCCGAGAGGAAAGACAAAATTAAGAAAATAAGGGCTTTTATGTGTCTATGACCCTTTTAAGGTTGCAGGGCAGGGGCATATAGAAAAACTTCTTAATTCATTCATTTAGAGGTTGAATGATGTTTTTTTTCTCCCTTGACAACTTCAAAGTGAATTTCTACAGCAGCTAAAATCACCTATTTCAACATGAACACTTCATGCTTCGGATTAAAGTGAGGTAAAATTCTCTCTCTCTCTTTTTCTAAAAACTAGTTCTCTGAACTAGTATCCCTGAGATTCTTTGAACAAACCCTTGCAACAAAAATACTTTAACAATAATGTCATTTATAGCATTTATAGATCACCATTTTTTTTTAATTTTTCATGGTATTAACAAAGAAATCATTTAGTTCAAAATATGCTTAGTTACACCAACTAGAACTTGCTGGATGCATATAATACATTTAGCTTAGTATTAATCTTGGTTCAATCTTAGATTATCAGGCAAGGCTTAGGTTATTGGGTAAATTCAGCTCATTTTATTAACGCACCAGTTCTAAATATTGTGTGGTCTGACAAAATGGCTTCATTCAGTCATTAGGTTATATGAGCTCTGTGAACTTATCCCATGTACATTCTCATTCATACTGTTTTTGAGTGTTATCAAAGTGTTCTCCAATTAAAAACCGTGTTCCTATCCAAGAAGTGCAAATAAAAGGGGTTTATTAGTGGAAAAAGCATAAACAAACATTGTATTATTGCTTGAAAACATGTGTCTGTTAGGCAAAATAACACGGGGAGATTGGGAAGTATAAGCCATAAAATGTATACATATGGAGCAGAACAGGGCAGCAGGATTTTATGGTGGTAGATTTTAGGCTGGAGATGATAGGCCAAATCTGTATTATAAATTGTGTGCAGATTAGTGACCATATGGTGTGCAGAATTTGTCTAATTGGGCAGAACTAAAGCCTGCATTCAAATTGCATATCAAAGTTACAAATGGTTTACAAATGGAACAAAATAACAAAAGTCAAACAAATGGAAGTGGAACATCCTCTCCTGGTCTACAGCTGGGTTAACCGATTTGTGTCTTTCCTTGTTCCATGTATACTTATGTATGTTTGCAGGAAACGGGTGTGTCTAGACCTGTCATGGAGAACCTGTGGCATGCGTGCCAGAGGTGGCACACAGAGCCGTCACCCAGGGGTAGGACTCAAAATTTTTAACAACCAGTTTTGTAGGCGTGGCTTAGGTGGTAGGTGTGGCTTGGTGGTCATGTGACTGGGTGGGCATGGCTTGGTGGTCATGTTATTGGCTGGGCCTGGCCAACTCAATATCACTCACATCGTGGCACGCATCTCCTTCCCTGGACTCTCATGACTGTGGGGATGCTTCAACAGTCGTAAAATGGCAGTAAGTCACTTTTTTCAGTGCCATTGTAACTTTTAATGATCACTCCACACAAGCAAAGTACCAGCAAAGGAGGGGAAAAAAAACTCAAGAGAAGTTCCTGAGACAGGAAGTCTAGTCCTGCCAAGAATGTAATAAGAGTTAACAGAGAGGCAGTTTCTGTAAGCAACACCAGAATCTTTCCTTCCTGCCTTCCTTACAGGATTAGGCCAGTAATTTCTTCTAACAACCAGTTCTCCGAGCTGCGTAGAATGTTAACAACCGGTTCTAGCAAATAGGTGAGAACTGATAGAATCCTACCCCTGCCGTCACCTTGTTCAAGTCCACCGCACACACGCGCATGCACCTCCCACCGACCTGCTGTTCTTTAGGTCTCTGCCGTGCATGCGCAGAGGACAGGTCATGCATGGGGGTCATGCACACATGCATGGGGGGCATATTCCTGAATATTGCATCCGCATGCATGGGGGGTAGTGCATGCATGCACGGGGGTCACAGGGGTCACAATTGCATGCATGGGAGCAGGACACATGTGCGGGGTGTGTGTGCACATTACATTTTGGGAATGCGCATGCACACTTTGGGCACTTGGTGCCAAAAAGGTTAGCCATCACTGGTCTAGACTAATGAGAAGAAGGACTAGGGAAGACATGATAGCAGTCTTCCAATATCATTTTTTTTAATTTTTATTTTAAAACAAATCCATCTTTCAATTATACAGTATGTCGACTGAGTACATATATCTTGTGCAAATATTTATATTTTGTATCCATTTCTTACTAAGATTACATTCATGTTGCAACCTTCTCAACTTTATATATCTTATCATTATAACATTATCATTTAACGTCTTACTTTATTTCCCAACCATTTATAAAATAAATCCCATATTATATAATATTCTTCTTCTTGTTGTTCTTTAATTGCCAATGTTAATCTTCTGCACATTCCAATATTTTCATAATCACCTCTTCCTCTGTTGGAATATTTTTCTTTTTCCAGTTTTGGGCAAATACAATTCTAGCTGCTGTTAATATGTGTATAATTAAATGTGTTTTTTCTTTACTATAATTTTCGGGTATAATCCCCAATAAAAATATCTCAAAGAAGAGGGAGTCGAGCTATTCTCCCAAGCACCTGAGGTCAGGACAAGAAACAATGGACGGAAGCTTATCAAAGACAGATCCAACCTAGAACTTTGTAATTTAACAGCCCAAAATTATTTAATTCATTTTAATTTTTGTATTATGTATCGGGGTAGAATCGGCTGTGCACCGCCCTGAGTCCTTCGGGAGAAGGGCGGTATATAAATGTTTTAAATAAATAAATAAATAAATAAATAAACTAAGGAGAAATGTCCTGATTGTGAGCACAATTAACCAGTGGAATGGCTTGCCTCCAGAAGTTGAGGGTGCCCCATCCCTGGAGCCTTTTAAGAGACTGGACAGCCATTTGTCTGAAATGGTACAGGGTGTCTGCTTGAGCAGGGGTTGGACTAGAAGATCTCTAAGGTCTCTTCTAACTCTATTATTCTGTTATCCGACTCCAAACAAAGCTTTAAAAGGTAAACTAGTCTATTGACTTTACTGCATCGAGAAACAACTTTCTTCTGAAAACATCTTTCATACAAATGAAGCGAATGCGATATATGGAAGATCGTATTATGAGGTGTTCTGATTTAATGCCTATTTTATGGAGAGAAAAGGAGTTGCAAACTGGGTCACCTTGGCCAGGTCCAGGTTTATATTTTCAACTCTCTAAGAAGTTTCTTTTTCTAGCCAATGGGTATTGTGATGACCCAGAGTGGGATACAAAATAGACACAGTCACAGAAAACAGGTGAAGCCTCTTTTATTCCTTCACTTTGCTTCCAAGCTCCAAATATTCTTGACGGAAGACAAAAAACTCCCACACAAACAGTTACAAGAAGAAGAAAAAAAGCAACACAAACCAGGCAAGATAAGCGCTGGAGGACGTCCACAGATAACACACACTGGGAAGGATGCTAAGCTCAGAGAGGAACCATAAACTAGAGATATTTACACGCTTTGTTCCTAGCACTTGCCCATATGCATGTCCGTTTTCTTATCCAGTTGTCACAGCTGCAGCCCATGAAGAGGATCAAGGCCCTCTCCTCCCGAGTAGACCACATCCCTCCCTTATCCTCTCCTCCCTGCGTGCCCTAGGAAGAATAGGGGATGGGTCTGGGTCCTCCTCCGACTGCTCAGCCGGCCTCTGCCCTTCCCCAGCCTCCTCCCCAACCTCCCCAACCTCTGGAGCCACACTTCCACTCCCTATTGGCTGTTCCTCCCCTCCTCAGAGTCAGTCTCCACCAGGGACATGACAGATATTTTGATCAGAGAATCAGAGCAGGAAGTTTGAGCTAATATCTATAGAAATTCTCAGCCATTCAGATCATGGTTATCCCAAAGATAGGGATTCAAGAAGCAATTGGACTTTCTTGATTTTTCCTTGAAGATGTTTCACTTCTCATCCAAGAAGCTTCTTCAGTCAAAACTTTTATCAAAACTAACATCATTTCAGACTCAAATCTGCTGCTGCGTATCCATTAGAATTGCAAGCTGCTCCTCCCCCCAAAAAAATATTCCACATTACCCTGATTAATTAATTCTGAGAATCTCATGAATTGCCTTCTAATTTGTAGCCACAGACGGACCAAAGAACTCTAACTTTTCACATCTGGAAGTTGCACCTGGCCTTGAAGGAGGGAGTGGTGATTTTTTTTTTTCTCCTTCAATTTTATGTTCAGTTGTATCCCAGTCTGGATTCTGTGGCTTTGTTGTGGGTAGAGAACCAAGATATGGACAGTTTGATCTGAGGCTGAAGGAAGTAGGAATCCCAATCCCTAGACCCAGTTTCAATCAAAATTATCATTTTATTTACTCTTCTTCAACTGCATGGGCAAAAGAGAGAGAGAGAGTGAGAGAGAGAAAGAAAGGTGAGAGAAATGCAGTGGAGAGTGGAGCAGGAAAAGAGCTGACTTAATCCCAATACTAACACAATATTGATTCGCATTCATGTCAGCTGCTTGCTGACGTGTGTTGCATACAATGTATGGTCTCAATTAGGTGTTCCCTTCCAGGGGCAAGGGCAGTCATGCTAGAAAAGAGAGTTTAGCAGGGTCTAATTTTATGTAAAGTGCCCCAATGCCAAGCACACAAGAACGAAAGAAAAAGAGAGAAAAAAACTCAGCAGAATTGGGCAAATGAAAATATTACTTTTTAAAGCAACCTGGCTGCCAGCCTGAAAAACAAATGGGATTTACCTCTAAAGCTAATTATTCCAGCTTAATATCTGTCCACAGGCACATCATGAGACATCTGTAATGAAAAACTACTTCTCATAGACCGAGTCAAGTCCTTGTGTATTCTATTAAGCAGCGTTCAATGTATTTACCTAATAGCTTAGCCTGAGATTTGTTTTGCTGTGCTGAAACAAGATTTATGGAATTTTTGCAGGTGGCGAATAAAAAAAAAATATACAGCAACAATACCCTTTGGCTTGTTCTTTTGAGATGGTCTACGGTGTGCAAAATGCATAATAAAGCACCGAAGTGAACAGGTTTTATACGGAAAGAAACCTTCAGCATTGACTAGCTACCACTAACACATTCTCTCTCCCTCATCTCTCTCTCTTTCTGACTCTCTCTCTGATTTTTCTCTCTCTTTCTGACTATCTTTCTCTGTCTGTCTGTCTGTCTGTCTGTCTCTGTCTCTCTCTCTCCTTTTTTCCTTTGCCCCTTGCAGGTTTTTATTGCCTGGACTCAGCTGGATTTACACTGTATTTAATAAAACATTAGTAGCCACTAGGGACTGAAATATGTAACATAAGTCTTTTTCAGTAAAATAATTCCATAAATCTACATATGAAGTTATTTTTCTTTTTTCCTTTTTTGCAAGGGCCATATATCCATAATTTAATTTAATTATAAATGTAGTCTATAAGTCCCACTGCCCACCCCACTCGGTCTTTTGAATTTAATAGAAGTAAAACCTGTCCATAGTTGATTGTAGATCAATGTTTGCAATTCTGGAATGTATTGGGCCTCCCGGCTATCTATCATATTTGAATAAACTGGACGGGGAGAGGGAAGAGATCTAATGTCTCTAAAGATTTGCAAGCCCATAACCATGTGAATGAATGAAGATGCCATATTCTCTAGGTAGACTTAAAAGCTGAATTCTATTCACCTTTTTCATTTGAGGATAGATTCTCTGCAGATTTGAAACAGAAATGGGAAACCATGGGCCTTCTGTACTCTTCTGGCGAAGAGATCCTTTCTAAGGAATGATCAGATAAGACACAATATAGCCCATAGCTGCATAGTGAGTGGAGCAAGAGGCTCAGAAAGACCCTTCCTAAATTATTAAACGCTAAAGATGATGACTCGCTCCTAAAGGAAATCCACCCTGACTGTCCTTTGGAAGGACAGACACTGAAGCTCCAGTACTTTAGTCTCTTAATCAGAAAAGAGGACTCACACCGATGTTGGAAAGATTGAAGTCAGAAAGAGGAAGGGATGGCTGAGGGTGAGATGTTTAGATAGTGTCATCAACACAATGAACATGGATTTAGGGAAACTCTGGGAGATAGTGGAGTCTGGCATGCTGTGGTCTATTGGGTTGTGAAGGGTTAGACGCAACTTAATGACTAAACAACAAAAGATGTCGGGGAACAATCAGCATTTAACTCTGGAACCAGGTACCAGTATCAACTGAGACAATGAAGAGTGCCTTGCAGGTCTCTCTCTAATGCTATTTCTGTTGTCCTTAACATTCTGCTACTACCAGTACGTGTGTGACTGGCTCTGGGAGTCAGTGGAGGATGGTGTGTGTGTGTGTGTGTGTGTATGTGTGTGTGTGTGTGTGTGTGTGTGTGGGCATGCTCTGGGATCATGAAGAGTCAGAGACAACTTAGTGAGTGAAGAACAACAAAAAATGGTGGCAGAAGAATTGTATTTTCAGGCTTGCAAGATTTTGTTTAATGTAGCTTTACAGTAAAGTAGAATTGGTTTATCTGGTGACATTCCCTGTCTGATCTTGGGAAGGAAGGAAGGAAGGAAGGAGGGAGGGAAGGAAGGAAGGAAGGAAGGAAGGAAGGAAGGAAGGAAGGAAGGAAGGAAGGAAGGAAGGAAGGAAGGAAGGAAGGAAGATAGAGGTAGGAAATGCCACATTCTCTAGGCAGACATAAGAACTGGATTCTATTCACCATTTTCATTTCCAGGTAGATTCTTTGAAGCTTTGGAAAAGAAATGGGAAATCATGGACCTTTTGCAGCCTTTGATTGGTAATAGTTAAGCCAGATGTCTTTCCATAAACAACTCCCTGGTTTTTGTTTTTTAAATAGGATGCTAGGCTTTTAATCTGAGCTCTTTTCTGGAAAAAGCTAAGGACTTTCCTAATGACCATATTGAGGATCCATAGACAGATCAGTACTCCATCTGGACACAGTTCCAGAGGAAACTTCAAACAACAAAAAACCTGAAATGTAAAGGACACAAATATTGATGTTAAATACAAAGAGAATGCTCTCTGATCATAGCAATATAACATTGTGATTCTTAGGCTGCACCAAATTATGGCTTGTGTTGCAACAGCTTGGATTGCTTATCAGGAAAGAGTTTACTGAGCGGTTGCAAGAGATGAGTTTCTCCCTAAGCATCAGCTAATCCATATGGGTTGCTTGGTGCCAACTTCTCAAGTTTTCAGCACCATCTAAAAATCCACCAAGTGTTTAACTCTGTTAAAAAAAAGAAGCCAATTCCTTGCTTGGTAACATTTGGAAGAGAATTGAAAATAGAATTGCTGAAAAATGCTTGCTGTCTTGCAGACCTATAGAGATAACACTTCTGAAGATTTTGCACAGTTCTTTACACTGCCCCTTAGAAAAGATGCAAGGCAAGGCAACGAAAATGACAAGGGAGCTACAGAAGCTCCCCAGAAGAAAAGATTTTAGCCACTGGCATTTTTTAGTTTGAAATGGAATGGGATGGGATGGGATGGGATGGGAAGGGAGGGGAAGGGAAGGGAAGGGAAGGGAAGGGAAGGGAAGGATAGGGAAGGGAAGGGAAGGGAAGGAAAGGAAAGGAAAGGGAAGGGAAGGGAAGGGAAGGGAAGGGAAGGGAAGGGAAGGGAAGGAAAGGAAAGGAAAGGAAAGGAAAGGAAAGGAAAGGAAAGGAAAGGAAAGGAAAGGAAAGGAAAGGAAAGGAAAGGAAAGGAAAGGAAAGATTGTATATAAATCATGTACGGCATTAAGAATAGAGAGAAAGAAAGAGAGAGAAGAAGGGGAAGGATTTTTTACTCTCTCTCCAGTGTTAGAACTTGAGTCACCCACCAAAACTTAATGAAGAAGGCTGAGGGAACTTACACTTTAATACAGCACATAACTAAACCGTGAAAAGCACTGGCAGAACATGGGAATGGCAGCCAATTTGAATGTTTTTAAGAAGGGACTGAACAGAGAAGAATCAGGCTATGTATGACTACTAATGAGGATCACATTTCATAACCACCAGAATTCTAAGTAGTCAAATTCAAATTCTGGCTGCTGGTAATTTGCAGTACAAGGCAGCAATGGTCTTAGCTTAGGAGCTTTTCAAATGCTTCAATTTGACCCCTGGCAACCCTAGAATGCTAGGCTATTGGAGTTACATTATGATTCTTCTTCCTCCTTCTTTTCTTCTTCAAGTTTCTGTTGTTTCTTCTTCTTCAAGTTGTTGTTTCTTCTCCTTCAAGTTGTTGTTTCTTCTTCTTCTTCTTCTTCTTCTTCTTCTTCTTCTTCTTCTTCTTCTTCTTCTTCTTCTTCTTCTTCTTCTTCTTCTTCTTCTTCTTCTTCTTCTTCTTCTTCTTCTTCTTCCTCTGCCTCTTCTTCCTCTTCCTCTTCCTCTTCCTCTTCTTCCTCTTTTTTCTCCTCCATCTGTTGTTTTGTAAATAAAATATACCCTTATCCTGGTACCAGGAATGGTGTTGATTGTTGTGAAATGATCAAGTGAATTGTGGGTGCTAGAAGAGGATATGCCCAACCACATAAAATAAGTTAACATTTTCCAGATGTGGTGGGAATCCTGAAAATAGCAGAACACAGCTATGTATTTTTCTTAGTAGTCAATATAAAATAAAAAGCTTGTTGTTCTATAGCTGAAATCCTTGTATTGGAAATTATATTGTTTTTTTTATTAAGTAATTTATTAATAATTTGATCTCTAATTTGTTGAAACAGATAATGATAAATAGATAGATTGATAGATGATTGATAGATGATAGATAATAGATGATAGAGGTGATAATTGATTATGATGAAGATGATAGATGAATGACAGACAGGTAATGGATGGATGGATTCCAGTGAATTCCACTATTCCAGGGAACTGGAGCAGGATAAGATGCTGAGATAAGAAAAGATAGCTTGACACTAGTCTACACTCAGGACATATTTTGGGGGGAGGAGAATGACAAAAAATTGTGGTCTTTATCATGTGATCAACCCCCTCCCTTTACATTCATTGATGCACATAAAAAAGACCATTTCATAGTTGTGTCTACCATCTTGAATTTTTTTTCCCCAGAGTCATACAACTAGGTGGCTAACCAATATTTGTAATAAAACTACATTTTAGAAACAAAGTTAACCCGTCATAATTTGCACAACTTTCCAATTAATAAACAATTTGCCTGATTAAGGGGTTCCTGGAGAATTCCAACTCTTGCCCATTCCTCCTCTTGGTCTTTGAATAGTAGTAATATTGCCCATCATGGATCTGTTGTGGTTGTTTTGTTTTTTGTTTTTCTCAGAAGCTGGCATGGTTGTCTTTGATTCATAGAGGAACTATTATCATAGGAATTGCTCAGGCTCATAGAAAAGTGAATTCTTAAAATTCCTAAGTCATTGTTGCTTCCTCTTATTTCTGGGAAATCCTTCTTAAATATTTATTCAGGATAGCCTACGAATTTAGGCTGCTTTCAAGCTACTTTTTTATTTTAAGTATCTTGCTACATGCTAGAATTATTTAATTACTTCTGCAAGCAAGTTTAAGGAGAAGCTTATCCCAATCGCCTAGCGTGGCCTAAAATAAGATTATTTACAATCCAATCTAAGGAGTGCTGACTAGTAATGTTGGCAGCTAAAGCTGCCTCAGCATTTAAATTCCCACTTTTTCTGGGCAAAAACCCAGCAGGCTGATTCAATTAAACTCTTTATGTTATATATTACCCAGAAGTTCACTATCTGCAGCAATTCACAGAGACTAAAGCCATGCCGTTATGATTGCAATTTGGTAGCAAAACATTTTTTTCCCCGCGGACTCTTAGTTGAACCGGCGTGAAAATGACAAGGAAGCAGCATTTGATTTGATGGTGCTCTTTTGCAAAAAGCTGCCCCTTTCCCAGTCAAAAATTAAACTTAATTTCAAAACCATGAAAAAAATGATTGTTTGCCACTCCTAGGGCTGCTAATCTATACTTGGGATGGAAAATATAATCACTTCCAGGGCAGACCTGACTCAGAACAATAGGCTCCTTTTTCCTTTAAAAGAGTTACAAAGGAGACATTGTCACCACAGGTCAGTATCTGCAGTTGTGGAGAATATAGATGGCAATTTAGGGTTGAATTGTTGGGTTCTTTGTGTTTTCTGCAAACCAAGGCGTACAAAACCTTTGCCAGACCAATTCTTGAATACAGCTCATCTGCCTGGAATCCACACTGTATAATGGACATTAATACAATTGAGTGAGTCCAGAGGTATTTCACGAGAAGAGTCCTCCACTCCTCAGCTTGCAATAGATTATTTTATGCCTTCCCCATGCTTGAAATTTTGGACTTGGACAATTTAGAACTACGCCACCTACGGTCTGATCTAAGCTTAGTACACAAAATTGTCTGCTACAGTGTCCTACCTCTCAATGACTACTTCAGTTTCAACCTCAATAACACACAGGCAAACAATAGATTACAAACTCAAAGTAAATTGCTCCAAACTCGTTTGCAGAAAATATGACTTCAGCAACAGCGTGGTCAATGCCTGGAACTCACTTCCTGATTCTGTTGTTACATCCTCAAACAACCCCCAAAATTTAACCTTAAAGTGTCTACTGTGGACCTCACTCCATTCCTAAAAGGTCTGTAAGGGGGCATGCATAAGCACACCAGCGTGCCTACCATCCCTGTCCTACTGTTCCCATTTATCATTTGTTCATACTCATTTATTATACATATACCTGTTTATACTTACATGTTTATATGTTATGTTCATATTTAAATTTGTTTTCTCATACATGCTTGACAAACAAACAAACAATGAAATAAAATAAAATTGCTTCTCTTCATGCTGATGTTTTAACTACCAGACTAGGTAGTATCATCAGTATATCTGGTAATGAAACATCTGCAATAAGGAAAGCAACATCAGCATCGAGAATCCAAAAATGTAAGCATCTTTAAGCCAAGTTTCTCCTATCGGATGTTGGGGTCTCCAGATGTTTTGGGTCTACAACTTCCTAATCAGTGATTCTGGGAATTAGTGCACACATGCGGAGGGCATGAGATAAGAGATAGTAAATTTAATTATTGAAGGCACATTGTGTTCTGAAATTCTGTATCCTGAACTGCATGATAATCCCATCCTGTTTACGGTTACAATCAGTACTGCAGCTTTGTTCCTCTTCTTCAATGGACCACATGGCTATATTTATATAATATGCTAACATGAGTTCAGTTAAATGTTGGTCAGCTTTTTTATGCTCATGTTATGAACCGTCCAAACTGTGCATCCACATCAAAGCACAAAGGTTTCAAAATGTGGATCAGCGCAAATCATATAAGCATGCAAGTATCACAATGAAATTCCTGGAACAGGATGTTTGCTGCGAATACATAAGTCACCACATTTGACTGAGTACATTGTCATATGCATTTTATCTTTTGTCTATGGAGATTCTCAGTAACCCTGGTCATGGTTGTCCCGAAGATATATATTTTTTTTTTCAAAAGGCAACTGGGCTTTGTTTTTCCTTGAAGACCTTTCACTTCTCATCCAAGAAGCTTCTTCAGTTCTGACTGAATGGGGCAGGACGGAAGAATGCGAAGTGATATCATTATCAGAATAACAAGAGTTGGAAAGGACATTGGAGGTCTTCTAGTCCAACCCCCTGCTCAAGCAGGAGACCCAGTACCAGTGGTGGGATTTAAATAATTTCTCTGCCCTAATGATTTCGACCAACAGACAATTTACCAAACTGCTCAGAAAGTTAACAAGCAGTTCTCCCAAAGTGGTGAGAAGTGGCTGAATCCCAAACAAACAAATGGTTATTCAACATCTTCTTAAAAGCTTCCAGTGATGGAGCTCCCACAACTTCTGAAAACAAGCCATTCCACTGAATAATTGTTCTCACTGTCAGGAAATTTCTCTTTAGTTCTAGATTGCTTCTCTTTAAAATTAATAAATATTATTTATTTATTTAAATTTATTCACTTACATTTATTTAATTTAAATAAATGCAATTAAGTACTGTCCAATCTCTTTTTAAAGGCCACCAGTGATGGAGCATGTACAATGATTGAAGGCAAGACGTTCCACTGATTAATTGTTCTGTCAGGAATTTTCTCTTTGTTTCTAGGTTGGTTCTCTTTAAAATAATAAATATCCATTATTTATTAATTTAAATAAATTAAATGAAATTAATTAAATTTATTTAAATACTGTCCAGCAGTGGTGGGATTCAAAATTTTTACTACTGGTTCTGGCTTGGTGGGCATGGCAGAGGAAGGATACTGTAAAATCTCCAATCAGAGGTGGTATTTTCCGGTTCTCTGAACTATTCAAAATTCCCGCTACCAGTTCTCTGGAACTGGTCAGAATCTGCTGAGTACCACCTCTGCTGTCCAGTCTCTTTTTAAAAGCTATCAGTGATGAAGCACCCACAACCTCTGAAGACAAGACTGATTAATTTTTACCCTGTTGGGAAATTTCTCCTTAACTCCAGGTTGCTTCTCTCCTTATTTAGTTTCCATCCATTGTTTCTTGTCCTGCCTCCTGGTGCTTTGGAGAATAGATTAACTCCTTCTTTGCAGGAGCCCTTCCTGCCTGCCTGCCTGCCTGCCTGCCTCACTTCCTATTTGCCAATCCTAACTTCTTCATATCTTTCCTTTCTTTCTCTTTTTGTTTTGCTTTCTGTCCATTCTTTTTCTCTTTCCTTTTCTTTCCCTTTCTCTCTTTTTCTTTCCCTCTCTCCTTCCTTCCTTCCTTCCTTCCTTCCTTCCTTCCTTCCTTCCTTCCTTCCTTCCTTCCTTCCTTCCTAAGGACCCTGGAAAATTTTTCCAGTCTACTGAAGGCCGTCCTCATGTTGTGATGAGTTTCTTTACTTTCAGCAGATTGTTTTAATCAGGTTCTCAAAACCAGCCCTGCATGCTTCATTGCAGCAGCCCCGAGACAATGAACTGGATGTTGCTTCGACAGGAACATCTGACTGACTTTAATAGATTTTATGAGCCAGTGTAGTGTTTTCACATTAGATGCAGTTTTACATCTGAGCGATATCCCGGGTATTTAATCTGTACAA
Organism: Bungarus multicinctus; assembly: GCA_023653725.1. Lineage (NCBI taxonomy): Eukaryota > Metazoa > Chordata > Lepidosauria > Squamata > Elapidae > Bungarus > Bungarus multicinctus. Next base: position 6,074,151 of record CM042843.1, read on the forward strand.
ACAGTGCAGATATAGGAGTGGGTGAGGGAGAACAGTGACCCCTGAAGACCTTCCTAAGAGATGCATTTCATTTTAATAAGGAACGTGGTGGCCATGTTTTTTTCTTCCCCTGCAGCAAATGCTCTCAGGACGCTGCCTTTGGAATGCAGTGCTGCTGACTTTGTCTCTCCTTCAGCGATGTCTCTTTTCAAAAGGAGTTTTCTTGATGGAATATGGTGTCACTATCTCACTAAGCATTTGACTTCTTTTTCAGGACAAAATCAGAGGTGGTATTCAGCCGGTTCTGACCAGTTCTAGAGAACCGGTAGCGGAAATTTTGAGTAGTTCGGAGAACTGGCAAATGCCGCCTCTGATTGGCCCTGCTCCCATCTATTCTCTGCCTCCCATCGAGTCCCAGCTGATGAGCTGGGTCTTCTTTGGTTGCCCTGCACAGGAGAATGGAGCTGGAAAGCTCAAATGATCTAAGTGCTAGAGCCCACTGTAACTACATAGCCAAAAAGGCATTAAGAGTTATTAACCTAATTCTGCATAGCTTTTTCTCCAGTAATATCACTCTACTAACTAGAGCATATAAAATATTTGCTAGACCAATACTTGAATACAGCTCATCAGTCTGGAATCCACATTACATATCTGATATTAATACAATTGAGAAAGTCCAGAAATATTTTACGAGAAGAGTCCTCCACTCCTCTACTCGTAGCAGAATACCTTATGCCACCAGACTTGAAATTTTAGACCTAGACAACCTAGAACTACGCCGCCTTCGGTTCGATCTAAGTATAGTACATAAAATTATATATTGCAATGTCCTATCTATCAATGTATACTTCAGCTTTAACCAAAACAATACAAGAGCACAAAATAGATATAAACTAAAGATAAATCACACCAAACTTGATTGCAGGAAATGCGACTTCAGCAACCTAATGGTCAATGTCTGGAATACTCTACCTGACTCTTCCCCAAACCTCAAAATCTTCAACATTAGACTGTCTACTATTGACCTCACCCCTTTCCTAAGAGGTCTGTAGGGGGCGTGCATAAGCGCACCAAAACATGCCTACCGTCCCTGTCCTATTGTTTCTTTTTTTTCTTATTCGTATCCATTTCATGTATTTATAACCATGTTTATACTTATACTTGTTATCTAATAATTGTTTGACAAAATAAATAAAATAAATAAAAAATAAAGCAGGTTAGTGGGGTGGAGAAGGAATGGGGATTTTGCAGTTAACCTTTCCCTGCCACGCCCATCAATCCACACCCACAGAACCCATAGTAATTTTTTTTGAATGCCACCACAGGACAGATTTTAAATTGGAATGAAATGTAAAGGTTTCCCTGTCCTCATGCCACAACCTCCCCACTGGGGAGAGAGGACATTCCATTCAATATCTTTAAAAACCATTTATTTTATTTATTTATTTATTTTATTCAATTTATTTACCGCCCTTCTCCCGAAGGACTCAGGGCGGTGAACAGCCTACTAAAACAACACATATACAAAAGTTAAAATGGAATTAAATAAGGGCTGTTACCGAATCTAAAATCCCAACCTTAAAATTCATACTTAAACCTCATTAAAATTAATTTAAGAACAGCCCAGCCTGGCCTGCTCAAAGAGCCAGGTCTTCAAATCACGCCTGAACACCCTCAGGTCGGTGGTCTTTCTCAACTCAGGGGGGAGCCCATTCCAGAGAGCAGGTGCCCCCACAGAGAAGGCCCTATTCCTCGGGGTCACCAGGCGGCACATAGAGGCCATCAGTACCCGAAGGAGGCCCTCCCTGTGGGAGCGCACAGGTCGGTGGGAGACTACCGACAGAACGCGATCTTGCAGATAGCCTGGTCCAATGCCATGGAGCTCTTTAAAGATCAAAACCAGAACCTTAAAGCCCACCCGGAAGGCCACCGGCAACCAATGCAGCTCGCGCAGGAGAGGCGTCACATGAAAGCTTTTAGATGCCCCCATAACCACCCACGCGGCCGCATTTTGTACCAGTTGCAACCTCCGGGTGCTCCCCTGGGGGAGCCCTATGTAGAGGGCGTTCCAGTAATTTAAAAATAAAAACAAAGCAAATCAAAGCATATGGGCCATGAGCAATCTTTATCGTTTCATATTGGTCCAATATAGGTAGTTCTCAACTTATGACCACAATGGAAGCCAATCAGTGGTGGCATTAAAAGAAATTACTACTGGTTCTGTGGGTATGGCTTGGTGGCATGGCATGGCTTAGTGGGTGTGGCAAGGGAAGGTTACTTTAAAATCCCCATTCCCTCCCCACCCCACTAACCTGCTTTCCAGCTTCGTTCTCCTGTGCAGGGCAATCAAAGGAGACCCAGCCAATCAATTGGGACTCAATGGGAGTGAGAGAAGAGATGGGGGTGGGGCCAGTCAGAGGTGGGATTGGCCAGTTCTCTGAACTACTCAAAATTTCCACTACCAGATCTCCAGAACTGTTCAGAACCTGCTGAATACAACCTCTGAAGCCAACATTTATGTTGCTAAGTGAGACATTTGTTAAGTGAGTTTTGCCCCAGTTTAGGACTTTGCTTGCGACAATTGTTAACTGAATCACTGCATTTGTTTAGTTAACCACCCGGTTAAGTGAATCTGGCTTTCCCATTGCTTGTCAGAAGGTTGCAAAAGTGAGTCACGTGACTAAAAGCATCCTTAAGTCAGCCATGATCTGGATGACTAAGAATTCTCCACAGACATTAAACTGTACAATGAACAATTAAGGGAACTGGATATGTCTAGTTTCTTAATTTTTAATTTGATAGTGAGAACAATTAATAAGTGGAATGGCTTGCCTTCTGAACTTAGAACATCAGAGTTGGAAGGGACTTCTAATCCAACCCCTTGCTCAAGCAGGAGATCCTCTCTCATATCAGACAAATGGCTGTTCAATCTCTCCTTAAAACCTTCCAGTGATGGATCATCCACATGTTCTGATTAATTGTTCTCACTGTCATGAAATTTCTCCTTAGTTCTCTGTTGCTTCTGTCCTTGGCTAGTTTCCATTCATTGCTTCTTGTCTTGTCTTCTGGTGCTTTAGAAAATAGGTTGACTCCCCTCTTCTTTGCAGCAGCCAAAGAAATCAACCAAAGTTATGTTGGGCTTATATATAGCCTATTGATTTCAGAAAGCTACTGTAAATTTGACTGTGCCTGGATTACAATCAATAATTCACATTTTGTTTTGTTCTGTTTTGCAAAGTTGCTTCTGAAAAAAGGTTGCAAGAAAGTCTAAGCTGTTGCTTATTTATGGTATCACTATAACCTTCTTCAAGTGAAATAGCCCCTAGAAATGAGGTATAAATAACACATCAAAGCAACAAGGTCAGCATGGGGAATTTAGACCTATAACACAGAGAGAGAGAGAGACGTGCATAGAGAAAAACAGAGCTAGCTATTAAAATCAGCAAATTGATGAAGAGGTGGGTAAAATGGTTTTTGGGAATTCTTCACCAAATTTGCAGAAATTGGGTGGATGGTTTAGCCAAGTACCTCCAGGGAAGAGAAGAATTTCTCCCATAATTTCTGAAGAAGAGAATTTAAATTTCAATAGCAAAAGATTGCATTTTAACCCTGAGGGTTTTCCTGAAATTTTCTCCTTTCAGGGAATTTCTAAAGCCAATTATCTCTCATCAAACTGGATGAGAACTGGAAAAAAAATGAATCTGAAATCTTTTTCCGTACAAATCAAAGAAGCCTGGGAAGCAAGCAAACACACACACAATTTTAGTAGGCAGTACTGATAAAATAATAATCCATTTACAATACAAAAGCTTTGTTTTAATCACAATATGAACAACTTAAAAAAATACATTAGTATTAGATTCCAGATTCCTGGAATGAGGAATCCGCTCTAACCAACCCATCATTATTTTGTTTGATTCCTTACCTATTTCAAGAATAAGCCAAGGTTTTGGATTAGGCTAGTGAAAAGTCATACTTAAAACAAGACAGGGTGCATTTTATCCACAAACCATATATTTGTTCCAGAAATAAACTCTGATTTTTTTGTTAGGGCATGTGTATAGATTTTATTAACTAGACTCCATAGAAGTTATAATTAAAATTAAATTTATTATGTGCAGAGCGCAGCATACTTAATTTGTGACATGAGCTAGGCCATTTCTGAAAATAAAGGTATTTTCATGCTTTTCACCTTATATTTTTTGGCTAGTTTGCAAGGGTTTTTTTGTTCTAGTTTTATTTTGGGCCTTTGGGAATATTGCATAGGTAACATCTCCAGGGTTGCCTCTTTGAATGATAGCAGGATCGCAGGAGAAATTATCTTTGGTTCCTCTCCCCCTAATATTTGAGGCAGCAATTCCTGATTTGGGAACCTCCTAAGTCCATAAAATTTTTGCTATGTCTAATTTATTGCTTCATTTGTGACTGCTACTACAGCAAGGTAAATTTATTCTGATTTGCACAACCGAACTCCCTCCTGTGACAGTGACTAATTATTACCTCAGTTAAAATAATGAAAGTGTCGGAAAGTGTCCGAATGCAATTTGTTAGGAAAACATGTGGCATGCTATGTTACCTCAGCCCCAAAAAAGCCTAAGTGATCAGAAAGCATGGCAAATTAAGATATTGTTCCCCCCAAAGGTTACAAATCGAAGGGGAGAATTTGAGAATATCTGAAGGCCTGAGAAAGGAATTCAACAACCTAACAAAAAATGTTTTGATCATTTTTCCACAGAAGAAAAATAAAACCATCATTTTGACTGGGCCAAATTAGGCTGAGAATTCATGATAAAGGAGGTAGAGATAATTTTCATCCTTGTTTGTTGGGGATATAATGAAAATGAATCTGTGTGGCTCTCCTAGTATAATCTATTCCAATAAAAAAAAACCTTGGATATTTTAGTATGGGTAGGAACCAGGAACATAAAAAAATGCCTTTAAACAAAAGAAAGTTAAAATAATTCTCGAAAATGGTATATCTTCTAGTATTCTCTGTATTCACATCAACTCAGATTTAATCCAGTTTGGCAACTGAGATCAATGATAAACAAGGACAGCTATTATTTATCCCTTTCAGGCTTCAGAAAACAGCATAGTTGTTTTGTTTTTTTTAATAATTTAAGAAAATTAGAGGAATTGCACCCATATCATAACCTTGGACATCAGCTAGACTGGAGATCCATCAGACTGTTAGACCTGCCTTAGACTATTTTTAGGAAGAAAAAATAAGTTCAGCCCAGCATTCTGTGTACCATAAATGGTTGGATATAACCACAGGGATAAATCCCAAAAATGTCTTCTTATGGGCTTGTATTCATTTATGTAAAAGTCTTGCACCGAAGAAGGTCGGTATACTCCTCCTATCTGGGAAGGTCGTCCTCTTCCACCAAGCACGCAGCTTTGGGAGGGACGCACATGGAGCAGTGAGGGAAGAAGGGGATACCCGCCTAGCCAGCCAGATCAGCCGAATCAACTCTGGCGATCAGTGGGGTGACAGATGTCAGAGCCAGATCGCCCTCACATGCTGTCTTGCACCATTTTTCTTCTTCTGTGTGAAGATGGTTTACAAAATTATAGCAAAACACATAGCAAAAAAAGATTCAATTCGATTTAATGGTTAAGGCGCCAAGCTTGAAAGCAGAAGACTGTGAGTTCAAGTCCCACCTTAGGCATGAAAGCCGATTGGGTGACTTTGGGCCAATCAGCAGGAGATGGTGAATTCTAGTCCTGCCTTAGCCACAAAAACTGGCTGGGTGACATTGGGCCAATCACCAGAAAATGGTGAGTTCTAGTCCTGCCTTAGGCATGACTTTTGATTGGATGTATTTGGACCAATCACCAAGAGACAATGAGTTTTAATCCCACGAAAGCCAGCTGGATGACTTTGGGCCAGTCACTCTCACTCAGCCCAAGACAACTCACAGGGTTGTTGTAGGGAAAATAGGAGAAGAAGAATGCATTGGATATGTTCACCATCTTGAGTTATTTGTAAAAATAACAAAGGCAGGATTCCATCAAAATAAATCATAACACACACATAAAAGTAAAAGTAAAAATAGTTTCATCCCCATTACAAAAAATAAAACCAAAACAACTGGCCCGAAGACATTCTAATCAACCATGCCAAATCTACAGCTCTTAACTGTTTGTATAGATTAACCTCCCTACTGCGCCCCCTCCCCTTAGCCATATGGTACATTCCTGAAATTTATATCTGCCAGTCCAAATGTGGAGTTGCAACTGTCATGTTTAATGTTAAGCAGATTTTGATTTTACTTAAAAAGCACCTTGAACTGAGGAAGTCAAAACAGTTTCATTTGCTAACTATTAAAGTCTGAAATAAGTTTTTCCAAACTATAGCCACTCCTTTCCTCTCTCTACACTGAAAATTGACTTATTGATAAATAGGCAGAAAGAAGCTCTCATAAACTCCTGGTTTTTCCCAAGTGATCTATCTGAAAATGAGACAAGCCAGCTGCACAGTGAAGATGAAGTATGAAATTCCAAACTTCCTGTGTTATGGTCCAGAAACAGGCATTCCAAAGACTTAATATGTTTTTAAGAGCCTGCAGTAAAAATATGCATTCCAGTATGGTACAGGATTCTCTTGATCCAGGCATGTTCTGCTCATATTGTGACATCCAATGAAATGAACCTTTAATTTTAAATCTCCCTTAAGTGTGGCCTTCACAAGATTTCAACACCTCAACAACAGTCATACATGCCAGAAGAACTCCTACTGTTTTATTTTCAAATATTCCTCGCCCCGTTTGATGGAAAGGCAATCATCTTTGCATTTCATTTTCCAAAGAAGAAGAAAAACCCAGTGACATTTTCATAGGTAATAACTGTTCTTTCGCATGTGTCTTTCAAGATATGGTCTTCTCTCTAGTGGGAGCAGATTCCTTGGCTTCCCACTGTTGACTTAAATCCTCAGGAAGCCGTCATGAGAAAATTCCTCCTTCAGAGAAAGACCATGGTGTGGGCAGTTAAGACAGCTAGAGAGTGATTGAGACAAGAAATTTAATAACCCTGATCATGATGGTAAACAAAGTCCAAGGAAAACAGAAAGCCTGGCTGGTTTTACAGCTGTAGAGAACACATTTTCTTTTCTTTTTTGTCTTGCAGAATAACAGAGTTGGAGTGGACCTTGGAGGTCTGGTGGTCCAACCCAGTGAACAAGCAGGAGACCCTATACTATTCCTGACAAATGGCGATAGATGATAGATAGATAGATAGATAGATAGATAGATAGATAGATAGATAGATAGATAGATAGATAGATAGATAGATAGATAGATAGATAAGAGAGAGAGAGAGAGAGACAGAAAGACACAGAGACAGAGAGAGACAGAGACTAGAGAGAGAGACAGAGACAGAGACTAGGGAGAGAGACAGAGACAGAGACAGACAGAGACAGAGACACAGAGAGAGACACAGAGACACAGAGACAGAGAGAGACAGAGACACACAGAGAGACACAAAGACAGAGAGACACAGAGACACAGAGAAAGACACAGAGACTGAGAGAGACAGAGACACAGAGAGAGAGACAGAGACAGAGACAGACAGAGAGAGAGATACTAGAGAGAGACAGACAGAGACAGAGATTAGAGAAAGAGACAGAGACAGAGGCAGAGGCAGAGAGAGAGAGACTAGAGAGAGACAGAGACAGAGAGAGACAAAGAGAGACAGAGAGAGAGACAGAGAGAGGTGAGAGAGAGAGAGAGAGAGAAAGATCAGTGAAGGGAGTTAGATAACCAAATAACCAAATAAAAGGTTGGAAGGTCCAATCCAATCCCCTACTCAAGCAGGAGACCCTTTATCAGTGATGGCTAATCTTTTTGGCACCATGTGCCCAAAACGTGGATGCACGCATCCCCAAACTGCAACACATGCATGCACGACCCCTGTGCATGCACTCCACCTCCCCACGCATGCACACACATTTCTTGTACGTGCCACACCCCCGTGCCTGCGCGGCAGAGACCCAAAGGCCAGCTGGCCAGCGGGAGGCATGCATGTGCATGTGCAGCACAGCTAAGCTGGGGCGACGTTTCGCGTGCCCACAGAGACGGCTTTGCATGCCACTTCTGGCATGCGTGCCATAGGATTGCCATCACGGCCCTGTACCATTCCAGACAAGAGGCTGTCCAGTCTCTTCTTAAAAGCCTTCAGTGATGGGGCATCCTCAGCTTCTGAATGCAAGCTCTTCCATCCATCCATCCCTCTGTCATGTACCTTATTTATCTAACTCAGAATCAAAGAATCACGGGAAGGTACTTTGGAGGTCTTCTAGTCCTACCCCCTGATCAAGCAGGAGCCCCTATTCCATTCTGGATAAATAGTTGTCCAGTCTCTTCTTAAAAGCCTCCAGTGATGGCGCACCTCCAACTTCTGGAGGCAAGCCGTTTCTCCGGTTAATTGTTCTCACTGAATAGTCAATTCCATTCAATCTTGCCTGATTCTCAGAGAATGATTGGACAGGTCTCTGCAGTTTTCTTGGCGAGGCTTTTCAGAAGTGGTTTGCTATTACCTCCTTGTGACTGGCCCAAGGTCACCCAGATGGCTTTGGGCCTAAGGTGCAACTGGAATTCCCCATCTCCCAGTTTCTAGCCTGGTACCTTAAGCACTACACCAAACTGCCTTGCCAGAGACTACCTTTAAAAATATGGCAATAATGATTCCATGGCTTCAAGATAAAGCGCACCAATCATGCCTACCATCCCTGTCCTATTGTTTCTTTTTCATTTTCCTTATACGTATCCATCTCATATATTCATAACTATGTTTATATACCTGTTATCTTGTAAGTGATTGGCAAATCAAATAAATAAATACATAAATGGAACACTTTCGTTTGTTTGTTTCTTTTGACCTGAAGAATATAAGTAGATGAAATGGAAGCATGTATGTACAGGGCAGTTTTAATTGTTCCATGCTTGGTCGTATTAGGACATTGTAAGGTATGAACTACCCTAGCAATTTTGTTATATTTAATAAGTTTCCAAGTGCGGAATAAAACTGGCTGGAACAGCGCAATATCTATTTACAGTTACCTCTGGGAACAGTGCCTTATTATTAGATTACACAGTACAAGATTAGAGCACTCAATAAGGGAATTGTTACACTGCCTGCCATTTGAAATACCTGGTCGTTGAACTGGGTTTGTTTCCACTGTTAAATTCCTTTAGGAGCACCTTCACAGAAGCTTTGGTTAAATATGTCCACAGATCATAAAATTGACAAGCTGGGCTGCAGCGTAGTTTCTGTGCTAGAGAGGTGGGGGCAAGAGATAAGGGAGTAAAGATAAGGTGATCTACAGTCACACCATGACAGGCATGAATTTAGAGATAAACAGAAGTTATTGAATCAACAGTGGGTCAAACTCCCAAACATTTAAAATAACACTTAGTATCATCTTGAAATGATGGATATTTGTGTCATGTTGCCTAAGTCAAGAATGCTAAAAGAATTCGATCATGGTGAATTTCTTCTTGTCCTGATGTAGATCAGGGATCAGTTCTAACAGATAATCAGAATTGGAAGGGACCTTGTAGGTCATCTAGTCCAACCTCCTGCCCAAGCAGGAGACCTTACACCATTTCTGACAAATGGCAGTCCAATCTCTTCTTGAAAGCCTCCAGTGTACAGGTGGTATTCAGCAGGTTCTGACCAGTTCTGGAGAATCGGTAGCGGAAATTTTGAGTAGTTCAGAGAACTGGCAAATACCACCTCTGACTGGAGATTTTACAGTATCCTTCCCCTACCACTGCCCATCAAGCCACGCCCACAGAACCGGTAGTAAAAAAAATTTGAATCCCACCACTGCTCCAGTGATGAAACTCCCACAATTTCTGAAGGCAAGCTGTTCCATCGATTGATTGTTCTCACTGTCAGAAAATTTCTCCTTATTTCCAGGTTGAATCTCTCCTTGTTCAGTTTCCATCCATTAGTCCTTGTTTGGCCTTCGGGTGCCTTGGAAAATACCATGACCCCCTCCTCTCTGAGGCAGTCCCTCAAATATTGGAAGACTGCTATCCTGTCTCCCCTGGTCCTTCTCTTTACTAGACTAGCCATGCCCAGTTCCTGCAACCATTCATCATATGTTTTAGTCTCCAGTCCCCTAATCATCCTGGCTGCTCTTCTCTGCACTTTTTCTAGAGTTTCAACATCTTTTTTATACTGTGGTGACCAAAACTGGATGCAGTATTCTACGTGTAGTCTTACTAAGGCTTTATGGAGTGGTATTAGTAACTCACTTGATCTTGATTTTATCTCTCTGTTAATGCAATTTAGGATTGCATTGGCTTTTTTGGCTACTATCACACACTGCTGGGTCCCCAAACTTAGCAACTATAAGATTTGTGGATTTCAACTGGTTGTTTGAGGAATTTGGGGAATCAAAGTCCACAAGTCTTAAAGCTATCGAGTTTGGAGATCCTTGATCTAGATTCATGTTTGGACCAGAATATAACTAAAGTAACAGATTTCTACAAAGCTCCATGAAGCAATTTTCAAAAAAATATGTAGTCGTTCTGAGACTGAGATGGCCAGTCTCTAAATTTAATAAAAAATTAAAATAAATAAATAAATATAGAAATCTCTGGAGAAAACAAATCTTTAAAATGCTTACTAAGCCACAGTGATGTCCCATGTATCATGACATCATCACTAAAAGGATTTGAATGATGTAATTTGTTAAGTGCATCATTGTTACTATGGTGTCATGTTATAGAGGAGATGGAATGGCAGAGCCTGGGAATGGAGTGATCAGCCTAGAATCCCTGTGTAGTCACAAGCGAACTCAGTCCAAACCCCCTTGAGTGTCGTAGACCTTTATCCAACTCTAACAATGTGTCCACCATTAGTGGAGAAGATTCCTGTGCCTAGGCTTTAAGCCTGGGTCCCCAAACTTGGCAAGTTTAAGATTTGTGGACTTCAACGCCCAGAATTCCTGAGCTAACATGACTGGAGGAGGAATTCTGGGCGTTGAAGTCCACAAGTCTTAAACTTGCCAAGTTTGAGGACCTCTGCTTTAAACAATAAGTCAGCTTAATTGAACCTTCATTAATCTGGTCTTTCCTGCCTGACATTATATGTGTTGTGCCACTGATTCCCATTCACCCACCTCTCATTTCCCACAACAGACATTTTCACGCAAATATTTTGGTCCTTAATTGTATCCTGGAAATTGCTTAAATTTCTCAGTGTAATGCTGAAACCCAATGGAACCAAATTATATGGATCTTTTAAAAAAAAACAAAAAATGACATCTATGAAAGTGAAATATATCCATTCCAATCTGAACGTACTGGATGATGCTTCTAAATGGTTCAAAATTACACTCAACCCTTTGTCCCCCTGTCCCCCTCTTGCTGAATTCAAACCAACTAATATTCACATTTCACTGAAGTCATGGCTTCCTGTGAGGTACCAACAAACCCCTGATATTTCACAGGTAGGAAAGTCCAAATGTTTTCACGGTGCCTGTGATATGGAAATGGACAGGAACTGAAAGGACCATACTTAAGAATAGGTCTGTCTGTTGCCCACAAGGTCATTTCATTTCTTATACCTACTCTACTTTCTCTGACTGACATTTTGGGAATGGCCTGATGCAGACAGGTGAATGCAGATCAAAACACATCTTGCCACACTTCCATTCTAAAAGTCAAGGTTGCTGCTGCTTCTGTCATAGAGTTTTCATTCTACTCACTCCACAGAGTTCTTCTTTCTTGTATCTAGGACAGAGGTGGGAAAAAAGAAGAAGAAGAGAGAAATAAAAGATATATTTGAACTCAATAAAATTGCAACTTTTAGAACATCAGGGTGCAACTCTCTGCTTAGGACCTGAGTGGAATAATTTCTTCTTAGCATAGGATGCTCTGTCAGAATTTTGGTCAAGACATATGAATAAATGAATATTTGAGGAGCTGCCATAAAGATGAGGGGGACAAACTATTTTTCAAAGCACCAGAAGGCGTGACAAGGGCTAACTAACCAAGAAGTGAAGCAACCTAGAACTAAGGAGAAATTTTCTAACAGTGAGAACAATTGACCAGTAGAACTGCTTGCCTTCAGAAGTTGTGGGTGCTCCATCATTGGAAAATTTCAAGAAAAAAAATTGTCTGAAATGGTATAGACTCTTCTGCTCAAGCCGGGGGCTTGGACTAGATGACCTCCAAGATCCCTTCCAACTCATTCTATGTTCTAAGCCCCCGGGGTTGTGTGCAATGCTTCAGCAATGATTAGAAAACATTAAGAAGACGTTTTAAAAGACTTGCATCTTTCCCAGTATCATATGATTCTCCTTTGAAGTTTTTCACATGGTCCTGGGATCCAGCATCACATATTCCTCAAAGAATTGTAGAGAGGTGCTACATCAGCATTATCACATACTCCAAAACATAGCTGTGAATAACAGAAGTTGAGAAGAGGCACCAACTGATTTATTACAAGCAAGAGTGTCTTGGAATGTTTAACTTGTCATGTCTGGATGGATCAGTGGCTCCTAAGGATGATAGCTATTCCAGAGATAGGATGCTTGGTAGCATTAGCTGTTGGAGAATAAAAATAGCATGGTGCACAATGCTTTTTTAAAGGAGGTAGACCTTCAAAGGCAGTTCAGTATAATGCTTAAAACACCAGCTAGAAAGCTGGAGTTGTAACCCCACCTTAGATACAAAGCCATCTGGGAGACAAGCCAGTCACTCTCTTTCATCTCCTAGGAAGGAGGTAAGAGAAACCACACTTCCAGAATCTTGCCAAGAAAACTATAGGGACTAATCCAGGTAGTTACCAGGAGACAATGCTGGCTCACCAACCCAAAAGATCTTCAGACCTCTTCACACATGAGTATGGGTGAAGTATGATTCATTCTTTGAAGTAATTCTGTGGGAGAAGGCAATAAATCTAAATAGCTAAACTGTAATATCAAACAATTGTAAAATCCCCCAAGCAGGAGACCCTACACCATTTCTGACAACTGGCAGTCCAATCTCTTCTTAAAAGTCTCAAGTGATGAAGTTGTGGGAGCTTCATCACTGGAGGCTTTCAGGAAGAGACTGGACTGCCATCTGTCAGAAATGGTGTAGGGTCTCCTGCTTGGGTGGGGGATTGGACTAGATGACCTACAGGGTTCCTTCCAACTCTGTTAATCTGTAATCCTAAGAGTTACTCCAGTGCAATATGTTGGGTTTCCTTGTTTGACTCCAATTTATTTGACCTTTGGTTTCAAGGATTTTTTTTTTAAAAAAGGGAGAAAATGTTGGACCGTAAGGAGCAAGGAATGCAACAAATCTTTCTCCCTTTTCTCTCTCTCCATCCCCCCACCTTTCTCATCATTTCTAAAAACAAAATGTGAAGACAATGGGCCTCTGATTTGATTCATGATTGGTTCTTCTTCCTTATGAAAGTAGAAATGGACACAGTACTCGGTCTATTTACTAACAACCTGACAACCAAGCAACACAGCAAGCAGAAGAAGGCAGAGCTGTTATTTTCCTGTCTTTGGTCTAAGCATATTATTAACAAGTGTGCTGAGCTTCCTGGAGGCTAAATTCTTAAATCCCAGCCTGGTGTCTGGCTAAATTTCAGGTGTCTGGCTAAAAGTTGGGAAGTTGGCTGGTGGACTCTGGAGTCTAGTTGAGCTCCATCTTCATAATTAAAGCAATAATTTCTGACAGCAGTGAAATCCCCCTAGCAGCTAATGATTGTCTGCTGGGTTTGAAAAGCCTGCGGCATGTTGGAGGACTTCTTAATCCAGCTGGCTGGAAAAGTCTGACCTCGAAGGTCACGTTGTTTCTATTTTAAAGTGTGTGTGTATTTGTGTACAAGTCAGCCAGGATGAAAAAGGCAATAAATGTTCATATTTATTTACCTGTGGTGGGGAATGATATTAATTCTGAGAAAGAGGCATACATCTTGGCATGGTTCTCTCTCTTTCTCTTTTAATATATAATTTTTTTATGAAAATGTTTAAACCAGAGAATAAAAGCTAACACAAAGAAACAGAAAGCAAGGAAGGAAAGAAAGAAAGAAAGAAATCAAAGAAAAAGCAAGTAGTGCAAGAAAAGTTAAGGAAAAATGGAAAAGAAAGGAAAAAGGATAAAGGAATTTCCAGCATTCCTTACGGCAGTTCTAAATGTAAATATATTTTAAACTAAAATTACATTGTATTGCTCTTCTATAATCTATTGTGTCTAATCATCAAAAATCACAAGTTCATTTTTTTCAATGTTATGCAAAAAGCCCATTTTCAGTTAGCAATAAATGTAGATTATGCCTTTTCTCTAATCAAATAAGTTAATTTATCCATTTCCATAGCAAAATCTGTCAACATCCCCAACTATTCATCCATAGTGGGTGGTGAATGGCGATGAATCTTTCCATCTTCGTACATATAATAATCTCGCTACTGTGATCATATATTGAAATAACCTTTCCTGGGACAGCTCATTTTACCTGATGCACCTTGGAGAAAGGATTACATTTTTCTTTTAATTTGATGAGGGAGTATTAGTTTTAGCATTGCAGATATTTAAGTTTGCTTTGTCTTCTTTTGCATCCTTCTCATTTTCAGAAATGACCTCCAATGGGAAAGTTCCATGAGATGTAAAAGCTGTATCAGTAACAACATTGGGGAGAAAAACCCAACCTTAGCAAGATGGTAGACCAAACTTCATGATGCAAAACTTGTCTCTTTTGTATATGCATCAATGAATAACAGAGTTGGAAGAGACCTTGGAGGGTCTTCTAGTCTAATCCCCGGTTCAGGCAGGAGACCCTATACTCTTTCAGACAAATGGCCAAACTTTTCATAAAAACCTCCCTTGATTGAACACCCACAACTTCTGAAAGCAAGCTGTTCTACTGATTAATTGTATGCAAGTGATGGAACACCCACAACTTCTGGAGGCAAGTCCATGGAATTTGTGACATCAAGATATGGAGAGAGCTTTAAAGTTTAGAGAGATTGAAAGCAGAATTAGATAAATAAGGTGTAGTTACTTAATGAGTTATTTAATGATGGCATTCTTGTCTCAGTATCTCGGAAAAAAGGAGTATACTGTTTTTCTTCTGCTATCGCAGTAATATGCCCCATGTTTATAATTAAACATTCTAATGGATCAAAGGAAGGTTTCTTCAAACATCTTTTTTTTCCTGAGATAGATTAGATCCATATTTTCAACTCTCTCTCCTCCAGATTAATCACTTAAAAGCCACTCCAAATTCGCTTTCTCTGTCTCTTTGATTTGACCGTGCCCCAAAGTGTTACCTCCTTTCTTTTCTTTCAACCTTTCCCAAAAAGTTCGTGTGTACTCTGAATATTTTTGTTGTGTGCATGGGGATGCTTTTGAGTCAAGGTTGACTCCTGGCAAATGCTTGGTCTAGTCCCTACAGTTTCCTTGGCAACGTGCTTCAGAAGTGCCTCCTTGCTAGGACTGAGAGAGAATGATTGGCCCAAGGTCACCCTTGGTTTGACTTTATACCTAAGGTGAGACTAAAACTCACCATCTCTTGGTTTCTAACCTGATGCCCTAACTACTACCCCAAGCTGGCCCACCTTTGGTTTAATGTAGTTTTAGAAAAAAGTATAACCATTAACTCAAACTCTTTTCCAAAAACAAAGCCAAACAAAAGCACAAAAGACATTTCTCCCTCCACCCCCATTGCAAATTTCTTGTCCTTTAAATGTAACTTTCCACCATCAAAAGCTTTCCATACTACAAAGCCTATCATCTTCCAAATGCTCTGAACTACAATTTCTAGTACTCCCAGCCCAATTAATCCATAGTCACATACATTTGAAATTGTAGTTCAACAATACATAAAAGATAGCAATAGCACTTAGACTTATATGCCGCTTCACAGTGCTTTACAGCTCTCTCTAATTGGTTTACAGAGTCAGCAAATTGCCCCCCAACAATCTAGGTTCTCATTTTCCGCATCTCGGAAGCATGGAAGGCTGAGTCAACCTTGATCGAAC
This sequence comes from Bungarus multicinctus, assembly GCA_023653725.1. Taxonomy (NCBI): domain Eukaryota; kingdom Metazoa; phylum Chordata; class Lepidosauria; order Squamata; family Elapidae; genus Bungarus; species Bungarus multicinctus. The sequence goes on from CM042843.1 coordinate 6,090,124, forward strand.
TCCTGGCAGTGGGAAGAGTTAGCCTGAAACGGTGCATTCTAACCACTCCGCCGCTATTCCTTCCTTCCTTCCTTCCTTCCTTCCTTCCTTCCTTCCTTCCTTCCTTCCTTCCTTCCTTCCTTCCTTCCTTCCTTCCCTCCCTCCCTCCCTCCCTCCTTCCCTCCTTCCTTCCTTCCTTCTTTCCCAAGCAATAGCAGACCTATATGCTGCTTCACAGTGCTTTCCAGCCCTCTCTAAGCGGTTTACAGAGTCAGCCTATTTTCCCCAACAATCTGGGTCCTCATTTTATCCACCTTGGAAGGATGGAAGGCTGAGTCAACCTTGATCGAACTCCTGGCAGTGAGCACAGTTAGCCTGAAACACTGCATTCTAACCACTCCGCCACTATGCAATAGCAGTAGCAGTCTTATATGCTGCTTCACAGTGCTTCACAGCCCTCTCTAAGTGGTTTACAGAGTCAGCCTCTTGTTCCCAACAATCTGGGTCCTCATTTTACCCACCTCAGAAAGATGAAAGGCTGAGGCATCCTTGAGCCTGGTGGGATTTGCCAAATTGCAGGCAGCTGGCAGTCAGCAGAAGTAGCCTGCAATTATTGCATTCTATCCCCTGCACCACCGCAGCTCTTCACAGGATCTCTGTTCTTAATTTTCATTCAAGCTAAAACAAACGTAACTTCCAATGTATACAAAATTGTTCATTGGATCACATTTGCCACTTACTATTCCTTGCCTTGACTCCATGTGTCCTATTCCATCTCTTACCCTCCACACAGTGATCCATATAGTAATTGATGCTTTCAAATTGTAGTATTGAAGAAGATTCTTGAAAGTTCTTTGGACTGCAAGGAGATCAAAACAGTTAATCTTAAAGGAAATCAACCTGACTGTTCTTTGGAAGGATAAATACTGAAACTGAAGCTCAAATATTTTGGCCACCAAATGAGAAGAGAGGAAAAGATTGGAAAAGACTCTAAAAGTTTGAAGGAGATAGCAGATGATGAGTTGGTTAGAAAGTGTCATCGGCACAAGGAACATGAATATGGGCAGAGCCAGGAAGACAGTGTAGAATAGCACAGCCTGGCATGCTATAGTCCATAGGATCACAATGAGTCAGACATGACTTAGTGACCAAACAACACATTCTTTTATTCCTGGTGGTGGAATTTACTTTGCAGGCCTGTGTTTGAGTCCCGTTATGGATACTGTGATTAAGAGAGGGAGTAACAAAGTAGAGTGCAACAGTGGGGGAAAGACCAAAATAGAGATTGTTTGGAAATCTTTTGAACAATGGTTGAAAAACATTGATGTGTTTACATTAAGAAGAGATGGTAATGGGAAGATATAAAGCATGGTCTTCAAAAAAGCTGAAACCATGCAGATTCTGAAGAAGACATGGAAAAGATATTATAGGTTCTCCTTCTTGAGCAGGGGACTGGAATAGACTTCCAAGGCAGTGGTGGGATTCAAATAATTTAACAACCAGTTCTCTGCCCTAATGATGTCTTCCAACAACCAGTTCACCAAGCTGCTCAGAAACATAACAACTGGTTCTCCCGAAGTGGTGTGAACTGCTGAATCCCCACCACTGCTCCAAGGTCCCTTTCAACTCATTCATTCTAATTTCTAAAATACAGGGAAGAGATCACTGTTTGAATCCCACCTTCATTATTGATTGATTGATTGATTGATTGATTGATTGATTGATTGATTGAATGAATTTATATTGCCACCTCTTTGTCCAAGGCAGCTTACAGAATGCAAAACCACATTTAAAACAATAAAAACTAACAAAAAGAATCAAATAAATAAATAGAGCACAATATAACAAAATCCCTCTTCTCTCTCCCTCTACCCCCAGCTATTTTGTTTTATTGTGTTTTCCTAAAAGAGACATATGTCTTTACTGTCAGTTCAGTTTCCTGTGTTTAACCCTTGATATATCTCGCCTGATTATGGCTAATAAAGCTTGACAGTCAGAGGGTTAATCCAGACTCCTGATTTCTTCTCAGGAAACAACGTGCTCTGGAGAGTTTTCTGGCCCGCTGCAAGGCTATATTCCCCTAGGGTGCCATTGGAGCCAAGCATTGCTCTGTTCCTATTGTCTGCCAAATGGGCACCAATTAAGTCAACTGTTCTCCAATTAGAATTCGAAGGAATTTATCTTGTTCCGAAGTCCCCAGCCCAAAGGGGGGCCATTTATTGGAGTCAGTTACACAGCCGAGCACGCCACAGAGTGAGGGGGGGAAAAGATGAAATAAATAAATAGAAGGGCCTCTCTTGCAACAAGATACTCCTGGGTTTTTCCAGCAATCCATTCACATGGCTTAATTCAAGGAAGTGTGATGGAGACCCTGCCTGTCCCCAGGGAGCTTTTATTGGCAAATGGATTTGCACCGGATACCTGATTGACGGCAGCTTTAGGTATGTTCCTTTTAGTGAATTTTTGTCCCTGCCATCACACAGACACCAAGACTGACAGTGCAAAGAATGGAAGTGAGAAGGATGGTCAAACAGAAGGGGAGCTGATCTGATAAGAGCTAATTATGTTATCTGGAAATAGAAATATGTATATACACTTTCTGCAGCAGAGAAACACTTAAAACTTCCCAAGTGGCTCAACTGAGCAAATTGATTTTTACACGGACTCAAGTATCTGCCTGTTGAATGTTGGAGTTTTGTCCAAATCATACCAATGATCTATGGCTGAAGCTGGAAGAGGCTTCATAGACACAGTAAAAGGAATTATTTATTGAACTTTTTGACTCTTCGCTTTCTTCATGACTCTGGCCAAAGTCCTAACAAATCCACTCTAACGGTTTGTACTTGCAGAATGCATGGACCAACTTTCAACATAAAAAGATCAAAGTGGTTAAACGCTAATTTTTTTGTTTACAATATCAGACTAGATGTGCACAATCTGAGATCTTTGGATGTTTTGAGGTGGCTTCTAAACTTTAACACCGAAGTGCAATTCTTAATGATTGAGCAGGGGTAAAATATACCTACATGAAGAGCCATTATCTTAATTGCATTAATTTAATTGAAATAGAAACGGAAACACAGCAATTTGCTGTGTTTTGGGCCTGACCCTGATAGTTCTCCTAGAACTTTCTACTCTTAGAAGGATGCCTTCAGATACAATCTTGAGAAAATGGATGGAAAGGAGACCCTGAATCTAAAAAAATAAAATAAAAAATGGATAGTATAATGTTAGATCAGGAGTGAGAGAGAAAATCTACATTGGAATCTACCCTTAACCAGGGGATGGCTTTGGCCCTATCAATATTGACCTACTTAACAGGGTTATTATGATGGTTGAGATAGGAAGGAGTACAGCATAGAAGTATACATTGAATTCTTCCCTTATGTCTCTTATGCACACACCCACATTTCCCCTTTTATTTCATATTTATTTTCTTTGAATACATCTTTCCCTCTCTTTCTCTGTGCCTGCACATACTGAGAGAATTTCTATTTGATACTTTGTTTACTTAATTTAAAAAAAAACCTTAAAGAACATCACTATGATCATAGCTCTAAAAACAACAAATTAACTTTGTTGGAAAGTATACATTTCTGGCTCAGGGTAAAGACCTATGATCTCAATGGTCTTCGGTATCCATCTGGATAAATAGTTTTATATTGCACAGTGTTAAATTTAGATTTCTGGAAGAGCATCAGAGCAAATCCTTCTGAATTAATCTGCTTGAGTCTCTATATTATCTACTCCATCCATATCTAAGATGCAGCATTCCCTAGAATAAGGAAGCAAGAGAAATAGAGAAATGAGGTGCCAGTCTTGCAACAGATTTTCAAAGCTTCACAGATCTTAGAAGGGAAAAATGCAGAGAAGAGCAATTAAGATGATTAAAGGCCTGGAAACAAAAACATAGGAAGAATAGTTGCAGCATTTAGGTATGGCTAATCTAGAGAAAAGAAGGACTAGGGGTGACATAATAGCAGTATTCCAGTATTTTTTGTGAGAAACTGGCAAAAAATTGCTGGAAACTGACACAAAACATTGTAAATCATGGTCATGTCACCATGGGATTCTTCAATTGGTTGTAAATGTGACCCTCTTCCCAAGTACCCAAGTAAAATCATAAGACTGATACAGGGAGGAGGGAGGTACTGCAGTTGTAACTTCAAGGACAGGCCATAAGTAACTTTGTTTGAATCCATTTGAATGTTTGTTAAGTTGCCGGTCATGAAAGGAGGATTATCTGAACTTTCAGACTTACAAGATTCTGTTAATGTACTCTTAGAATACAGTAAGATTCATTCATCATGAGCCATGGTGGCACAGTGGTTAGAGTGCAGTACTGCAGGCTACTTCTGCTGACTGCCAGCTGACTGCAATTTGGTAGTTCGAATCTCACCAGGCTCAAGGTTGACTCATCTTTCCATCCTTCTGAGATGGGTAAAATGAAGACCCAGATTGTTGGAGGCAAGAGGCTGACTCTGTAAACTGCTTAAAGAGGGCTGTAAAAGCACTGTGAAGCAGTATATAAGTATAAGGGCTACTGCTATCTTCCTTCCTTCCTTCCTTCCTTCCTTCCTTCCTTCCTTCCTTCCTTCCTTCCTTCCTTCCTTCCTTCCTTCCTTCCTTCCTTCCTTCCTTCCTTCCTGCTCCGTGATTAGAATGCAGTATTGCAGGCTACCTCTGCCCACTGCCAACAGTTTGATCCTGACCAGCTCAAGGTTGACTTAGCCTTCCATTCCTCCAAGGTGGGTAAAATGAGGAACCAGATTGTTGAGGCCAAGAGGCTGACTCTGTAAACCATTTAGAGAGGGCTATAAAAGCACTGTGAAGCAGTATATAAGTCTAAGTGCTATTGCTATCATGTCGTGTTTCCTGCTTTGTTGACCTGGAAGGACCGACATCCCTCACTTCAGCAGGTACACTTTTTGCTATACTTGCAATGAAGTCCTTCCCACAAGTCAAGTGGCCTATTGGCTCCCTGAATGTTTCAGTCTAGAAACTGATCCTCATCAAGTTGTTACTACCAATATTTGACAGGGCCAGCAATGAGGTGGGTGAAGAAAATAAAGAGCCATCAACAGACATCCTGTTATGGGCCTCAATGACCATCCAACTGTGCTGACCTCTGAGGCCATCCTACATTTTTAAAATCCTCGCCATTTTGTATGCCGAGCCTACATTCAGCCTGTAACCCTGGCTTCTCTTGATTCAGGCTTACCATTAACAAGCACAAAATAGTTCCCCAGACAACAGCTTTAAGGAGTTTTACAAGATGAGATTTACTCCACCACAACTGACAACCCCACCAGAGAAGCTTATTAGAAATAAATAGAGCAAGACCTGGACTAAACAGCTTCCACCTCCTAGCAATTCTGTGTTCCCAGGACTTTTGGGGAGGGTTTTTTCTTTTGCCCAAGAGGAAAAAAATGAAGTTACAGTTTTCAGCTCAAAATAGTAGTAGCGGTCCACCCAGTGAATGATGTTATAAATAGCTCTCTCTTTTCCACTGATGATCTCTCTTGAGGCTTATACTGACTGACTACAGACCGATACTGATTAACCCTGTTTATTTTGATATTCTGTTGATATCGAAGATTATCTGTGGTATTATGGTTTGATACTTGTCTGCTGTAAAAGACTTGAAACTGATCTGCACATGGCTCACTGCATTGTGTTGCATATGCGGCGTTCGGTGGCGCGGTGTTCAGCAGCCCATATTCGGCGTCCGGCGGCCTGACTCCTGGCGGTTTTAGTGACTCGAGCTCGGTACCTGATGGCCCGGCGTTCGGCGGCTCGCTGAGTTTTCCCCCCCCGGATCCTCCCCACCTGTGGCAGGGGTGGAGAGGGGTCCCGTGGGGGGGTGGGCAGCGTTCGGACCATGATGTGACGGGTCCGGCGCTGCGTCCAGCGGATTGTGTTCGCCGCCGGACCGCTTGGCGTTGGGCGGCTGGCGCTGTGCCCAATGGACTGCGTTTGCCACCTGGCGGCTTGGCGTTTGGCGGCTCAGCGTCTAATGGCCTATGTTCCACCTCTATGTTGGCCTCCAGCAATTCTATCAATTTCATCAGCTCGAGCCTGGCGACTGATGACCTGGCGTTTGGCGGCCCGTTGGGTTTCCCCTCCCCCCGGTCCCTCCCACCTGTGGCAGGGGTGGTGAGAGGACCCGTGGGGGGGGGGGCAGTGTCCGGGCTATGGCTTGGCAGGTCTGGCGCTGCGCTCAGTGGTTGTCGGCTGGCGCCTCAGGAGATGGCGTTTGGCGATCTGGAGGGGGCTTGGAGTTCCCCCCCCTTTGGGTCCTCCCCGCCTGTGGCAGGGGTGGTGTGGGGACCCGGGGGGGGATGGGCAGCCCCCGTTGTAAAGGCCCCAGCTGAAATTAGATTTGCCGCTGCGTTTCGGGCGGCTGGAACTGGACTCGAGGGACAGCTGCCGGGGCGGCCGGAGGACTGTCGCTGTGGCGGCTGGAGGACTGCCGCTGGGGCTGGGGCCATTGTAGGGGCCCCAGCTGAAGTTGGAGTCGTCTCCGTGGTCCGGGCGGCTGGAGTTGAGGCCGGAGGATGGCCGCCACGGTTGGAACCGGGACGACTGGTGGACTGTGGCTGTTGCCGGAGCTGGGGCCGGAGAGCTGCCCCTATAGCTGGAGCCGAGGAGGGAGGATGGCCCTCACGATTTTCACCCGTTTGGAGGTGGCAGGGCCGGCCTGGACTTGGAATTGGCCAACGAAAGGAGAAGACCCAGCCCGGGACATCTTATTCTATGAGTGATCTATGGGCCCTGAGACATGTCCCCCTGTCTCGGGAATGGCCCTCTACTCTCTCGAGGGCCCATCTCAAGGACGGATTATGGAATCCGGAGAGATGGTGGGCTTTTAAGAAACGTGGGAGGGGGGGGTGTTTGATTAAATTTTTAGCTAGGTTTTTAAGGGGGTTAGGTAGGTCCGGGCGGGTGTTGGGGGACAACTCGCCGGAGGCTGGGACCAGGCCGGGGGTGGAGCGTGGCCGGGAGAGTCATAATCCGGACAGGACTGTATTAAGGATGGGGGGGGTCATTGGGGAGGGTGGAATTAAATCAATTGATACGGTGAGCGGGAGGGGCAGATTTGGCGGTTGTAGGGGGCCACATTTTGTGTTGGGAGCGTGCCCCCGCTGTTTATTTGCTGTGGCGCGCTCCGACCCCCTTGTCATCTCCCGTTCCCCAGGGGGTTTGAGTAATCGGGCCCTGGGCCTTCGGCTGATGCTGTGTAACGCCAGGTCCGTCGTTAATAAAGCCCCCCTCATCCATGATTTGATCTGTGAGGGGGGCGCGGACCTGGTGGGAGTTACCGAGACCTGGCTGGGCCAAGAGGGGGGAGTCCCTCTGGTGGAGATGTGCCCAGCCGGGTTTCGGGTCTTTCATCGGCCGAGGGCCCAGGGGAGGGGAGGGGGGGTCGCGGTAGTTATTAAGGAGGATCTGTGTCCGAGGGAGGCCACTGTATCTCAGACGACCGGGTGTGAGCTCCTTTTCGTGAAGTTCGGTTCCACGGTTCAGGTGGGCTTGCTGGTCGCATACCTGGCTCCCTGCTATGCGGCAGCGGCCCTGCTTGAGCTCCTTGAGGTTATAGCTGGCGTGGCGGTTGGGACCCCCAGGCTTATGGTCATGGGGGATTTCAACCTGCCATCTGCCGGCGGTACCTCGGGGATTGCCCAGGAGTTCATGGCTTCCATGACGGCCATGGGCCTGACCCAGTTAATTCGGGACCCTACTCACGTGGGAGGTCACACCTTGGATCTGGTTTTTGTCTCTGATCAGTGGCAGAGTGATCTGGGTATAGGGGATATAGTTGTGGAACCCCTGTCATGGACGGATCACTCGCTCCTGAAGCTCGACTTCCGTTCCGCGCCCCCTGACCGCAGGGAGGCGGGGCCATTAAAATGGTACCGCCCCAGGCGCCTGATGGACCCTGATAGGTTCCTGACGGAGCTTGGGCCATTTCCCGAAGCTCATTCACACGACTCGGTTGAGGGCTTGGTCGCCACCTGGGATAGGGTGGCGGCTGGGGCCCTTGACCGAGTCGTGCCCTTGCGGCCTCTGACCCGGTGCCGATCCCATCTGGCTCCTTGGTTTTCTGAGGAGCTAAGGGAAATGAAGCGCCGGAAAAGACGCCTAGAGAGCAGTTGGAGGTCCAGCCGCTCTGGGTCTGACCGAACACTACTGCGTTCTTATATTAAGACGTATCTAGTGGCAATAAGGATGGCGAGGAGGTCTTACCTCTCCACCCTTATCGCGTCCGCGGAAAACCGCCCAGCCGCCCTGTTTAGGGTGACCCGCTCCCTCCTGGAGGTGGGAGCGCGGGAGGACCCCTTACAGGGACGGGCTGAGGAGTTTTCTAGGTTTCTGCAGGACAAAATCGCTCAGATCCGGAGCGAACTGGACTCCGACTGGCCATCTCCGGGTGGGGGGGCGGGGGTGGATATCGGTGGAGTTGGTTGGGTTGAGTTCGACCCTGTTACTCTAGAGGATGTGGACAGGATACTGGGGGGGCTTAATGCCACCACCTGTTTGTTGGACCCGTGTCCCTCCTGGCTGGTTTTGGCCACTCGGGAGGTGACACGAGGCTGGTTCCAGGGTATTATAAACGCTTCCTTGAGAGAGGGGCTGCTACCTGCTGCCTTGAAAGAGGCGGTGGTGCGGCCCCTCCTCAAGAAACCGTCCCTGGACCCAGCACTGTTATCAAATTATCGTCCCGTCTCCAACCTTCGTTTTGTTGCGAAGGTTGTTGAGAGTGTGGTGGCACGTCAGCTCCCGCAGTGCCTGGATGAAGCGAGTTATCTTGACCCCCTCCAATCGGGTTTCAGGCCCGGGCACAGCACGGAGACGGCTTTGGTCGCGTTGGTTGATGATCTCTGGAGGGCTCGGGACAGGGGTTGTTCCTCTGTCCTGGTCCTATTAGATCTCTCAGCGGCTTTTGATACTGTCGACCACAGTATCCTATTGCGGCGGTTGGAGGGGTTAGGAGTGGGGGGCACCGTGTTACGGTGGTTCACCTCCTTCCTCTCCGACCGTTCGCAATGTGTGTTGACAGGGGGGCAGAGGTCGGCCCCGAGGCCCCTACTATGTGGGGTTCCTCAGGGGTCGGAGCTCTCGCCCCTGCTGTTCAACATTTATGTGAAGCCGCTGGGTGAGATCATCCGTGGCTTCGGGGTGGAGTTCCATCAGTACGCTGATGATACTCAGCTGTACATCTCCACCCCGGGCCACCCCAACGAAGCTGTCGAAGTGATGTCCCGGTGCCTGGAGGCCGTGCGGAGTTGGATGGGTCGTAACAGGCTCCGGCTCAACCCGACTAAAACCGAGTGGCTGTGGTTTCCTGCGCCCAGATACAGCCAGCTGGTTCCTTCGCTGGCCGTGGGGGGAGAGGTTTTGACCCCCGTGGAAAGGGCGCGCAATCTGGGTGTCCTCCTGGATGTGCGGCTGTCTTTAGAAGAGCATATTGCAGCCGTCGCCAGGGGGGCTTTTTATCAGATACGTCTGATTTACCAGTTGCGGCCCTTTCTGGATCTGGGCGCACTTCGCACAGTCACGTCCGCCCTCGTCATTTCCCGCCTGGATTATTGCAATGCTCTCTACATGGGGCTCCCCTTGAAGAGTCTCCGGAGGTTACAGCTGGTCCAGAATGCAGCCGCGCGAGTGCTTGTGGGTGCCCCTCGGAGCTCCCACGTTACTCCGCTGCTTCGCAGGCTGCACTGGCTTCCTGTGGCCTACCGGATTCGATTCAAGGTGGTACTGATGGTATTTAAAGCGCTCCATGGCTCGGGACCTGGGTACTTACGGGACCGCCTGCTGCCATCGTCAACCTCCCGCCGCCCAGTACGCTCCCACAGGGTTGCCCTGCTTGGGGTACCGCCGCCTGACCGTTGTCGGCTGACGGCCCCGAGAGTTCGGGCTTTCTCTGTGGGGGCTCCCTCCCTATGGAATGATCTTCCCCCGGAGATACGGTCTATGACGGATATCCTGACCTTCCGGCGCGCGGTGAAAACTTTATTTTTTAATCAGGCCGGCCTGGCCCAGTAACTGTGTTTTAGGTTTTTAATTAAATTTTAATTGGGGTTTTAGTTTTTAACTTTTAAATTGAATCTGAATTAGACAGCCGGATTAAACTATTTAATTTATTTTTAACTATATTTATTGTATATCTCGTATGTTTTAGTAGGCTGTACACCGCCCCGAGTCCCTTTTTTGGGAGAGGGGGCGGTATAGAAGTTTAAACAAATAAATAAATAAATAAATAGTATCTGGCTTTGGATTGGAAGACCATGCTGTAGTCTAAGGATGCTAACGATGAAGTATCCCTCCTCTTTTTTCAAGTAGGGAAGAGATTTAAAATCAGTGCAGTGTGGTATACACATTGGGAGAAGTGGAGTGGAGTGGAGTGGAGAGGAGGGGAGGGGAGGAGAGAGGAGGGGAGAGGAGGAGAGGGGAGGGGAGGGGAGGAGAGAAGAGAAGAGAAGAGAAGAGAAGAGAAGAGAAGAGAAGAGAAGAGAAGAGAAGAGAAGAGAAGAGAAGAGAAGAGAAAAGAAGAAACTCTGCCATTGATCTTAGATGATAAAACAAGTTGAGTTGAAAAATATGGGAACATCTAGATGGGCCATGTTCAATAAATATAATTGTCCTCATGGATTCTATATAGTAGCAGAAAGCAAGTCAGAAATTGTGTATTGTGGGGAAGAGATGAGGGCTATTTTTTGGAAAGAATCAGAGCTGGGGTCCAAAATGCACCACCTATAAGGAATGTCCAAAAGATCCTGGTAACTGCATCTGAAAGACAAGGGCCAGTCTTTTAAAGGCAGCAAGGTTCACACTGGGACTGAGAAGACCACTAATTTGAAAAAGGAATCAAAGAGACCATCTGAAAATATAGATAGCAATAATAACAGCAATAGCACTTAGACTTCTATATTGCTTCATAGTGCCTTACAGCCATCTCTAAGCGGTTTACAGAGTCAACAAATTGCTCCCAACAATCAACCTTGAACCAGTCGGGATCAAACTCCTGGTTGTGGGCAGAGTTTACCTGCAATACTGTATTCTAACCACTGTGCCACCAGGGGTCTTATTGACAAACTCTCAAGTGGCCTCAACAACTCTCGAGACAACTAACCACTGGATTACTGCAAAGAATATGGATGAGAAGTGAAACAAGGAAAGTCCAGTTGCCATTTTTTTGGGGGGGAGGGGAGGGAGAGAAGCACTTTTGGGACAACCATGACCTGGATGACTGAGAATCATCATAAACAAGGGAGATAGGAATGATTAAGAACTGTTGCAGAGAGAGTCAAAGGGTGACCAAAGGGTGACCAAGGGTGGGCTTCAAAATTTTTAGCAAAGGGTCCTCTCCCTGTTGCTGGGTGGGTGTGGCCATAATGGGTGTGGGCTAGTTAGCCCCCTGCACCATGTGGGCTTCAGAGGCTTTCCTCAAGTCTCCAAGAGGACAAAAATGCCAACATTGGTCGACCGTCGACCAGTGCGCTCTCACAGGGTGGGCCTCCTTGGGATACCGCTGGCTGGGCGATGCCGGCTGGCGGCCCCGAGGGTGCGGGCCTTCTCTGTGGGAGCACCCTCCCTTTGGAACGAACTACCCCCGGAGATGAGGACCATCCCTGATCTCCAGACTTTCCGGCGCGCGCTAAATACCCACCTGTTTCATCAAGTGGGTCTGGCCTAGGTTTTTACTGGTGGAGTTTTAATTGGCTTTTAATTGGGTTTTACTTTTTAATATGTATCTTTTAGTTTTATTAGCATTTCAGCCATTAATTTCATTTTAATTCCTTTTTAATATTGTGTATCTGTGTATGTGGTTTTTATCTGGCTGTACACCACCCCGAGTCCCGATTGGGAGAGGGGGCAGTATATAAATTGAATGAATGAATGAATAAATAAATAAATAAATAAATATGGCCTCCTCAGGCTCCGGAAGTTCTCTGAAAGACAGATATGGACCCATTTCTGTTTTTTGCCCTCCCAGAACCTCTGTGCATGCCCTGCACTTACCTGGCATCCAAAACGGACCATGTGGGGACTCCTGGGAGAGGAGGGGGGGTAGGGCCAGCAAGGAGTGGGATTTCGGGGTTCTCCAAACTGCACAGAATCTTAGCTAGGGGCTCTCCCGAACCCCTGAGAATCCCCAGCAGCCCAACCCTGATCTTGACATGTCAACGTCATTTAGGAAGTATACATCTCACTCTGCCATTCTGATTGGGTTCCATCTCTCTATGCTAGGCAGGAGGGAAGATACCAATCAGCAAACCTTTTAATTTGCCACATCAGTTTTGGCGCTCCCAATTTCTCAGCAGAATAATAACCACCTGTTGGAGCATACAGATGTTGAACCAGGCAGGAGGCCTTCCCTTTCCTTTAAAATGAAGGAAGAGTTTCATTACGTTTTGTAAACCTGTCAAGTTTTATCACTCAGTCGTGTTCTTTTGTATCTGTTTATGCAATGGTTTGTTTATGCAATGCATACTTTACACTTTGGACCAACACTTCTCAAATTTCCATACTCAAAAATTTGCTCAAAGAGCTTTTGTCAAGTCCGTTTCCCCACCAGATGGGAAAGAAAATTAGGGCATGAATGCAACTTGGGTTCAACCAGTGAAGAAAGGTCTACCATTCAATGTTCTGCAGGAACACATTTGGTTTGTATTTGCATAAAAAAGACAGCAGACCTTGTTGGAAAACTGTTCAAAAAAGCCACAAGACAATTGGGATAGTATAGTGTGCTTCAAAACAGAAATGGTAGATAGGGGTACAATAAAACTACTTTATTTATGTTGAAAAGCAGGGACTAAGGAGAAATTTCCTCACAGTTAGAACAATTAATCGTAATTTCGATTTTGCCTCCAAACATTGTGAATGCTCCATCAGTGTAGATTTGCAAAAAGAGATTGGACAACCATTTGTTGGAAATGGGATAGGGTTTCCTGGGTGAGCAAGGGGTTGGACTAGAAGACCTCCAAGGTCCCTTCCAGCTCTCTGATTCTGTTATTCTGCTATTCTGTTGCTGTTCTGTTATTCTGTTCTCATTACCAGAGATAATGAGACCTTTAACAGGGTGATTACCTATTTTGACAAAGAATTTGAGAGCTATGTGTGTTTATACATGAAATTGTGTGTAGGAGAGAGAGAGGGAGAGAGAGAGAGAGAGAGGGAAAGGAGGGAGGGAGGGAGGGAGGGAGAGGAAGTGTGTGTGTGTCTAAGAGCTCCAGATATCCCAATAAAGAAAAGCATATTCTGAGAAATATTGGCATCATTTTAAAATGAATAGAAAATATTCAGGAATGGATAAAACAACTCTTGAGAAGATACATGGAATGAAACTGATTTGTCACATTGGCAAAAAAAGTTTAATAAATCATATTATGTTGTTGCTGTTAGCTTCTTCTTTCACTTGGTCTTAGACTGTAAATACATTTTTTCAATACCTTTTTGCCTCAGGGGTCATTGAATGGCATGTTATATGACAGCCAGCTAACTATCTAGCTAGAAGATAGACAGACAGACGATGATAGATAGATAGATAGATAGATAGATAGATAGATAGATAGATAGATAGATAGATAGATAGATAGATAGATGACAGACAGGTTGATAGAAAGAGATGATATATTAATATAGAGAGATAGATAATTGATAGTGAGAGAGATGATAGACAGACAGACAAACAGATCTGCATTGATATGTAAATACCCTGTCACTCCTTTAAGGACCTGTGACAACTATTTTAAGTCTAAAATGAAGCTCTACTCAGTTCCCCTTCTACTTGACCACCACCAATTAAAACTCTGCAGAAACACAGTTTCAACGCCACTAAGATTAATATTGATATAATGTCTCTATTATTTCCATTTGGCACCTGCTGAACTGTTATATTCAGCCATCAGGACTCCTTTTAACTTCAGAAGCGACTTCATACATTCTTCTTTGCTGCATCGGAGATGGAGTACAAGACAGCAAAATTAGCTTTTAAAATTTTAGAGAATTCAGATCTTTACGACAATCTGACTTTCTCCTCTCTCCCCCCCTCCTTCTTTTCTCTTAAATACAGTATTACCTTGAAAATGAGCATGGCATTTTCCTTCTCAGTGTTGATATGCAATTATAAGATCTTGGGGGCCTTTTCGGTCTGGAGCATGTGTGGGTGGTTGTGTGAACAATACTTACTTTTTCTCTTTCTTTCTCCCTAGAGCAATTCTCAAGCAGCAGAGGGCAGGGGGAAAGGAGGGGGTAGTTTGCTGCAACAGTTGTCTAGGCCTGCTTAGACCTTTGAGGTCAAAAGGGTCAGGCTTTTGTGTGGCTGGTTCCTTGAGTTTCTTTACACTCTTTGTCTGGTAAGAGATCAATAACTGGATTTTGTTTTATGCTCCTTCTGTTGAAAATGAAAGATATTCAGCTTCTAAATAAGAAGCCACACTTGTTCTTTCTGGAGGGTTTTTTTTTTTTTTATTGTGATACTTTTGTGAAATGATTTTCAGGTTTGGGCTCTTGAATGAAAGGGCTTGATATAGATAGGCACCCTGGGAGCAAATGGGCATGATCCATTAAAAAAAAACCCAAACCCTCAGCAGGCAGTAATGTTTAATGTTAATATTTATTTATATATCGCTCCTCTCCCGAAGGACTCGGAGTGGTGCACAGCCATACAATTAAAACAATAAATATGTGAAAAGTTAAAACTAAATTAAACTAAAGGCCCTGGCTGAAAACAATTAAAACCCCTCCCTAAAACCCTAAAATTTAATATAAAAATTAAAATACCCAAATTTAAAATCAACCCAAGCCGGCCTGGTCAAAGACCATTAAATGAGCATTAAACAGAACAGCAGGCTTGGAAGGGACCTTGGAGATCATCTAGTCCAACCCCCTGCTCAAGCAGGGGACCCTATATCATTTCAGACAAATGCCTGCCAACTTCTTCTTGAAAACTTCCAGTGATGCAGCACCTACAACTTCTGAAGGCAAGTTGTTCCGCTGATTAATTGTTCTCACTGCCAGGAATTTCCTCCTCCTTATTTTGAGTATGGGCCTCAGAATATAGAATACAGTATAATGGAGTTGGAAGGGACCTTGGAGGTCTTCTAGCCAACCCCCTGCTCAAGCAGGAGACCCTATACCATTCCAGACAAATAGCTGTCCAGACTCTTCTTAAAACCACCAGTGATGGAGCACTGTCTCAACTCACAAAAAGATGTATGGAAAGTAGATGCACTTGGAAAAGTTGCATGTGGGGAAAAAAAGCATACCTTATTTTAGAATAGAATAGAATAGAATAGAATAGAATGGAATGGAATGGAATGGAATGGAATGGAATGGAATGGAATGGAATGGAACGGAATGGAATAGAATTCTTTATTGGCCAAGTGTGATTGGACACACAAGGAATTTGTCTTGGTGCAAATGCTCTCAGTATATATAAAAGAAAAGATAAATTTGTCAAGAGTCAAAAATCATAAGGTTCAACACTTAATAATATTCATAGGGTACAGTAAGCAATCAAATCATGCTAGAAAATAGTCAATATAAATTGTAAGGATACAAGCGACAAAGTTACAGTCTGTCACAGGATGGGTGATAAGGAGTGATGAGAAAATTAACAGTAATAGTAGTGCAGACTTTGTAATAGTTGAACAGTGTTGAGGGAATTATTTGTTTAGCAGAGTAATGGCTTTGGGGAAAAAACTGTCCTTATGTCTAGTTGTTCTGGTGTGCAGTGCTCTATAGTGTCATTTTGAGGGTAGGAGTCGGAACAGTTTATGTCCAGAATGTGAGGGGTCTGTAAATATTTTCACAATTTGATTCTGTACCATTAAGTCAGTGTTGATTCCTTTTGTCCACCTAGATAGATAACTTATTCTCCGGGACTACTTTATATTTAGAAATAATGGTGTTGTTTAATCTCAGATAAAGAATAACCTTCCTGAGTTTAAATAAATTGGCTGGGAGAGGGTGGAAGAAAATCAGTATATTCTCTGTCATTTTTAATTTTTTTTAATAGCAAAAGTTAACACAGAAAAAGTACTAGGGTTTTACAGTGCTTCGTATTTGGAGCCTTTCATAATTGCTGTATGGCTCTGGGAAGGAGACTCAGCTGCTTCAAAGAGCTTTAAAGTTGCTGTATTTGTGCTCTCATGAAGTGACTTATTCAGTTATAAAATTGCTGCACAGCTTTTTTTAAAGTCTAATTTCATTTCCCCTCCCTTTAGTTTTATGTGACAGCTGATCCAGTACAGATGAAAATATGTAAAACAGCTCAACTTTTTTTAAATCACAGTTTGTGATTGAAAGCAGGCAAATCTTGACCTTGGGATATACTATTCTAGGGATACAGTGGGAAACTGTTGGTTGAGTGGGAGAAAATTAAGAAACTATGCAAGTAGTTATTAACACTACAAAATTTCACATGAGAAGAAAGTGAGGTCAGACTTTAACAATCAGCCAACAACTCATTGAATTTATCTAAATATGTAAAATACTACTCATATTTCCTTAGTTTCTCAAGCAGTTCCCATAAACATGTTTTAAATACAACTTTTGAAACAGTTGGCTAAAGAGATGTACTCAGTCACACAAATGGAGGTCTTTACAAATTCCCCTCTCTTTTTTATGGCAAAAACTGTTTATAAATGCTTTAAAATAATTGTTGAACATAAATTAATTGAATCACAAGTGAATTTAGTTGGATTTGGAAAAAATTAAGCACGATGCATTAGAGCTACGCAGAAGTCAGTTCAGTGATGCAATTCAACACCAATTTGACTGAATGATTGAACCTTATCAACCCTGAAATCAAATCTGGAAGTGAAATCAGATTGTCAAATCAAATCAGATGCATTTGAATCAAGCTGATGATTTGGAAGGCTTTTGCACAAAAGTTCAATTTTCAAACGGGTTCAAATCATCAAATTGAATCAAATCAAGTGAATGCTTTAAATGCACGCTATATCAAACAAATAGAAGTCAGTGTAATTACAGAAACCTTAACATAATTCTATTTAATTCATACTAAGGTCAACATAAAAGTAAACGCATGACCAACTTTTAAATAAAACATCTTTTGACAGGGAAAAATCTGCAACAACACAAGTTGTTGATAAATGTGCATTTGTACCTTGTAGAACGTGTGTTTTGCTAATCCTAAACTAATTGGGAATGATTCCTGGTTATATTAAGAGTGTTGCATTGTTCTTACCTCATATTTTATTTTATTTTATTTTTATATTTTTAGTATAAAATACAGAAAGAAATAAAGAAATTCATTTAATCAAGAATATAGTAATAAATTCATTTATCCATTAATTTTTTACATATTCTATTTTTTCTCATTGTTGCGTAAAGAGGTATGTAGAAAAATAGAGAAGTTCTGTGTACTAGCAAGATGGGTTTTTATATAAAACTGCAATATAAAGCAAAAATATATTTTGCACTATCTGCATTTACATACTCCAAGGAACAAAATATTTCCCAGAATAGATTTAGACAAATCTAGAAAGGCATGTTGCAAACATACAAAGGTCTGTTGTAGATCAAGACCCCGCAGTCACTATAGATTCTCTCTGGGTGTTCCAGAATTTGCAAAATATGCTTAACCATTTCAGAGCCCTTCATTTAAAAGTTGGGGTTAAGGTTAGAACTATTTAATTGGAGGCTATTCATCTCCATTTAGAAAAGAAAATAATTCACTTTCCCCTTCAAATTCAGTTCAAAAATCTTAACTAACTTCCACTATCCTAGGACACTCACACAACAGTAAAAAATAAAAAAACACTACAGTGGTCATAACTGAAGCCTTACCATGAAGCCTATACAGGTAGTCCCTAAGATATGAACACAATCCCAAAATTTCTGTGGCTAAATGAGACATTTATTAAATGAGCTTTGCCCCCATTTTAAACCTGCCACAGTTTAGAATAGAATAGAATAAAATAGAATAGAATAGTAAAGAATAGAATAGAAATAGAATAGAATTCTTTATTGGCCAAGTGTGATTGGACACACAAGGAATTTGTCTTGGTGCAAATGCTCTCAATATACATAAAAGAAAAGATACATTCGTCAAGAGTCAAGAATCATCAGGTACAACATTTAATAATAGTCACAGGGTACAATAAGCCATCCAGTCATACTTGGAAACAGTCCATATAAATCGTAAGGATACAAGTGAGAAAGTTACAGTCATACAGCCACAAGTGGGAGGGGATGGGTGATAAGGAGTGATGAGAAGATTAATAGTAATAGTAGTGCAGACTTTGTAATAGTTGAACAGTGTTGAGGGAATTATTTATTTAGCAGAGTGATAGTGTTTGGGGAAAAACTGTTCTTGTGTCTAGCTGTTCTTGTGTGCAGTGCTCTATAGTGTCATTTTGAGAGAAGGAGTTGAAACAGTTTATGTCCGGGATGTGAGGGGTCTGTAAATATCTTCATGGCCCTCTTTTTGACTCATGCAGCATACAGGTCCTCCATGGAAGACAGCAATAGTTTTTTTCTGCAGTCCTAATTATCTTCTGAAGTCTGTGTCTGTCCTGTTGGGTTGCAGAACAAAACCAGACAGTTATAGAGGTGCAGATGACAGACTCAATAATTCCTCCATAGAACTGGATCAGCAGCTCCTTGAGCAGTTTGAGTTTTCTGAGTTGGCAAAGAAAGAACATTCTTTGTTGTGCTTTTTTGATGACATTTTTGATATTAGGTGTCCATTTTAGGTCATGTGATACAGTAGAACCTAGATATTTGAAGGTCTCAGTTAAATGAATCATTGCAGTTGTTAATAACATAGCTATAAAGTGAATCTGTTTCCCCATTAACTTAGCTTGTCAAAAGGCTGCAAAAGGCAGTCACATGACCCTGAGATGCGGCAACCATCATAAATATGAGTCAATTGCCAAGTGGCTCAACTTTGATCCCATGACCATGGGGATGCTGCAATGGTTATGAGTGTGAAAAATGGTCATGTCACTTTTTTCAATGCCATTATAATTTCAAACAGTCACTGTTGTAAATCGAGGACTATCTGTACAAACCACAATCTTGGCTTTGTTGACCCCTGTACTCTCCTCCAGGAATGCCTCTGCCCACACCTTGGATTATATATACCTATACTAGGTTCTCAATCATTTAAGAAAAAGTGGCCTTGAAAAACTATTATTAGATGGTTACGATAACAAAAAAGTTATGATATGATGATGATGGAAAAGAAAACAGGATTGTAAAATGGGAGATGATAGGAGGGAAGAAAGGAGTTAAAAATGATTCATTGCTAAAATTAAAAATAAAGTTTGTTTCCAGGGAAACCTGGGATTATTATAGCTAGCAAAGTTTCTTGAAGTTAGAGTGAGTAGCCTAAACAAAATTTTCAAGAGATTGAAAATAAAAGTCAAAATAGTTTTGGAAACACAAAGATCCAAACCACCACCACCACCATAACAACAACAAAAAAAAAAAGTAGGGGATGAAACACTTTTCACTCTGGTTTCCCTTGAAGATTGACACGGTAGCTTCGGCCTCTCACTCATTCCCCCCCCCCCTCCCATTTTTCCATTAACTGAATTCTTTTGGAAAAGCGTTGATATTTTCCCATCCTAAATATTCCCACGGACAATTGGCAAGGCAATTAGAGCAACTTGTAAAACTGGGATTTCTTCCAGGCATGAGTTAACTTGTGAAAACACCACTATTTTTCCCCTAATATGAACAGCAAAGTTCACATCCACATGAAATTCTTGGTGACCCATGAGAGAATCGGATGGGAAGAGCATTCTTGTATATTTATAGAAAGAGTGAGAAATACATGAAATGCTTTTTCCTCTCTTTCTCTCCCATTGAATTCTCAGATCTCAGTATGTATATTTTACTTGAGTGTTCTCTCTCTCTCTCTCTCTTTCTAAACATACGTTTGAATGCCTGGAGAGGATATACAGCTATTGGGTTTCCTTGATGTTGCCAAAAAAAACCAGGAAGTGGTGCTTAAAGGCATCGTGTCTAAGAGCCAGTTTTGGTTTTAAAGATGTTGTTTTGTCTTAAATTGTTATCTGTTTGGCTTTCTACTTATGTTCGCAGGGCTGACAGGAAAGAAAAACTGATTTGTGCCCCAGCAAGATAAAAACACATCTGAATTTTCTTGCAGTGATTTAAAGCACAGATTGTCACCATTTGCATCCACTGTGGAAACCAAAATTTCTGCTGCCAAGCAAGACAAATAAATTGCTAAATGAGTTGTGCCTCATTTAACACCATTTTTTTTTTGCTTAGCAAATCACTGCAGCTGCTAAGTGAATCATGGCGTTGTTAAATGAATCTAGTTTTCCCCCTATGTCTTTGTTGGTCAGAAGCTGGCTGGGAAGTTTACAGATGGCGATAACATGATCTCAGGATAGTGCAACTGTCATAAATGCATGCCAGATGTCAATCCCCTGAATTTTGATCATGTGACCACGGGGATCCTGCAATGTTTGAAAGGGTGAAAACAGAGCATAAGTCGCTTTTTTCCAGTGTTGTTGTAACTTCAAACGGTCACTAAATGAATGGTTGTAAGTTAAGGACTATCTATAGAGAGAGCTGTGGTGGCGCAGTGGTTAGAATGCAGTATTGTAGGCTAATTTTGCCGACGGCCAGCAGTTCGATTCTGAATGGCTCAAGGTTGACTTGGCCTTCCATCCTCCCGATGTCGTTAATATGAGGACCCAGATTGTACATAAAATTATATATTGCAATGTCCTACCTGTCAATGAATACTTCAGCTTCAACCATAATAATACAAGAGCACACAATAGATACAAACTCAAGGTTAATTGCACCAAACTTGATTGCAGGAAATACAACTTCAGCAACAGAATGGTCAATGTCTGGAATACTCTATCTGACTCTGTGGTTTCTTTCCCAAACCCCAAAAACTTTAACCTTAGACTTTCTACTGTTGACCTCACCCCTTTCCTAAGAAGTCTATAGGGGGCGTGCACCAACGTGCCTACCATCCCTGTCTTATTACTTCTTTTTATTTTTCTTATATGTATCCATTTCATGTATTCATAATTATGTTTATACCTATACCTGTTATCTTATAATTGCTTGATAAATAAATAAATAAATAAATAAATAAATAAATAAAAAATAAATTGTTGGGGGCAAGATGATTTCTCTGTAAACTGCTTAGAGAGGGCTGTGAAGCAATTGGAAGTGGTGTGTAAGTCCAAGTTCTATTACTCTATTGGTTTGGCCAGCCTAAGATTGTCCTCTGCATTTAGCAATAGCAATAGCACTTACACTTATATATCGCTTCACAGTGCTTTACAGCCCTCTCTAAGCAGTTTATCGAGTCAGCATATTGCCTCCAACAATCTGGCTCCTCATTTTACTGGCCTCGGAAGGATGGAAGGCTGAATCAACCTTGAGCCGGTAAGACTTGAACTGCCAAACCGCTGGCAGCCAGCAGTCAGCAGAAGTTGCCTGCAGTACTGCACTCTAACCAGGGGTGGGATTCTACCAGTTTGCACCTATTTGCTAGAACCGGTTATTAACATTCTAAGCAGTTCAGAGAACCAGTTGTTAGAAGAAATTACTGCCCTAATCCTGTAAGGAAGGCAGGAAGGAAACATTCTGGGGTTGCTTACAGAAACTGCCTCTCCGTTAATCCTTATTACATTCTTGGCAGGACTAGACTTCCTGTCTCAGAAATGTCTCTGGAGTTTTTTTCTCCTCCTTTGCTGGTACTTTACTTGTATGGAGTGACCATTCAAAGTTACAATGTCACTGAAAAAAGTGACTTTTTCACACTTACGACTGTTGCAGCATCCCCACAGTCATGAGAGGCCAGGCGAGGAGATGCATGCCTCAATGTGAGTGAAGTTGAGTTGGCCACGCCGAGCCAGTAACATGACCACCAAGCCATGTCCACCCAGTCACATGACCACCAAGCCATGCCCATCACCTAAGCCACACCCACAGAACTGGTTGTTAAAATTTTTGAATCCCACCCCTGATTCTAACCACTGAGCCACCATGGCTCATTAATATATAACCATGTGGAATGAGTCACACATTTGACCATTTCATTCCTACAGGATTTTGGAGTATCACAAATACCAATTGAAGGTTATTGATCATTTATTCTAATCTATAATTTGTCTCTACCAAGACAAAGGAAAATGTGGGGTCCTTGGTGCTCTCTGAGCTTGGTTGTTTTCTTGCAGATGTTTCATTACTCAAACTAGGTAACATCATCAGTGCTAGTAGGGAGTGGTGTTTGCTCTCAAGTTTGGAGATTCTTTGATTGGGTCATGATTGGGATATTGTTTACTTGTTTGTTTGTGGGTGCTCCATCACTGTAGGCTTTTAAGGAGTGACTGGAAAGACACTTGTCTGGAATGGTATAGGATTTTCTGCTTGAGCATGGAGCTGGACTGGAAGATTTGTAAGATCCCTTCCAACTCTGTTATTCTGTTATTCTGGTTATTGGTCTGATGTTAATCTTGGAGTTAATCTATGCTGGTCTGAGTACTTATTGCTGGTGGAGAGGTGTTTCAGTCTTTTTGTTCTTTGTGATTTGATGGTTGACTCTTTTGCATGGTATGTAGATATTGTTTAGGTCTATGTGTCTATTGATGGCTAATTTGTCAGAGTGCCAGGCTTCACAAAATTCCCTAGCATTTTGGGATGCTTGGTTTAGGATGCTTACAGTTTTCCATTTGAAACTATGGTTAAGTCCGTCCATATTTCTGTCTATGTAGAAAGTATTCCTGTAATGGAAGGGCAGAAGATTGGAACAATGGAATCAAGAAAAGATGGCATTGGATTAGGTTCTCACCATTTTTGTTATTTGGACCATTAATTATATTCTGAAACTATAAAGTTGCTGAAATAATAAACTAAAGACATTCATATGATGAATTCAGAAATCTATTGCTTATCTCTTTGCTGGACCATTTCAGCTTCATATTTAGAGGGTTAAAAACATACTTTCATTTTAGTCCCATTTACACATTGCTACAAAAGCAAACTGTTCATTGTTATTGAAAAGCAATTGTTAATCTTTGGAAAGTGCTTTTAAACAGCTATAGCATTAAAACGTTATTTATTAATTATTATGGTTTAATGCAGTGCAACTTTTCACTTAAATAGTTGCACATGCATGAGTGTTATATAGTGTTCCTATAGAGCAGGGGTGTCAAACTCAAGGCCCTCAGGCCAGAGGTGGACCATGGGGTGCTTAGACCTGGCCTGTGGGGCTGTCCTGGAAACAACAAAGGACCAGCCCGCAGTGCCTCTGCCAGCAAAAACAAAGCTCGGGGACCTCCAGATGGCTGCAGGAGGCTGTTGAGACCTGGCAGAGGGCTGCAGGAGGCTGTTGTGGCTGAAAACAGAGCCTTGATGAGCGACGTTGAACTGGCCATGCCCACCCCAGCATGCCCAACCCCGCCCCCTCAAGGTCAAACTTAACCCCGATGTAGCCCTCAATTAAATTGAATTTGACACCCCGGCTATAGAGCATTATAGGAGCAGCCTTTTCAAATCATTATGGACATTATAGAGTTGCCTGGACTTGGGGCAGCATATAATTTTAATATATTATTGTGCACGTGACTTTGTTAGTTCGTTGCTCTGGGTTTTAGATCTTTTTGCTCTCCGCAGTTGGCATTTCTTCAACTCCTTCTTCCTTCATCTAGTGCAAAAGTAATCCTCTTGCATCTTATGTAGCTCTCCTGTGTTGTTTCTAACAATCCAGAATATTGTGTACACATCTAGTGCTCGAATGCTGAGAAATATGTGCAATTTGCTTTCCTGATATTTGAACAGGGAACAGCCTAAAAATGTAACCTAAAAACCCTAAACTTGGAATATTGCATCCAGTTATGGTCACCACGATATAATAAAGATGTTGAGATGCTGGAAAAAGTTCAGAGAAGAGCAACAAAGATGATTAAGGGATTGGAGGCTAAAACAATGATTGCAAAATTTTTTTATAGCTAGTTCAGTGAAAAGAAGGACTAGGGATAACATGATAGCAGTGTTCCAGTATTTGAGGGGCTGCCACAAAGAAAAGGAACAGGATCAACCTATTCTCCAAAGCACCTGAAGGTAGGACAAGAAGCAAAGGATGGAAACTAACCAAGGAGAGAACCAACCAAGAGCTAAGGAGAAATTAACCAGGGGAACGACTTGCCTCCAGAAGTCATGGATGCTCCAACATAGGAGGTTTTTAAGAAGAGATTGGACAATCATTTGTCTGAATTGGTATAGGGTTTCCTGCCTCATCAGGGGGGTTGGGCTAGAAGACCTCCAAGGTCCCTTCCAACACTGATGATGATGATGATGATGATGATGATGATGATTATGATGATATGTATTGTCTAAAACCAGATTAACACAAGTGTGCAAGGTCTAGATCTAACCTAGGATCCAATTTGAATGGTTAACTTGAAATTGCAATTTGATGGAAATCATTGATTGGCAGACTTGGACTGAATCTATTCCAACTGAAGGTTTGGTTTGATTTTATAAACCATGGGTGAGCTCCATGAGCAAAATCCATTCAATTCAGATAAGTTCTCAGAATAACTCAGCATAATTGGGAAAGGTTACCATAAATTAAGGTTTACAATCTTCTAGAGTTGCATTCATACACTTCTTCAATTCTAAAGCAAATAAATCTCATAGGTTAATTTGTCATACAAGCATGCTTGCCAGAAGAGGCTCCTTTTTGAACACATAGGTAAGGAATAGGGAACAGGCAAAACAACAACAAATAACATTTTCCTCCTTGAAAGATTTTGTTTATACTCACCTAATTCAAGACTTCATATCATACATAGTCAAAGTGACCATCATACATAAATACTTGATACCAATTGAAACTAATAATTGTTGCAGATATTTCTGTTCTCTTTGTAGACTAATCCACATAAGATAGCAACTGACTGAGAGGAGCAGGCATGGTTTGCATTTTGTCTTAGATTTCTTATGAAAAATCATGATATTTGTGTAACAAAATAACAAAAGAAGTCAAATTGATAGATAAAAAATGTAATACATTTTCATGAACCAATGTGTTTCAAAATGGAACCTATAACTTATATATAACTTCTAGAATTCCTCATACCTTAAAAATTAACTACATATTCCATCGTATGTGTATCATAGTATTTTGTGCTCCTTTTATATAAGTTTACTATTGTTATCTATGCGTTTTATTCCACACACTAGATAGATAGATGATAGATAAGATAAGATAAGATAAGATAAGATAAGATAAGATAAGATAAGATAAGATAAGATAAGATAAGACAAGACAAGATTTATTTATTTATTTATTTATTTATTTATTTATTTATTTATTTATTTAATTTTATTTGCATTTATATGCCGCCCTTCTCCGGAGACTCAGGGTGGCTTACAGTCTATGGAGCACCATGCTAAGTGCTCGGCAATAGCCTTCATTCCATTGTATATGCCTGCTTATTACTAGGGCTTTTTTTGGCCCCCCCAAGCGGCATTTTTACAAAGTCAGCTTATTGCCCCCAACAATCTTGGGTCCTCATTTACCTACCCCGAGAGGATGGAAGGCTGAGTCAACCTTGAGCCTGGTGGGATTCGAGCCTGCACTAATTGCAGGCAGCTTGCACTAAGTGCTAGATGATTAACAGCCTGCACCACCAAGGCCCTTTAAGATAAGATAAGATAAGATAAGATAAGATAAGATAAGATAAGATAAGATAAGATAAGATAAGATAAGATAAGATAAGATAAGATAAGATAAGATAAGATAAGATAAGATAAGCAGTTAAAATGAGGTCATGGAACTTCTATCCAACATTAATTCTTATGACTCTAAGAGCAGATGGATGGATGGATGGATGGATGGATGGAAAGATGGATGGATAAATGGAGTTGGCCAGTTGATTAAAACAGATGCTAATTCTCATCTTTGTCCCAAAATTTGCTTCATTTATTTATTTTTTTCCTTTTGTGGAGCCGAGTTTTTATCCCCAAGTTATTTACACATTTGGAACGCTTCCTGCTTCTGCAGAAATACCCATGAGAAAGATTTTTATTCTCACAGTACTTCAGAATTTGTGAAAAAAGTCACGTGCTCTTAAAAGCTCACAGGGGAGGTTTTTTTTTTCTTAAAAGGCCATCCAACACTTGGTTCGTCATTCATTTCTCTAATGTTGCAACCCCACTTGAGCAGAAGCAACAAATAACAAACAAATTGAATTTCAGCCTTCGCTTGGACTCTGATGGGCTCCCTTCTGTTAGGAGAAGTAGAGCAACCACTTGGAGATTCAGTATAGCGTAAAAATGCAACAGTTCTCCAGTTTTGTTATATGAATAGAAGAAAGTGCTGTTTTCAGTTTTCAAAAGATTTACTTACTGTTCCATAAACGTCTTAGTCCTTGTTGATCCTTTTACAAAACACCAAATATCTTCAAAAAAATTTCTGTCCTTTGGCCATAGAGAAATATGGATACATTGAATTCTAGTTATTATAACTTAGTGTTTCCTTTAGTTAAGTAGATGATGCCCAATCCTTAACAATGATATCTGGACTTAATTTTGGTTTATTTGTTTTATTGCATTGATATCTGCTGTGTAATAATTTGCCTCTTTCTGAAATGAAGGAGGTAAAGAAGGAAGGAGGGAGGGAGGAAGGGAGGGAAGAGAGAGGGGGAGGGAGGGATGAAGGGAGGGAAGGAAGGAAGGAAGGAAGGAAGGAAGGAAGGAAGGAAGGAAGGAAGGAAGGAAGGAAGGAAGGAAGGAAAGGAAAGGAAAGGAAAGGAAAGGAAAGGAGAAAGGAAAGGAAACAGACACTCAAACTTCTCTTTTGTTAGTAGAAATAGTAATAACTTCTTGGCTTCTCAAGGGAGATTTCTGTAAACATACTGGTGCTTTGGGGCAAGATGACTGAGAATGCAAAAAAAAAAAAACATTTTAAGATATATTGGAATGTAACTCATTTGACAGCTTGCCAGCCTATCTGGCTGCATTTGGACAATGCAGACGAGTAGCCATATTGAACAACCCATCAGGTTGGCTTGGAGGATCCAGAAGGTAGAGAATTTGAATTATGCACCTATGGAGGAATCTCCAAATGCATTTCAAATATTGCACTGGTTCTCAAGATGTTGTCGGCCTGCAGATCTCATGGTCTCTTAGATTCCTGTAAACAACTCTGGGTGAGAACAGTAGAAGTTGGAATCCATTAATCCAGGTTCTCTTCTGTAGATGAGAATGAAGCACACCCTAAGGTTATGCAAGAACTTTTCCTTCTTGGAAATCATTTCACTCCCCATGAAATTCCACAAATATATTTCCCCTGATGGAAGATCTACCCCGGTTCTTTTCAGATTGTCTTAGAAATATACTGAGCAACTTCCTTCCCCAAACTGTGTAATAATATTCTTGTTTCTAAGCCAACTTGATTTGGATATAAGCCATGTCCCTACTCAGGAGTTTGTAAGTGTCTTCTTCCTAGCTACAGTCTACCGATCATTTCTCCTTCTCCTCCTCCTCCCTCTCTTTCTCCTTCTCTGTCTCCTTCCTCTCTTCCTTCCTCTCCTTCTCCTCCTCCTTCATCTCTTTCCCCTTCTCTGTCTCCTCCTCCACCTCCTCCTCCCTTTATAAATGTAATGGCATTCTTCACTAGCCTAGTGGCTAATTTTTTATTGCTATTATTATTGTTGTTATGGATTACTTTGAATCAGTTTGTTAAAGGACAAAGAAAAAATAAACAAGCATCTAAAGCAGCAGAACCATGGGCTCAGGGTAAGCAAAATATACATGCAGTTGTGCCATTAAAAGATGCATTGTCAGACAATCAAATTCTCCTTAATTTGTTTGTTGGCATCTTTGTTCAACTTCTGTCAAAAAGAGTCAAACAAAGCATTAATTTTTGAAGCAAACCCTCTCTGATTATTTCACTTGTGATTTAATCCAGAGCTAACCTCGGGGCACTGAAAGGTCATATGTCAGTGAATCAGGTTAGCCCCCTAACCTCCCTATCCATTTTTTTAAAAAGGCATGTTTCATGATGCTTTCCTCTATTCTCTTGAGTTTCTTTTCCCTTTATTTGCTATCACAGTGATTTCCCTGTAAAATGTTACATGAGGTTTGATAAGATGCTTTAAAAGAAGGAACATCAATGCAGTGGAAAATAATATCTCTACCAAATCTTTGCAGGGGGAAAAACTATTTTAAGGCACTGGTTGGAAAGTCTTTCTTTGAGACAGCATGGAGTGGGGAACTTGAATATCCTTGTAAGCTATGTGTTAGGGAAATAAAATTAAAATCTAAAGTAGTGTGGAACTAGGTGGAAATGATCTTTCAAATTTTACCACCTAATTTTCAGACAGAGAAATTTGGTGGCTGTTTTCTCCAGATTTCTCCAAAGGAAGTTCACCTATTGTTTTCCAATGGGATGGGTTATAACTTCTACTAGAGGTTACTGAAAAAAGTTCAAAAACATCAGCCCTGGCTATACTGTCTATGGAGATTCTCAATCATCCATGTCCTGGTTGCCTTTGGGGCATCCAGACTTCCTTGTTTTTTCCCCCCTTCAAAACATTTCACTGAATCAATTCTAGAATGGAAGAAGCTTCTGGGATGAGAAGTGAAATGTTTTCAAGGAAAAAAAAAAACAAGAAAGTCCAGTTGCCTTTTGGGAAAAGCACCTTTGGGGTAACTCTGACTATGAACATGATTTATCCGTTATATCTTTTATGTACACTGAGAGCTTATGCACCAAAGACGTCCAATCACACTTGGCCAATAAAGAATTGAATTGAATTCTCTTCCCTTCCCTTCCCTTCCCTTCCCTTCCCTTCCCTTCCCTTCCCTTCCCTTCCCTTCCCTTCCCTTCCCTTCCATTCCATTCCATTCCATTTCATTCTATTCCTTTCCATACTTGGCCAATAAATAATTCTATTCTATTCTATTCTATTCTATTCTATTCTATTCTATTCTATTCTATTCTATTCTATTCTATTCTCTCTGCTGTACTGTGGTTGTGTGAAGTGCTGAAAACCAGGAAGGCTGCTGACCTCTTGTGAGAAAGTGTGTAGTAGAAATCAGTATATTTTGGAGGTTTTATTGGTTGTTTCATAGCCAAATGAATTCACCCTTTCCTAAACACGAAATCCCATCCACATTCTCTTTTGCCTCTTAAAGAATCTACAAGACGTAGTTCTCTTTCATCATGTTGAATGAAAGCTGGTAGAACTATACAGGAAACTTTCTCTGCCCAACCTTTGTTCTTACACTGTAAACAAGCAGAGATGAATGCATTCATTCTTCCTTTATTGATGTGTGATATAATGTGTACAGACCTTAGCTGGGAAGTGGTAGCTGGGCCTTGACTCATAAGAGGGACGGGGAAAGCTGCTAGTGTTCCCCAGACACTTTTATCTCCCCACCCTCATATTTCACCCCACTAAAAGGGGTCAGAGGTGTAGGTGTAGAAACAGAGGGACCAACAGTTGTGGACAGGGTGGGAGTGTGACCTTTGCACATTTTCTAGACTAGTACTGTAGACTGAAGCATCAGAGATGGTTAACAGGAATGCATTGAGTCACCTTGCTCTTCATATTGGTAGTCTTTCCCATGGAATAATAAATTCATTACTGAAATATTTTATCCATTTTTGGTCACCAGGCTACTAAAAATATGTTGAGACTCTGGAAAAGAAGAGCAATAAAAGGATTAGGGGGTTGGAGACTTGAACAGTGGTGGTGAATCTATGGCAGGCATACCAGTGGTGGTATGCAGAGCCCTCTCTGTGGGCACATGCACATCGTCACCCCAGCTCAACTCACCGCATTTCTCCGTGGCGTTTCTCTCCATCATTTGCAGGAAAACAGAAGCTCAGGAAAGAAAAAGATCTTACCTCTTGCACAGCTGCCGGTGTTGGGATGCCTCGCCTCCCGCTGGCCAGCTGGTCTTCAGGTGTCTGCTGCACATGCGCAAGCAATGCACTCACGTGCCTTGCAGTTTGGGCATGCAGGTGGGCGCACACACATGCATGTGCGCACTTTGGGCACTCAGTGTCTAAAAGGTTCACCATCACTGGGGTAGAACAGCTGAAAAATGGTTGCAGAAATTGGGTATGTCTAGTGTATGTCTAATGCAAAGAAGGATTAGGGGAAGCATGAAAACAGTGTTCCAACATCTAAGCAGCTGCCACGAAGATAAAGGGGATCAAACTACTTTCCAAAGCACCAAAAGACAAGATAAGACCCAATGTTTAATTAGGTTAGCTTAGTTTAGTGTTATTGCACCTCCTACAATGAAATTAAATACCATCTTCAGTGTACATTATGATTGAAAATAAACACAAACACACATCCTTCACATTCTATACATTCAATTGAAAACCCCTGATATTGCATTAATAATGCACTCTACAGTAGAATTCAACACAGCTACTGCTCTGGGATAGAAGCTGTTTTTCAGCCTATTTGTCCTTGTTTTTATTATTCTGTACCGGCTGCCAGATGTTAATAGTTAAAAAAAAAAGAGTTCCCAGATGAGATGGATCTTTGGGAATGTTTTGAACTTTCTTAAGGCAGCGGGAGCTATAAAGCTCTTCCAAAGAGGGGAGAGGACAACCCATGATCTTCATTCAATGGATGGAAACTAACGAAGGAGACAAGCAACCTACAACAAAGGAGAAGTTTCCTGACAATGAGAACGATCAACCAGGCTTATCTTCAGAAGCTGTGGGTGCTCCATTCTCAAAAAGAAACTGGACAATCATTTATCTGAAATGTTATAGAGTCTCCTACTCAAGCAGTGGGTTGGAAGATCCCTTCCAACTCTATTATTCTATGTTCTAAGTCCTCCTCAAAATTTATTTATTTATGTATTTATGTATGCATGCATGCATGCATGCATGTATGTATGTATGTATGTATGTATGTATGTATGTATGTATGTATTTATTTAATTATTTAATTAATTAATTAATTAATTTATATATTGCCCTCCTCTCCCAAATTGGGACTCGGGGCGGTGCACAGCCCAACTAAAACAATACAATCAGATATAAAATTTTAAAATAGATTAAAAATGGATTAAATTTATGGCTGAAAGATTAAGACTACAATAAAATAATAAAAACAGGGTAAAAATTACAAAATTTAAAACCTTCCAATAGTACTAGGCCAGACCGGCTTGTTGGAAAAGGTGGGTCTTCAATGTGCACCGGAAGGTTTGCAGGTCAGGGATAGTCCGCATCTCCGGGGGTAACTCATTCCAAAGGGAGGGTGCTCCCACAGAGAAGGCCCGGACCCTTGAGGCCGCAGAAAGAGGAGGAATTATCCTAGATGTCCAACCTATTGTTTGGATGAGAAGAAAAAAGGCAATGAGGGCTCCTTGATACTCTCTGAGCTTGGTTGTTTTCTTGCAGACATTTCATTTCCCAAACTAAGTAACATCATCAATGCACTGATGATGTTACCTAGTTTGGAAAATGTAATGTCTGCAAGAAAACAACCAAGTTCCAAGAATACCAAGGAGCCCTCGTTTCAATCCTGAGCTACAAATATTCTCTCTTATTGGAAACACACACACACAAAAAAAGGCAGTCTCCAGACAAAACCACAAGGTTAGATCCAGGTGGTGGTAGCTTCACCTTGACTGCCAACGGCTGATGTTTCCGATCCACAGAGCTAGCAAATTCCCCCTGGGCCAGCTCTTGATGACGACACTGATTGAATGACCTCTCTGCCAAGTTCATGGCATTGTGGCTAGCAGACAAGTTCAGAGGTCTGACCTAAGGTCAGGGGGTTAGACAGTTCACTTCTGCTGCTGTTTGTCACCTAGGAAAAGGGGAAACTAGGCACGTCAAGAAGGAAAGATTTTTAGAAAATGAAAAAGGCCAGGCAAATGATTCTTAGTTACAGTGTCACCATGTTGTTCAACCTGCAAATAATAATAATAATAATAATAATAATAATAATAATAATAATAATAATAATAATAATAATAATAATAATAATAATAATAATAATAATAATAAATATTTATTTATATACCGCTCCTCTCCCGAAGGACTCGGAGCGGTGCACAGCCGTACAGTTAAAACAATAAATATGTGAAAATATAAAACTAAATTAAACTAAGACCCTGGCTGTAAACAATTAAAACCCTTCCCTAAAACCCTAAAATTTAATAAAAAAGTAAAACACCCAAAACTAAAATCAGCCCAAGCCGGCCTGGTCAAAGAACCAGGTTTTCAAGGCATGCCTGAAGGTCCCCAGGTCCGTGGCTATACGTAACTCCAGGGGCAACCCATTCCAGAGGGCAGACGCCCCCACAGAGAAGGCCCTATTCCTCGGGGTCACCAGCCGGCACATAGATGCCGACGAGACTCCCAGGAGACCCTCTCTGTGGAAGCGCACCGGACGGTGAGAGGAAAATGGCAGAATGTTAGTCATACAATTCCACTGTACAAGTGTTTTAACACAGAATAGAATAGAACAGAGTTGGAAGGGACCTTGAAGGTCTTCTAGTCCAACCCCCTGCTCCAGCAAGAGAACCTATACCATTTCAGACAAATGGCTGTTCAGTCTCTTCTTGAAAACTTCCAGTATTGAAGCACTCACAACTTCTGAATTAACCATTCCACTGATTAATTGTTCTCACTATTAGGTAGTTTCTCCTTAATTCCAGGTTGCTTCTCTCCTTGATCAATTTCCATCCATTGTTTCTTGTCCTGCCCTCAGGTGCTTTGGAAAATAATGCCAGGCCAACCAAATGAAGATCTCCTTTAGAACTTACTCATGTTTTGTACTTGTTGTATTACATTAGGAGTAGAAATCCTAATTTGAGGATCTCTATTCTTCCTGCTTTATGGTCTTGTTGCTTTTAATTAGAACAGAGATCAAGTTTCACCCCACCCAACCCAACCCCCTTGATTATTATTAATGGCAGTTTATCAAACTGTACAAGTATTTTAAGAACAGGTAGGAAATTAAAAAGAGGGAGAACATGGCAGTTTTATTCATCATCTGTAAAGAGGATAAAGAAAGGGGACAGAAAATCACAGCAATTTTATCCTGTTGGGAGAGGCATCATGTGAGAACAGTGAAAAGAGTAATCATTGGACAATCTTTCCTTCCTTCCTTCCTTCCTTCCTTCCTTCCTTCCTTCCTTCCTTCCTTCCTTCCTTCCTTCCTCCGTTCCCTTCCCTTCCCCTCCCCTCCCCTCCCCTCTGTTCCCTTCCCTTCCCCATCCCTTCTTTGCTCTCCACACAGAGGGCCAATTTTCAGAGCCAGTTGCTAAAGCCTGCATGAAATTAGGCTAATGATCGCATGTAGCCAAAATAGCTTTGCAAAATTCACCACCAAACTGGTGAATGGACAATTGGGTGAATGATTTTTTTTTTCCTGAAGGAAAAAAGGAAGACGAGCCATTTTTCTCGGGCAGGATTATCCCTAAGTGGTGACAGTAACATGAACATTGGCAGAACACAAACTATTTCAGAGGGGGTGTCGGTCTGAGGATAACCTGAGAGGACATTTTCAAATAAGTTTCTTGTAGGTTTTAGAGAGAAGGAAGGGTATAAATCCAAGCACAAGCAAATACTAATTTTCTTTTTTGAGATTGGATGGAAGCATGAAGAGCTGGGGAACACGTAGACCTCTCATGACATGGTTGCACAATGATAGACAGGACATTCTCTTGGCTTCCTTGGCCATTTCCCCCCCTCACTAAACAAGACCAAGGACACTGCTTTCCACCTAGGAAAACGTCCCTGAAATTCTCTTCTCTTTTGAAAACCACTTTGAAAACCCTTTCAAAAAGCAATTCTCTTTCATTTGAAAAAGAATGGAGAATGCAGGGGAAATTTTCTGCATTTGGATGCAACTTAACTGTAAACCATTTAATGTTTCTTTTTGAAAATGAAACATCCCAACTATTGAAAAAGTCATTTTCAATCAGTGGCTAGGAAATGTGTGCCTTTTTAACCCCCCACGCTTCCCACTCTGATCACCCCACTGTTTTCCTGCTCCATCTAGTGACTTGGAGGTCACGTCCCTGACAAGTTCATTTCTGGGACAATTCTGGCACATTATATGATGTGAATTAATATCCATTGAGCGTCCAGCAGTGAAACCTGATTTAAGCTCTTAGGCTGAACTTGTCTACAATTGTCAAGGTGAAAGGCCAGTTCCTAACCATTAATTAACCCAATCCATCTTTATCTCCTTTATTTTATACCTTTTTCATGTTTGTGACTCTGGAAAATATATTTGGTGAGAAGAGGGGGAGAAACCACACACTGCATTTAGGGAAAAGGGAGTGAGAGAGAAAGAAAGAGCAACAGAAACTCAGAAACATTGTTTAGCCTGGCTTACATAGAATAACAGAGTTGGAAGGGACCTTGGAAGTCATCTAGTCCAAACCCCCTGCTCAAGGGGGTAGAGTCTATTCCCAACTATTAGCCCCTACCTAGGATCGAACTCACAGACTCCTGACTGTGAGGCAAGAGCTCCACCTCTAGGCCACCAGAGCTTGCCTGTTGTCGTCCAGTTAATTAAACACTTCATGGCCAATCATTGTATCCAACCTTGTTTTAAAGTACTGGTTGGCCCACAGTAGTAGGTATTGGTATATTTATTAATGGAAAATGTTGTATCTGGCTTTTTCAGTTTTTATATTTCATATGTAGATTGAATATTTATTATGTAGTAATCTTCTTATTATTATAAAGGTCTTTTGAAAGGGCAAAGAACATTATATCATAATAATCTTTAAGAAACCTTTAAAATTCACATGAGAAATAGTACCCCATGCTCATGCAACTTTTCTTAAATGCATCAATTTACACAATATATTTTACACAATAACACATAATAGTTTTTTTTAAATATAAGGAAATATATAGCATTCTCTGTCTCTTTTTCTCTCCTTCTTTCTCTCTCTTCTCCATGTCTCTACCTCTACCATCTCTCTCATTTCTCTCTCTTTTTCTTATCTATCTATCTATCTATCTATCTATCTATCTATCTATCTATCTATCTATCATCTACCTACCTATAATCTCTATACATCTATCTTCTATCATCTACCTATAATCTCTTTCTCTTTACCTACCTCTTACCTATCGGTATCTATCTATCTATATGGTATCTATCTATCTATTATCTCTATCTATCTATTTATCTTTCTATCATCTGTCATCTCTCATGATAACATGATATGGAGTAAATTAAAACAGAGCAGATTTGAAATAGGAATAATTTGAGATCTGCATAAATTGAAAGGTTAGGTTTAATTCCATCTTTGGCTAAAACTCCCCAAAATCTTGGAGCAGGCATAACTCATATATGTTTGAGAGAAAGATCTTCATCTATTGTTTTCACTTTCTCTTTACCTTCTTTTAGAAGACCAGTCCAGAGCTGAAGTCCTTTCACCACGATTCTAACGATAAAGTAACATTTCTTTCTTATATTGCACTTCATTGAAGGTTAACCAACAGACTGTTCAAACTGAGTAAGGAGTTAGTAAATAAATGAAATATTTTCCTATATATGTAGAAGCCATTAACTATTAATGTATCTGCCAGTGCTACAACCAAACTGAAGCAGTTGATTCCATTCAAATAGTAGTACCGTATCCAAACAAATATAGGTTAAGGTAGATTTGCAAGGAAAAAGCTTTATTTATGACATTTATTTCCTGCCTTTGTTTTGTGTATACCACAATGATGTATCTAGTGCTTCCTCTTATTTTCCATCACAGCCACAACCCTGAAAGGAATGATTGACCCAAAGTCATCCAACCAGCTTCTGGGCTTAAGGGAGGACTAGAATTCATAATCACTCAATTTCTACTCCAGCATCTTAACCACTGCACGAAACTGGCTGCCAAACAAGCTACCTTTACTGGCTCCCCCGTCTGTATTTGTGCTTCCAAGATACTAGTAGAGATGAAGTCCAAGATATCTGAAAGCACCAGGTTTGGGGAATGACATTTTCATCAAATGTCTAACTAAGCAAAGGTACAGATCATACAAGGGTTCATGAAGCATAGAACGAAATGGAATGGAATGGAATGGAATAGAATAGAATAGAATAGAATAGAATAGAATAGAATAGAATAGAATAGAATAGAATAGAATAGAATAGAATAGAATAGAATAGAATCTGGGAGGGACCTTGGAGGTCTTCTAGTCCAGCCCCCTGCTCAAGCCGGAGAATCTATATAATTTCAGACAAGTGGCTGTCCAGTCTCATCTTAAAAATTTCTAGTGATGAAGCACTCAAGATTTCTGGAGGCAAGTTGTTAATTTGTTAACAACTTGCCTGTTGGGAAGTTTTTCCCTAATCCCAGGTTGCTTCTCTCTTTGATGTGTTTCCAACCATTGTTTCTTGTGCCCTCTGGTGTTTTGGAGAATAATTTGATCCCCTTTTCTTTGTGGCAGCGCCTCAAATACTGGAATAGTGCTATCATGTCACCCCCATCATGTCCACCCATTGGTTGGAACAGCAGGTGACATCTAGTGCATGTTATGTTAAGGTTGGAGTTTGTTTCATCTCAATGCATATTTCATTGCTCTTCTTCCACTTCAAAACCTCTTGACTTGGCAAAAGAATTGGGCTATAGATTTTGATGGATGAAAGAAAAAGTGAATTACCTCCATAAAAGAAAACCAGAATCTATATCTAAAATATCAGCCTAGGCAGTGCCCTTGCGGCTCAGGCAAGACACCTACATACTGAAACCAACCACATTTGAAAGCCTCCTTAGAACAAGAAAAAAAATCATGGGACAATCAGGGTCAAGAGCTTAGCACCAGCTAGCAAACTCCATTAAAGGTGTCTACTCACACAAAAGGATCAGAATTAACAATGCTCATTTCTTCCTCACCCCTCCCTTGGTCCTCCATCCATAAATGCCACAAAGCTATTGGCATGCATGTTGATTTGTCATGCCGACATTGCTACAGCCATCAACCTGGTACTCTCCAACTATGTTGGACTACAAGACCAATCATACTTGGTCATATGCTTATAGTTTATGCCTGTTGCGGTCCAATACATCCAGAAGGAAAGGCTGAGTCCTTCAGCCTTGAATCTTTCACAAACTTTCATTCTGGATGAAACAGGATGTTGGAATTCAGAAGATAATTGCACACAGTTTTCAGCCTCTCCACTCAGAAGAGTAATTTGTTTTAGGAAGAGAAGGAGAAATGAGTCTAGTTAGAAACCACCCTCACTCCATTCTCTTTCTTGACCTGCCAACTGCAGATCAACAGCTTCATCCTTCTCTGATTAAACAGAGAGAAGGCACTGGGGATGAGAAGATAACAAAGAGAACACAACAAGGGAGGTCAAAGTGTTTCATACCTTCAACATTTGAGTTGGTTCATTTGGGTATTTATTAAATAATTTCCACTGTGCAAAGAAGAGCAACATGCAATCAGCTTCAGTATTCTCTGATAATTGCACTCAATGGCTTTTTTATTTATTATTCAACCTGGGGGAGAGAGTCCCAATGGCTGATAGCCCATCAGGAAAGCTGAAAAGATGTTGTGGGTGGCTAATGGACCTGACGCCCCTTTACTATTCTCCAGAGGTCCATTTCAGATAACCCTTGTGGTCTGGAAGTATGGAAGAACAACATATGGCCACAATTTTTCTCCCACCCCCTCAACAGCCTAAGATATTATCAGAGCTCTGTTTACCTTCAACATCTATATTTTAGCTTTCTGTGTATGAACTTGTACTACTGCTTTTAAGGGTCACATCCTTGCACAAGAAATGGATGCCTTGAAGCAGTGGCATCAAATATTGATCATGAAGAAGACTTATACAGAGAGGCACATAGGAAAATGGGAAATAAATATAGGAGAAGCAATAGCCAAGCCAAGATTGGGGTGACCCGATAGCAGTCTTCCAATACTTTATGAGTTGGACTAGATACTCTCCAAGGTCTCTCCCAACCCTATTATTCTATGTTTACCCACAAGAGTTGACAGATGCAGATCTCACTCACCAAAGTGTATTCACCCCTTGGTGCCCTTTGTACCTGGAATTGATTTTCACAGATGCAACAAACTCATTTTTTTTAATCCAAATATATCTTGGATGGCTTCATTATAGCAACAGTAAAAAGGTAAAAGATTCCCAGTCAGCCAGTTGAGGGCACGATGCTCAGCTCCGCTTCTTGGCTGAGGGAGCCAGCATTGTCTGAAGACATTTTCCATGGTCATGTGGCTGGCATGGCTATACACTCAAGACACAAGGGATGCTCTTACCTTCCCATCAAAATGGAACCTATTAATCTACTTGCCTTTGTCTGTTTTCGAACTGCTAGGAGGGCAGGAGCTGGAGCAAGGAAAGGGAACTCATCCTGTTGCATAAAGCTCAGGTCTCAAACCCCAGCTGTCAGCTCTCCAGTTGACAAAGCTCAATGTCTTTAACCACTGAGCCATCGTGCCCCCTTGAGCAACAGTAAGAAAATTCAATTGCAATTCAATGTCCTTTGTGCTTGTTCTCCTCCACAGAGGCATTTCTTTGGCTGGATGCATTTGCACTTCCACTCTTCCCTGTCTTTCCAAGCCTGCCTCTCACCCTTCCTTGCCACCCTGCACCCTCCCTACATGCCATGGGAAAATTCACTTTTAAAATCACTTTTGAAGCAGCACCACAATTGGAATATGGCATTACATGACTCTGTAACCTTTTTCCCTTCCCGAAAACCACCCTTTATGAATAAAACATTGGTGACCTTTAAAAACTTAGCGGTTGTACTGGAGGATTGCATATTAACAAGCTTTTTGAAGACTCAGGACAGGCCTGGTACGTTTCCGTTGAGGACGGATAATAGAATGGTTCAAATAATTTATTATTTTGCTGCACAATATGAGGAAATGGAAGGAAACTTCCTCAGCCGAAGACTGGCTTAGCATTAATGCAGTCGGCGTTTTCCTCAATTGCTCAAACAATATTGTTGCTTTGGAGTAAAATCCTCTCTTATTTGTTGGATTCAGCACACTCTGATCATGTCCCTAAAAAAATCAGGGGTTCAACCCAGTGATTTGGGATATTGCAATTGTTTCAGGGTTCATACAGGCAGTCCATGACTTATAACAATTCATTTAGCAATCATTCAAAGTTACAATGGCACTTAAAAAAAGTGACATGACCATTTTTTTCCACTTACAACCGTAAGAGAGGACTAAGGAATGGAGATGTGTGAAACAGAGTCAGTGTCTCTTCTCCAGCAGTATTTTAGGGGTGTGTAGATTATAGCAAGGGTGGCTCAGTGGCTAAGACGCTGAACTTGTCAATCAGAAAGGTCAGCTGTTCAGCAGTTCGAATCCCTAGCACTGTGTAACAGAGTGAACTCCCGTTTTTATTCCAGCTTCTGCCAATCTAGCAGCTTGAAAGCACATAAAAAATGCAAGTAGAAAAATAGGGACCACTTTGGTGAGAAGATAACAGTGTTCCGTGTGCCTTTGTTGTTTAGTCATGCCGGCCACAAGACCACGGAGACGTCTTCGGACAGCGCTGACTCTTGGGCTTTGTAACAGAGATGAGCACCTCCCCTAGAGCCGGAAATGACTAGCACGCATGTGCGAGGGGAACCTTTACCTTTACCTTTTAGATTATAGCAAATCTTTTTCATTTCACAATATGTATTAGACAGTGTTCAAATATTCCTAACATTTTGTACGTTTGGTGAGCGTTTCTCTTTGCAATTTCTTGTAACTTGTGGAGGCAGTTTTCTGTAACGTCACATTTGGTTCAAAGGTCGTTTTTTTTTTTCCAAAAGAAGTGTCAATCATCCTGCTTTCACTTTCTGTTTGATCATTTCTCTGATGCAGGTATTCAAAATATTATCTTTGCTTCTTAATGAAATATACACCCTTTCTTCCTCAGAAGAAACAATATAACGGAAGGGAGGTTCCTTCCTTCTTTCCATCCATCCATCCATCCATCCATCCATCCATCCATCCATCCATCCATCCATCTTGCAGGGGGTAACTCTAGACAACCTGCAATAATTAAAAACCAATAAAAATACTAAAATATTAAAACAATAAATAATAAATATTAAATTAGTTTAAATTTTACATGCAAGTGTCAGTGGTGTACTTTATTTGTTCATATAGCTAGCTAGCTAGCTAGCTAGCTAGCTAGCTAGCTAGATAGATAGATAGATAGATAGATAGATAGATAGATAGATAGATAGATAGATAGATAGATAGATAGATAGATAGATAGATAGATAGATAGATAGATAGATAGATAGAAATATCCCACCACCCTCCCTTCCTCCATCCCTCCCTCTCTCTCTCTCTGTCAGATTCAGATTAACCGAATTGGAAGGGGCCTTGTAGGTTATCTAGTCCACCACCACCACCACCCCACCCAAGCTGGAGACTCTACACCATTTCTGACAAATGGCAATCCAGTCTCTTCTTGAAAGTCTCAAGTGATAAATCTCCCACAACTTCTGAAGGCAATTTCTGTTCTACTGGTTGATTATTCTCACTGTCAGGAAAATTCTTCCTTATTTCCAGGTTAAATCTCTCTTAAATCTCTCCTAATTTTCTCTCTCTCCCTCTCCCTCCCTTCCTCTCCCTCCCTCCCCCCCTTTCTCTGTCTCTGTCTCTCTCTCTCTCTGTCTGTCTCTCTCTCTCTCTCCTTCTCTTTCTTTCTTGCTCTCTCTCTCCCATCCCCAGGTTTCTGATAAAGAAAATAGAAGTGGCAGGAGACATTTTTGGAACCTTGAATCCTTCTGAAAGCAAAAGGATAACCCTCATTTCCAACAGAAAATGAGGACAAATGTATTTCATGCTTCTAGTGGAATTGATAGGAATTCAAACCATGCAAAACAGACATTATTTTCCTCAAGCAATTAGCCATGGGGAAGGTTTCCATGAGGTTGATAGTGGCAGGGAAGGTGGCATTTTCCCCTAATAGTGTCAGTGATTTACATCCAGAGATGCCCTGCAAAATTCAATAGGTATCAATAATCTTTTGATACGGAAGGAGATCAAAACTGCCTCCTGGCCTCAAATTTCAAACGAGAGATTATATTAATTCACACCTTCTTCTGCCACATATTACATCACTGTGACTTTCCTTCACTCAAACAAGGGATGCTATTTAGCTCTTAACTTAGCTTCAAAACACAAGAGCAGGCTCCAGAAAGGTCAAATGATGAAAGATCACCTTTTGTGCCGTTATTGAGACTTTGCCTGCATATCTGATGTTCTCTTTGGATCTCAGCAGGATGTTTTCCATCTACATTTAAGTGGCTTTTTTAAAAAAGGCTGAATATACTTTTTTTTTAGGTAACAGGAGCTGTGGTTAGTAATCTGGAAAATGAAGGTGTATGTTTAGACAGTTCCTTGAGAGCATTTGGGTTCAGGGGTGGGCTTCAAAAATTTTAGCAATGGGTTCTCTGCCCGGTTGCTGGGAGGGCGTGGCCATGATGGGCGTGGCCTAGTTGGCCTCCTGAACCATGGTAGCGGGTGGTGTGTTTTTGCTCTCCCCGAGGCTCTGGGAGGGCAAAAATGGCCTCCCTGGACTCCAGAGACTCTCTGAAAGCCAGAAACAGGCTCATATTTGGCCTCCCCGAACTTCGGGGAGGCTCGTTTTTCATCCTCCCTGACTTTCCACGTGCGCCCTGCACTTAACCTGCATCCAAAATGGGTCGCATGGGCATTCCTGGGAGGGGAGGGGCAGAGTGGGCGGGACCAGCCAGGAGTGGGATTTGGGGGTTCTCTGAACTGCACAGAATCTTAGCTAAGGACTCTCCCAAACCTCTGCGAACCCCCAGAAGACCTACCCCTCTTTGGATTCTGACGTGACCTCCCCATCCCAAGACCCCCTCACATGAAGTTCATCTGATGTCACCCACAACTGATCCATCCCAAGACCCCTCACAAGACCCTCACCTGAGATGACCCACACCTGACCCCTCAAAGACCCCCCACAAGACCCTCACCTGATGTGACCCTCCCATCACAAGGCCTACTGAACACACAAAGCCCTTATAATCAGAAGAACACCAACACTTACGCGGAGCTTGTGGATTAGAAAGGTTGACAGTTCGGTGGTTCGAATCCCTAGCACTGCATAATAGAGTGAGCTCCCATTATTTGTCCCAGCTTCTGCCAACCTACCAGTTCGAAAGCATGTAAAAAATGCAAGTAGAAAAATAGGGACCACTGTGGTGGGAAGGTAACAGTGTTCCGTGCACCTTCAGCATTTAGTCATGCCGTGGCCATATGACCATGGAGATGTCTTCGGACAGTGCTGGCTCTTCGGCTTTGTAACAGAGATGAGCACTGCCCCCTAGAGCTGGAAACAACTAGCACAGATGTGCGAGGGAACCTTTACCTTTACCTAAATTCTGCTGAAGATGTTACCTAGTCTGGTAATCAAACATTGAGGTACCAACCTACACACTCCAAACTTCTACCCTCATTTAGACTCTGCCTTATAAAGGTCCAGAGATATTTAAGGAAAAGCCACAAAAACTCCTGTCAAGGTACAGAGTTTTCCTAGAGCCACGGTGATGGTGGGGGGAAGTGAAGGCTGGTTTCTCCTTTGTGTGGTAAGGGAGGGAGGGATGTGCACAAGTGCTCCTCAGGGCCAGCCTGATGGGTTTTCTCCAATGTGCCATTAAGGTGCTCCAGAGCATCTGTGTTGCTGCCATATGAACTAGATGGGAACACAAGGTAATCAATTTCAGTTGAGAGCACTAATTTATCACCTTGCCATCTTTTATTGCAAGCTGGAGCATCTCTCTCTCTCTCTCTGTGTCTTTTTCTCTTCCCTTAAATGCAAAATAAGAAAAAATAAATAAAGACTTCCTCTGTCTTCCCCTTCAAACTCCCAAAAAATTGAAGGCCTTCATACATGTGAAGAGAAAGGAGAGGGAGTTTCATTCATTTACTCATTCATTCCATCACTTTAATGTATTTTAATCAATGACACGCACACCCTAAAAAAAAAAATCTCAAAGACTCTCATATGATGCTGAGAGGCCCTAGGTTGCCAAATAGCATATTACATTTCAGTTCACACATTATCCAATGGGAAAAAAAACAACCCACAGGTTGATCCTGTGTGGGGAAAAAGGGAAGATTTGAAGAGCTGAAGAAAGTCTTTGAAAATTTTAAAAGAGACCTATGGATCTAATATCAATGATTTGCATGTTCATGTTCTTTGCACTTTAGTACAGACACTTTAATGAAGTCAGATCTCAAATCCTCCTTCAAATCTCTGTGAGAGAGACAGCATAGAACATAGAATAATAAGTTGGAAGGAACCTTGGAGGTCTTCTAGTCCTACCCCCTACTCAAGCAGGAGACCCTATATTGTTTCAGACAACTGTAGTTGTCCAGCCTCTTTTTGAAAGCCTCTAGTGATGGAGCACCCATAACTTCTGAAGGGAAACTGGTTGATTGCTCTTTCCTTAGTTCTAGGTTGCTTCTCTCCTTGGTTAGTTTCCACCCATTGTTTCTTCTAATAGGTTTTAGTGCTATGGAAAATAGTTTGTCCCCCTTATCTTTGTAGGAACCTTTCAAATATTGGAAGTCTGCTATCATGTCACCCCTAATCCTTCTTTTCATTAAACCAGACTTTTCATTAAACTAGACATACTAGTTCCTGTAACC
The DNA here is from genome assembly GCA_023653725.1 of Bungarus multicinctus. Taxonomy (NCBI): domain Eukaryota; kingdom Metazoa; phylum Chordata; class Lepidosauria; order Squamata; family Elapidae; genus Bungarus; species Bungarus multicinctus. The sequence goes on from CM042843.1 coordinate 6,133,763, forward strand.
GTTCTTCGTATATTTTAACCTCCAGCAGCCTAATCATTCTTGTTGCTGGTCTCTGTACTCTTTCCAGAGTCCCAACATCTTTTTTTATGTTGTGATGACCAGAGCCAAGTGTGGCCATACTAAGGATACAGACAAAGCATCGTTGAGATTTTTGTTTTCACCATAGTCAGAATCCTTCATAACATCAGAAGTTGATCAGATATCAAAAGATGGCCTGAATGGATTCAAGAACATTGCTTTTTCAAAGTACTTGGTCACACTGTGAGAGTTTACAGGTAAGGTAATCTCTTCTCAGATCATTCAATGAATGTATGCATGGTGCCAAATTCAGTAATTTCTATTGCAGTACATTTGAAGGGTACCAAACCATATATTTATTTTATTTATTTGTTTGTTTGCCAAATATGTACAAGATAGTAGGTATAAGGATAAACATAAACATGAGCAAAGAAAGTAACAGTAAGGGACAGTAAGACAGGGATGTTAGACATGCTGGTGCGCTTATGCATGCCCCCTTTAAGGACATCTGAGAAATGGGGTGAGGTCCACAGTAGTCAGTTTGAGGTTGAAGTTGCAAAGAGTTGAGATTGTAACAATGGAATCAAGTAGGGTGTTCCAGGCATTGACCACTCTGTTGCTGAAGTCATATTTTCTGCAATCAAGTTTGGAGCAGTTTACCTTGAGTTTGTATCAGTTGTTTGCCCATGTATTATTGTGGTTGAAGCTGAAGAAGTTGTTGACAGGTAGGACATTGTAGCAGACAATTTTGTGTATTATACTTAGATCAGACCACAGGCAATGCAGTTCCAGGTTGTCCAAGCCCGGAATTTCAAACCTGGTGGCATAAGAGATTGTATTGTGAGTAGAGGAGTGGAGTACTTTTCTCGAGAAATATCTCTGGACCCACTCAATCATGTTAATCTCCGATGTACAGTGTGGATTCCAAGCAGATGAGCTGTATTCAAGAATTGATCTGGCAAAGGTTTTGTATGCTCTAGTTAGCAATACAATGTTACCAGAGAAGAAGCTTCACAAAATAAGGTTTACAACTCTTAAAGCCTTTTTGGCAATGCTGTTACAGTGAGCTCTGGGGCTTAGATTGTCTGAGATGAGTACTCCTAGGTCCTTGACAAAGTGAGGGTCTAAGGCCAGACTAATTGACATGTTAGTATCCTCAACTCTCTCTTATATTCTCTCTCCTTGTCTCTCTCCTTCTCCAGCTGTTTCTAACAAAGGTAATATGATATTCTACCTCCCTGCTATGGAACTGATTGAAAAGTAATCCTGGAAACTCTGTCAAATTATATAGGGATTCGAAGCTGGAAGTTTTAAAAGTATAGCTTTCCAAATTCTCCCTGCATGGATGAATCTACTGTATATAAGGAGAAAGTAAAATAACATATAAATGGCTAATTTGTCATTTCTAGCTAATTCTTGGGTTAAAGATTACAGATCATATAAACACGTTAGGATTAAAAACAAACTTCAGTTGCCTCCAGTGAATTTGTTCAGGCACAAGACATGGGACCAGTTTTTGAACAATAGGTGAAATGGTGGAAGATAATCCACTCTTCAGTGGATTTGAACTTCAGACCCATCATCCACCATGCCTTGTCTCCAAAACAAACAGATAAGGTTTCCAGGATTAAAACATCACCTTCTGAAATTTAAAAACCACACAGCTTTTCTCTGATATTTGAATTGTTAGCACTCCGCCTGCTTTTTCTTCCTAATTATGAAGTGCTTCATGTTCTTTTTTCTTTTTTTCTCCTGAAAAAAACCACCAAACCACCAAAAAAGAACTACTTTGAAAATTGGTAGCAATGTTTGTGTATCTGTGCCCTTATGCAAAAGAGAGCAAGCAAAGAAAAAGAAAGAGGGGAATACAATCCTGCGTTATTCCCAGTATTTCTCCCTAGACCCCAATTTCCTAAGCAAAGCACATTACGGATCTGATGCTTTTCCACAGCCTAGTAACACATCAATAAACTAAAGATTATTGTGCTTTGTCAGGTTTTATTTTGTAACATTATGGGAAATTCTCGGCTGCTCTGGATGAGTGCATAAACTCTTACTGCTTGACAATTAACAGAGCTAGTAATAGAAAATGCAATGTAATTTACCTTCGTACAAGGGATTTCGGTTAACAAAAATTAAACTATTGAACTCGTTTCTTGCAGAAGGACAGTGTCTCATTATGTCTGCTGGTTGCTGTTGGGATTGTTAGTCTTTCCGCTCTCTCTTTTAAAACAAAACAAACAAGAAATAACAAGAAAAAATGCATAGGGAGGAGAACTGTGTGCCTTGGATGGATTTATCGTGAAGGGTTTTTTTTTTAAAACTCCTTTGATATGTGCTTGCTTTAGAACTGGATAAAATGCTTTTTATTAAATAGCTATATTTTATTTTCCTACTGTGATAAAGAGAAGGAGTTCAGGCAGATAAATTATACTGAAGGGGAATTTCTTTGTATGCTGCACAATTTCATCGCTGGAGGAAGAAAAGTTCTTTTATGCTTAGTAAGAGCAAAATGCTGTTGGTTTCTCTCTCTTTCTCCCTTTAATGTCTGCAGTTTATTTAATCAGGTCCGTGTTGCCTCTATCATGTTCTCCAATGGTTTCAAGACACGGGTTCTAAGACTGCAGAGAGCTACATGGTAGGGTTGGCTGCCCTATTTATTCACAGATCTACTCTGTTCTTGCCTAAGGAAGAACATTTAATTCTAATACAAATACACAAAAGAAAATATTTATAACTCAGGCTTGAAATGAGGGGTCCTTGGTGGTCTCTGAGCTTGGTGGTTTTCTTACAGACATTTCATGACCCAAACTAGATATCACCATCAGTGCTAGTAAGGAGTCGGGCTTGCTCTTAGCTTATATCATAGTAGCTTGCTCTATCAATATTGGTGGGAGGGATCTCTTCTAGTGGTTGCTTAAGCATAAACAACGTCTACATACTGTGCAAAAGAGACAATCAACAAGCCAAAAAGGGAACAAAAATACCCTCCTCCAGCATCAATACCCAGATGAGCTTAGATTAACTCAAAGGTTAACATCAGCTTTGTGTTGACCAAGAGTCAACAATCCAAAAAGGGATTGAAAAAAAGGCCCAAATATCTCCCCACCATCAATCAACATCCAAAAGAACATAAATGAACATCAAAATAATCATCAGGCCTACAATCAAGAAGTAAACAATATCCCAATCATGGAGCTGCCAAACATGTTAACAGTAAACAATCCAACCAAAGAACCTCAGACCTTTAACCTGAAACCAATGATCAGAATAACAGAATTGGGAGGAATTTTGGAGGTCTTTTAGTCCAATCCCCTGCTCAAGTAGGAGATCCTATACCAAGGGTCTTCCAACTTGGCAAGTTTAAGACTTGTGGACTTCAACTCCCAGAATTCCTGAGTTAACATGATTGGAGGAGGAATTCTGGGAGTTGAAGTCTACAAGTCTACAAGCTGTCTACAAGCTGGTATAGCTATCCTATACCATTCCAGACAAGGTTGAAAGTTGACTCAGCCTTCCATCCTTCCGAGGTGGGTAAATGAGGGCGCAGATTGTTGGGGGCCATTTGCTGACTCTGTAAACCGATTAGAGAGCGCTGTAAAGCACTAAGAAGTGGTATATAAGTCTAACTGCTTTTATTATTGTACTATTAAGAAGAACTTCTTGCAATTGTTTTTTTAGAATAGAATATAATTCTTTATTGGCCAAGTGTGGTTGGACACACAAGGAATTTGTTAGTGCAGATGCTCTCAGTGTACATAAAAGAAAAGATACATTCATCAAGAGTCAAGAATCATAAGGTACAACACTAAATAATAGTCATAGAGTACAATAAACAATCAAATCATACTAAGAAACAGTCAATATAAATCGTAAGGATACAAGCAATAAAGTTACAGTCATACAGTCATAAGTGGGAGGAGATGGGTGAAAAGAAGGATAGAAGGATTAATAGTAATAGTGCAGACTTTGTAATAGTTGAACAGTTTTGACAGAATTATTTGTTTAGCAGAGTGATGGCGTTTGGGGAAAAACTGTCCTTGTGTCTAGCCGTTCTGGTGTGCAATGCTTTATAGCTAGCGCTGTTTTGAGGGTAGGAGTTGAAGCAGTTTATGTCCAGGATGTGAGGGATCTGTAAATATTTTCACAACCCTTTTTTTGACTCGTGCAGTATACAGGTCCTTGATTGAAGGCAAGTTGGTTGTAATTGTTTTTTCTGCAGTCCTAATTATCCTCTGAAGTCTATGTCTGTCCTGTTGGGTTGCAGAACCAAACCAGAGAGTTATAGAAGTGCAGATGATAGACTCAATAATTCCTCTGTAGAACTGGATCAGCAGCTCCTTGGGCCCTTTGAGCTTTCTGAATTGGCGCAGGAAGAACATTCTTTGTTGTGCTATTTTGATAACATTTTTGATGTTAGGTGTCTGTTTTAGGTCATGTGATATGATAGAACCTAGAAATTTGAAAGTCTCTACTGTTGATACTGTTTTTTCTTCTCCTTACACAATCCTCTACAGACCTTGTCATTCTTGTGAGCTATCACTACTCGGTTACACAAAGGACAGGATTTGCAGCATATTAGAGTGGAGAAAAGAAGAATTGCAAGGAGTCCACCAACGTTCCTGAGATGCACAACACTTTCCCATTTCAAGTCCTTGAGTAATCTCTCCCCCCCACCCAATCACCCAATTTCCTCGTCCATTTAAATGTGCTTTTTATGCCTTGTTTCCATTTTCCAGCTGTCACACACTGAGTTGCTGTGGCCCACTTAGGTTCCTGTTTGACTGCCAAGTGTTTAAACAGTGTCTCTGATAGCATCTCCATCACAACTTCCCCAAGACAGAAAATGATGGATGGTCAGGGCTGGGGAGAGAGTCGGGGGTTACGAAAGTCCCTGCTTGCCTCTTTGCATATACAAATAAAACAAAGTGGTGTTTAAGATGAGAGCATTAGGGCCAAAGTGGTGAAAAGCTTTCCCCTTCTCAGAGAAAGCCTGTCTGAGTCGTGTTGAAATCTTTCTCTTGACCCTTACCTAACCTTTGGTCAAAAAGGTACGAAGTAGGACACAGCTAATCCTAGCAAGTCGGGTTTTAAGCAAACACTTGGAAAGCTTCCTGCCTTGTCTTGCTTGGCCTTCTTTAAGTTTACACTCATGCACTTGCATACTTTAAAAAGCTGGTTATGAAATAATTCCCTCCCAAATAAGGTCAAAAGAGTAAAAAGCTGCTGAAAATGTTCTCCTTGCTCTCTTAGCAGACAACTTTCCTCAATGGGTATAGGAGGCTAATAATGCCATTTACTTTGAATCATTCAGATATTTTGTTTATTTGTGTGTTGTTATTTTGTTTTATTTTATTTTTGTCAGGATGTTTTGTAAATCAGAACCACCCAATTCATCCTGGTTTCCCCCCCCTCCCCCAGGTCTCATTTAGCTTGTAATAGTATTTGCTTTAGAAGTTTTCCAAGAAAACAAGAATTTTTAGAGAAGCTGATCCGGAAGGAGAAGAGTCTTCTTGCATTTACTGAGTTGTCAGGGTATTTGAATGTCTTGATTTTTGATTATGCACACAGTTTACAGTCTTTGTGGCTTTCCAAAGTTTCAATGAATCCTGCTTCCAAATACCTTCCCAATGTAACAATTATATATACCATTTATTTATTTTTATTTATTTATTGAATTATATTGCCGCCTATTCACCCATGGCAACTTGTATATACTATATATAGCATACCATATAAGGTTATAATTAACTGTAACTATAACAACTATAACTATCTTCAGAAATCATGGGTGCTCCATCACTGGACATTTTTAAGAAGAGATTACAGTCACTTTTTTGAAATGGTATAAGGTCTCTTTCTTGAACTGGGGGCTGGAATAAAAGACCTCCAAGGTCCCTCCCAGCTCTGTTCTAATTCTAATAATTCTAATTCTAATTAATTTTAATTCTTTCTATCTATCTATCTATCTATCTATCTATCTATCTATCTATCTATCTATCTATCTATCTATCATTTATGGTATAGTTTGAAATAAAGCTGTCAAATCAAAAGTCAGATGCCAAAATGGAAAAATAGTTTAGAAAATAAATAAATTTTCAAAAAAAATAATAATAATATTAGCAACCTACAAACCTGTAGGCAACAACTACAGCAACAGAAAAATAAGAATTTTTTTTTTTTAAAAGTAATACAAACTGGCAGCAAAACATTTGCAGAACTCAGGAGAGATTCAGAAGAAAAAGGGATGGCAACTTCTAAGAAAATTTCAACAGAATAGGTAATTTTGAAAAACTCAACATTTTTTTACAGTTTCAGCTGAAAACCCCAAGCCAATTGAATCTCCTAAAAAGCAGCATAAATACTAGAATTTTGGAGGAAAACCAAAAACCAAAAATGGGATAACCAAATAAAACACAATTACATGACCAATGAATGTCTGATATAGAAAAAGAAGCAAAAACTAAACACATGGGAAAATATTGTCTTAACAGCAGAAATTGTAAATGAACAAACTAAAAAAAATGAAGAATTGGATTGAAACCATGAGTTTCAAGATTTTGGCTTGTACATCTACCCATTTTACTTTCTAATCTTGCTAATTATTTTCATCAAAGATTTAATAGATTATTTAATAGAATTTAATAGAATTAATAGATGATTGGTTCACTACAAATCAAACACTTCTGATCATAAAAGACAAGACAAAAAATAAAATATCCTAACATCCACAGTTGTCTAAACTTTTGACTTTTTGAATTTTTTTAGGATTAATAAGCCTAATTATTTTTATTAAGCCTTCAAATAAGGCAAGAAAAAATAAAACAAAAATAAAAACATTGATGGCAAATAGAGAACATTTTGGTGAAGTCCAAATCAGGAAAAAAAATTCAAGGAGATTCTTTTCTTTATTCCATTTTAATATGGCTCTGATTCCAAACTGGTTGTTTTGAATAAGATGTCATCAGGCTATGAATTATTTAAGCAAGGGAAAAATGTTTCATATCTTTTGTACATGGGTGATTTGAAGCTATAAGAATAACTGTCTAGAGAAATTTAGTCACTGTAACTACAATTCAAATCTTTAGTGATGAATTCATCAACATGGAATTTGACTTGGATAAGTATACAACATTGGGAATTTTTGTCAAAATTAACACTTAGATGAGATTGAACTATGGAATAATACTAAAATCAAAGCACTGACAATGGAAGAATGTTATGGGGTTTTTTAGGGGGGTTATTTTTACAAGCAAATGATATTTGGCACTCCTCAGTTGAAAAGAAAACCAAATATATCAAACGAGTTAGAAAAGTTTTGAAATCACAATTGAACAATGTAGAGGTGGTATTCAGCAGGTTCTGATCAGTTCTGGAGAACCAGTAGCAGAAATTTTGAGTTGTTCGGAGAACCGGCAAACCCCACCTCTGACTGGCCCTGGCCCCATCTATTCTCTGCCACCTGAGTCCCAACTGATTGGTTTGGTCTTCTTTGGTTGCCCTGCACAGGAGAACAGAGCTGGAAAGCAGGCCAGTGGGGTGGGGAGGGAAGGGGGATTTTGCAGTAACTTTCCCCAAGGAGTGGGGCGGGAGTGGAGATATTACAGTATCCTTCCCCTACCAGATCCACCAAGCCACGCCCACCAAACCACGCCCACAGAACTGGTAGTAAAAAAAATTGAATCCCATCACTGGAACATTGATAATATGATCAAAGCCATTAATACCTTTAAGATAAGCTTATAGTGATATTATTTGACTAGATAAAACTGAATTAAATGCTTTAGAACACAAAACTCAAAAATCTTGGACAATGTATTTTGCTCGCTACCTGAAAAGCAAAATAGGTCATTATATTTACCACGAACAAATGGTAATTTGGAGTGACATTTCAACAATCAAAAGAAGGTTTGAATGAAGCCTAAATTACCTAAATTGCTTGCAATTTCAATTGTCCTTCAAAAAATAATTGCTACATAAGAAAGCCACCTTAATTTTTCACCATGTAAACTCTAAAGACTTTTGCCGGCAGGAACTGTTGGATAGAGATGGTGGGTTTTCAAAGAGACGATTTTCAACAATTGGAATCGCCATCACTACTAAAGAGAGAAAACTTGATTGATTCCCTCTTAGAGCCCATTGCCAATAAAAATCCTTCCCCAAAGTTCTGCGCAGCAAACTCAACTTAGTTTCACTCAAGTGCTACTCCACCCACCCACCCTGGCACTATGTTTTTAGGAGAGAAGAAGAGGAAGAGGAGGAGGAGAAACATCAGCAGTATGTTTGTACACTACAGTTCTAATCATTTGCTTGCTTTGTGGAGTAGGGGAGCAATAACTTCCTTGTAGTGAGGAAACTGATCATAACCTAAGCCCAGCCTAGGAACTCCTGATCCTGGAGCTTTCTAAAGATGATTCCATTGAAATTTTCATAGCTTAGAGAACAAGCTCTGTTGACTTGCATTATTCTTCTGAGTCTCCCCTTGTTTTTTCAATAACGAAATATATTCTGCAGCAATCAACCCTTCAAGACATAAAAATCCATGTACCCACAGATGCTGTACACATAATTCTCTCAAGGTGCATTATTCATCCAAGTTCTAGAATGAAATTTATTTGGGAAAATTACGTGTATGTCTTTTTTAAAAACCCAGCAAGTTTCTGTTGTGGTTATTGTTATTCTGATTATAATCCAGACAAAAATCACAGTGCTTAGAGTCATATGTTGATTGACAATTTTAACAAGTGCCAATAATTAGACTTTAACTATTTCTCTCCTGCCAGTAGATGTATCAAGAAAGGACCTGAGAAGTTTCTGTATTCTAAAACATAAATGGACAATTAGCACATTGTCTTCTCTTTCCATCCTAATTCAAGATTCCAGAGGAAAGGGGAAGATTGAACATCCCTCCTTTATCCTCAAAAGTCAAGGCACAAGAGTAGCATACAAATCTCACAGCCCAGAGGGCATGTTTTTTAACAGACTGAACTCCAAAAAATAAGAAATTTAAGGGGTAAAATCTACAAAGTGAAAAGGCACCATACCTAAATGCAAAAATAAATCGATATTTTGTTCCACACATGTGTTGCATACACCAAGGCTACTGAAAAGGTGTTAGTAGGTTGCCTATTGTCCCAGGATTATCCATTTTGCATCCCTGTTGTACGGCACATTAAAGAATAAATTTGTCAACACTGGAGTAAGCAAAATTAATTCAATAGCCATGAAATCAACTCTTAATGTTTCACTGAATAGGATTAAATCTAGAAGGATGGTTATTGCAGACTAAAAGATCATCATCTTTTGATTTTCTGCACTCACCTTGACTGTATATTAATATCAGTGTTTCCTTCCTAAGACTTGGAACTGGTCACCTGATTCTTAGATTAATGAAAAATAAAATTAAAAAAGGAAAACTAACACCACGGTGGGAGAAAAAACATCTCTAAGCATTTTATTGATCAAATCTCATGCAATTAGAACTTAAATCATATGGTCTTTTCTTTAGTTGGTTGGTTTCTGAATCCATTTGAAACTAATGCTGATCAAAGAGCATTCTCCTGTTTTTTTCTCCCTGTTTCTTATTCCATGAGATGAAAGGAAATTTATTTTAAAGCAGAAGTGAATTGCAGTGAAAATATCCTGGCTGATGAGAAGGATCTTATTCAGAGATGAGGTGGCCAAGAAAGGAATATTAAGGTCTGAGTTTTCCTTCCATGATCAACTTTCCAGCAATGTGGAAGGGAAGATAAGACTTTCCTCAGTTTTGTTAACTCTTCCTATGGACTTTAGTCAAACTGAGAAGTACGTGCAGGAGGGAGAGAAGCACATCAGCAAATTCCAACATCTGCTCTTTCCAGGAAGAAAACCAGCTCAAAAACTCCACTGAGTGAAATTTGAAAGAATATCTCAATCTTCCCAAGAAGAAGCAGAAAAAGCTTCTTTTGCAAGGGAAGAAAATTTAGAGACATAACAAGAAAGATTTCAGCCAAGTATTTTTTTGGTTAAAAAAAATACACACATCTATTTGCTATTAAAGATTATCTTCTTTGTATGAGTCATTTGTTCCAACATCCCAAGGTCAGTGTCCTTCACTGCAATCTTATCACAATTCTGTTATGTTATACCACGAAAAAAAGGGGGGAAAGAGACAGGCATTTTGCTCAGACAAGGGTAGGAAATGCTTATCTCCAGAAAAAAAAGTCAGCATGAAAGATTCATTTGCCAAAGAAAGTTACCTAAAACAGCAAAATATGAATTCTCCCATTAATTAAAATGAATTTTCCTGACCTCCGTACCATGGTTCTGATGGAAACATGATTTTGGACCAGTATTGATTGACTTAATGCCAAAGGATATAACAAAGTGTTTAAAAATATACATAGACTAGCTGGGAGATTTATATTGCAAAAGTTGACCCTGAATTTGAGAAACCAACTGTTTAAAGGCACAAAACTCTTACATAGCAATGCTTCAGATTTAGGTTAAAATATGGGGAAATATGAGAATAAACAGGAGCAAACTGAAGCTACCTTTGCTTCTATTGTGTTAGGATGGTCAATCTGAGCATTGCTTTTAAAATGCTAGCTCAAGTGTCTTCATATTTTATACAATGGATTAAGATATATAGAATAAAAAAGTTGGAAGGGATCTTGGGGGCCTTCTAAGTGCAACCTCCAGCTCAAACAAGAGACTCTATACCATTTCAGACAAATGGCTGTCCAGTCTCTTCTTAAAAAAACTCCAGTGATGGAGCACCCACAGCTTCTGGAGGCAAGCCATTAGTTGATTGCTCTCACCATTAGGAAATTCCTGCTTAGGTCCAGATTGCTCCTTGATTACTTTCCATCCATTGTCCCTTGCCTTGCCTTCTGGTGTGTTGGAAAATAGGTTCACCTCCTCTTCTTTGTGGCAGCCCTTCAAGTCCTCCAGCTGTCAAGGTTCGTGAGGAGGACCTTCTCTGTTGTTGCTCCCACCCTCTGGAACATTTTGCCCCCTGATGTGAGGTTGGCCCCAACCTTCCTATCTTTCGTAAGGGCATAAAGAGGTGGCTGTGCAGTTGGCTTGGGGCCCCAGTGGGGGATCAGCACAATGGAAGTGGTTGATTGAGTCATAAAAGATCCCATTTCCCCACTACTCCACCCCCGCCCTCCACATATGTCTTTGTTTTTAAGGTTTAATTTTTACATTTTTGGAACTGTAAGCTGCCCAAAGTTACCCTATGGTAGGATGGGCGGCCAATAAAATTTATAAATAAATAACATAAATAAAAATACTGAAGAAGAGAATTCCAAAATTATCTTTAGTACCTTGAAGCTTCTTGAAGCAATGAAAAATCACAAGGTAGACCTTTCTATGCAAAGCTCTCCTTTGTAATCTCATCCTGATCAGGGCTCCAGGACTTGGACTGTATATGCATAACTGCCTATATAGCGGAGAGATGATCTTCTACATTTACCCAAGAAAAAGAAATGGTGGGCAATTTAATGGAACCATAAGGTCTTAACAGTTGAGAGGGACACACAGGGCACTAAATTAGGGTTAGCACATTTCTCTGATTAGAAATTAGGAGGGAAGTATTTGGGGCTCAGTGGACATGGCAGTGATACAAAGGAGATGGCAATAACACACATATGAAAGGCGAGCTAAGACTTTCCATGATGATGTTACCTAGTTTGAGTAATGTCTGCAAGAAAACAACCGAGCTCAGAAAGCATGAAAGAATCCTCGTTGCAATCCTGAGCTACAAATATTCTCCTTAAATATATAGATTGGTTGTTCCATCGGCTTTTATGAAGTTGTATGCCCATGAAGTTCAAGAGGGGAACTGATGAGGTACTTGCCTAAAAATTAGGAGTTTTGTGCCCATAAAGAAGCCCTTTGATCCTGAAAACAATCTGTCCACTCTGTTCCACAGTTTAGAACAGAGGATGGCAGCTACATCACCTTCCCAGTTTGTTTCATGTGTTCAGTAAAACAAAATGATCTTTTGAGATCTGCCTAGACTTGGTAGGTATAATGATGTCCTTGTAAGGACAAACCTGGTGCTACCGATACAACAGATAGCTCTAAGGTCAAAGTGACTCCATGCCTGTGGCTATATAAGACTTGGTTCCCTTGTGTTATATGATAGCTGGTAAACTTCCAGTACCATGTTGGCAGCTTCCAAGTCCAACAGTTGACAATCAAACATCTCCCTTTTCTGGAGAGAAAGACGAGAGAGTAAATTAGCCTGGACCTTTCCAAAGTCTTGTGTGTTCTCTGAACTGGAAGAAATGAAATCCAGTTGGAATAATTGGGGGTTCCACATATTATTTTGATTTTCAAAAATAAAATAAACCTGTAATAAATCACTACAAGCACCCTGCTAAGTTGGGTGGATGTTTGGTGTTATACTTGGTTCTACATCCATTATTTCAACCCTGGAGCAGCAAGCAGTAGCATAAAATCTGACATCTGCATGATAATATCAACTCCAATGTTCTAAATGAAGCAACAGCCAAAGAGCCAAAGAAGACACTTTCCTTACCCATTTCTACCCTTATACAGATGCTATTTTATTATGATGTCTTAGCTTCACTGCTCTCTGTGTGCAGAACTAGATATTCCTTCACTTGCCTTCCCCCAATCAACAAGCAGGCAATAAAACACCCGGAATCCCTAAAGGGTGGTAAAATCCTGACATGATTTAAGGAGGAAGACTCTGATAAGAAGATAAAAATCTAATAAACAGAGTCTAGAGAGCCTTGGTGAGTCTCCAGGATCCGCCAGAATAAGCAAAACCCCTCCCAATGAAACCAAAAGGAGCTCTAATCTCATGGACATTCCTCTTTCCAACCATCGAAAGAAGAAAGTGAAGGCCATGACCTTGACAGACTAAAGTTATGAGTCTAGTGACAAGAAAATATTTGGCTTGGTTCAAGAAACACACACACAAAATCTTTCTTTAATATCTACTTTCTCTCTCTCTCTTTTTTCCTCTTTCCTGTTTCCCACTCATGTATATATACAAAGAACTGGTTGAACTGGAATAGCTCATCTACCAGGCCCAATGTCTATATAAAAGCAAGGTATAGGAAATAATCTGACAAAAAGTCCAGCCATGAAAAGATTGATTGATTGAATGAATGAATGAATGAATGAATGAATGAATGAATTCTTTATTGGCTAAGTGTGATTGGACATACAAGGAATTTGTCTTGGTGCATATGCTCTTAGTGTACATAAAAAGAAAATATAAATTCAGAATCATAAGGCACAACACTTAATGATAGTCATAGGGTATAAATAAGCAATCAAATCATACTAGGAAACAGCCAATATGAATTGTAAGGATACAAGCAACAAAGTTACAATCATACAGTCACAAGTGGGAGTGGATGGGTGATAGGAGTGATGAGAAGATTAATAGTAATAGTAATGCAGACTTAGTAAATTGGATTGCATTTAATTCATGGTGGAATTATCACAATGAGTCTCTGACATCAATATTTAGATCAAGATTGCAGAACTGGTGTTCCAGGATTGCATGTGATCCTACCAACTCCGAGAGGCGTCCTCCTAAGCTTTCCAAACATTGCAGGTAAATTGGAATTTATGACAGAAGCAGAACATTAATAAAGACCTGAAAGGAATTGGATTCAGATTCAACAGATGATAATACCTGGCTGATCTTTTCAGGTTTGGAAGCTAAGGAACACGGGGCTTGGTCAGCACCTGGATAGAAGATATCCAGGCAATCCTGGGCCATGAGTTAGATTCAGGAGCATAACAGCAACCCTGAAGAAAGATAATGCAAACCCATGTTACTGTTGAGTACATTAACGTTGGTATAGCTATGAAATTATTAGACCTCAGACTTGATTGGAAGACAATGTTACTAGATATGTTAACTTCATTACATTAGAAACACAGAAAACTGATAGCAGAAAAAGACCTAGTGATCCATCACATCTGCCCTTTGAGTTTCTTTTTGTTCTTTTTAGTTAATTAATTTTATTTATTAATTTATTTTTATTTTATTTTTGTTGGATGATTACTCAGTCATACCCATTCACCAGTATGAGTCTATGAATTTGATTTCCATGGATGTTCCTATTAAATCAAAATTTTATTATGGCCGCACATTTGTTTATCTTGCCTGGGTATGTAGTTGAATTCATGGCCACTGGCACATCATTCAAAAGTGTAGCCCTTTATCCAAAGCACCAGAGAGCAAGACAAGAAGCAATGGATGGAAACTAATCAAGGAGAGAAGCAACCTAGAATTAAAGGAGAAATTTCCTGACAAAGTGAGAACAATTAATCAGTGGAACTTCAACCTTCAGAAGTTGTGGGTGTGCCAACACTGGATGTTTTTAAAGAAGAGATTGGATTGGTACAGATTTCCTGTTCGAGCAGGGGGTTGGACTAGAAGACCTCTGAGGTCCCTTCAGCTCTATTCTGACTCTGAATCAAACATCTTCCAAAGATCTTCCAACTTAACACTTTATATATTTTAAGAAGGCTGGGAACAAATACTCAAACACCACTCCATGCTTTTTTCAGGTCGTTTGATGATAGGTGAGGATGGTTGAATCTGACAATTTCAGTTACCCACTTCTCATTTCTCCAATCTAAAGCTAGTTTCCCCCATCTGCTCTTTTTTTTAAAGTTTAGCTATTTTTTTAAATATTTGCATGCACATTTCTTGTAATATTTCATTTTATTAACATTTTGTTTACTCTCTCTGCATTGTGGGTTATTACATCGCAGGGTTATTATTATCAAGGACTAGGTTGGTTGGCAAAACATGGAACATTGGTCCATTGCTATAGCAACTGGAATGCAATCCTCATTTCCCATATCTTGGAAGTTTTTTTTAAAAAAAGTCAAGAGTGGATGTGTAAATATTTGTAAAATTATCTTCTACTGTCACACAATTTAACTCTAACTCTTAATCATAATTCATTAAAAATTACTCCTTCCAAGTGAGGGCACTTATTTAATATTAAAAGTACTCAAATATGTTTTGCTTTGCCATAGAAATTCAGATCATTTAATTGGTTAATTGTATGGTATCTGATCAATGAATACTCATGTTGAAAGCCACAATATACTGTATCTATACATTCATAAATGTATAACTAGGAAAATTGCAAGTACATAATTTACAAATTAAGATTTAACTCAGAGTTAACAAAAATGATCATGAATGAATATTGTGTCTATTGAATTAGGAGATGTAGATGATTCTTTGCTACATTAATATTTCAAAATAGCTTTTGGAATGAGGTACATTTATACTGGATGCATAAGGGAATTCCATTAGAGTTTATTCCCTGGAAAAGGTATATAGCACTGCAGGCAAAATCAGTCGTGGTTGGTTGACTAAATAACTAAATTTTGGAAATTCAGAAATTCAAGGTTTATGGAGGAATCAGTGAAATAATATATGTTTGATTTATCACAATATATTGGATGCCAGGAACAAACAACCCAAAAGAATCAGTGCTTCTCTCATGTTCATAAAAGCTCTCAAAGCATTTGGTGACCAGATTATTGGATTCATACATGAATCTATATTATTATGGTTCATCACATAGTCAGCCAGAAGCTTATGTTGGATTTGGCATTTTTATTCATCTATCAAGTCTATGCAGGTTCTCAAGGTCATAGTTGTCCCAAAGGTTTCCCCAAAAACAACTGGACTTTCTTGTTTTGTTTTTTCCTTTTAAAACATTTCACTTCTCATCCAAGAAGGATGAGAAGTGAAACGCACTTACAAATGGACACATAAACACCTAAAGAAATAGATGCAAAGTTTAGCAAACAAGTACTGCACTAGGAGTGAAACAAAACATAAAAAAGAGAAAACGACAGTTTGTAAAGTCTTACTTTTATTCCAAGAATGAGGTCAGGTAACTCAGGAGCCCAAGAAAACATGTAGAGTTTTGGATGGGGAAAAATATTGTAAGTTTTCATAATGTGCACTGTTTACTGTTTTTAATGGACACCATTACATTTAACATGGATATGATGTGTGGAATTTCCAAATGAAGTCCAAATCAGAATTCCAGCCAAGTCAAAATAAATACACTAATTATCAAGGAATGCTTTTTCTTTTCTTTTATAATGGACAAGATTTAATGTCACGAAGATTAAATGCTGCACTGTGTTCTAGGTTCAGCTTTTCTGGGCTCACATCCTTCTAAGGGAATATTTTCCTTATGGTATTTCAAGGGCAGACTGGTTTGAAAAGGTCCAATAGATTGAGACTTTCAGATGTTGGGTTGAAGATGTGCCAGTAATGCTAAGGAGTGTTGGCTTCAGTTTGTGGGTAAAACGGAAAAAAAGAAAGAAATATTAATTAACTGTAAATTCCCCTTCTGCTTATCAGTTGATATGGCTAATATACAAGAACCATTTGGAAGAAAAATGTAACTCTATAGGTGGGACAGGTGTTGTGAAGAAGAAAAACTCCAAAATATTGATACTGCAGGGAAAAAAAAACTTGGAACTGTGCACTTCTGCTATAATATTTGGTCTCCCATAAAGCAGAACACAATGCATAAGCCATATTTTATGACCACTTAGGGAATTTGAAACTCACTGCCCTCCAAAATGGCCATTTAATTGGAATGTTTATATTTAAATATGTATTAATTAAATATAAGATCAACATATTAATTATGCACGTATATGTTTGTAATAGTTATATAACTAATTACAATTTGTATAATGATGATGTTATAGAAATATTAAAGAAACATTATTAATATATACAGAATAATTAGGTTAACTACTTAAATTACATTACATTTCCTTTTCATCCTGCTCCACCCACTTCTTTTATCCTGGGAAAGCCATTCTTTGGGACACGTGGCTCTCCAAAAGCAAGATGGTAACTACACAATGTTTGTATCAGAGCTAAATGGAGATATGAAAATTTGGCCCTTAAGGCCAGGAATTACAGCAAACAAATCAGAGAAACTGTCCCTTAGAAAGGAGGCCAGCTGTGATACTGACTGAGCTGGTGAGGCACACAAAATCTTATTCTATCTATCTATCTATCTATCTATCTATCTATCTATCTATCTATCTATCTATCTATCTATCTATCTATCTGTTGTGGCCCCGTCTTCCGAGCCTGTCTTATCAGAAGAAGAAGACGATCTGGAAGATGAGGGGTAGGAACTGGCAAGGCCTCCCTCCCCAGGATCTTCCTCCCTGCCAATGCCTCCCTCCCTGGTAATGCCTCAGGTTCCTCCAGACAACCGGGAGGAACAGCCAGAGTTGATTCCAGAAGAAGGCATGATAGAGCAGCCCAGGACAGGGAGCGAAGAGGAGGAGGTTTGGCTTGATCCCAGGCAACATAGAAGGGAGAAACGTGAGCAGCAACGGAGGAGGCATGGGCGGAACAAGGAATAAGCTGAGTCATGGAGCCACACCGCACAGGGGATAAAAGTGGGTGTGCTTTCAAGTTTTGAATGGGACAAAATTTAACTGCATTTGGATTTGGTTCGTGACTGTGTTACAAGAGCACGTGCTTATTGAACTGCTTTTTTCATTATCTCTGTGAGTAAAGACTTTGTTTTGGAAATTGCTGCCAGTTTGGAATTGGCAGGCAGGACGCAATAGCTTGCCAAGATTTTTATCAATTACTAAAGAGTTACTTGGTGAAGTTCACATCAGCTTGTCTGTTTGTTCTTGTTTGTGAGTAATCTCTTACCTTTTTGAAGAAAAGGGAAGGGGAGACAGAACACTATCAATTCATCCATTCATTGATTAATTTTTAAATTTGTTTGTTACCCATCATACCATGAGGGCAACAAATGATGATACATTTCTGCTCATAGAGTCATGTTCTTCAACTAATCTGCCTGCATGGACTTAATTGGTCAATCGGTTTGGGGATCAACAGACTATCCTCAAGCTAGATCTGCAGTTAATGTGCTGGTGTCTTCTAAGAATAATGATTGTGTGAAAGGTTGTTGATGCTCAGGTCAAAAGTAATGCCATCATTATGGAAACAACAGTCCCTGTGATTGGCCGATGGCAACAAACATCAGATTTCGACCAATATAACATTAGTAGGTCATGCTGATCTTCTACTTTTGTAATAGAATATTTGTTTTATCTAGAGCAAGCTTTTGGTCAAACTTATTAACAGGCATTTAATTCAACAAACTGTTGGCAGAAGACCCAGATATTTGAAGCTTGTCCTTGTCCTGCAAGATGGAATTGTGGATTGAACCACAGTTAGGGCTCTTCTGGTTCTCAAAAATTCTTACAGATAGGGGATTATAATAATCCAGAAAAACTATGTGCTATGATTTGAAAAATGTCTAGAAAGGAAGAACCAACATCCCATTCAGAAGGGAGAACAACCTGTATGTTTCTTAGGACATAGGGTGATGTTTTTAAGATGGCTGATCTACATTTGTGGAGGAACCATTAAGCCTGTCAGTTCACCATATAGAATTTAATAAATTCTCTGGCACATTTTATCCTAATCCCCAAGTCTGTGGGTGAGTGTGCTGATGAAGAAGATAATAATGAGAGAGATCAACTCTTTTGTTTTGTTTTAAAATACCTTGTAAGTCTATCACTTTCATTTTCTGTCAGTTTCTTACTTTTGTGAAGTTCATTTGACTGCTTTTAAATTGTTGTTTTTTAAAATCACAATAATGTGTAGGAGGTTGGTACATATTTTCACACACCTATAACTAATTCTTTCTCCAGTTTTGCCTAATGCATAGCTTTGTTTTTTTCTCTTGGCATATTTCACACTGTGAATATTTCATATTGCAAATCTGAATGTCAAATGACAGCTACATTTTAGTTTGTGCATTAACTTCGAACTGTAGCATTAGAAGTTAGAATAGGTTTCTTGTGGATCCCAATGTGAGTCAAGTTAGAACACTAAAAAAGCCAAGTTGCTCAGAGATCATTAAACCTCCATTTTTCTACAGTCATATAGAACATAGAATAACTAGAAGGGACATTGGAGGCTTTCTAGTCCAACCCCCTATTTCAACAGAAATCCTATACCATGCCAGACAAATGGTTGTCCAATTTCTTCTTTAACAACTCCAGTGATTGATCACCCATAACTTTTGGAGGTAGTAAGTCATTCCATTGATTAATTGTTGTCACTGTCAGGAAAGTTCTCCTTAGTTCTAATCACCTTCGTTGCTCTTCTCTGCACTTTTTCTAGAGTCTCAACATCTTTTTTTTTATATTGTGGAAAACAGGATGCAGTATTCCAAGTGTGGTCTTACCAAGACCACGTCTGAGTCTGTCATCTGCACCTCTATAACTGTCTGGTTCTGTTCTGCAATCTAAAAAGACAGACACTTGAGACTTTCAAGAAGAGATTGGACTCCCATTTGTCAGAAATGGTGTAGGATCTCCCGTTTGGGTGGGGGGTTGGACTAGATGACCTACAAGGTCCCTTCCAACTCTGATTATCTGTAATCTGCATTTGTACCAAGACAAATTCCTTGTGTGTCCAAACACACTTGGTCAATAAATAATTCTATTCTATTCTATTCTATTCTTTCATTCCTCATTCCAATATTCTATTCTATTCTGTTCTGTTCTGTTCTGTTCTGTTCTGTTCTGTACTGTTCTGTTCTGTTCTGTTCTATTATTCTATTCTATATCTATCTATCTATCTATCTATCTATCTATCTATCTATCTATCTATCTATCTATCTATCTATCTATCTATCTATCTATCATAGAATATATATACACAGACCACCAGGAACGAGTCTCTTTTGTTACCAGGGTACACCAATAAGCAGAAATTTGGATTCCATTGGCAATGAAATGGTACATCTGTCATAAACCTGAACTAATCCAAACTGAACCATGTCCCACCAATAACCTGGCTTGTTGTCTTGTCACCCAGTGACATTTGCAGCCCTATTGTGTAATGACTTAAGGGGCTGTAATGGGTTGCATGCTGTTAAATGTCATCAAATGCCATGAATCATAAACAATTCTGGCTTTTAAAACCAGAGATTAGGGATATTTATGAAGTTGAGCCTTGAGTTTTGGCTTTCCCCGATTCTTGAAGTTCAGAACAAACGTGGGCTGTTATATTTTCTTTTCCTCCTCCTACTTCCATTTACTGCAGGGGCCTGTCCCCAGGTGCCTTATTCTGAAGGGGAAAAGTTGAACCTGATGCTAATTTATGCAGCTCAACATCTCATAGGCAGTTGGTACAAAACTTTAAAGACTTAATAGAAGACAAGATTAGGCCATTGATGCCATTGAGGGCAAAGGTTAATGGACTGGTTGTTTCCATCAATTGTGAATAGGCAAGAATTAATAGAACAGAATAACAGAGAGTTGGAAGGGACCTTGGAGATCTTCTAGTCCAACCCTCCTGCTTAAGCAGGAGACTTATACAATTTCAGACAAATGGCTGTCCAGTCTCTTCTTAAAAGCCTCCAGTGATGGAGCTCCCACAACTTCTAAAGGCAAGGATTTCCACTGGTTAATTGGTATGAAATCCCTCCGTACTTCTAGGTTGCTTCCCTCCTTGTTTAGTTTCCATCCATTGTTTCTTGTGTTGCCTTCTAGTCCTTCTAGCTGACCCCCTCTTCTTTGTGGCAGCCCCTCAAATAGTGAAACACTGCTATTTCTTCCCCAATCCTTCTTTTCACTAGACTAGATTTACCCAATCCATGCAACTGTTCTTCATATGTTTTAGTCTCCAGTCCCCTAATCATCTTGGTTGCTCTTCTCTGCACTTTTTGTAGAGTCTCAACATCTTTGTTAAATTGTGTTTTCCAAAACTGAGTGCAATATTCCAAGTGTGATCTTACTAAGGCTTTATAAAGCAGTACTAATACTTCACATGATCTTGATTCTATCCCTCTATTAATGCAGCCTAGGATTGCATTGGGTTTTTTGGCTGCTGCTGCAAAATATTGGCTCATATTTAAATGGTTGTCCATTAGGACTCACTACAACTTATGTTATACATCCTCCATCCAGAGTTCAAGTTCACTTTTAGGTGCTATATTTAACCTTCCCAAAGTTTTATAAGTTTCCAATACTTTTCCTCCCTAAAATAATCTTAGTAGGATATTACACAAAATAGAACGTATGCATTGCATCTGCTGTTGCAGAACACAGCAAAATTGTACTGGCTATCTAGATGTTAAAGGAACTGAACAATTTCAACCCAGCTCCTGAGAGAATAGGGAAGATTGACAGTTTGGCCTACAGGCCACAATATCAGAAAACTCTGAAGGTATTTGATTTGGATGGCAGTCAAGAGAAACTATATTCTATAGGCTTCCGTTTTGGAAGGAATGATTTGAAACCTCTTGTAAACCCACAAAAGCCTGAAAGAAGATATAGCTGCTTTAATGAGTAGCAGAACGGTCTTGCACCCATAGTATTCCAAAACACTTATTCTAAAACATTTTCATTTTGTGCCCAGCTCTAAAAGTATTCTATGGGGAAAAGATGTTGTCAATAATCAGTAATCTAGTAATTCCCAGGTTGGATTATTATAATAATTGTGAAATTATTTGATATAACAGCTGATGGGAAAGACACTATTCCAACTATTAACTGACATTCAAATTTACCATCATGATCCATGTTACAGCATAAAAATTATTGTAGTAACTTGCCCTATTATCCAAGAGAAAACCATTGCATCTGCCCACCATTAAATGATATGGAAGCCCTACCATATAAAACCTGAACAATTTCAACCCAGCTCCTGAGAGAATAGAGAAGATTGACAGTTTGGCCTACAGGCCACAATATCAGAAAACTTTGAAGGTATTTGATTTGGTTGGCAGTCAAGAGAAACTATATTCTATAGGCTTCCGATTTGGAAGGGATGATTTGAAACCTCTTGTAACCTCACAAAAGCCTGAAATAATCAGTAATCTAGTAATTCCTGGAATATTATAATAATTGTGAAATTTTTTGATATAACAACTGATGGGAAAGACACTATCCCAACTGTTAATTGACATTCAAATTTACCACCATGATCCATGTTACAGCATAAAAATTATTGTAATAACTTGCCCTATTATCCAAGAGAAAACCTTAAATTATATGGAAGCCTACCATATAAAACCACACTTAATTGGGTTCTCCTTGTATTTTGACATGGTAGGGCCTCCATAAAATGGTATCTTAAAGTAATCACTCCTTTAGTTTTTAAGAGAAGCAGAAGTTAGGAAAATCCTATTCCTCCTATACATATTATTTCAATGCCCTTTGTCTTTTCTAAATGGTCTTGGAGCTGTCTCTCTATTAATTGAGTCCAGCTCCACTTTTCTTTCTCATCCAACACAATTCAGGGACTTCCTCCGAGGGCTTCTTCTTTTCTTTTAAAAGATCCCAATTCTACTTCCCATTCATCCCAGCCATGCTTATAGCTCTACTACAACTACTATTACTCTACTTGCTACAAACAAATGCTTGTGTTCTCAGAACATAGAATAAAAGTGTTGGAAGGGACCTTGAAGGTCTTCTAGTCCAACCTGCTGCCTATGGCAGGAAATCCTATGCCATTCCAGACTTTCTTTGGGCTTGAAGGGATGGATACACATGAGCATAGAAAGAATAAGGGAACAGAATAATGGAGTTGGAAGGGACACCATGGGTCATCCGGTCCAACCACTTACCTAAGCAAGAGTCCCAGTTTTCTACCAAGTCCTGGAGGAAGAGTTGATACCTCCAAAATCCATCCATGGCTACATGCAGTAGTATTTTCTAACTTTGAGGGGAGGGGATATTTCCTGACAAAATACTGAAAGATGAAAGAAACAATGTAATCTACAAAGTCAACTGTACCCATTGCAACCAATTCCACATGGGATAAACATCATGTCAACTAAAAACCAGGATCCACAAACACCGGCTGTCAGTCAAATGCCACAATCCCAAATCCTTAATCTTTACCCACACCAACACCAAACAGCATCAGTTTGACTGGAGCAACACAAAAATCATTGGCCAGGCTACATTCCCCACCCCCCCATGCTTGTGAGTTCATCGAAACCTGGCATTCCACAAACAATTCCATCAACAGACACATTGACCTACAACCAGCCTACGGAACCCTCAGAATCCAAATCAACCACACTGCGAACTAGAGACAGCACCGAACCCCAACCAACCCACGCAAGCCCCCTCCAACCAGCTCTTCACCTCTCAATGACCCTCACCTGATGTAACTTCCCCACCACAAGACCCATCACAAGACTGATGACTTACACCTGACCTATCACAAGACCCTCACTTGACACACCCACAACTGAGGCCCTTATAAACAGAAGAACATCAACACTGACATCCTCTACAGGGGTGGGATTCAAGTTTTTTTACTATCGGTTCTGTAGGAGTGGCTTGGTGGGCGTGGCAGGGGAAAGATACTGTAAAATCTCCAGTCAGAGGCGGTATTTGCCGGTTCTTCGAACTACTCAAAATTTCTGCTACCGATTCTCCAGAACTGGTCAGAACCTGCTGAATACCACCTCTGGTCCCCTAAACTCCACTAAAGATGTTACTTAATCTGGTAAGGAAATCAGTGGTGGAATTCATTTTTTTTTTTTTTTGCTACCAGTTCTGTGGGCGTGGCTTGGTGGGCATGGTTTGGTGGATGTGGCAGGGGAAAGATACTGTAAAATCTCCAGTCAGAGGCGGTATTTGCCGGTTCTTCGAACTACTCAAAATTTCTGCTACCGATTCTCCAGAACTGGTCAGAACCTGCTGAACACCACTCTGAATTAAACGTTTGGAAACCAACCCACAAACTCAGAGAAAGTTGCCCTCACCCTACACCCAAGCCACAGACATTCGCTACTTTTGCACCAATAACTTTCCTTGATTCCAGCGTCCAGAAACCCATATAGTTCCTTCCCTGCCTATTTACCACCCAACATTTCCTAATTTTCCTATCAGAAAAACCACGGAGGACCTCAGAGGTGGTTGCAGTCCACAAATCATCCCCCGACTGAAGTTTTTGGCAGCAGCCAAGAGGGAAGCAGGGTGGGGGGGGGGGGAAATAGAAAAATTTCAATTTCAGGACCATTATTATTTTCATTAATCATAGGAGACGCTGTCACCCCTGTCCTTTTTCTTTAGAGAGAGATCTATTATACGGTCCATTTAGTCTGAGCCATATTACCTCATATGTTTTCTTGGCTGACCAAATAAGACTTAAGAGATAAAACAATTTACTCTTCATTATGATCCATGTCAGTGGAACCAATCTATTAACCTACATTAACTGGATTTGTGACAATAGCTCACCATACATGTTTCTACTGTTTTAAAGGAAAATGGGGGGAGAGAGAGAAAAGAGGGAGGGGAAAAAAGGGATAAAGAAAGGGAGAGAGAGAGAGAGAGAGAGCCCATAAAGTGCAGCTGACGTATAATTTGCCAAGCGAATACAGCTTCATTTTCCAGTGACCATACAGCCCATGACCTGTGAAGAATTCTAACAAATTGGCTGTATTGTGAAGCCAAAAGGTGCCATCAGCGAAGAGACGCTTGGCTGGTGCTAAAGTATGATGGGCTAGAATAAAGAGCCATGGATTTTTTTATGAAGTTAACCCTTTGGAGGTTAAATCCAGGCAGGGTGCCATTGAGCAGGAGAGCACGCTCCCCGATGGCTTAATCGGCAGAGGAGAATTTATTCAAAGGCCTCCCATGAACCCAGAAGACGCATCCCTTTGGCAAAAGCAGAAAGGGGAAAAATATTCTCCCTGCAGGCACAAAAAGGGCAGGATATTATTCTGCTGGGATTTGGTTTCCCATGCTTGATGGATCCTAAGTGTCTCCAGGCAGGGAAGACGGGCTATAAGAAGCCAGCTTAAGGATCTTGAGTATGCCATCGAAGTAACAATTGATAACTGGAGGGGGGCGGGGGGAATAGGAGGGATGGAAGGAGAAAAAGGAATTGAGAGAAAGGGAGGCAGTTGAAGAAAGAGAAAGAAAGAGAAAAAGTGTGGGAGAGAAAGGAAGAGAGAGGAAGGGTGGGTGAGAAAGGAAGGGGGATAAAGGAAGGGAGAGAGAGAAGGTTGGAGAGAAAGAAGGGACAGGAAGGAAGGGAAACAGACAGAGAGAGGGTGGGGAGAGAGAGGGAGATGGAGAGGGAGAGAAAGGAAGGAAGGGGGGATAAGAAACTCAGATAATATTCAAGCTTTTCGATTGCCTGAAGTAGAGAACTTTTGTAGACTATTCCACGTCATATGTTTATTTTGAACTTTAAGGGGTTTTTTGGGGGGGAGGGGAGAGATTTCACCAGCAGCCTGTTTTTGATTAACTTTATTGGCCATCTTGTGGGTAGAAAAGTGGAATGTAACATATACCAATAAAAGGTTGCATTGTTTATTGCAAGAAGGCAGCTTGTTAGCAATTGGGAAAAGAAAATAGAAGGAAATCAACCACAAACCACAATGGGCTTCTTCACACATACTATTCTGCAATGGCCAAGTGTCTGAAGGCACATATTGGCTATTTGCAATCCACACATTTGATAGGTTTTGCTTTTTACCTGTCCTCAAATGATCAAAACATCAACTGGAATTGTCCAGTAGTCCAACTACCCTCTGCAACAAATTTTATCTTCTCTGTCAAAAAAAAAAAAGTATGAAGTAAGCTGATTTGGAATTCCTAGCAGAGCACTTACTTTATTGCTGAAAAGGAGGTCTAAAAACAAAACCACACATCTTCTAAAAACTTTAGAGAGTCACAGTGAACGGGGACAGAGTTTTCAGCCTGTTTGTAGAGATTCTCAGTCATCCAGGTCATGGTTGTCCCAAAGGTGTTTTTTTCAAAGATGCAACTGGACTTTCTTGTTTTTCTTTGAAGAAGTTGTGCTTCTCATCCAGAAGTTTCTTCAGTTCTCACAAGATGGTGAGGAATGGAAGGATTTATGCTCCTTGCAAAAAGTTGGTCATTTGCATCTTTTTAGAGGGTTGTTGATGCACTTGGAGGTTTATCTGTGTTCTTAGGGTCACTCAGAGATCCAGAAGCATTACTGAGGTGATCCTGAGGACACAGATAAAGGACCCTCTAAAAGGATTCAAATGACCAGCTGTCTGCAAGGAATATAAATCCTTCCATTCTCCACCATCCAGTCAGAGCTGAAGAAGCTTCTTGGATGAGAAGCAAAACGTCTTCAAAGAAGAAAAAACCAGAAAGTCCAGTTGCCTCCTGAAAAAAGCTCCTTTGGGACAACCATGACCTGGATGACTGAGAATCTCTGCAGCAGTGGTGGGATTCAATTTTTTTTTTGCTACTGGTTCTTTGGTCGTAGCTTGGTGGGCGTGGCAGGGGAAGGATACTGTAAAATCTCCAGTCAGAGGTGGGATTTGCCGGTTCTCTGAACTATTCACATTTCTGCTACCAGCTCTCCAGAACTGGTCAGAACCTGCTAAAGTCCACCTCTGCTCTGCAGACTTTTAGCTATACAATTTGGGATGAACACCCTTTGAATCATGTGGGAGTAGGAATGGATTTCCAGAGGGGGAGGAAATTATAGACTACAGAAATTATAGACTACAGAAATTATAGACTACAGGAACCAGGAGCAATACTCAGGTGACCCTGAGGACACAGATACACCTCCAGGTGGCCTCAACGACTCTCTAAAAAAGATGCAAACGGCCAGCTGTCTGCAAAGAATATAAATCCTTCCATTGCCCACTGTCCAGTCAGAGCTGAAGAAGCTTCTTGGATGGGAAGTGAATGTCTTCAAAGAAGAAAAAAACAAGGGAATCCAGTTGCCTCCTGAAAAAGCACCTTTGGGATTTTCAGGCTGTTTTTTTTTTCCCCATTGCCTTCGGGGTCTCTGAGATATATGTTTGCCTTAAAATATAAAAGAGGAAAAAAGAGAGAAATTGGTGACCATGGATGCATTGGATGGTATTTGTGTTTGGTTGTACTTTCGATTGTATTGATTGCATTGGAACTGAAGAAGCGTCTTGGATGAGAAGCAAAATGTTCTGAAAGAAAAACAAGGAAGTCCAGCTACCTTTTGGAAAAAGCATCTTTGGGACAATCATGACCTGGATGGTTGACAATCTCCATAGACATTTGATTGTAGAATGCCTGGGAATATATTACGTGGTAGGTAGAATATATATACCCATATTCTAAATTAAAATTAAGAAAGCAGTTATGAATACAGTGGATCCCTGTTCCATCTGGCAGAAAAACCATGGTTCTCTTAAAACATTTTTAAAATGTAGTCCAGAGTATGCTTGTTTTGAAGTAAACCACACTGGGTTCAAGAAAGCTTATGTTCACCATTCACTGCTGAAAATAGGAGCTTGTCTCATCTCTATGGTAACTCGCAGTACTTAAAACCATACTTATAGTTTCCAAGAATCTTGGAAAAAGCCTTAATAAGGATGTCAAAAGTTTCCTGGGAGAACGACGCCTTGCAAAAGAATCTTGTATGAAGGATTCATAATCTCTCAAAATAAAATGGATTAGGTTTTGCTAGCTTTTATCTAAGATATTCAAAACGTTTGCAATTTGTTTTCAGGATCAAAATGTTTTGCAGGATTCTGTTCAATTGATATTTGATATTCAAGGCTAAATCAAGGAAGGATGGTTTTGTGATGACCCGGAGTGTAACACAAACATAACAAAATCCAAAACATAAATAAACGTCCTTTGATGCCTCCAACTTGGCCCCACTATTCAATGATTCTCAGTTGGAGATAAAACATACTTAAAAATAGTCTTCAAAAGACAGCAATACAGTCTGAACTTAATGAGCAGACAGAGATGAAATAAAAAACCAAACAAACTACAATGAAGGAATTTCCACAACAGACCAGGATAAGTAATTACCAAATTCAAGGAGATAACAAGGCACAGTCTGTTGGAAGGATGCTAACCAAGATAACTTCATCCCAAAATAAAAACACACTTAACTTCTGGCAATGCTGTGTTGTAATCATCTCTTTTATATACTAGTCTCCCCAGCTGCAACCAATGAGGAGGATCATGGCCGCTTCCTCTCTCGTAAGCCAAGTTGTTTCTTTCTCCATTTCTCCTTGTGTGTCCTAGGATGCAGAGGGGATGGGCCTGGTTCTTCCTCTGACAGCCCAGTTGGCCTCTGCCCTTCCCCAGCCTCCTCTACCATCTCCTCCACCACACTTCCACTCCCTGTTGGTTGTTCCTCCTCTCCCTCAGCGTCCGACTCTAACAAGGGCATGACAGCTTTAGATTACATGAACACCCTTTTTGTACTTGTTCTTCCTGAGGAGATCTTTATCATTTTAATGCTCCTTATAGTTGTGCAGTTCAAGAAAATGCAAGTTTGAATTACAGGTAGTCCTCAACTTACAATCATTTCTATAGCGACTGTTCGAAGTTACAACAGCACTGAAAAAAGTGGCTTATGACTCTTTTTAACACTTATGACAATAGCAACATCCCTGTGGTCATGTGGCAAAAATTTGGATGCTTGGCAACTGATGGTTGCATTGTTCTGGAGTTGTGTGATGCCTTTTTGCGACCTTCTGAAAAGTAAAGTCAACAGGGAAACCAGATTCACTTAAACAACCATCTTACTAACTTCACAACTGCAGTGATTCCCTTAACAACTGTGTCTAGAAAGGTCATAAAATGGGGCAAAACTCACTTGACAACTGTCTCATTTAGCAATGGAAATTCTGGGCTCAATTGTGGTCGTAAGTCAAGGAGAACCTGTAAGGAGGTGACAGGACATGCCTGTCAGTGTTCCAGCAAACCTCCATTCCAACCAATAACTCCGAGTCAGACATCTCTCAAAAGTTCCTTTTATTTGGATAGTAACTGGCACATCTGTGGAATCCCGAATCTGAAAGTTCCAGGCTGCCTTGCAAAAGTAAAACCTACAAATCCATCCCCCATACCCATCATCAGATCACATGGCCCAATCACCATCCGTCCCCAACGCAAATTTCCTTTTAACTATGTGCAACACTACATGACCATGAAGCATCAAAATGTTTTTTTTATTTTGTCCAACTAGATATACTCAAATGAATTCCCCCCTCTCACTTTCTCAGGCTCAATTGTGGCAGCGTGGGAGCAGCGAATCTCAATATGGCTTCCAAAGCTGACAATTGCACTGCATTGTCTCTGCAAGCTTTACAACAACTTTGTAAACTAGTTTTAAGACCAAAGACTGAGCTAACCGTTTCATCATTCTGTGTTAACCAGCAGGAAACTCACAAACTCAACCAGAAGTTCTGTGGTTGCTGCTAAAAGCTTGGCATTCAAGATCTGATCTCTGTGATTCAGAAAGTAATAAAGCGTCACGAAAACCAATAGCTGTTAATTGCTTAATCCTCTACAAAGTTGTTCACTTTTTAAAACAACTATCAAACTTCATGATCATCACTACTTCTGAGAATAGTGACAATTTGCCACTATATGTGTGTTATCATTTGGATATAATCTCAGTTTGTTGAAGTTACCCATGACAATTATACAGTCCTAGACAGCCTATCAACATTTCTATTTCAATCTAGCTATGTTGAATCCGTAAAGCTTATAGTTCTGCATTTTTTAGAAAGGAATTAAAGAAACAATGTTATAATATTTGTTATAACCGCAAAGAGTTTGTCCTGAATAGCTCAGACAGCTTCCTATTAGGTTCAATCTAATTTAGACATGGCTGTGAAAGTTGTCAAATTTGTAAATTCTCTAATCAGTTTAAGCCTATAGATGATAACTTTGAATATAGATATATTTGAGCTCCTCCTAGCTTGCAAGTTCACCTCTCAATAGCTGAAGTGCTCCGTTGCTGCATCCATTGGGATTAACAAGTAATCATAAATCCCTTGCTATTAAGGGACCTTCTTATTTGAAATGCCAAGGTTTTCAAAGGTCATTGAGTCATTGAGAAGTATTATTATTATTATGGTTGGCCACACAATCAGCCAGATGTTCAGATTGGATTTAGCATTTTTGTCTACTTATTGAGTCCTTCCCAAGGACCTGAGATAGGCAGCTGTTGTTGTTTAATAATATTAAAGAGAGCATCACAAGATGCAAGTTGTAGCAAGGGAAGCTGCAATTTGCAATAGCTCAAATTCATTTGGTTAAAGGGGAAATCCATGATGTTTTTTATTTTTATTTTTTTTATTTATTTGATTTGTCAATCGCATACAAGATAATAGGTATAAGTATAAACCTAATTATGAATACATGAAATGGATACATATAAGAAAAATAAAAAGAAACAATAGGATAGGGGCGATAGGCACGTTGATGCCCTTATGCATGCCCCCTACAGACCTCTTAGGAAAGGTGTGAGGTCAATACTAGACAGTCTAAGGTTAAAGTTTTTGGGGTTTGGGGAAGAAACTACAGTTAGGTAGAGTATTCCAGACATTGACTACTCTGTTGCTGAAGTCGTATTTCCTGCAACCAAGTTTGGTGGGGTTTACCTTGAGTTTGTATCTATTGTGTGCTCTTGTATTGTTATGATTGAAGCTGAAATATTCATTGACAGATAGGACACTGCAATATATAATTTTGTGGACTATACTTAGATCGGATGGAAGGCAGCGTAGTTCTAGTTTTCTAGGTCTAGAATTTCGAGTCTGGTGGCATAAGGTATTCTGCAACGAGTAGAGGAGTGAAGAACTCTTCCTGTAAAATATTTCTGGACTTTCTCAACTGTGTTAATATCAGTTACATAATGTGGGTTCCAGACTAATGAGCTGTATTCAAGTATTGGTCTAGCAAATGTTTTGTATGCTCTAGTTATTAGTATAATATTACTAGAGAAAAAGCTACGTAAGATTAGGTTAACAACTGTTAATGCCTTTTTTGGCTATGTAGTTACAGTGGGCTCTAGCACTTAGATCATTAGGTCCTTGACAGAGTTTGGATCATCAACAAAGTCTTGACTATTCAGCTTGTATTTTATTTTCTGATTTTTTTTTTTGCCAATAAGTAAGACAGAGTATTTATTTGTTGAGATTTGAAGTTGCCATTTGTTTGACCATTCTGATACATACTCGAGGTCTTTTTGAAGGGTAGCAGTATTATCGGCGGTGTTGAATAGCTTTACATCATGATCTACTTAGAGTCATTCATTTGTTCTGCTCTCAAATTAATCCTGTGATATAGGATTAATTTGTTATATACCGCTTCACAGTGCTTTACAATCTCTCTAAGCGGTTTACAGAGGGATGGAAGGATGGAAGGCTGAGTCAATATTGAGCCTGGTGAGATTTGAACTGCCAAATTGTAGGCAGCTGGTACTCAGCGGAAGAAGCATACTGTGCCATCATGGCTCAGAAACTTTTCCTGACATATCTTATTTATTTTTATTTATTTATCAAATTTATCAGGCACCCATCTTACCACAGGGTAACTCCAGGTGGCTTACAATATTAAAAACATTAAAAATATATAAATAGAATACTAAAAAATATAAAATACAAAATATAAAATGCAAGAGCTTAAAAGATGAAGAGGGAGAGAATAGGATGAGCACCAGGGGTGGTGGGATCTGATATTAATCTTTAAACCGCCTTCAACATGAAGTCCCTTCTTTGGAACGCCAAGCCAACTGGGCTTCCTGTATCTGTGCAGTACTGCAGGCTACTTCTGCTGACTGCTGGCTGATTTCAATTTGGCAGTTTGAATATCACCAGGCTCAAGATTGACTCAGCCTTCCATCCTTCCGAGGTGGGTAAAAGGAGGACCCAGTTTATTGGGGACAAGAGGCTGACTCTGCAAACTGCTTAAAGAGGGCTGTAAAAACACTGTGAAGCGTTATATAAGTCTAAATGGTATTGCTCTCGCTATCTACCTGTATTTTTGTCATGATTGCTTATCCTTTTCTTTGAGACACCTGTTTTGGGTCTTTGAAAAAAACTGTCAGAGCCTCCCCTCCACATTCTCTTAAGGCCGAACAGATCCGATTTCCTCTGTCTCTCCTTGGGATTTAATTTCCACTAGGCTAATAGTCTTTATTTTACTCCTCTAAACTTGTTCCAGTTCATCTGACTCTTTCTTAAATGTAATGCCCAGAATTGGACGTTAATACTCAAGGCAGTAGATATGACCAGTAGGGAATAGAATGCAACTATTACTCCCCATGATTTAGAAAGTCTTCATTAACGGGATTTGCTCACTCAAGCGTAGACTTCACTTGATTGCTAAACACTTGATGACTCACTACCAAAACCTTGGCTGCGACAAAACAAAACTTTCCTTGAATCCATCTAATGTGGCCTTACTAAAAGGCAGTAAGATGACACTGAGATTCTGGAATTAGTCCTGGGCAAAACAAAATGCAGAAGGAAACATTTTGCAAAGTCTATTTTAAAATCAGGTGCATGCAGTGTTTTTAAAATCAGAGGATTAATAGCCTGCAAAGAGACTCTTTAATTCAGAGAGGAATCTCTTTCATATTCAGCGAAGGAACCAGAATAGAACAGAATAACAGAAGGGATCTTGGAGGTCTTCTAATCCAACCCCCTGCCCAAGCAGGAAACCCTATACCATTTCAGACAAATGATTGTCCAGCCTCTTTTAAAACAGTTGGGAAAAGAGCATTGTACACTGGATGCACAAAGACAGCAAGTTTCCTTTGCAATAATAACTAGAAACTAATAAACAGGGCAGAGAAGGGACTGGTTGACTCATTTTAGCTGTAACTAGTTTATACAATTTACAATTCCCTGCTGAGAAGTGTCACTAAAGCTAGATCCTTCCTTAATTTAGGAAAGAACCAGTGCATGAAGATACATTTTTGTTATAAAACATTCAAATCCAGTTTGCTTGCTCTATGCACAATCCAAAGATTTGTACACTTTAAGAAGGGGATTGAGCCATGTTCTTACTTTAAAACTTAAATGCAGTTTTTAGTTTTTCTTTTAAAAAATGGCAGTGAGCATTTCATAACTTTGTATGTCAACTAATGCTGGATTGAAAGATTGTAATTTCCATAAGACATTAGAACCCATTTTACTATTTTTTTCTCTTCTGTTCATCTCTGTCCAATTCTCAGAAACTGCCTGGATAAGTCCCTACAGTTTTCTTGGGAATTTTTTTTCAGACGTGATTTGCCATTGCTTCATTTCTAGGGCTCAGAGAAAGTGACCGACTCAAGATCATCCAGCTGGCTTTGTTTCTAAGGCGGAACCGCAATTCACAATCTCCTGGTTTTAACCCTGATATCTTAACCATTAACACCAAACAGGCTCTCTAATTGTACGAATTGTATTTTACTCTTTTACACATTTACAGGTGTTTTTATTTTACATGCTTTTATTCTTGTTTTAAAAAAAGTTTGGGTTTTTTTTGTAATAAGTCAATATATAAAGCAAAATACCACTCACACATCATCACAAAATGTCCATAACCGTAAAGCCCACAAACTTGAAATTTGGCACGTATGTTCCTTTTGGCTTCTAGGGGCTCACTAAGAAAGGATTTTTCAAAATGATCATCAGAGCATTAGTATTTCGTTTATTATTATTAACATGCCCTGGTGCTAAGGAGTTCTACTCCCACTCCCTACCTGGAAAGAAATCTCTTCCAAATGCAAAACACAAGCAGAGGAGAGGAGTTTCAGTTTTGGTTTCACAGCAGCAAGCAGCTTTAGTGCAGTACAGTAAAGCTAAGCCACGCCCAGGCTCGTTGCTGTCTCCTCCTTGCTCACACAGCAAATACTGTTTCAGTTTCCAAACAGCCCTCAACTCTCTCACACGTTGACAAGATGCTAGCCAGATGAATACAGATGGATGCTGGTCAGCAGAGGTAGAATTCCCCACCCCCTTATTTTCCTCCCCCAAAACTAAGCCCGATCACATAGTTTCATACTGAAGCATGGGTATCCAGCTAGTTTAATAGATAAAAGACTGAGGTTTGTTATTCTGCATTGGGTTAAATGTTCTGTAGACTTTTTTTTTAACTTGCAGGCATAAAATAACATGAATCCCTCATTCTGGAAAATTGCACTTGGTTTATAGTTGCCTGTTGCTTTTCTCTCTCCCTCTCCCTCTCTCTCTCTCTCTCTCTCTCTCTCTCTATCTATCTCTATCTGTTTGTTCCCTCTTGGCCTGGCTGGGCAAATAGAAGAACCTCCATTTCTGCTTTTATTCTAGTTGACTGAGCAACTATTTAAGCTTGGGAGGAAGAAATATTGGTCAGCCTGCGTTTTTAAGCAAGATGACCTGCCTTGTAATTCCTGAACTAATACGCAGATCGGATCACTTCATTTTTTTAAAATTGTGACACACGGAAAATGTCTCTTGCATATTTGTTCTTGTCCGATTGGATGAAAGAACATTTGCTTTCACTTATTTTTCCCAAGGGGAAGAGCCTTTTGATGAAATTCGCATGGATGGATGACAGTGTTCTTGTACTTATCATAAAGTTGGAAGAGTTCTTTCAAGGCATTATATTCAGTCATCCCTACTCAGTGCAGGAATCCTGTTTAAATCAGGGGGCATATTTAATGACAACATGCCTCCAGGTATTATGGGTTTTCATTGCATAATCATCTCCCTTGGTCCCTTCCCACACTTTTGTTCAAAAGAGGAAACTGTTCCAAAATAGCTTTCCCTCCACCCTCCAATAAATGGTGCTACTAATACTCACTAAATAGAATTCTGCCCTTGAGAAATAACTGGAGATTTCCTTGAGCAACTGTCAAAAAATGGTCCATCTAATTTTTCAGCCCACAAACTCTGGTGGATTTCCAAAGGCCATTTGTTCCCCAGTTCTAGCTTGAAGACGAGAATAGAAGCATTCAGAATTTTTTTTTTTTAAAAAAAAGAATAAGAGAAGGGGGATTTCTGGACATGTGCCAGGAAGTCTCATCATTCTCAGACGTTTTGTGAAACACCTTTGGTAGGAGAAGCTCTCCATATCAGCTTCTCTTGGGTCTAGGTACTGTATGATAGTGTCCTACATATTTGTGCAAGGTGGAATTTCAGGATGATGAGTATATTCTCTGTAACAGTCTATAAATCCTTGTCCACCCGATTATCTTCTGTTTTGGAACAATTTAATCTTAGTATTCAAGCAGTCTGCCAGAGGAGAGATAGGTTGCACGGTTGAGCAAAACGGGCTGGCCATGTTTTGATGAGATTGGATGTTCATTATATCCCCTGTCCACTCTAACATATGAGAGCTCAACATTTTCAGGTAGAATAATAGAATAACAGAGTTGGAAGAGACCTTGCGGGTCATCTAGTCCAACCCCCTGCTCAAGCAGGAGACTCTAAGTCATTTCTGACAGATAGCAGTACAATCTCTTCTTAAAAGCCTTCAGTGATGAAGCTTCCACAACTTCTGAAGGCAACTTCTGTTCCATCAGTTGATCGTTCTCCAATGGAACAGCTTGCCTTCAGAAGTTGTTGGAGCTTCATCATTGGAAGCTTTCAAGAAGAGATTGGACTGCCACTGATGATCTACCGGTACTAAGAGCATCATTATCTGAACACCCAAACCCTGATAGATAGATTAACAGAGTTGGAAGGGACTTTGTAGGTCATCTAGTCCACTCCCCCCACACCCAAGCAGAAGACCCTACACCATTTCTGACAGGTGGCAGTCCAGTCTCTTCTTGAAAGCTTCCAGTGATGAAACTCCCACAACTTCTGAAGGCAACTTCTGTTCCATGGGTTGATTGCTCTCACTATCAGTTATTATTTCTGGGTTGAATCTCTCCTTGTTCAGTTTCCATCCATTATTCCTTGTCTGGCCTTTGGGTGCTTTAGAAAATAGGTTGAATCCCTCCTCTCTGTGACAGCCCCTCTTTTGTTATCTCAATTGCTGAAATCATCCCAAACTAGATCTTTTCCTACCAAAAGTAGCCATTCTGGACACCTTACCTTCCTACCAACTAACTGTTATGCTTAGATTAAGAGTTAGAATTAGCATACAAAACATTTGCTAGACCAATACTCAAATACAATTCATCACTCTGGAACCCACATTATGTATCTGATATTAACACAGTTGAGTAAATCCAGAAATATTTCACAAGAAGAGTTCTCCACTCTTCTACTCGTTGCAGAATACCTTATGCCACCAGACTTGAAATTCTAGACCTAGAAAGCCTAGAACTACACTGTCTTCGGTCCGATCTAAGTATAGTATATAAAATCATACATTGCAATGCCCTACTGTCAATGAATACTTCAGCTTCAACCATAACAACACAAGAGCAAACAATAGATATAAACTCAAGTTAATCGCACCAAACTTGATTGCAGGAAATACAATTTCAGCAACAGAGTGGTTAATGTCTGGAATACTCTACCTGACTCTGTGGTTTCTTCCCCAATCCCCAAAAACTTTAACCTTAGACTGTCTACTTCCTTCCTTTCCTAAGAGGTCTGTAGGGGGCGTGCATAAGCGCACCAACGTGCCTACCGTCCCTGTCCTATTGTTTCTTTTATATTTTTCTTATCTGTATCCATGTATTCATAATTACATTTTTACTTATACCTATTATCTTGTAAGCAATTGACAAAAATAAATAAATCAAAAATAAAATAAAGAATATGAATATAAAATAATGATCACTGGTCTAATTTAAGTTCCACTCATTTGGATTATTTTGTAAATTAGGTAGGTTTTTTTTAAATTCAGATTTTATGGCAAATGGTTAGTTACTCTTCTAGGAGCCTTGTGTTAATGCTGGCAAGATAATGATCCTGCCTTCTCTCCACCTCAACTTCATATTCTAATGGATGCTGAGTATTTGCTTTAGAAATTGTTTTTCTCAAAGTTGAAATTGGTATTGGCAAGACAGTGTGTCTTTCTTTTTCCTATTTTTCCTATTTCTGATTTTTTCCCCCCTATTTTTTCTGGAGCAGGGAACTTGCTTATAGTCAAGTTAAGTGTACCAGTGCTGAATACATCCAAATTATTTTATTTTCAACTGAAAATAAATAAGAAATCAGGCTGTTGCTACTAGGCAACTCAATTTTGTGAGTTTCCAAGGGAAAAAGTGAGTTTCCCCCAACAACAACAACAACACAAATCCTTCCTGGATTCCTTACTCCAGCTTTTGAGAATAAATGAGCAAATAGATCAGTTGCTGTCTTTGTCCATATATTTTTTAAATTATGTGAAATTACTGCAAGGAATTAGCAAAGCTTTCTATTCATGGGAAAATGATTGAATATGATTTGCGGAATAGGCAAAAAACTTAAGTCAAAGAGATCTTGAAATCTTACTTCCTCCTTTTACCCAATGAAATAAGCTGACGTATCCAAAAGAATTAAAAGAAGAGCTTGTTCAGAATCCATGTCATTAAACTGCTTTTCTGTTCATTTTGAAATATGAATGTGTTTTCTATGAGTGGCTTTGACAGTTCATTAGCTGTCTTTTAGAGATTTTTTTTTCCTTTTTAAACATCAAATTGTCATAATTTTCTACTATATTCCTTGTTGCCGCTGTGTATGCTTCTGTTTTACTAGCTGCTTTGAGAACTTGGGAGACCAAATATAAATTCTGATAATAAATAATATATACAATTTACTGCCACAGGAGGGCCCTTACGGAGATGGCTTTAAAAGGGGATTAATCAAATTCTTGGGGAAAGTGCAGTTTATCAACCATCAGATGCCATAATATCGATAATATTTTATCCTATGTCTTGACTTTCCAAGATGGTCAGCTGCTGTGGAAAACATAGCAGGGTCTCTTGAGCATCGATTGATCAACTGACTATTTAGTAAATAGCATTAAAAAATGAGCAATAGAAAAATTATGTTCCCATAATTTTACAGGCAGCAAGTACAATGATGGGGGAAAGAAAGGAAGGAAGGAAGGAAGGAAGGAAGGAAGGAAGAGAAAGAAAGAAAGAAAGAAAGAAAGAAAGAAAGAAAGAAAGAAAGAAAGAAAGAAAGAAAGAAAGAAAGAAAGAAAGAAAGAAAGAAAGAAAGAAAGAAAGAAAGAAAGAAAGAAAGAAAGAAAATTTCAAAAAGAAAATGTCTTTTCTCTTCCCTCAAATTCCTTGAAGAATTTTATTTCTCTTTTAGATTACAACTTCCTAAAAATCCCAGAACACCATTTTAGTTCAGTGCTAACAACAAAGCCTTATTATTTCTTTTCTCCCCCCGCACTCCCAAAAGTGTTACTTTTGTTGAGGTTCCTGCAATTCCCAGGTGGCCTGATTTGATAGGATAATTCATCCATTCAAATTTATGATGCACGATTCTATGATATTCCCTCAAAGACAAATCTACAATTTTACCTTAAATTGCACCTTTTCACGGGACTGACAAAATTACAGAATGGTACTGACACCCATGCAGCTTAAACATAATTTCTCTTTCACCTTCAGAGCAAGAATTATGACCTGGAAAGATTTAGGCAGAAGTCCTGTAAACTGTTGCAAAGATAGTAAGATTTTGTACTTCTGCAGGTCACTCTTGCTACAACGCCAAGCTAGAAACTATGCTAATTGGATTTTACTGAATTTACTGTAGTGTGAGTTTGTCTGGAATAATAAAGAATTTATCTTTCCAATCCTGTAATTTCTGAGTTCACATAAATTTAAGGATGGGGACCTGGTATATAGAGAATGAAAAGCTTCCTCATTCTTATGATTTCAAGTGTGCTAGAAAACAAAACAAAAATTGAAAGCGCCTTGTAGCATCTTAAAAACGAACACATTTCTAACAGTATATCGAATTTCTCCACATTTGGTGATTAAATACACACACAATATATATATATACTTTTATATATATATACTTTTATATATATATACTTTTTTATATATATATACTTTATATATATAATGTGTATATATGTGTGTGTGTATGTGTGTGTGTGTGTGTGTGTGTGTATCTTTGGTTCTTCGGGTTTTCTCCCGCGGAGAATTGGAAATATCTAGGCGACGTTTCGATGAAGTCTCATTCATCATCATCAGGCTTGTGTCTTCGGCCTTGTGCTTCTCAGAGTAATGTGAGCTTGCAGCTGCTTCTTCCTTTTAACTACTAGTGGGGGTGTGACTTGATTGGGTGGGGGCTTGACTGTGTTCTGATTGGGTGGGGGTGTGTTCTCATTGGTTGGGGGGTTGGCTGTGTTCTGATTGGTTGGGGGGTTGGCTGTGTTCTGATTGGTTGGGGGGTTGGCTGTGTTCTGATTGGCTGGGGGTATGTTCTGTTCTGGTGGGGGTTTGGTTGTACTCAGGTTAGTCTCAGTTGCTGGGGGATTTGAGCTCAAATATATATATTTTCCAGGTGATGTTACAAGAAATGTAGTAAATGACCCAACGACTCTTGCAAAGGAAGACTTGTGAAACTAATATGGTTCAGACCAGAGACAGACCAAACGATGTTTATTGCCACCATTGGAGAAATCCATTTTTTTCAGATCATGAGATTATGAACAATTTAATCTGGAGTTGTGGAAGCGAAGGGAGGCTCCAAAGTTTGGTCTGAATAGAAGAATTCCTGACAGTTCTTACAGTTCTTATCTCTCAAGTGAATCAGGTCAGGCACCCCAGGGAGTGATTCTGTATTTGAATCACTTCCTTCCCTCCTTCACCCTCCTTATCAGGGACACTGGAAAACCCCAAGACAGAAGGTAGTAAATATGATTTTCTGTGGGAGATCTTTGGTGGTCGCACATATAAATAATTGTAGCCAGTATTTCTTGGGAGAGCATTTTTTTTCTTTATTGCTAGTTGGATCTTTTTGTCGAACATCACAACTTAGAATTAATAAATTATGCAGTGTAGAGTTCCCTGTAGAACACATTAAGATCTCTTTCCTGTAAGTATGACCCCTCTGGATTAAAATTCAAGTTCTTAAGCATGATGATGATGTTCAGCCCAGGAGAAAAAGTTGTACTTGAAATTCACATCTTCCAGGCTGTAGATTTTAAGGATACACAAACAGTGCATTCCACAAAGTGCTACAACTTTATTGCCCTCTTGACTTCAACTCCTGCTTAACAGACTGGAGTTTCTTCGTGGCACACGGGCATCATTTTAGTTTAAGTGCTGTTTTGGTCACTCTACCTTGCTATATATCACTCAGGCTCTCATAACTGAGGTGGTCCATAAATATAGTTAATCAAAACAATTTTTTTAAAAGTAAGCATGATAAAATAGGTATGACATTTACAACCTTAAATGTTTGTAAAAAAAAAAACGTTTGAGAATGGAATCAGGAACTTTAGAGTAGAAATGAAGTAACCTTTGTAGGATGGGCAGCCCTATAAATGGTTTACATAAAATAAAATCAGTCTAGCTAGCATCTTCTTCAGCAAAGGAAAAAATACAGTACTTCTTGTGTAGTTCTCAGAAGAGAAAAAATGGTTCCTTTAATGAAATATCGGAAATGTTTTTGAAAATAGGATTTTGAATTTCCTTGATAATAAAACCCTTCCTTCCTTCCTTCCTTCCTTCCTTCCTTCCTTCCTTCCTTCCTTCCTTCCTTCCTTCCTTCCTTCCTTCCTTCCTTCCTTCCTTCCTCCAACCTCCCAACTCTCTCTTTCCATCTCAAAAGACTAAGAGAGATAATTATATCTTACAACAATTACCTTAGCTATGAAGCAAAATTAGCACAGTTCTTTCTAATTTAAATGTGTTGAAATTGCCTGAGCATGACAGCAGAAAATTACAAGGTTTATGATACAGACTTTGGTTAAAAGAATGGGAGTTGCCTGCTTCTTTACTTGAGAAACATGATGGTCAAAGATACCTGTCAACATTGATTGAAGGTCTCCTCTCCCTAAAGGTAAAGGTTCCCCATGCATTTCTGGCTTTAGGGGGTGGTGTTCCTCCATTACAAAGTCAAAGAGCCAGCGCTGTCCGAAGATGTCTCCTTGGTCCCGTGGCCAGCTTGACTAAATGCCAAAGGCACACGGAACGCTGTTACCTTCCCACCAAAGTGATCCCTACTTTTCTACTTGTATTTTTACCTGCTTTCGAACTGCTAGATTGGCAGAAGCTGGGACAAATCAGGGGAGCTCACTCCATTACGCAGCGCTAGGGGTTCGAACCGCTGAACTGCCAGCCTTTCTGATTGACAAGTTCAGCTTCTTAGCCACTGAGTCACTGCATTCCTCAATGTATCCTACATTTTTTCCAAATCAACAGGTTTCCTGAATCCTAAGAATTGGCAAGGGTAGGATTCTTCTTTCTAATATGTGTGTTTTATATGCACAAGAATTTGAAATTCATAGACAGATAGATGTGGAACAGACCATATAAGATGTGGATTGCTGTAATCCAAATTAAAACAATTCAGTTTGTCCAGTTTGCACTTGAATACATCTGGTTCAGAACGTGAATCCATTACCTATCTGGATGATTGATTCTAATTCACTTATTATTAGAAAGTTTCTCTTTTTTCCCTCCTAACACTCAATAGAAATATGTTACTTAAATGCCTTAGTTTATGTCCTGCATTCTCAAACAATAGTTATCAATCCTGACTTTCCTTGTGATTTAATTTCAGTTATTAAAGAGACCAATCACATCCCCCCTCGATCATCTTTTATCAAGGTTAAACATAGTAATAATATTTAATAATATTTATTAAATGAACTAGAAGCTGGGTGAAACTAAGCTTTGATATGGTGTCACGGGAGGTTTTGAAGGAGACACTGGGAAACAGTCAATAATCCAGGATAATATATGGTTTCCTGTTTGAGCAGGGAGTTGGACTAGATGACCTCCAAAGGTCCCTTCCAACTCCATTATCCTTTATTCCATTGTAGAATCTTCTTCCCGGAAAGTTTCTCCAGAACTGTTCACAGTTAAGCAAAGCATGAAAATGCCATTATTTACGTTGCCAGATATTTTCAGCATTAGACAGGTGGAATTTAAAAGTTTCGGTTTATTTATTTTTTTAAAAAAAAATATTGTTATTATTCATTCTAAGAAATGGAAGAAGAAATAATGTTGGCCCAAATACACACTGAAAGGAGTATATGTA
The DNA here is from genome assembly GCA_023653725.1 of Bungarus multicinctus. NCBI lineage: Eukaryota > Metazoa > Chordata > Lepidosauria > Squamata > Elapidae > Bungarus > Bungarus multicinctus. The sequence continues at coordinate 6,175,696 of CM042843.1, forward strand.
ATAAGGAAAGGAGAGAGGAAAATAAAATGACAGTCCAAGCATTAAAATACTAGATAAAATGGTTTATGAAAGGTTTTATAGAAGGTCTGCTTATATTGTGCTTTGGGTATTCAATAATAACTAAAAAAAAGGAGAAAACAGCAGGGATTGCTATTCTTTTGAGTAAGTTGTCTTTTGCCTTTTTTACTAGCATTCAACTAGCCTGCTTAAATGAAAACAAATAAATTAGAAATGTAATTTAATATATAATCATTAAATGGGTTCATGTGGAGGATAGGCCTGGCATTCTCATATCTTGTTTTGTTTTGTTTTCTGGAATGTTTACTTGGGAAAGGGAAAAAATATAGCAATGTAGAGGACCTGTAAATTAGGAGAAAGAAATTATAAAAAAAATGGTGGGGAGGATGTTGTATGGGGTTACGAAAATAAATTCTGACAGGGATAACTAAGTTTTGTTTATTTTCCCAAACCTCCCAAGCTGCAAAGTTATTTTACTAAATATAACAATAATTTATGGCCCAGTTAATTTAATAAATGCAATATTTAATAACCAGCCAATCTCGTAGAAACAAATGAACATTTTTTCTTTAAAGTCAGATGAAATCAGAAAATGGAAATGGCACCACAACCTTCAGTGGGGGGAGAGGTTTTTATTTACAAAATGCAGTAACTGAAACAGGAAAATATGAGGGTTAGTTGCAGGGCTGATTGATGCTATGTTATGCTGTGCTCTCCTATGCTATGCTATATTTGTTGTATTATATTATATTTGTTGTGTTACATTATGTTGTGTTGTGTTACATGTTATGCTATGCTGTCATGTTATGTTATGTTGCCTTATGTTACACTATGTTGTGTTGTTGTGTTGTGTTGTTGTGTTATTTAATTGCTATTACAATCCTCCATAATTTTTCTTCTGAGAATTGACCCCAGAGTGCTTTAGTGGTATTGTTGAGCAAAGCTGAACAATGAAGATGATGCCCAAATGTGTCAATTATGGACAATATGATTCAGAATGATTTCTGCGGGTTGATAGAAACAGTGTGACCAAATTATTTCATTGACAGATTGATTGATGTGCTGCCAAATTGGACAAAGAGAGCTGGTTTTGGTGAGGTGGTTAAGATACCAGGCTAGAAACTAGGAACCTGTGAGTGCTAGTCTCACCTTAAGCATGAAAGTTGGCTGGGTGTCAGTCACTCCCAAATGGTAAAGGCATAATTGAAAAATCTGCAATACAGTAATAATAAAATGCACAATAACAATAGCCAAATAATCAGTAACGAAATCCACAGACGCATAAGTAACATAGAGGTAGTCCCCGACTTACAACAATTCATTTAGTGACCATTCGAAGTTACAACTGCACTGAAAAAAAGTGACTTAAGACCACTTTTCGCAGTTATGACCATTGCAGCCTCACCATGGTCACATGGTTTACATTCAGATCAAACTCTTCAAGCAATTCTTTGAACAGCATAACAAGATGACAATCCTAAGGACTAGTAGACAGAAGTCACAAGTACAATTAATTAGAATTCTACTTAACAACTTCTTTATGTAGTTTATTTTATAGCTTGTTCTTTTCTGTTTTCTCCTATTTAATTTCTTATTGCACTTTCAGTTTTTTATGCAATTTCTTTCTTGTTCACTTTTTTTATTCTAATTTAGCTTGTAGAAATACAAATCAATGTTAGAGTTAGAGGTAAAGAGAGAGATGAGAGAGGTGTTTGTCTGTATGTTTGATACTCTAAATGAAAGTATCAAGGCTACAGGGATATCTCAACTTAATGGATTCACTAATAAATAAGGAGCAAGGTACAGAAGTACAATTTCCAGGTTTCTATATTCTTCTTCTCCTCCTTCTCTTCTTCTTCTTCTTCTTCTTCTTCTTCTTCTTCTTCTTCTTCTTCTTCTTCTTCTTCTTCTTCTTCTTCTTCTTCTTCTTCTTCTTCTTCTTCTTCTTCTTCTTCTTCTTCTCCTTCTCCTTCTTCTTCTTCTCCTTCTCCTTCTCCTTCTCCTTCTTTTCCTTGTTCTCCTCCTCCTCCGTCTGTCTCTGTCTCTGTCTCTCTCTCTGTCTCTCTCTCTCTTTCTCCCCCATCAGTAGACAGAACATCACACTTTTGAAACTATATATTGAATTATCAGTGCACAGCATTTGTTCCAAATTTGGTTAAGTCATAAATTGGACATTAAATGTCCGCTATGAACAGTTTTCTTGCAAGAACCTTCCCTTAAGATAATTTATTTTTAACACTATTCTCTTAACACAATACAGCTGGGCAATTCACTTTGAGATCAGCTGTGTCACTCACTTTGATATCCTACAAATTAAGTGACTGGGGGCCATACATCTAAAGAGGTTTGCTTGGCAACCTGCTTATAACTGCAAGCAAAGCTTCCTGTAACAGCAGCTCCCATAGATTTACAGAAGTTCCTGTTCGTGTTGGTGTTGAAGACAGATTGCCTCCAAATCAATGTTACGACAGGAAAGTCCAATGCATCTCAAAGGGATGCATCACCATGGTAAGAAAGAGCCATGGTAGTGGTTAATGCAGTGGTTAAAATGCAGGATTCCAGACTGCCTCTGCTCACTGCCAGGAGTTTGATCTTTCAATCAGAAAATTGCCTTTCAATCAGAATAGAGCTGGAAAGGACCTTGGAAGTCTTCTAGTCCATCCCCCTGCTCAAGCAGGAGACCCTATACCATTTCAGAAGGGTGTCTATGTCTAGTCTCTTCTTAAAGACCTCCAATGATGAAGCACCCATAACTTCCGAAGGCAAGCCATTCCACTAATTAATTGTTCCCTCTGTTAAGAAATTTCTCCTTAGTTCTCCTGTAGGTTGCTTCTCTCCTTGATTAGCTTCCATCCACTATTTCTTGTCTTGCCTTTTGGTGCTTTGGAAAATCGTTGGATCCCTTCGTGTTTGTAGGAGCCCCTCAAATATTGGAACACTGCTATCATGTCTCCCCCAGTCCTTCTTTTCATTAGACTAGATATACCCAAGATCTCAAAAATGTAGGCATAAAGGTGAGAATTTGGAAGAAGCGGACCTCTGTTTGCTCCTGTCCTCATCACATATGACATTTCGAGAGTTGTTGTGTGATTGTAAGGTTTTTATCCTCAGTGTGTGAAGGGAGAATTCTGAAGAAAGAAATGAAGTTATTTTTCTGCCAGTAATAATTCAGAACTCTGGAAAACGTTTAGGGCTTTTGAAAAGAGTGATCTTGGTGGATGGTCTTTCCAGTGTGATTTTTCTTTCACTCCTGTTCATTTTATTGCTGGATTTTATGTGTGCACTTATTTAAGCTGTCTGGGAAAAAGAGCTGTATATAAAAACCGATTAGTTTTTATAGCACTCCAGGGCTGACTTAAAGGGTTCCTTATTCTCTCCCCCTTTCCTTAAAAAGTTTTTCATTCTTATTGTTTTAAGTCAAGCTGTTTGTTTGCTTGCTTGCTTTAAAAGAGCACATACGGAACAGAAGCTGTAATTTTGGAATGGTTGCATATATAAAAAAAAGGAGCCTTCAAACGGAAGATTTTTCTCTTCTTCCTAAAGAGTCACAAAACAATAAAAAGGAAGAAATAATTTCACCAAGGAACAGTTGCTTGACAGGAGAATTTAGAATTTTCCTTTAATACAGTACAAAATTGTTTTGTCTCCAGCTAACTCATAAAATACTTTTTTTGTGGGAAGAGGGGGAAAATGACAATTGAGCAAGGAAAAATGGCATGCATTTTTAGATTTCCCCCTCTTAAAACAAAAGATTAAAATACTGTCATAATAAATGAAGTTGATGCTTTCTCACAAAATGAGTTATTTCAATGTCAAATATTTAACTTGCAGATAAAAGAGCTCTACATCTGGGAAAGAAGACAGAAAGAAAGAGAGAGAGAGAGAGAGAGAAAAGAAAGAAAGAAAGAAAGAAAGAAAGAAAGAAAGAAAGAAAGAAAGAAAGAAAGAAAGAAAGAAAGAAAGAAAGAAAGAAAGAAAGAAAGAAAGAAAGAGGGAAGGAAGGAGGGAGAGAGGAAAGGAGGGAAAGAGGGAGGAAGGGGAAGATAAAAGAAAATAAAGGAAAGGAAAGAGAAAGAAAAGAGAGAAAGAAAAAGAGAGAGGGAGAAGGGGAAAAGAAAATGAAGGAAAGGGAAAGAGAAAAAGGAGACAGAAACAAAAAAGAGAAAGAAAGAAAAGAAAGAGGAAGGGAGGAGAGGGAAAGAAAAAAGAGAGAAAGGGAAAGCAAAGGAAAGAATGGAAAGAAAGAGAAACAAAGAGAGAGAGAGGAAAAAGAGAGAGAAAGAAAGAAAGAAAGAAAGAAAGAAAGAAAGAAAGAAAGAAAGAAAGAAAGAAAGAAAGAAAGAAAGAAAGAAAGAAAGAAAGAAAGAAAGAAAGAAAGATCTTAAAAGGAAAGAACTGAGCCGAGAGTGACCTTTCTATGAACAAGAATATGAGAGAAGGTATTTGGCTAATCCCAGCTGCCTCTGATTGGCTAGACAGAACCGTGAGGAAAATGTCTCCATCTGGACTAATCTGTCCTCAGTTGGATGAGCTGAAGCCTACCAAGTTAACCTGACATTTAACAATAATTACCCTTTCGTCTGACCCTTCCCCAATCTCCTGCTCTCTCGGAAATCTCTCTTTCTGTGTTTGCTTGTGCTCCCACCCCCCCTTGACTCTTGTGTTAGAGATAGCTCCGAAAAGCGATGAGATGATAATGGAGGGGAGGTTTAGATCCACAAACAAACATCTGCAAGCATAAAAACCACAGCCGATATGAATTTATAAAACCGAATTTCTTCAGGAGCCCGAGAGATGATTCCTTCCCCCCCCCCCAACCACCCCCTTCAAGAAGTTGGTTTAGTTCAGTTTGGTTGAAAGGAGGAACCAGAAAATGTGACTTTGCTTCTTATTTTTTTATAAATATTTTTACTGCTTTGTATCACAAATTCTATTTCTATATTGAACAGTATGTTTTCTAGGTGTCCAAAGTGTTAAAATAGAAACAGCATCATAATCATTATAATCATGTACATACAAACATATGTAAGATAATATCAATCATTATTAAAAAATATACTATCTTCCATATTGACATCAGTTATATATAGAGGTGGGTATTCAGCCGGTTCTGACCAGTTCTGGAGAACCGGTAGCAGACATTTTGAGTAGTTGGGAGAACCAGCAAATACCACCCCTGACTGGCCCCGCCCCCATCTATTCTCCGCCTCCCAAGTCCCAGCTGATTGGCTAGGTCTTCTTTGGTTGCCCTGCACAGGAGAACGGAGCTGGAAAGCAGGTTAGTGGGATGGGGAGGGAATGGAGATTTTCCAGTATCCTTCCCCTGCCACACCCACCAAGCCACGCCTACCAAGCCACACCCAGAGAACCTGTAGCAAAAAGAGAAACTTGAATGCCACCACTGGTTATATAACCATCAAAATATTTACTAGTCAGTTTTTCTTTCCCATGTAGTCCATATTTTCACATAAATCCACTCACCTAATGTCTGTATCGCTCTACTAACCATTTGTAGAAAAGTTCCCATGTTATAAAATATTCCGAATCTTCTTTTTCTTTAATTTTTAGAGTTAACCTATCCATTTCTGCACCTTCCAGAACCTTTTGGATTATATTATCATCTAGAGGGGTTTCTTCATTTTCCAGTATTGTGCGTATAACAATCCTGGCTGAAATGGTGCATGGAAACCAGTTCAGAGGGAAAGACCAGGTTCAGGGGTCACCCAGGCTAACTGCAGATGAAATGTGTCTATTTTGTTTTCACCTGAGGCTGGCTTCATCTTGTCTCCAGAAAGGTCATTGTGATTTTAAAAAAAACAAACAAACGAAGCACAACAAAACAAAATCACCTCTTTGCCATTCCTGGCTGATTTTCCTTGTTTTTGCCTCTACATACAGAAATGCTGCTCTCCTTAGCTCACGTTTAAACCATCTTTTCCTCCTGCAATCTTTATAATGCCTTGGTAAGACCACAAGTGGAATACTGCATTTATTTTGGTCGTCACAATGTAAAAAAGATGTTGAGACTCTAGAAAGAATACGGAGAAGAGCAACAAGGATGATTAGGGGACCGGAGGCTAAAACATATGAAGAACAGTTGCAGGAACTGGGTATGTCTAGTTTAATGAAAAGAAGGACTAGGGAGGGCATGATAGCAGTGTTTTAATATCTCAGGGGCTGCCACAAAGAAGAGGGAGTCAAGTTATTCTCCAAAACACCTGAGAGGTGGACAAGAAGCAATGGGTAGAAAATACAAGGAGAGAAGCAACTTAAAACTAAGGAGAAATTTCCCGACAGTTAGAACGATTAACCAGTGGAACAGCTTGCCTCCAGAAATTGTAATTGCTCCAACACTGGAAGTTTTTTAAAAGATGTTGGTTAACCATTAATCTGAAGTGGTGTAGGGTTTCCTGCCTAGGCAGGGGATTGGACTAGAAGACCTCCAAGGTCCCTTCCAACTCTGTTATTCTATTCTATTCTATTCTATTCTATTCTATTCTATTCTATTCTATTCTATTCTATTTTACGTTTAAACCATCTTTTTATCCTGCTATCTTGCCTCAGAAGGAGGCTAATCAAAAGAGAAAGAAGCAACTTGAAGATGATGCCAAAACTGGTCTTCTGATATTGTAAAAACTTTCTTCCCCTTTCCAAAGGTTTGTTCCTTGCATTCTTTGCAAGGTGTTCGGTCAAACTTTCATTCTAGTGTTGGTTTTAGCTTTGACCTGATCTTCGTATGTCAATGAAAGATTTGGGGATGCTTCTGGACCATTGATTAACATGTTCATTGTCTAGGACGACTGAGGATACACTTCTTAGGCAAATGTAAATGCCTCTGGCATAATCTCCAAGAAAGGACATCAGGTCAATTTGTCTCTAAAAGTTTCATCAGGTTTGGTAGGATAGAATTTTCTAATAAATGGAAGTTTGCGAAATATTACAGAATAAGAATAGGAGCATGCATTTGTGGCATCAGATAAGCAATTAGCTACACTGCTAATCTGATATCAGGGATTAGCATTAAAGTACAATTTCCAGCTTTCTTTCTTTCTTTCTTTCTTTCTTTCTTTCTTTCTTTCTTTCTTTCTTTCTTTCTTTCTTTCTTTCTTTCTTTCTTTCTTTCTTTCTTTCTTCTTCCTGCTGCTGCTCCTGCTGCTCCTGCTGCTCCTGCTCCTCCTCCTCCTTCTGCCTCTCTGTCTCGCTCTCTCCCCTTCCCTCCCTCCCTCCCTGCCCTGGCTTTCTTGGTTCTGAGGTGAGAGATTAGGAAGCACATCATTGGAAAATGTGAGCAACCAGGGAAACTTGGAAGGATACAAAGAGGCACCAGAGAGACCCGCAAGAGCAATACAAATTTTTTGCAAAAAGGAAATAGACTAAAGCATACCAGCAAGAGGAATTAGAAAGCAAATGTTAAACAACCTTAAAATAAAGATAGACTAACAAGAGGCTCTGAGGATGGCTGGGACAATTTGCGGCAACTGCCAGCCAGATTGTGGTATGACATTATCCCAAGCCGCAGTATGATCTGACAATTACCCACAGCGGTAGCTTGGCCCTTGAGTCTGTTTACCAGTTTGTCTGGGCAGGCATTTTATTCCTTGACAATGCAATTGAGCTTCTGTTTTGCTTCAGCTGATTTCCATCCAGGAGCCATTCTGGAGTTCAGAGAGGAGAGCATCTTAAACTACTGAGTTCTCCACTTTCACAGTCAATTAGTGTTGGCTGCCAAGAGGAAGGAGGGCAGGGGATAGGGCTGCCCTTGAGAAAATGTCATACCTTTTCCTGATGTCATAAAATAATAATACCACATCCCAGGCTTCATTACTTCCATTACCTAGTGCATGAAGAAAGTGGAGAGCTGGAACTCCATAAGGTGGAAGAGAAGGAAAGAGGGAGAAGAAAGGAAGGAGGGAGGGAGGGAGTAGGGAGGGAGGGAAGGAAGGAAAGGGATAGAAGAAGGAAGAAGGGGAGAGAGGAAGGAAGGAAGGGAGGGAGGGAGTGAGGGGAGAGAGGAAGGAAGGAAGGAAGGAAGGAAGGAAGGAAGGAAGGAAGGAAGGAAGGAAGGAAGGAAGGAAGGAAGGAAGGAAGGAAGGAAGATATTAATTTCCATTCATTTCTTTTTTTGTTTTGCCTTTTGGTTCAACTTCTGGCATTGGAGACCTATCAATACCCAAGACAAGCATACACTCAAAATCAATCTGAGATCCAAAAATAATTGCACTTCCTTGGAGGGCATGGAGATAAAAACATAGGAAGAATGGTTGCAGGAATTGGGTATGGCCAGTCTAGAGAAAAGAAGGACTAAGAGTGACATGATAGCAGTGTTCCAGTATTTGAGAGGCTGCCCCAAAGAAGAGGGGGTCAACCTATTCTCCAAAGCACCAGAAGGCAAGACAAGAAGCAATGGGTGGAAACTAATCAAGGAGAGAAGCAACCTGGAACTAAGGAGAAATTTCCTAACAGTTGAGGACAATTAACCGGTGGAACAGCATACCTTCAGAAGTTGTGGTTGCTCCATTACTGGAGGTTTTTAAGAAAAGACTGGACAGTCTGAGATGGTATAGGGTCTCTGCTTGAACAGGGGGTTGGACTAGAAGACCTCCAAGGTCCCTTTCAGCCCTATTCTGATTGAATCTGATTGAATTGAATCCTACAAGAGGAAGGAGTTCTCCATCGAAGGAACCTTTGCCAAGCTTCTCTTCTTCCAATCCTGCTAAATCAACTTTCTCCTTTACCCAAGGGAAAACTTGTCGTTTAAGAGCTGGTTCTATTCCCACCCCCCCTCAATTCTATTTTCTCTGCAAGCCTAATACAAGTAATTAATTAGATTACACTCAAATGCCTATCACTAAACTACGGCAGTGGAAAACGGGCTCGTTTTAGCAACAGAAATCAGAAGAGTAAGCAAGAAAAAGCTGGGGGAAGAGAACGGGGAGAGGAGTAAGATAAATACATGTTTAAAAAAGCACACCAGACCAAAGACAAGAGACATTTCTAGACTTTTTTTTTTTAATTCAGTCTCCATCGTAGTTCACATGATTTGTGGGTCTGCGTGCATGTATGTGTGTATATGGGTGTGTATGTATCACCCAGACCTTGTCTCTCCGCTAATGTCATAATCAGTGAGCTGAGGCCAAATTGTACTTTATGTAGCTCTTTGCTTAGTATCTGATTCAATACATCTAGCGGGACACCATTCCATCACCTTCTTAGCACCAGAGGTGACCAAAATCAATGGCAATCAGATTAGCTTGTTAACAGAAAGGCTGAAGGGCCAAGGTGTTAAGTTCACAGGGCATCCCCTTTCATTTGAAACTTCTCACTTAAGGGACTCCCTCCTTTGGCCCCCATTCCTTGCACCTTTCCAATGATGGTGGTGATTATTATTTACCCTTTATGATTATTTATGGCTTGGAGAGCCAGCAAATTTTTCTTCTGGCTTTGGAGAAGGGTTGAGTCATTTTTTTGCCTGGTAGCTCCTTTGAAGTTTCCATCTATTATAATGTGGGTTGAAATCTTTCCTGATTTGTGTGGCGAAATAAAACCTTTTGATTAGCTAATTTAACTACCTATGTTTTTTAAAAATGTAATCTACTCTGCAGTACCCAATGGCACTTGTGAGATGAGTGGCTATATACATTTCATAGATAGATAGATAGATAGATAGATAGATAGATAGATAGATAGATAGATAGATAGATAGATAGATAGATAGAAAGAAAGAAAGAAAGAAAGAAAGAAAGAAAGAAAGAAAGAAAGAAAGAAAGAAAGAAAGAAAGAAAGAAAGAAAGAAGATAGATGATAGAGAATAGACCCTCTAGAGATAGAGAAAGAGATAGATGATAGATAGAGATAGAGATAGTAAATATACAGACAGACAAATAGACAGACAGATAGATAGATGGCAAGCATGGTACAGCTTGCCTTCAGAAGTTGTGGGTGCTTCATCACTGGAGGGTTTTAAGAAGAGATTGGACAGTCACTTCTCTGAAATGGTATAGGGTCTCCTGCTCCAGCAGGGGGTTGGACTAGAAGACCTCCAAGGTCCCTTACAGCTCTATTCTGATAGATAGATAGATAGATAGATAGATAGATAGATAGATAGATAGATAGATAGATAGATAGATAGATAGATAGATAGATAGATATAGATAGATGATGGATGGATGAATCAATAGATGATAGATGGATAGATGGATGGATGGATGGAAGAATGGGTGGATGGATAGATAGATAACTTTATTGTTTGTTATATCCATCTATCTGGCTATTCTGATCATCACTGTCATCATCATCATCATCATCATCATCATTTTTATTGAATAATATTTGCAAATAACTTGACATTCTTGTGCCATGTATATGCTCCTAAACAAGGTATAGCATAAGACTACAGAAAATCATACAACATAACCAAATCCAGTAGCCCAGATCCGAGATCCGAGTGCCATGCAATGGAGGGAGCTCCCATTACTTGTCTCAGCTCCTGTCAAGCTAGCAGTTCAAAAGCATGCAAATGTGAGTAGATAAATAGGCACCACTTTGGTGGGAAGGCAACTGTGCTCCATGATGTCATGCTAGCCACCCCTATAATTAGCAATGATTAGCGGAATGAAATCCACAGGGGGCCCTGTACCTTCTACTTAACTACTTGTTCTGGTAGCATGAATCCTGCCATAATTTTCCAAAATTAGGGAAATTCTCAAGCATTGAAAAAGGTCCTTGCCCAGTTGTAGAGGGATGAAAACAGAAGAATCAACTATCAATAACACTGACTTCATATCACCAAGAGAAATGTCAAAACAAGATGTGAATGAAATAAAAACAAAAACAAAACAAAACAGATGCTTCTTGAGTAGATCTGAGAACATCTGAGTATTTTCAAAGGAAACTTCAATATTGTCTTCATTAAAATGTATTGTCACCAGGTTAAGGTTTGGGCTTTGTCAGTGGTCTGGAGCACAGCCAAGGAACATTTCCACACATTCGGCTAACCCAGCTACATCACTACAATTAAACACAGGGCAACACCAACAAATGAATTTGCTGCCTAAACTAAAACTGGTTCCACTACAGAGAGAACTACAACAAATCTCATAACCTTTCCCCAAGAACCATGAGTTACTGTAATTTCCTGAATGCAACCTTCAAATGTGGTCTTGTAGTCCTGTAGCTAATCCCATTGCGCCAATTTACTGAGATTAATCCTATCTTCCTCCAGGTAGAGATGAATTAGAGGGAGAGGGGAGAGGGAAAGAAAGGGTGCAGGCTGTTAATCATCTAGCACTTAGGTCAATTGCCTGCAACTAGTGCAGGTTCGAATCCCATCAAGCTCAAGGTTGACTCAGCCTTCCATCCTCTCGGGGTAGGTAAATTGAGGATCCAAGATTGTTGGGGGCAATAAGCTGACTTTGTAAAATGCCGCTTGGGGGGGCCAAAAGTCCTAGTAATAAGCAGGCATATACAATGGAATGAAGGCTATTGCCGAGCACTTAGCATGGTGCTCCATAGATTGTAAGCCGCCCTGAGTCTCCGGAGAAGGGCGGCATATAAATAAAATTAAAAAAAAAAAAGAAAGCCTGAAGGAGCTAGGAAAGGCTTAGGAGGAGCACCCGTCAAATCCAGATGGTGCAAGCAGCACCAAGATGGTGGTAACAGTTCCACCCACGGAAACAGCTCGACGTTTGTAAGAACTTGCTGCTGAAAGCCCATGACATATTTTTACCATTAGAGAAATTGGAGATTGGCAGGCTGGCTTTTCTGTTCGGATATTACATGCATTTAAGAGATTAGATTAATAGCAGCCTCAAACCAGCTGTGTTGTGGTGAAGATAATCTTTAACTGTGTTGTGTTAAGAATTGACCTAGCCCTTGATGTGGGCTCCCATTTTGTCTTACACACTGAAAATATTCACAGAGACACACAGGAAGCCGCAAAAAACAAGGGAAAAAAAAAACACCCATTCGCCTTGGGTATCGTTTCAAAGAATTAGCCTGCTTTATGGATTTCCTTCCAATTGTAGCAACATTGGCCCAATTAATAGGGATTTTCCATTGGATGAGTAAATGGCATAGCCCCTGGGTAAATACTGCATAGAAAGACAGATCCTTGAAGATTCTTTGAAGTTCTTCTCTTGCCAAGGCTGATTTCTTCTTTAAAAAAAAATAGAAGATATCCTCACAACCATTTTATTTATTTATTTATTTATTTATTTATTTATTTGATTTGTCAAGATTACAAGATAATATCTGATATTAGCACAGTTGAGAAAGTCAGAAATATTTCACAAGAAGTACTCCACTCTTCTACTCATTGTAGAATACCTTATGCCGCCAGACTTGAAATTCTAGACCTAGAAAACCTTGAATTATGCTGTCTTTGGTCTGTTCTAAGTATGATATATAAAATCATACATTGCAATGACTTACTTGTCAATGAATACTTCAGCTTCAACCATAACCATACAAAAGCACACAATAGATACAAACTCAAGGTTGCAGGAAATACGACTTTAGCAACAGAGTGATCAATGTCTGGAATACTCTACCTGACTCTGGTTTCTTCCCAAACTCCAAAAACTTTAACCTTAGACTCTCTACTATTGACCTCACCCCTTTCCTAAGAAGTCTGTAGAGGGTGTGCATAAGCATACCAACGTGCCTACCGTCCCTGTCCTATTGTTTCTTTTATTTTTCTTATATGTAGCCATTTCATGTATTCATAACTATGTACAGACTTATACCTATTATCTTGTAAGCAATTGACAAATCAAACAAATAAAAAAATAATAGATATAAGTATAAACATGAGTAAGAATACAGGAAATAGGTACAAATAAATGGGGACAATAAGACAGGGACGGTAGGCACGATGGTGCACTTATGCACCTCCCTTACAGACCTCTTAGGAATGGGGTTAGGTCAATAATGGTTAGTTTGAGGTTAAAGGAGTAGGGGTTGGAAGATGTAACAACAGAGTCAGGTAATGCATTCCAGACATTTACTACTCTGTTGCTGAAGTCGTACTTTCTGCAACCGAGTTTGAAGCGGTTTACATTGAGTTTGTATCTGTTGTGTGCTCTTGTATTGTTGTGGTTGAAGCTGAAGTATTCATTGACTGGTAGGACATTGTAGCAGATAATTGTGTGTGCTATGCTTAAGTTTAATCGTAGGCAGCATAGTTCAAGGTTATCCAAGCCCAAAATCTCAAGCCTGGCGATATAGGGTATTCTGTTGCGAGCAGAGGAATGTAGTACTCTTCTCATGAAATACTTCTGGACTTGCTCGATTGTATTAATGTCTGATATGCAGTGCGGATTCCAGACTGATGAGCTGTATTTGAGTATTGGTCTGGCAAAAGTTTTGTATGCTCTAGTTAGCAATTCGATATTTCCGGAGGAGAAGCTTCGTAAGATTACCATCTAACAACTAAATCTACAATATGATAAAAATTGTCCTCCTGCTTCTTGCATTAAGGATGAATGAAAATGTCTTTCATTTGCTTACCAGACAAATCTGTAAAGATCTTTTAAAATGAGATGGTAAGAGGTGGGGAAGGATGGAAAATGCCTTTCAACATCTCTGTTTTGTGTATATGAATATCGGACAAAGTTAAAACAACAGATTCTTCTATACGGACAGGAGGCTTAGTGCGTACAAGTCTGGTTTTGCATCTGCCTGTTCAACCATATGGTAGGTGCTTGAACAAGATTTGTCACAACTTCTTTTTTTCCTTTCTTTTTAGAGGCTATTGATTTTTAAATATGGTCGTGTAGAAAAATTACTGGGCATGGCGTTCCATCAAGCCTGATCCAATGGGGTGAAATAAAATTTGTGTTTGAGAAAGGAAGGTGAATGTTAGTGAGATAATGTGTATTCTTGCAATTTTACTTGGTCATATCACACTTAGAATAACGCACCCAGTTCTAGTTACAATGAGATTTTGAGGCTCGAGAAAGAGTGCAGAGAAGAGCAACAAAGATGATCAGGAGTCTGGAAGCGATGAACAGCTGTGGGAACTGAGTATGTCTGTCTAATAAATAGACGGTCTAGAGGTGACATGATAGCAATCTTCCAGTATTTGAGTGGCTGTCACAGAGAAGAAGGAGGTCACCTCTTCTCCAAAGCAAGGCTCGCCAAGCTTTTGGATCTCAGGGATCACCAAACTTATAATTTGAAATCCCACAGACCAGAGACCCTGGGAAAATCCCCCCAAAATTCTGCAGGAAAATTCCCCACCCCATTTTCCTACCAATCGATCATTCTTTATTTGGGATCACAGGATACGGTCTCCAGCTCCATTCCTGGGAGGGGGGGGAGACAGAGAGAGAGAGAGACTTTTGGCTTCCTGCAAGGAAAGCAGCGGAAGCAGCAGAGGTCTTTCTTTCTTTCTCTCCCCCAAACTCTGCCAGAAATGAGTCTTTGTGAGGCTTGTTGTGCTGGCACAGCCTCTTAGAGCAAGAGGGTCCCAAAGACTCATTTCTGGCGGAGTTTGGGGGAAAGAAAGAAAGACTTTTGCTACTTTCCTTGTGTGCAGCCAAAAGCAGAAGAAAGAAGTGGAAAGAAGCAGCCCGGTGGCCAGCCTGGTGCCCTTGCATGTGGGACAAGTGGGGCAAATTCCCCCACCTCTGTCCTTTCCCTCCTCAGTTCACTACTTCGTGCTGTTTGCAATGCAAGTGATGCAAGCCTTGTGTTTCCGTGGGCTATGTGGGCGGTGCAGCCTTGTGTTCCTGCACAGCCTGGATTAATTGCTTTGGGGTGTGCTTTGCAGGTGACATTTCTCTTCAGAACATCAAAATTTTCTCATGAACCACCAGTGGTCCCGGGCTCACTGGTTGGTGACCACTGCTCCAAAACACCTGAGGGCAGGACAAGAAGCAATTGATGGAAGATAATCAAGGAGAGATCCAACCTAGAACTAAGGAGAAATTTTCTGACAGTTTAGTTTAGTTTACTTTATTGTCAATACACCTCGTACAACAAAATCAAACACCATCTTCAGTGCACATCATGACCATGACCATGGAAATAAACACAAACACACATCCTTCACCCTCCACTCATTGAACCAGAAACCCCCGACACCACACCAACACTGCACTATACAGCAGAATTCAAAAGAGTTACTGCCCTGGGATAGAAGCTGTTTTTCAGCTGATTTGTCCTTGTTTTTATTATTCTGCACCGTCTGTCAGATGGTAATAGTTCAAAAAAGGGGTTTCCAGGATGAGATGGACCTTTGAGAATGTTTTGAACTTTCTTAAGGCAGCAGGAGCTATAAAGCTCTTCCAAAGAGGGGAGGGGGCAACCCAGGATCCTCTGGGCAATGATGTTAACCCTCTGGAGTGTTTTCCTATCTGCTACTGTGCAATTGGCAAACCATACAGAGGTGCAGTAAGTTAAGATACTCTCTATGGTGCAGCGGTAGAAGGTCACCAGCAATTTTTCCACTCAGTTGTTCCTTCCTGAGAAGTCTCAGGTAGTATAATCTCTGCTGGGCCCTTTTGATCAGTGCTGCAATGTGAGCACCCCAGGTCAGGTCCTCTTTTATGATAACACCCAAAAACTTAAAAAAAATGGCTACTTGCTCCACTTGGTCTCCATTGATAAGTAAGGGCTGGTTGTCTGATCTGTTTCTTCTATAATCCACTATAAGCTCCTTGGTCTTATTGATGTTGAAGACCAAGTTATTGTCTCCCCAGTGAGAATAATTAACCAGTGGAACAGCTTGCCTCCAGAAGTTGAGGGTGCTCCATCACTGGAAGCTTTTAAGAAGAGTTGAACAGCTATTTGTCCAGAACGGTATAGGATCTTCTGTAGGAGATTGGACTAGAAGACTTCCAAGGTCACTTCCAACTCTGTTATTCTGTATTCTCCATTCATATAGGGTTGACCCACCTGGAGGATAACTGTCTTGTTTTCCACTCTAGATTCCACTCTCCAGTAGGGTCTCCATCTCCTTAGCATCCCATGCTTTCATTCAGTTCCAAGAAAAACATATTTTTTCACAGAATACTTTTCATAATTTTCTTTTTTCCAACTGGGAAAAGTACTCAGTCAGGAAAGCTTCACAGTGATGGAACAGAACACAATGTAATTAACAGTATAGTCTTTGCCACCCTGAAGAATAAGGCTAGCTCATAAATACTGCCAAAATGAATTCAAAATAAATCCTGAAGCTTCCTGAACATAGAGAAGAAAAAGCAAATCTTGTTTCACAAGGAAGAAATCTATTAAGAAACTGCAAGACAGGTTTCTACATAGTTTACATTTAATAGCTACCAAATTGGCATTTGATATCAAGAGGTTTTATCCACCAAGGCCATATGAGAAATGCAGACAGGTGGAAATTATTTCAGTTCATTTATGATAAGAACTCAGTTCATAAATGTCTTTAGGAATGGGAGAAAATTATGAATCTGATAGCATTATTCATTCCCAATTTGACTACACTTAGCATTCCTTATCAGAAATAACCACTGTTGCCATTTCTTTTCATTTCAGTCTAAAGTAGGAATGGATAATCCAGATTTATGACCAATGATTGTGAAGCTGTGAATTGAAGCTGATGTCATTTCAAGGCCAACAGATTTCCAACTTCAGGCCAGATCAAAAATCCCTTCATCTATGGAAGGGGCTTAATGAAGATACAAGCTGCATAACAGAGTGACTAAACTTAATAAAGATAATCAGGTGGTTTAATAGTGTCATGAAAACAATGAAATGGATGGATATGGTATAAATTTACTGCTTCTCCACATTCCTATTTCATATGAAGTATTATTTATTTATTTATTTGATTTATATACCGCCCCCTCTCCCCGAAGGGACTCGGGGCGGTGAACAGCCAATAAAAACACATATACAAGGTACAAAATATGAGACAACATAAAATATTAAAATTTAAAAACTGAAATACAATATGGCTCTAATAAAATATAAGCAAGTATTAAAAAGATTAAAACCCGATTAAAATTTAAAAACCCCTAGGCCAGTCCGGCCTGCCGAAATAAATGCGTTTTGAGCAACCGACGGAAGGCCATGAGATCGGGGGTGGCCCTTGCCTCCGGGGGTAATTCATTCCAGAGAGGAGGTGCTCCCAATGAGAAAGCCCGCGCCCTCGGGGTCGCCAGCCGTCCAGCCGGCGGCACCCCAAGGAGGCCCACTCTATGGGAGCGTACCGGTCGGTGGGAAGCCGATGGTGGCAGGAGGCGGTCTCGCAAGTAACCTGGTCCCGAGCCATGGAGCGCTTTAAAGATAGTGACCAAGACCTTGAAGCGCACCCGGAGGGCCACTGGGAGCCAATGCAGCGCGCGTAGAAGTGGCATAACATGGGAGCCCCTAGGTGCCCCCATTACCACCCTCGCGGCTGCATTCTGCACCAACTGGAGCCTCCGGATGCTCTTCAAAGGCAGCCCCATGTAGAGAGCATTGGCATAGTCTAGGCGGGAGATCACCAGGGCGGAAGTGACCGTGCGAAGCGCATCCCGATCCAGAAAGGGTCGCAACTGGTAGATCCTACGGACCTGTCCAAAAGCCCCCCTGGCGATGGCCGCCACATGATCTTCCAATGACAGCCGTACATCCAGGAGGACACCCAGATTGCGGGCCCTCTCTGTGGGGGCAAGAATTTCCCCCCCCACAGCCAGCGATGGAACCAGCCGGCTGTATCGGGGTGCCGGGAAGCACAGCCACTCAGTCTTAGATGGGTTGAGCTGAAGCCTGTTCCGCCCCATCCAACACCGCACGGCCTCCAGGCATCGGGTCATCACTTCGACGGCTTCATCGGGGTGGCCCGGGGTAGAGATGTACAGCTGGGTGTCATCAGCGTACTGATGGAACTCTACCCCAAAGCCACGGATGATCTCACCTAGCGGCTTCATATATGTTGAACAGGAGGGGCGAGAGCACCGACCCCTGAGGCACCCCGCAAACCAGGGGCCTCGGGCCGACCTCTGCCCCCCTGCCAACACAAATTGCGAGCGGTCAGAGAGGAAGGAGGAAAACCACCGCATAACGGTGCCTCCCACCCCCAACCCCCTCCAGCCGCTGCAATAGGATACTGTGGTCGACAGTATCAAAAGCCGCCGAAAGATCTAGGAGGACCAGGACAGAGGAATAACCCCTGTCACGGGCCCTCCAGAGATCATCCACCAATGCGACCAGCGCCGTCTCTGTGCTGTGCCCGGGCCTGAAGCCCGATTGGCGTGGATCCAAATAGACAGCTTCATCCAGGTGCTGGGGAAACTGTTGTGCCACCACACTCTCAACAACCTTCGCCATAAAACGAAGGTTGGAGACAGGACGATAATTAGATAACAAAGTTGGGTCCAGGGACGGTTTCTTGAGGAGGGGTCTCACCACCGCCTCTTTCAAGGCGGCGGGTAGATATCCCTCACTCAAGGAAGCGTTAATAATGCCCTGGAACCAACCTCGTGTCACCTCCCGGGTGGCCAACACCAGCCAGGAGGGACACGGGTCCAATAAACATGTGGTCGCATTCAGTCCCCGCAGTAACCTGTCCACGTCCTCGGGGGTCACAGGATCAAACTCGTCCCAAATGACTGTTCCAAATTCCGCCCCCGATTCCCCACCCAGAGCTCTTAGAAGGGGGACTCCATTCGGAGTCCAAGCCATCCCGGATCTGAGTGATTTTATCCACCAGGAACTGTGAAAAATCCTCAGCCTGTCCCTGCAAGGGGTCCTCCCGCGCTCCCCCTTCTAAGAGGGAGCGGGTCACTCTAAACAGGGCAGCCGGGCGGTTTCCTGCGGACGCAATAAGGGTGGAAAAGTAAAGACGCCTTGCCACCCTTATCGCCACTAAATAGGTCTTAATAAAAGACCGTAAAAGTGTTCGGTCAGGTCCGGAGCGAGTAGTCCTCCAAATACTCTCCAGGCGTCTTTTCCGGCGCTTCATCTCCCTCAGCCCCTCGGAAAACCAGGGGGCTGAGCGAGAGCGGCGCCGGGTCAGAGGCCGCAAGGGCACGACCTGGTCCAGGGCCCCAGCCGCCACCCTTTCCCAGGTGGCGACTAGGTCCCCCACCGAGTCGTGAGTCCGAATGTCGGGATATGGCCCAAGCTCCATCAGGAACCTATCTGGATCCATCAGGCGCCTGGGGCGGTACCAACGTATTTGGTCCGCCTCCCTGTGATGGGGAGGAGCGGCCTGGAAGTCTAGCCTAAGGAGCGAATGATCTGACCATGACAAGGGTTCAACAGAAACATCCCCAACACCTAGATCATCCTGCCACTGTCCAGAGACAAAAACCAGATCCAGAATGTGACCCCCAGTATGCGTGGGTTCCTTAATTAATTGGGTCAGGCCCAAGGCTGTCATGGAAGCCAAGAACTCCTGAGCAGTCCCCGAGGCCCCACCGGCCGAAGGCAGGTTGAGATCCCCCATGACCATCAGCCTGGGGGTCTCAACCGCCAGACCGGCTATGACCTCGAGGAGCTCAGGCAGGGCCGATATCACATAGCAGAGAGCCAGGTATGTGATCAATAGGCCCATCTGAACCCCGGAACCACACTTAACAAACAGGGACTCACATCCGGTCGTCTGAGGAACAGTGGATTCCCTAGGATCTAGATCCTCCCGAATAATTACCGCAACCCCCCCACCCCTCCCCTCGGCCCTCGGCCGATGAAAGACCCGAAACCCGGCTGGGCACATCTCCACTAGAGGGACACCCCCCTCGTGTCCCAGCCAGGTCTCGGTAATGCCCGCCAGGTCCGCACCCCCCTCCGTGACGAGATCGTGAACAAGGGGGGCTTTATTCACTACGGACCTGGCATTGCAAAGCATCAGCTGGAGGCCCGGGGCCCGATCATTCAAACAACTCAGGGAGCGAGACATGACCTGGGGGCCGGAGCGCACCACCGCTTGTAAACAGCGGGGGCGAGCTCCCATCACTTGATAAGACCCCCTGTCAACACCATACCTGCCTCTCCCACCGATCGTAGGGATAACCCTTTCATCCCCCTCCCCAGAGGAAACCCCCATCTTCGGAATGACCGTCCCCGATCCCAAGGCCTCCCAGTCGCAGGTATCCCCCGGTCTGGCCTTATCCCCAGGCGGGTTGTCCCCCAAACCCAGCCCGGGCCCCCTCCCTAACCCGATTAATAAATTCCCTTGCCCTAACCCCATTAAAAATTTCGTCAAAAATTTAAATAATTTAAAAGACCCCTTAAAATCCCTAAAATTAAAATCCCCAACTGCGTCATATCTCCTCTCTGGCACCCAAGAGCCATCCTCGAGGTATGACCGGGAAAGGTCTGAGGGCCACACCTGAGAAAGGGGGGCATTCCTCAGGGCCCTCAGTTCAGCTGCCGAATAGATAGACTTCAGTTTTTCATCACCTCTGGGCAGTAAGGCCTCACAAAGCAAGGGCCAGAATAAAATGTCCTGTGGAAGAAAAGAAAAGATCCTCTACCCCAATGACCCTCTCACGGTCACTGTGAAGTCCTGATGGTAATAGGCCCACCATCCTCTCATGATGGTGAGGGACCAGATCACACAGACCTTAGGGTGGAGACAAGGTTCAACCCACTGTCCTCTCACAACAGTGGGGAGGGATGATATACAACGCCATCGTCCTCTCACCACGTATGCTAGAATGAAAGATTATGATTGACCCAATGTCTTCATCCAAGCTTTATCTGGAGCTTGGAATACAGAATTTGAAGCTTCTAGTATGATATGCTATTCCTCATCCATCCATCCATCCATCCATCCATCCATTCAATTTATATAGCCACCCATCTTTCCATAGTGACTCTAGGCATCTAACAACATATAAAACCATAATCAAAAGGTACAGTTATATGCAATATGTGGTATTTTCTAAGGTTCTCAATGTTTCCTTTATTTAATACCACCACAACAATCCTGGACACCATTTTGAGCTAAGGTAGAATTATTGGCCCCAAATCTTCTAGTGGGCTTTGAGAGAACTCAATATCACTATAACATCTGTGCTGTACTAGCTCCAAGACTGTTCTCTACTTGAGACAAGTAATATTATTATTTTCCATATTGTAATCATGAGAGGGAAAAGTTTGATTTTGATTCCCTGCCCAATATATCTGAACCGGCTGCATACCAACTTATGTTCCTTTCTGTCATATTAAACCAAATGAAAAAAAAAAAAATTCAATGGGGAAATATTGTATTTTCTTCTTATTCTGTTAAATCATTAAATTTTGATCCATCTAATGAAAGAAATAATTATTTTCTCTTCAGTCCTGAAAATATTTACCTAGTAATAATCCTCTTAAATTGAGTGGATTTATTATGGGTTCACATATCAGTATCAACCTGGCTCCTGAAAGTATGAGGAATTCAAATTCTTGGCAATAGCCATGATGACTGGGGAATACTAGACTATCAAATCTATGTGCCTTGAAAGTACCCTGGTTAAGAAAAAAAGCAAAACGTTAATGCCTTGGTTTTGATGGACTTAGCAAACCAATCATTATGATTGAGTGGTTTTCTCTTAATGTGTCTTGTGAACCCTGTCAAATAACGCCCATTTGACAGGCCCTAGTAGTTGCAAACCATGACTTAACATAATGTACAAATCTAGACTGGCACAGTGTGTATCAAAACTGTATAATGGAATATAAACAAACAGCTCTTCTGCATTAAAAATAACACCAACACAAATCCACATTGCTTTTAGCATAAGCAAATGCTGGTCAAACTGGCTCCATTCCTAAAAAGCATTTCCTCTAGTACATCAGAAAAAAATGTACCCCTCTTATAAGATCACTCCTAGATCCCAGGAGGTTTATAATCCCTTACATTTTAGATTATATATGTTTGAGATCATTTATCAACCCAGACTTGCATCCTATATCAGTCTTCAAAGTTATTTTTTCCTGTAAACTTTCCTGCTTGTGATGGTGGTGAAAGAATTAAACTATAGCCTTGTTATATATGTACAACTTTACTTGCAACTAATTCAGTATTGTAGTGTTATTATTTTTCTTCAATATCCTGGAATAGTACAGAAGAAGTTCAGCCAGATGTCCAGACCATCATCCTTTGAAGCCAAATGCCGACTTAGCCCTTATCACTTAGCTCATATTTCCCATACATAGATGTTCTGATACATAGATGTTCTGATACATAGATGTTCTGATACATAGAATAATAGAGTTGGAAGGGACCATGGAAGTTTTCTAGTCCAACCCCCTGGTCAAGAAAGAGACCCTATATAATTTCAGACAAATGGTTGTCCAGTCTCTTTTTGAAAGCCTTCAGTGATGGAACACCACACCTTCTGAAGGCCAGCTATTCCATTGCTTGATTGCTCTCACTCTTAGGAATTTTCTCCTTAGTTCTAGGTTGCTTCTCTCCTTGATGAGTTTCCATCTTGCCTTTGGGTGGTTTGAAAAATAGTTTGACACCCTCTTCTTTGTGGCAACCCCTCAAATATTGGAAGACTGCTATCATGTCACCCCAGTCCTTCTTTTCACTAGACTAGACATATCGCTGCAGATGGGGACTGCAGCCAAGAAATTAAAAGATGCTTGCTCCTGGGAAGGAAAGCTATGGCAAATCCAGACAGCATACTAGAATTTAGAATTTATTTGATTTGTCAATCGCTTACAAGATAATAGGTATAAGTATATACATAGTGAAATGGGTACATATAAGAAAAATAAAAGAAACAATAGGATAGAGACGGTAGGCATGTTGGTGCGCTTATGCACGTCCCCTACAGACCTCTTAGGAAAGGGGTGAGGTCAATAGTAGACAGTCTAAGGTTAAAGTTTATGGGGTTTAGGGAAGAAACCACAGAGTCAGGTAGAGTATTCCAGATATTGACCACTCTTGTTTCTGAAGTCGTATTTCCTGCAATCAAGTTTGGTGCGATTAACCTTGAGTTTGTATCTATTGTGTGCTCTTGTGTTGTTATGGTTGAAGCTGAAGTATTCATTGACAGGTAGGGCATTGCAGTGTATGATTTTATATACTATACTTAGATCACCCTGCCAACAAAAGCGTGTATAGTCAAGGCTATGGTTTTCCCAGTTGCAAAGTATGGCTGTGAAATTTGTACCATAAGAAAGATTGAGCGCCAAAGAATTGAGGCCTTTGAAGTATGGTGCTGGAGAAGATACCTGCGAGTCCCTTAGACTGCAAGGTAATCAAACTGGTCAGTCCTAGAGGAGATCAACCCTGACTGCTCTTTAGAAGGCCAGATCCTGAAGATGAAACTCAAAGACTTTGGCCACCTAGTGAGAAGGAAGGCCTCACTGGAGAAGAGCCTAATGCTTGGAAAGATTGAGGATGAAAGAAGAAAAAGGGGACGGCAGAGAATGAGGTGGCTAGATTCACTGAAGCAGTTGGCGTGAGCTTAAATGGATTCCAGAAGATGGTAGACAGGATGGCCTGGAGGAACGTTGTCCATGGGGTTGGGATGGGTTGGACACGACTTTGCAACTAACAACAACAACAGACATACCCAATTCATGCAATCATTCTTCATATGTTTTAGCCTCCAGCACCCTAATCATGACAAGAACTTCAGTCAGATGTCTCATCCACTGTCCTTTGCAGCCAAATGCCAACTTAAACAACATTTCTATTTGGCTCACTAGCACCGAAGATCTCAGTGTAAAGAGTGATAGGTCAGGATCCATCCTGAAGACCCTGTGAACTTTTATCGAATCCGCCCTTTCAATAGGAACCCAAACTGCTATTAAGAATCCAGCACGAAGAGCTATCAAAGAGAGAAACGGGGGAGAGGGCGAGGAAGAAGAGAGGAAATTCAATTTTAGTGGGGGTTGACAGGCTTACCTTTTTGCGCTTAATTGGCCGTATTGTCTCCAAAAGTTAATTGGTTACTTAGTCCAGGTAGTTAGTAAAATGTTTAGCTGCGTCAAAGGCTCAGGCTCCCATTGTTAATGGGGCATGAAATGGAATGTTTGATACTGCAAATAAAATCAGTGATATTCAAGGCTGTTATGGTAGGTAATGCGTTGAAACTGCCATTTAATGGGTCCTGGAAGATTAGGGTAGTGTCAGCTGAAACCGCCCGGTCTCTTTTTTGACATTGTTAGTTGCCTCTTCATTTACTTAACGTCTGTCTGCACTGATTACATAGACATAAAACTCCTTGCAAAAAAACAAACAGAGACACGCTCTATTAGCAGTCCAATTAGAACTATTTGC
This sequence comes from Bungarus multicinctus, assembly GCA_023653725.1. Taxonomy (NCBI): domain Eukaryota; kingdom Metazoa; phylum Chordata; class Lepidosauria; order Squamata; family Elapidae; genus Bungarus; species Bungarus multicinctus. The sequence continues at coordinate 6,199,895 of CM042843.1, forward strand.
ATATTACAGTTCATTTCTGCTTAAGTGAATCCCTAATACAACTTTAGTAGAGGAGGGGGACAGAAAAGGGGAAAAAAAGAAAAAAAAAGAAATTGATTGTAATCTAAAGAAGAAAAGAAAAGAGTGAAAGCAAGCAAAGAAGGTGAAACAACCCCAGAGCTTATTGTTCTAGTATTGAAGGTTTGTCCTCTTGCTGGATCAGGGGAAGGAAGGAAGGAAGGAAGGAAGGAAGGAAGGAAGGAAGGAAGGAAGGAAGGAAGGAAGGAAGGAAGGAAGGAAGGAAGGAAGGAAGGAAGGAAGGAAGGAAGGAAGGTGGGAGGGAGGGAGGGAGGGAAGGGAAGGGAAGGGAAGGGAAGGGAAGGGAAGGGAAGGGAAGGGAAGGGAAGAAGAATAGAGTTGAGAAAAAAGAGAATAAAAGGAAAATGAAAAGAAAAAGAATGAAGAAAAGAGAAGGAGACTTTAGAGAGGGGAAGGGACTTTCTGATGGTTCACTAATATAGGTAGTTCCTTGACTTACAACCACAATTAAGCCTAAAATTTCTTTTCTTAAGTGAGACATTTGTCAAGTGAGCTTTGCCCCATTTTATGATCTTTCTTGCCTTAGTTCTTGAGTGCAGTTCACTGCAGTTGTTAAGTTAGTAACATGGTTATTAAGTGAATCTGGTTTCCCCATTGATTTTGCTTGTTAGAAGGTCACAATAAGGGGATTGAAGGATGCCGGGATACCACAACTGTCATAAATATAAGCTGGTTGCCAAGACCTGGAGCTTGATCAGGTGACCATAGAGATGCTGCATCGGTGATAAATATGAAAAAATGATCATAAAGTCACATTCAATGCCGATGTAACTTTGGTTGCTAAATGAACTTTTAAGTCAAGGACTACCTGTATTCGTAGTCAGTGAATGAATACCCACTTTGTATATTCTCCTTCATCCACCCCACCGAAACCCAGGCAAGCTTTAGCAATACTTTGTAATGGTCTATTCTTTAAAAGCACGTGTGAGATCAACCCTAGCCGCTGTTTCCTCAAGCAAAGCAGGTAATGGCTTCACGAATGGCCCTCATGAGGAACTGCACTCGATGCCGCGTGGCTTACCTAAGCCATTAGCAAAGAGCAGCAAATGTTCCCGATTCCTTTCTATCCCTCAAGAATGGTAACACAACAGAAGGAGGGAGGGAGGAAAGGAGGCTTTGCATTGTTTCCTACTAACCTGGAAAGCTTTACCTGCATGTTCAGGTTGATGAGCTGTTTTGAGGAAGGCAGTGCTGGAGATGGAAGCCCACTAGGCCTTATATCAGTGGCCCCTGACGTTTATGGCTTAGCAGCCCCGCGGGTGGGGAGAGGTGAACCGGCCCGCTATTCATGGAAGTTGAGCTGTGCACATGTGTGCTGGCCTTCCACCTTTTTTATTGTATTTATTTTTATTTTATTTATTTTGTCAAACAATTATTAGATAACAGGTATAAGTATAAAAATAGTTATAAAGAAATGGATACGAATAAGAAAAACAAAAGAAACAATAGGACAGGGATGGTAGGCACGTTGATGCGCTTATGCACGCCCCCTACAGGCCTCTTAGGAAAGGGGTGAGGTCAATAGTAGACAGTCTAATGTTGAAGATTTTGGGGTTTGGGGAAGAAACCACAGAGTCAGGTAGAGTATTCCAGATATTGACTACTCTGTTGCTAAAGTCATATTTCCTGCAATCAAGTTTGGTGCAGTTTATCTTTAGTTTATATCTATTTTGTGCTCTTGTATTGTTTGGTTAAAGCTGAAGTATTCGTTGATAGGTAGGACATTGCAATGTATAATTTTATGTACTATACTTAGATCAAACCGAAGGCAGCATAGTTCTAGGTTCACTTGGGCAAGTTGAGCTGAGTGCATGCATGCACTAACCAGCCATTCGTGTGGCCCAGTTTATAAATGGACCATGGGCCAATAATAGGCTACAGCCCATGGGTTGGGAACCCTTGCCTTATATGATTCACAATTCAGAACTTAGAAACCAGTCTGGATTGTTAACAGTGTGCAGCAGTAGCCAAAAATGCTAATGCAATCCTAAATTGTATTAACAGAGGGAAACTATCAAAATCAAGGGAGGTACTAATACCATTCTATAAAGCCTTAGTAAGATCACACCTAGAGTACTGCATCCAGTTTTGGTCACCACATTACAAAAAAGATGTTGAGACTCTAGAAGAAGTACAGAGAAGAGCAAGCAGGATGATTAGGGGACTGGAGACTAAAATATATGAAGAACGGTTACAGGAACTGGGCTTGGCTAATCTAATAAAGAGAAGGACCAGGGGAGACAGGATAGCAGCCTTCCAATACTTGAGAGGCTGTCACAGAGAGGAAGGGGTCAAGCTATTTTCTAAAGCTCCTGTAGGCCAGACAACGAATAATGGATGGAAACTGAACACGGAGAGATTCAACCTGGAAATAAGGAGAAATTTTCTGACAATTGAGAACAATCAACCAGTAGAACAGCTTGCCCTCGGAAGTTGTGGGAGCACCATCAACTTGAGACTTTCAAGAAGAGATTGGACTGCTATTTGTCAGAAATGATGTAGGGTCTCCTGCTTGGGTGGTGGGTTGGATTAGATGACCTACAAGGTCCCTTCCAACTCTGATTATCTGTTAAGAATCTGTTCTTATAACTACAGGTCATTCTTGCCTTACAACCATTCATTTTGTGACCGTTCGAAAATACAATGGCTGTGAAAAAACGTTATTTATGACTGTTTTCACACCTCCTAAGTATTGGAGCCTGTCCCTGGTTATGTTGAATGCTGATTATTATTTGTATAATTTTCCTAGCTGCTATGTATTTTATGGGTTTTTTTTAATATTTTTGTACATGTTTTTATCCTTTTTTAATCTTTGTAAACTCCTTTTAATCTCCTTTTTTAATCTTTGTAAGTTGTTCAAGTGGCCATAGGTCAGATGGCCATAGAATTTGGTGATGATTTCTTCTATCAATCTAAATCAATCAATCATCAATCAATCGATAAATAAAAAATGCAAATTGCAAAATGCATCTTACAGTTATGATGCTGAAAGTTACCAAGATATTCTGATCAGAAAAGAAACACCCGTCTCAAATTTGTTGGGATTCATATACTCCAGAAGTTAATCCAATGATTGGGGAAATTTTAATTCCTTCACCAAGAAGGAGAAAAAGGGGGAAATTAAAAGGAGGTGCAGTATTTAGGATGTAAATCAGGTCTTTCTCTGATTTAAAGATAAAATAGGGTGTTCCAAGCATTGCAGTTCTATAGTTTCCACCAAAGTCCCATTTCCATTTTCTGATCCTGGTAAATCTTCATCCCTCAATTGTTTTTGTGAAGGATTCTAGAGTGGTTTTGCTGTGTGTTCATCTTTTTTTTTTAAAGCAATTCTTCCCTGCTCTTGGATGTTGACCTGCCCAGAGGACCTTGTTCTTGGGTGGATTAAAAACAGTAATAACCAAATAAAGCTAGCAAAGAAATAAGTCTCTGAACGGGGCTGGATGCATCTTGACCTTTGTGCATAGCCATGTAAAAGCTTCATGCACATGTATTGAAATGCTCCATGGAGCAGAACGTGCTGTTTCACGTGCTACAGCTGGCGAGGTTCATTTTGAGCTGTTAAGTATATACAAGCATATTGCAGGCCAAGCATTTGTGGCTTAAATTAATGCAGCGTGCAACGGGCAGACAAAAGCCGGCTGTAGTTCAGGGTGAAGAGGAAGTGATCTTGGTGGTGCAAAGAAGGTCCTTCAATTAATAGCAATAGCACTTAGACTTATATACCGCTATATAGGGGACAAGGTGGCTCAGTGGCTAAGACGCTGAACTTGTTGATCAGAAAGGTCGGCAGTTCGACGGTTCGAAGCCCTAGTGCCGTGTAATGAGGTGAGCTCCCGTTACTCGTCCCAGCTTCTGACAAGAAAAATAGGGACCACTTTGGTGGGAAGGTAACTGCGTTCCATACGCCTTGGGTGTTTAGTCATGCTGAGTCACATGACCACGGAGACAGCGCTGGCTCTTTGGCTTTGTAACGGAGAGCGCTGGCTCTTTGGCTTTGTAACGGAGATGAGCACCACCCCCTTGAGCCAGAAACAACTAGCATGTATGTGCAAGGGGAACCTTTACCTTTACCTTTACCTTACAGCCCTCTCTGAGCAGTTTACAGAGTCAGCCTATTGCCCTCAACAATCTGGGTCCTCATTTTACCCACCTTGGAAGGATGGAAGGCTGAGTCAACCTTCAGCCGGTCAGGATCAAACTGCTGGCAGTTAGAAGAATTAGCCTGCAATACTGCATTCTAACCACTGTGCCACTACAGCATTAAAGAAGAGATATTTACCTAATTCTTCATGATAACCTTAGTTTCCCCAATTAGCCTTTGAACTGATGGCTCCCACATCTGTAAAATATCCTCCCTCCCAAGAAACATAGCTTGATTCCAACTAAAACATAGAATATCAGAGTTAGAAGGGATCTTGGAGGTCGTCTAGTCCAACCCCCTGCTCAAACAGGAGACCTTATAGCATTTCAGATAAACGACAGTCCAGTCTCTTCTTAAATCCTCCAGTGATAGAGCACCCGCAATTTCTGAAGGCAATCTGTTACACTGGTTAATTGTTCTCACTGTTAAGAAATTTTTTCTTAGTTCTAAATTGCTTCTCTCCTTGATTAGTTTCCATCTATTGTTGGTTTTTTTGTCTTGCCTTCTGTTTCTGGTTGGAGAATAGGTTGACCCAGTCTTTATAGGAGTTCCTCAAATATTAGAACACTGTTATCATGTCACTCCTAGTCCTTCTTTTCACTAGTCAAACTCAATTTCTGCAACCATTCTTCATATGCTTTAGTCTCCAACTCCTTAATCATTTTTGTTGCTATTTTCTGCACTTTTTCCAAAGTCTCAACATTTTTTTTTATAATGTGGTGACCCAAAACTGGATGCAGTGCTCCAGGTGTGGTGTTACTGCTCATTTCTCTCACCACAAAAATCATCAGCTTTTTCATTTTGCTTTGCTCTTTAAGATGGCTAATATTTTGTATCACTGTCCTGCCTTTCACTCTTCAATCATCTTTGTAGGCTACAACTTGCCTGCTGTTCCATTCCACATTTCTATGAAGTCCTAACATAAGACCTTCCCCAGTCTGCATTGCATCCAGATGTGTTGACTTCAACTCTTAGAATTCCCCAGACATCACAACTATCTTCAACTCTGAAAATGGATGATCTTACATCTGGAGGACAGCTAGAAATAGTGTGATTTTTATTGGATTGAATAGGGTCTATTAGTATTGTTATTATTTAGGGAGGTCTGCTGCTTAATTCTGCTTAATTAAAAATGGGATGAGTTTCCAGCCATCCCATTGAAGCAGGCCTCTCTCACTGTTCTGCACTACTTAGATTCTGCACTAATTCTCAAACTTGGCCACTTCAAGATGTGTAATTTCTTAGAAACATAGAATCATAGGGTTGGAAGGGACCCTGGAAGTCTTCTAGCCCAATCCCCTGCCAAAGGCAGGACTCCTTTATGCCATCCAAATGGTTGTCCAATCTCTTCTTGAAAACCTCCAAGAAAACTATTGAACTCTTATCTTTTTTTCATTCTATGGTGATGCTCAACTTCTTTGCAGCATATCTCTGGACTTGAACTCCCAAAATTCCCCAATCAGCAAGCTTGGATTTTCAAGTTGCCAAATGTTTTGCTGTTCCATTCCTTCTGCTCTGCATTTATGTCTGTTAAGCATGTTGATCTCCTGGTTATTTGGTTTTTCTTGTGTTTCTGCCTGCTCCACTCTTTCCAATATTCTCTTTGTGTCAGTATTCCAACTAACCAACTCCAAACCAGTAAACTCCAAGACAAGCATTTTCTCAAAGTTCCATTTTATTAGAGTTGACATATTGGCACATCTGGGAAAACCTAAATCTGAGAGTTCCAGGTTTTCCCTTCCCAAAGGAAAATCAAAGATCCATTCCTGGCACCTACCAGTCCATCACATGGCCCAATCAAGTCTTCTTCTGTACTGGAGACTTTCCTACAGATAATCCTCTCCAGGTGTAGGGTAACATGTCCTTGACTTTCTGTGAAAAAAAATGTTGTGCCTAATCCTCTACCTCTCTATGAAATCCCCCCTCCCAAATTCCAAGACATTAATTGTGGCAGCCTTGAAGCTTCCAAATAAAATATGGTTTCCAAGGCTGACACTCTCAACTTCTCAACCCTCCTTCTTTTTGTCATTACATTAAAATCCTTTTACCCTATACCTGAGTACTATTTTGGGAAAGAACAAAACGTGACCATATTGCTTTAATTCTTAAAGCTAATTTCACTGCAGTCCAGTGTGCAGGAAATCCTTGACTTACAACAGTTAACTTAGTGTTGATTTGGAGTTACAACGGCACTGAAAAAAGTTATTTAAGTTTTTCACACTTAAGGACCATTTCAGCATCCCCATGGTCACATGCTCAAAATTCACTTCAGCCCTCTTGAAATAAATAGCAAAATTATTATAAATGATTATAAGAGCCATTAATTCCCCAAAAGCTGATACAAGGTAGTTTCATTTTCATTGTATTAAGTCTGCATATTAATTTTATTTTTTGATGTGTCTTTTCTTCCTTTTTAAGAATACTATGTGATCAGTTCACACCTATTCGCTAGAACTGGTTGTTCGCATCTATTCGCTAGAACCAGTTGTTAACATTCTAAGCAGTTCGGAGAACCGGTTGTTAGAAGAAATTACTGGCCTAATCCTGTAAGGAAGGCAGGAAGGAAACATTCTGGTGTTGCTTACAGAAACTGCCTCTCCGTTAATCCTTATTACATTCTTGGCAGGACTAGACTTCCTGTCTCAGGAACTTCTCTGGAGTTTTTTTCCCCTCCTTTGCTGATTCTTTGCTTTTGTGGAGTGACCATTCAAAGTTATAATGGCACTGAAAAAAGTGACTTATGACCATTTTTCACACTTATGACTATTGCAGCATCCCCAGTTATGAGAGGCCAGGCGAGGAGATGCGTGCTACAATGTGAGTGATATTGAGTTGGCCACACCCAGCCAATAACATGACCTCCAAGCCATGCCTATCACCTAAGCCACGCCCACAGAACCGGTTGTTAAAAATTTGAATCCCACCCCTGTATGTGATAGAGTAGACATGAAATGAATGGATAAGTTGAGATGTGACAAGATTCTCAAACATGATCACTTCAAAGAAAGGTTTCTGCAGAAGTTTTGTTCTTCCCTTTGTTTTCCCAATATTAATTTCAACAATTCATAGGTGATACGTTTTTCATCATATATGAAAAATAAATAAAACAGTAATCAAGAGTTGTCCCACTTATTTTATTTAGAGAAAAACACGTTTGTTTTCAGACTGTTTTACATCTGAAAAAAAGTCATTAATCTATCCCATTCCATTTACCACAAATCTTTGAATCTTGAAAAGAACTCCGCACCACAATGGGCGTTTGAATGTACATTCATTTCTATTTATTCATTTACTGTAATTTTACCCTAATTAGTAATTGCCATTCTCTGAGTGGTACATAAATTGATTAAAAGAAGAGAAATCAATGCATAACTAATGTATTTTTGTGTACTTTTCCTTGCCAGCTATGGATTTCAGTTTTGAGCGATTAAAGGTTCTAAAAATTGCATTGCCAAACTTAATGCAAAGCTAGAAAAAAATCTGATTCATATTTTAATCCAAGAAATATGGAAATGTCTCTTTTGAAATGAAAGTTTACCATTTTGATTTCTCAACCAGTCTTCTTCATTTCAGTGGCCACACAAAACTTAAGAAACAATGTTAAAAGCATCCGAACTGCATCTAATGCCTGGGTCATTTTCTACTGGATTTAAAAAGAAAAAACCTGAACTTGTCACAGTGACTAAAATGGAACAATTTGGCAGGTGCTTTTATTTCAGAGAGAAATTTGCCAGGGCCTGGGGAAAAAATGCTATGCTATCCAGATTGGTATCTAAATACCATTGACTATTTTCAATCGTGTTCCCTTTTAACACGCCAATTTTTTTTTCCAGGTCAGCCAAGCTTTCTCTGTTATAATCTGGACTTACCGATGAAGCCTTCTCCTAGCTAAGTGTGATAAGTAAGTGTGGAGTGGTAAAGATAAAAGTAGTGTTTGGTTGACGTAAGGATCATTATTATTTTCATTAATTTTATGCCGCCTTGGAAAATTTCTAGTTTGCAACAATTGTATTTCATACCCTTACATCGAGTTGACTTTGGTTCTTCACCTGGTTTTGTGGAAATTATTCAAGCTCATTACAAGCAAATAATTACGGTATTTCTTTTTTTCTTCCTCCCTCCTTCCCTCTCTCCCTCCCTCTTTCCTCCCTTTTCCTTCCTGAATAGAATAGAATAGAGCTGGAAGGGACCTTGGAGGTCTTCTAGTCCAATCCTCTGCTCAAGCAGGAGAACCTATACCATTTCAGACAAATAGCTACCCAGTCTCTTCTTAAAAACCTCCAGTGTTGGAGCACCCACAATTTCTGAAGGCAAAGCTGTTCCACTGGTTATTTGTCCTCACTGTTAGGAAGTTTCTCCTTAATTCCAGGTTGCTTCTCTCTTTGGTTAGTTTCCAACCATTGTTTTTTGTCCTGCCTTCAAATATTTTGGAAAACAAGTTGACCCCCTATTCTTAATGGTAGCATCTCAAATACTGGAATACTGATATCATGTCACTCTTAATTCTTCTTTTCTTTAGATTAGCCAAATCTATAGCTGTTCTTCATGTTTTACTCTCCAGTCTTCCTTCCTTCCTTCCTTCCTTCCTTCCTTCCTTCCTTCCTTCCTTCTTTCTTTCTTTCTTTCTTTCTTTCTTTCTTTCTTTCTTTCTTTCTTTCTTTCTTTCTTTCTTTCTTTCCTTACCCCCAATTGTCATGGCTACGACACAACTCTAGCAAGTACTGAGACTTTCACAATACAGTTAGTCCTTGACTTACAACCATTTGTTTAGTGGACTGCTTGAGGTTACAACAACACTAAAAAACATGACTGATCCTCACAGCTACAACTACCATAACATCGCTATGGTCACATGGTCAAAATTCAGACACTTGTCAATCAGCATGTATTTACAAGGGCTGCAGCCATTCCATGGGTCATGTGGTCCCCACGGGCAACCTTCACAGCTAGCTTCTGCCAAGCATAGGCAAAGCGGGGAAGGTGGGTTCACTGAATGGCCATGGGATTCACTTAATTACCCCAATGATTTGTTTAACAACTGTCTCAAAGAAAGTCATAAACTCACTCAACGAACACCTTGCTTAGCAACAGAAATTCTGGTTCCAATTGTGGTCATAAGTTGAGGACTAACTGTACTTGGTCTCAAGAGACCTTCTCATAAGTTGAAAAAGATTAGAAGAAGGCTTTTCAAGAAAAGAAAAAATGGCTGAGCCAATAACTGGCTCTTGGTGCTAGTAGATTTTGATTGAGACCTGATCTCTTCCCTCCAGACTTTAAGACTTGTTTGTACAAAAAAGAAATGGAAGGGAAGGGAAGGGAAGGAAGGAAAGGAAAGGAGAAAGGAAAGGAAAGGAAAGGAAAGGAAAGGAGAAAGGAAAGGAGGAAGGAAAGGAAAGGGGGAAGGAAAGGAAAAGAAAGAAAGAAAGAAAGAAAGAAAGAAAGAAAAGAAGAAAGAAAGAAAGAGAAAGAAAGAAAGAAAGAAAGAAAGAAAGAAAGAAAGAAAGAAAGAAAGAAAGAAAGAAAGAAAGAAAGAAAGAAAGAAAGAAAATAAGCTTAATCTAGCAGGGCTCTGTAGGAAGAATCTGATCTGGGGAACCATAACTGATCAGGAATCATCTGTACTTGGGTTGGTTCAGATTCTGCTCGATCCAGGAAAAGAACTGGGATGTCAGTTGTTGTCTTAGCATCTTTTCTGGAATGAAGACTTAACAAAGAATTGGGGGAGGAGAGAGCTTCCGAGAATTGATCTTTTCTGCAGCAGTCCCCTCACCATGGACCAATCATTCTCATTTTGATCCCAGATCACAACCAACAAACTTCCATCTCCAACATTAAGAAGTAGATTTGAGCTACTGCCATTTAAAAGTTGAGCTCAACTTTTTCAATGGTCTTTAATCCATCTGGAATTCTGTTCCTTGATGATGGTGGAGCTCGATTAACTCAAGACCTAGTTTTTCCCATTGTATCTATGAGTGTTCAAATGCACTTGCTTCATTGATTAGCCATTGCAATGACCTTTGGGAGACTTCCCCCCAATAATTGGCATGATTACCTGACAATAAATTGATTCCATTATTCTATCGGAGAGGTTCCATTTGAGGAGAGTAATTATCTCAAAGCAATAACTCTCATTAAAAAGGCCAATCATCTCAGATCAAAACAGGCCTGTTCTTAGGGATGGTGATTCTTGTCACCCTGAAATTCCATCTCAGGGACAAAAACACAAACCGTAAACACAAATCTAATATATAATATATAATCCCACAGCTGGACCTATGGTGTTGCTGTTTCCCAATTACTGTAATGCTGATGACATATCTAGTTTAATGCATACCACATTAAAACCAAGTTCCCACACACTCACTATCTCCAGCAAAATCTAATTACACCAGACCCGAGTACTCAATCAAATCTGTTATTCGGTGGCTAAACAGCCCCAGCGTCAATGCAATTTGAGGAGATCTGGGCCATGACTGGGAATGTTATGTATTAACAATTTCTAATAGGAGCTCCCGTAGGTAAATGAATATGCTAACAAGCAAGGTCGCTGCTCAATCTAATATCTTTAAGCTGTTTAATTCTGAACAGCCCCTTAATAAATCAATTGACCGGGAGAGCTGATGCCCCTATCAATTATTCAAGAGGACAAATAAATATTTCAGATGATTTGATAGGAAGGCTTGCTTGGACTCACCGAAAGCTTTGCATTTCATTAGCCCCGTTGCTAAAAGTTTTATAGGATGCCAATGATGGTTCGTTCTCTCTGTTCACAGAACTCTCAATAGTAGAAGAAAAAAAATCAGGTGAAGAAATAAGTGGCCGACAGGATTCATATCCCTTCCAAGTTAAAAAGACCCAAAAGGGAATCATCTGAGTAAGTTCGTCCTTTATGAAACAAATTCTGTGTTCCTTTTTCCAATGGCACTACAATAGGTCTCAGAAGATAATAATAATAATAATAATAATAATAATAATAATAATAATATAATAATAATAATAATAATAATAATAATAATAATAATAATAATATACCGCTCCTCTCCCGAAGGACTTGGAACGGTGCACAGCCATACCATTAAAAACATTAAATATATAAAAGTTAAAGCTAAATTAAATTAGAGACCCTGGCTGAAAACAATTAAAACCCCTCCCTTAAACCCTAAAATTTGATATAATGGAATTACATCTATCTATCTATCTATCTATCTATCTATCTATCTATCTATCTATCTATCTATCTATCGTATCTGTCTGTCTGTCTATCTATCTGTCATATCTATCTATCTATCTATCTATCTATCTATCTATCTATCTATCTATCTATCTATCTATCTATCTACCTACCTACCCACCTACCTACCAATTGGATTTGATTTTGTGGAGAACAAAGAAGGCTACAGATAGCTTTCATCTACCAAGGCCTAGAACTGAGCCTCTCAATCAGAGATATAGCATAATTTACTTATTTGTATTTTATTTATTTTAGAATATATAACTGCCTACTTGAGGAGCGACTCTAGGCAGCTTACAGACAGTAAAAACACAAAATGGAGGGGGGATAATTAACAATATAAAGACTTTTGCATTGCCCAGTTCCTATTTAAATAGTGAGATTGGGACTAAACATTTTATCTCACTCTATCTCAAGCTAAAGGGTAATTATTTATTTTATTTTCAATTTGTCCACCCCATTTAATATATAATAAACTAAGAAGATGCTCATGTTGGATCCAGATTTTGAAGGAGTAGAGATGCCTGTTTGTTTCTGAGAGTGATTTGATATTTGTAGTGAATAATAATTCGTTGTTTCTAGAACGATTGTTAGATACCTGGAAAGCAAACTGTTATCCTTCCAGTGCAAGAGACAATAATAGAAGTGCAACAGGGTGATAACTTCGTCTGGGGATAGGGTGAAGTTGTAGATTACCATAGATAATGCTTTTTTATAAAAATCAATAGAGATAAAGTTGTAAGAAAAGAAAGGAAGGATCTGTACTGTTGGGGAACAAAGGAAAACAAAGCCCCCAAGGAATTGTCCGCGCTAAGAACGTGTAAATTTTCTGTCTCTTTCACTTATCCATTTATGAGAGCAATAAGATTAAATGTCTCTGGCTACTGAAGAAAACCTTTCAGGATATGAAAATATATACAAACTGTCTTTATGGAATATGTCCCATATCAGTCTCTGTCTGTCTTTCTATCCATCCATCTGTCTCTATCTATCTATCTATCTATCTATCTATCTATCTATCTATCTATCATCTATCTGTATCTAAGCTTTTTCTTTTAAGTAAGATTATGTTCTTTTGAATGTTTGATAGTTTTTAACCATGTTTTTATTTTTATTTTTTGATATCATCTTTGCATTGTTGACTCACCAGACTCATGTATGTGGGATGAGCAGCTATATAAACTTCTTCTTCTCCTTCTTCTCCTCCTTCTTTTTCCTCTCCTTCTTCTTCTTCTCCTCTCCTTCTCCTCCTCCTCCTCCTCCTTCTTCTCCTTCTTCTTCTTCTCCTCTCCTCCTCCTCCTTCTTCTCCTTCTTCCTCCTTCTTCTCCTTCTTCCTCCTCCTCCTTCTCCCCCTCTTCCTCCTCTTCCCCTTCTTTTTCTTCTTCCTCTTCCTCCTCCACCACCACCATCACTACCATCACTATCTTCTAGCGCTGATCAAGAGAGCAATTGGCTCAAGATCTCCCAGCTGACTTTGTATCCAAGGCATTAGGTCCCCAGTTTGATGGCCCCCCACTTTGTAGCCTGGTACCTTCAGCGCTGTACCAAACTGGCTTTCTTCATAGAATGAAAAACATTTCTGATTGAAATTTTGTAGGAGAAAGCAAATTGATAGGTTCACCCCTTCACCTATCCATTATCAATTCCTCTTTGAAAGCCATTTTGTCTGGAGCAAACAAGTTCCATAAATCAATTGTGCAATATGTGGAAAAAAACATACAAATCCACTCACTCTGTTCCTTCAGGAATGTCTGCATTGTATGGTCAAGAAAACCAAGAGGGGATTAGATTCTGTGTGTGTGTGTGTGTGTGTGTGTGTGTGTGTTTGTTTGTTTTTTGTCCTAATGTTATGTCAGAGATGCAGCTTTGATTAGCCCATTGTGGCTGCCATCTTGATTTTTTTGCCCATATTTTGTGGACATTGTGTTGCAAAACTCCTCGATTTAAAACCTTTTGTTTAGTGACTGTTCAAAGTTACAACAGCACTGAAAAAAAGGTGACTTATGACCGTTTTTCACAAATGACCATTTCAGCACATGGTCAGAATTCAGACATCTGGCAAGTGGCTCATATTTATGATGGTTGCAGTGTCCTGGGGTCATGTGATCATCTTCTGTAACCTTTTGACAAGCCAAGTACATGGGGAAGCCAGATTCACTTAACAACCATGTTACTAATTTAATGACTGCAGTGAATCCCTTAAGAACTGTGGCAAGAAAGGTCAGAAAATGGGCCCAAACTCACTCAACAATTGACACGTTTAGCACCTTTTGAAATTTTAGGCTCAATTGTGGCTGTGGACTATCTGCACTTACTGCCTATTTAAATTTCGTTTCTTGGCCTTTCTGCATAAATGTCAAAAATATAGTACCTTTGGGATCATTTTGTATTTAAGACTAGATCAGGGATGTCAAACTCAAGGCCCACAGGCCAGATCTGGCCCACAGGCACTTAGATCTATCCCATGAGGTGCTTAGATCTGGCCTGTGGGGATGCCCTGGAAACATCAAAAGATTGGCCTACAGTACCTCTACCAGTGAAAACGGAGTTCGGAAGGGCTATGCATAGCACTCTGGGGCTCCATTTTCCCTGGCAAAGGACTAAACAAACAGACTAAAAACAAAAGAAAAGGAGAAATGTTTTCCCCTTTTGCATTTGAGCATGCAAGAAGGGACAGGAAAGGAGAAGGGAAGGAGGAAAGACAAAGAAAAAGATGGGAAGATAGGAAGAGGGCAAGGAAGGAAAAATAAGGAAAGAGGGGAAGAAAGGAGAGAGAATGAAGAGGGATGAGGGAAGGAAGAAGAGGAAGAGGAAGAGGAAGTGGAAGAGGAAGAAGAAGAAGAAGAAGAAGAAGAAGAAGAAGAAGAAGAAGAAGAAGAAGAAGAAGAAGAAGAAGAAGAAGAAGAAGAAGAAGAAGAAGAAGAAGAAGAAGAAGAAGACGAAGAGGAAGAAGAAGAGGAATAAAAGAAGGAAGAGGAGGAAGAAGAAGGAAGGAAGGAAGGAAGGAAGGAAGGAAGGAAGGAAGGAAGGAAGGAAGGAAGGAAAGAGATTATAATGAGGAGGGTCTGAGGGAAATTCTGCCTTAGTACTTGGCCACCACAGGTGCCCCCTACACAAGTGACATTGAGCTGGCCATGCCTACTGTGGCCCCATGCCAGCCATGCCTATCATGCCTCTCCCGCCACCCCCGAGGTCAAACACAACCCTGATGTTGTCCTCAATGAAATCGAGTTTGCCATCCCTGGACTAGCTTATTGAAGAAAGTGATCTTGAAGTTAGCATCAGGCAAATTTTATATCCAGACCTTTGCTTCCAGCCTTTTCTTGGCTAAAAAGAATAACTCATTAAAAAGAATAACTGAATGAGAGGGGAGTTTTTCTTACAAAGGTGGTTTTACTCAACAAACTGCTTAATGAGCAGTGAAAGAGACATTTCAACTTCACAAAGCCATAATTTAAATATTAGACTCTTTTCATTTTCAGCATCATGAATCAAGAGACCAGAGACTACATTTGGGTGGTAGCATTAAAAAAAAAACTGATGTAGGATGATTATGGGGGGGGGACCCTTCAGTTGTTTTTAATTTCAGACTTAAAGTTTGGAATAATGATAACAATAATAGCCAACCCATCCAGTGAGGCACTCCCTTAATGTTGTTGTGGGTCTTGTGCGCTCTGAGGAAGATGAGAGAGAGCTATGCTAGAGGTTCAACCATACTATGTTGGAGCACCCATAAATTCTGGAGGCAAGCTCTTCCATTGATTTGTTCCAACCATCCGGAAAATTTCCTTAGTTCTAAGTTGGTTCTGTCCTTGACTAGTTTCCATCCATTGCTTCTTGTGGTTTGATCTCTCTTCTTTGTGGCAGCCCCTTAGATATTGTAACAGTGCTCTCATGTCACTCCTAGTCCTTCTTTTCACTAGACTTGACATATCCAATGCCTGCAATTGTTCTTCATATGTTTTAGCCTTCAGTCCACTAATTATCTTTGTTGCTCTTCTCTGCACTCTTTCTAGAGTCTCAACATCTTTTTTAATATCGTGGTGACCAAAACTGGATCCAGTATTCCAAGTGTGGCTTTACTAAGGCATTCTAATGTGGTATTAACATTTCACATGATCTTGATCCTATCCCTCTATTAATACAACCTAGAATTATATTGGTTGTTCTTGCCTAAATGTAACTTCTTACTTTTCTCTACCTATCCCTTTTCTCTACATATTTTTCTGGATCATACATCATAAACGTGCAATTTGTAACTCTAGTTTAGTAGCTCTGCTGGTTGTAAGCTCAGAGATCAAATATTGAAAACTGTTGTCATAGTTTTCCATAAACTTGAGCCAAATTCACACAAAAGCTACACTGTTATAAGGAGAGGAGGAATCTAAATAGAGTGAAAAAAGGAATTATTCTTTTTTCCTTCCGATTCCCACCCTATCTCATTCCTCCAAAATAGAAGGAAAAAGGGGAAAAAAACACCAGGGCATTCCAACTTTGTGTAACTTACCATCCACTGTACTGTTTTGACTCTTTTAAAATACGATTTAGCTCTTGGGAACAACAAAGCGTGGGCTAAGAAATAAAAAATGCAGGGAAAACTCACACAACAAATCAGCATCACACGCACGCACACAAAGACACACAAACACACACATACAGGAGTAGCCTGTTGCCTTAGCCACTGCTGCTGAATTGCTTGATAGTGATGTTTTCTTTGCATTCTAGAGGCTGTTGGAGAACAAGTGTGAGGAGGTTGTGTACTTCCAGAGAGAGGGGATCTGTTCCCTGGTGTGCAATGAATGTAAAATGCAGATATGAAGGGACAAGCAGACAATGAGCAAAGATCCAGAGTAGATAAGTACCGTACTTTGTTTCTATGAGATAATACGGCAATAATCTCCTTAGAAAGGGGGCAATCTGTTTGGGAGGAACATCATCAAGCCTTGTACAATATTACAACTCTGGGAAGCACTTTGGAATGGTGTGTTAACTCCCCCAAGTCCTTGCAATTGATTGACCCCCAACTGCCCCCAAGTGCTAAAGTCACACAAAGTGCTAAAACCAAATGAACAACACACAGTTATGGAATAAAGCTTCTCAATATGCCATATTATAGCATCAAATCAGAGCCTGGTTCACCCATGAATTTCTTACTGATGTTGGATCCCAATTATCTGAGACCATGTTGTGGCCAGCCCCTCCAGCAGCTGAATCAGAGGAGGAGGCATGGAAGTCAGGGTTAGCAAGTCTGGGAGCTCTGAGGGGGAAGAGGGAATGGAGCTGGCAGAGAGAGACAGAGTTGGAGCCTGGGCCATCCGTCAGCCCTCAGATGGAGTCAACACCCCCCACATCTGGAGGTGGATGATGAGGAAGAGGAGGAACAGCTGGGTCTAGTGCCTGATGCGCGGATGAGCAGAAGGCAGAGGAGAGGAGAGCAGTGGAAATCTATGGGCCAGTAACCTTCCCCCAGAGTGGGGAGGGAATGGAGATTTTACAGTATCCTTCCCCTGCCAAACCACCAAGCCACGCCCACCAAGCCATGCCCACAGAACCGGTATTAAAATATTTTGAATCCCACCATTGGTCTGGTGGATGTCTCCACTTGGGACGAGGTTTGATTGGGCCATGTGATGGACTGGTGGGTATAGGATGGATTTTGGATTTTCTTTGGGGAAGAGAAAACCCAGAACTCTCAGATTCGGGTTTTCCCAGATGTGCCAATATGACAACTCAAATAAAATGGAATTTTGAGAAAATGCTTGTCTCGGAGTTTTTTGGTTTGGAAGTTGTTAGTTGGAACGCAGACACCAGAAATTGCCCTCATAGACCAGTCTCATCGGAAAGACACCTAAAAACTTACGTTTCTGAATCTGTTATGCATTTAAGGTGTGGGAAAAGTTAGTATATTCCAGCAACCCCCTGCCCAATTAGGGTGCTCTGACTGATGCAGATGCTTGGATGTTTAGCGAAATACCTCAAATCAACAAGAAAACAAGTCCAGTTGCCATGACTCAACTTTCAGACAACCAAATGGAAGGTTTTCCTCCCTCCAGTCCTCAGGAGGGATGATTGTGCTTTTTCTGTGGGCGGCTGCTGGGAGTCGGAGGCAAATAAAATCTGTTTGAAAAGAATTCCCAAAGAAAAGGATTTAATTAAAACGATGCTGTAGGTATCTTGGCTGTTGCTTGTGCACCAAACTAGTTCAGATTACGGATAGAGGAGATTTGTGTTTATTTCAGATGCTTGTATAGATTTATCCAGAGGTCCACCTCCAAAACTTATGCGTGAGTTTGAATAGGGTTAAATATTGAAATCTGCCCTTTTTAGAACTTTGGGATGTGATGTTTTGTAACTCAAAACAAGTACTTAAAATATATACCGGATTGAAAAAAAACACTAAGTATGTATATTAGTATGCCTGTGTGTGTCTATCTGATGTGTGTTGTTTCAGAAATAATTAGGATAAGGGAGGACTCAAATGTAGCATCTGCATTGAGCCATGATGGCAAATCTATGGCACACGAGCCACAGCCGAACTTATCTGCACTGTGCATGTGCATGCCTCCCAGCTGATTTTCGGCCCTTTTGAGACTGGTTTTGCCTTCCCAGAGGCTCAAAGGGAAGCGTTTGTAAAGGGATGGGATTCTACCAGTTCGCACCTATTCTCTAGAACCGGTTGTTAACACTCTAAGCAGTTTGGAGAACTGGTTGTTAGAAGAAATTATTGGTTAATCTTGTAAGGAAGGCAGGAAGGAAACATTCTGGTGTTGCTTACAGAAACTGCCTCTCCGTTAATCTTTATTACATTCTTGGCAGGACTAGACTTCCTATCTCAGGAATGTCTCTGGAGTTTTTTCCCCCCTCCTTTGCTGGTACTTTGCTTGTGTGGAGTGACCATTCAAAGTGACAATGGCACTGAAAAAAGTGACTTATGACCATTTTTCACACTTACGACTATTGCAGCATCCCTAGAGTCATGAGAGGCCAGGTGAGGAGATCTGTGCCTCGATGTGAGCGATATTGAGTTGGCCATGCCCAGCCAATAACATGACCACCAAGCCATGTCAACCTAGTCACATGACCACCAAGCCACACCCACCACCTAAGCCATGCCCACAGAACCGGTTGTTAAAAAATTTGAATCCCACCCCTGGTCTGCAACCTCGGAAGGCCAAAAAATGGGCCTTCCAGAAATACTGGAAGTGCCCATTTTCAGCCTCTGGAAACCTCTGAAGCCTGGGGGAGGCCGTTTTTGCCCTCCTGGAGGCTTGAGGAAAGCCTCTACAGCCTTTGGAGGCCAAAAAACAGCCCTGTTTCGGCACTACCGGAAGCCTCAAATGCCAATTTTTATTTGGAACCAAAAGTTCCTGAAAGATAGCAGATAGATAGATTGATAGATAGGTAAGTAGGTAGGTAGATAACACACACACATATTTATATATCTCTAACACTATCTATCTGTCTATATCTATACCTATATCCATCCATCCACCCATCCACCCACCCACCTATCTATCTATCTATCTATCTATCTATCTATCTATCTATCTATCTATCTATCTATCTATCTATCTATCTGAGTGATAGAGATAGAGAGAGAATAGAGGATGAATGGATAAAGAAGGAGGGAGGGAGAGAGAGAGAGATGGTAAATTCTATGTTTCTTGGCATTTTGTAAGGAATATTTCCTTGAATATATGTTCCTGAAGTCAAGTACAATTTGAGGCAAGTTCTTTCTTGACAAATAATCCAATGGATTTTATTCTGTTTGTATTGGGATTTTATTGGGTGTATACATATACACACAGGCACACACACATGCAAAGATATATATATATATATATATACTTAATGATTTTAATTTTTTTAATGCTGTAAGTGGCACAGTGTTCTTTTGAAATGAGTTGGGTGGCAATTAAACTTAATAATGAATAAGGAATGGCAAAGGTGAGAAAGCCTTAAAAAAAAACAGGGGAACTGAATAAGAGCAAAGCAATAAGATGTCTTTTCTGTTATAATATTTCAATTGAAAGAAAGAAAAATACTTTTGAGAAGAGCTCACCACGGGATCCATCAGGGTGAACCAACCTTTGAATGTCAACAGCCCCCTTGCCCAAACTGGCAGAATTCTTGCGTGTGTCCCTGGACATGACTGTGTGCAACAGCAGGATTATTGCCGCGCTTTATATATATAAAAAATATGCCATGCCCTTTAGGATGTAAATCTATTGAAATCCAGCTGTAGAGAGAACCGGGGTTACCCTTTCATATTACTTTATGACATTTCCAGACAAAAGGTACAAGGGTGCTCAGATTAATTTGCTTTATGTTTGACTAGAAAGGCTGCCCACCACTATTAGAGCCCATTCTGCTTGCCCTTCATTTTGGAAAGCTTGTCAGTCATTTGAGAATGATGTGCCCTCCGCCTGGGATGAATAAGTCCATCATATCTTAGGCAAAAGCTTGCTCTCTGGAGACAGAGAGAGAGAGAGGAGGCAAGAGAAAGTCTTTGATAGTGATGAAAAGATCTTTCCTTCCTTCCTTCCTTCCTCCCTTCCTTCCTTCCTTCCTTCCTTCCTTCCTCCCTCCCTCCCTCCCTTAACATTCTCTGTTTCTTTTTTCCCTCTTATATTCTCTTTATTCCTTTCTCATTCCTTTTCAATTCACTACTTTTCCTGTCTTTTTCACATTCTTTCTTTCTTACCTTCCTTTTTCTTTCTTCCTTTTTTCCTTCCTCCTTCCTTCCTTTCTTTTCCTTTCTCCCTCCTTTCCTCCTTCCCTCCCCCTCTCTCTTTCAATGTACTATCTTGGTTTATTTTTTCCTTCTTACTTTCTCTTTATTCCTTTCTCTTTCCATTTCATTTCACTACTTTTTCTGTCTTTTTACCTTTTTTCCACTTACTGCTTCTTTCTTACCTTCCTTTCTTCCTTTTTTTCCTTCCTTCCTCTCTTCTTCACTCCCTTCCCATTCACTTTCTTTGCTTCTCCTTTTTTCCTCTTCTTTCCTCTTTATTGCTTTCTCTTTCCTTTTCACTTCATTTCTTTTTATTTTTCTTTCACACTGTTTCCTTTCTTTCTTTTTCCTTCCTTCCTCCTCCCTCCTTCCCCCTTTTTTCCTCTCTCCCTTTCCATTCATTTTCCCTGTTTCTCTTTTTCGTCTTTTCATTCCTTTTCTTTTTATTCCTTTTCACTTCATTTCTTTTCCTTTCTTTTCCCTTTCTTTCACTTACTCTTCCTTCCTTCCTTCCTTCCTTCCTTCCTTCCTTCCTCCTTCCTTCCTTCCTTCCTTCTTTCCTTCCTTCCTTCCTTCCTGTTTTCCAATCTACACAACAAAAAACAAGGAAAGGAAGATAATAGGAACAGAGAAAATATACATGCTAAAAAATCTCCATTTTAAAAACAAATATTAAACCTTGACTATCCTGGATGACATTGATCACCTTTGCCAATATTCTGATGAAGAGCCATTTCATAAGCATGGAATAATCACTTGCCCTGAGGTGTATTGCAGATTCAGGGTGACACTTTCATTCCATTGTAAACAGCTAATCTTTTTTGCTACACTTATTATCCATAATCTATACTTCCTTATTTCTTGATAAATTCTAAAATTTTAATAAAGCATATTATTTATTCAAAAACCATATTAAACAAGTTATGGATATTAAACCAAAATATGACAATAGTGGGAAAAACCCATGATATATAAATAGGTGTTCCTGACATTATTTACACATGATGGAGTTGACAGTCAATTTTTTAAAAAAACATTCTCTGATGTTTAAGAGAAGCTTAATATTAGTTAAGAAACTTAATATATTTTAAGATCTTTGTTCATTGATTTATTTATATGAGGTATTAATTATTTTAAAGTTTTTGCAAATAGCACAGACACAAGCACACACACACATACATGTGTGTATGTATGTATTATAGCATATTATATATTAAAACATATTCAAATCAAGTTTATAAATCAAATCAAAGACTAGAGAGACCAGAATTAATAAAAACACTCAAGGAACATTCTGTTAATTTTTTAGAATAAAATAATAAATAACTGATAAACTGTACATTAAAATCACAATTTGGCATCCAATCTGTCAGTTACACATGGCCTAACTATACTATAATTATAATGTCTGTCTGTCTGTCTGTCTATTGATCTATCAATCTATCAATCAACAATGTTCTTTAACTTTTCATTAGAAATACTTTAGGTATAAAATAAATCCAAAATGCATTTCAATGTTATTATCCATTAGGACATTCTAGATCTCACTAAGACATCTGAACTGAACAGTAAAATTTACAGTTTTAACTGGATATATTGCAAGTGTATAACTTTAGGGCAAATGTCACTATTTGTCCATTAATACTATTGCAGAGATTTATTTGCAATTTTCATACTGGGATTATTTTAAAGAATATCCTATGATTATTTTTGTCTCATCTGTTCCCAAACTTGCCTTGCAGATTTTAATATGGGAACTACTAGAGTCATTACAAAACTAGCTTGACTGTGAAACAAGTGGCATATACAACAAACAAACGAACACATACAGTACATATATACATACATACATAAACTGTTTAATTGTAAGCTGCCCAGAATCATGTGTATGAAATATGCCCTATACATTTATTAAATAAATTAAATTTTTAAAAAGGAACAAATCCCTGACATGGTATGAAAAAAGATAACATAATTATGTATTAGCCCCCATCATGAGTTTTGGATTTGATTAGTTGTAGCCCATAGATAAATGCAGATTTCAGTTCAAATGTTGAAGTTCAGAGTCAGACAAGATATCAATAACCATTTTAATAATCTATTTATATTGATATTAATCTGAGATAAATTATCTGAAATATTTATGTCTACACTGCATTTATAATAACTGATAGTGTTGCCAGAATATGTATTGTAATGAAAAGATTGAAAACAGTAGTGTATTTGTTCATCCCCTCAACTTTTAAAAGAATATTCTTGCTACGAACATTTAAAGTCACCACTAAATTAGACTCCAACATATAAGACTGTAACACTCTCCATGTATAAGGCTTAAATTTAGCTAAAATGGGAGTGCAATCTAACAAAGTATCTAAAACTCAATTAAAACCTCCAGCTATAATTATCTGATCCACAAATAAACTAAAATGATGCTTAAATGCCTATGCAAAACATCTAGATAGCTCTTAGTAGGGCCATAATAATTACTGAAGGCAATATGATTATTAAAAGATTCAGTCACCAATATAGGAAAAAAATATAGTTCTGGATCACATGTTTCTCCTTCCACTACCATTTTTGAAAATGTATTAACCTCCTCCCCATCCCCCATCAGATTTTGAATTCCATTTAAATATATTTGACAAGCCCAACTTTAGATAAGAAAAGCAGCAGAAATTTTAAGCTCAACAATGAAGTGAATTATGGGATAAAGGGATGATTGCATAAAAATTTGCATTGATAACAGTCATTGATTTCTATGTGCTGTGAATATAAGTTCAAAAGCAATTTCTGTCTAATTTCTGTAGTGATGTCTGGCAAATTTCCAGTGGAGGACAAGGAAACAAAGGGATAATTTTTTCATGATACAGAAACATCACTGGGAAAAGTCGCTTAAAATAAAGTAGTAGAACTAAAATATTTCAGCTTTTCAAGAATGTCTTCATGAATCTTTCCTTCCTTCCTTTTCCCCTTCCTCCCTGATTATTTCTTTCTTTCTTTCTTGTTTTCTCTTTTTTTTATTTATTTATTTTTCTCTTACCTTCCTTCCTCTCTCCCTCTTCCTCTCTCCTTTCTTTCCTTTTCTTTCTTTCTTTCTTTTCTTTCTTTCTTTCTTTCTTTCTTTCTTTTCTTTTCTTTCCCTTTCTTCTTACCTCCCTCCCTCCTTTCTTTCTTTCCTCTTTGGCTTTTTTCTTTCTTTCTTTTTCCTTCCTTCTTCCTTCCTTCCTTTTTTCCTTCCTTCCTTTCTTTTTGCAGGATAATAGTCTATAGTATTTCTAGAACCCTTTTGGAAGGGGACAGGAATATTTACAAATATAAATCTGAATGTTTCCTAATGAACTTTCTTTCTCCCCCCCACTCCCCATTTTTCAGACAAATCCCAACGAGATGTCAAAAATAACATATCTGAAAAGTACCGCAGGATTTATTTCTGCAAATTCCATAGGGTTTTCTCCACTCTTGTGCTAATTTCAGCCCAGAACAATTATTCATATGTCCTGATTCACATCAGATCTGCTATAATAATGCCATTTTTTAAAAAAAAATATTTTGATGGCTCACTATTTTAGCACATCCATCACCAAAGCGGTATATGATATATTGCATCAGACTGTATTAATATGTGTATTTCTATTATGATATGCATACATCCCCACAGGACTTCATTTCCATACTGAGGGTGGATGTGGATGTGCATTTTACAACTATAAAAATGTTGTATACTCAGGAGCAACAAATGGAAGACAGTGATGATTTTGGTTAGAACTGGCTTAATTGTTCCCAGTTTAATATCTTAGATTTCTTTTATATATTCTTTATTTTTTGATCATCATGAACCACACTCTGGCATGTTAGCTAGGAGAGAGGGAATGTATGGAAAATATCTATATTGAAGATAACTTCATGAGCAGCCTTCATTCTCTGCCACATTCAGTTCTTCCCTAGATGCTCAAAAGAGAATTAAACTATGTTCTTACTGGTGCATATGCGAATGTTACAAATATAACCTTCATTCCCTTTGCTCACCAGCAAACATTTCAAAATGTGCAACTGTTTCCATGATTTTATTGGACCTTTTTAGAATGTTGTTGCAGTGGAATTTGTAAAATGGGAAGAAAAGAGATGGGCTCTCCCATCTTTATAAATAATACAATATAAAGGACAGGACATGGATTAGGGTTTTGACAGAATCTTCTGTAACCTCAGTTGATACGGAATCTTTTTATACCTACTGTCAAGAATCAAGAAGCAGTTAATGAAGTGACACACGTATAGATTATAAATGGTTTGCCATTTCCTTCTTTGAGAACAAGATAGATAGATAGATAGATAGATAGATAGATAGATAGATAGATAGATAGATAGATAGATAGATAGCAAAGTATAGATAGGAGAGAGAGGGAGAGGGAGCAGAAGGGAGGGAGAGAGACAGGGGGAGAGGGAGGGAGAGAGATGGAGAGGAGAGAGGAGGGGAGAGATAAAGAGAGAGGAAGAGGATAGGGAGAGGGGTGGA